>CM028364.1:28652501-29852501 GCA_016624345.1 Platycodon grandiflorus
GTCGAATGGGATGGCAGAACGAAAAAATAGGACCTTTAAAGATATGATTAATAGTTTATTAGAAAGTTCTGGATTACCTAAATATATGTGGGGTGAAGCCTTGAATACGGCTTGCCATATTCTGAATAGGTACCCCTGAAACATAAAGATAAATGTCCTTATGAACTTTGGACGGGTCGTAAACCAAGCTTAAAGTACTTTAAAGTGTGGGACTGCTTTGCAAAAGTGTTAGTCCCTGAACACAAAAGGAAAATACTTGGACCTAAAACTGTTGATGGAATCTTTATAGGTTATATGGAAAACTCCTATGCCTTGAGATTTCTAGTTATCAAATCTAAAATTTCAGGCATAGATGTGAATACCATTGTTGAATTTCGTGATGCAACTTTTTTTTAAGATATATTTCCCATGAAAACAGGTGTGCCTCAAAATACTTCAAATGAAAATCAAGACTCCACATTAAGGTCCATTCCTGATCAAGTAGAAAAGATATCAAATGTGGGGGTAGGACCTAGTAGTTCTAGTCATAGTGACGTTGAGTTACATGAACTAGATGAACCTAGAAAGAGTAAACGAGCTAGGGTCACTAAGGATTTTGGAAGTGATTTTATCACTTACAATCTTGAGGGTGATCCTGTTACCTTCAAAGATGCTATGGCTTCACCCGAAGCTTTACATTGGAAAGATGCCGTAAAGAGTGAAATGGATTCCATTGTTCAAAATGGAACATGGGAACTCGTTGATCTCCCTCCTGGTTGTACAACTATTGGGTACAAATGGATTTTTAAAAGGAAGTTAAAACCAGACGGAACCATAGATAAGTATAAGGCCATGTTCGTTGCTAAGGGTTTCAAACAAAAAGAAGGCATTGATTATTTCAATACCTATGCTCCTGTTGCACGTATGACTACTATTAGAATGCTAATCGCATTGGCATCCGTATTGGGTCTCAACATTCATCAAATGGATGTTAAGATAGCTTTTCTTCATGGTGACCTTGAAGAGGAGATTTATATGGATCAGCCTGAAGGATTTGTAGCTAAAGGCAATGAGAGAAAAGTTTGTAAGTTGGTTAAGTCCTTGTACGAACTTAAACAAGCCCCTAAGCAGTGGAACGAAAAATTTGATAAGGTTGTCTTATCATTTGGCTTTACACTTTGTTATGCAGATCAGTGTGTCTATTTGAAGGTTAAGGGTGATGCTTGTATTATTTTATGCCTATACGTAGATGATATATTATTGTTCGGCTCAAACAATGATATAATAATTGAGACTAAGTCATTCTTGAAAACAAAGTTTGAAATGAAGGATATGGGTGTCGCTGAGTAATTCTTGGGTTAAAGTTGACTAGGTCAACCGAGGGTATAGCCACCTCTCAATCTCATTATGTAGATAAAGTAATTGAGAAATATGGCTATAAAAATAGAAGAATTGCAAAAACTCCATATGATCCTTCTGTAGCTTTGTATAAGAATGAAAGTGGGATACCAGTGTCTCAATTAAGATATTCTCAGATCATTGGTAGCTTGGGATACCTCGCTAACTGTACTAGACCTGATATTGTGTTTTCAGTGTCTAAGTTGAGCCGGTACACTAGTTGTCCAAACAAAACTCATTGGGAGGCCTTGGATAGAGTACTTAGGTACTTGAAAGGAACTAGTTCCTTGGGTTTGCATTACGGTAAATATCCTCCTGTTCTTGAAGGATATAGTGATGCAAGATGGATAGCCAAGAACTCTGGGAGTTATGGATGTACGGGGTATGTATTTACTTTTGGTGATGGGGCTGTTTCCTGGAAGTCCACCAAACAGACTATTTTGTTTCGGTCTACCTTTGAGGCCGAGCTGTGTGCTTTGGATACTACAGGAATCATGACTGAGTGGTTTATGGGACTAATGTCCGAGTTACCTATCATCAGCAAGCCAATTCCACCGATCTGTTTGCATTGTGACAGTATGAGTACAATTGCAAAGATCAAGAGTATAAAGTACAATCAAAAGACAAGGAGACACATTCAAGTTAGACTAAAAACTATAAGGAAATTTGTGTCTCAAGGGGTATTTGCTGTTGATTTTGTTGGATCCAAAGACAATACAGCAGATCCGTTGACTAAAGGACTTGACTTAAGTCAGGTTGTAAAATCCAAGTTAGGAATGGGACTGAAACCCATAGTTAATTCATCTACGGTAGCAACCCAACCTATCTGAGTGGAGATCCACAAAGAAGGTTCAATGTGGTATTAACAAACTGTAGAGTGGATTGAGCATCTGATAAATAATGACACATTAGTGTCTGTGTCTATTCCTTGATAAACCTAGTAGATGCTGGATGTTGCTGGTTAGTAAGAGTTTAAGACTCTGAATGGGGTCGAGCCGTTACGGCAGGGTATTAGCAACACACTCTTTGAGATGCCCAACTACAAGAATGTTATTGTGAGGCCGCAATAAGAGAATAAGGGTTAATTCTCGAAAACATTCTTGAGACAGGATCGGGACGCATGGCCTGAAATGCGTCAAACCTATAGATCATTGCTATAGCCGTTAATGTGTTGATGTCCTCTGACACCACCACAATAAAGGTTTAAGTTCAAGAACTATGTTCACTTAGTTCCTATGGGGGTTTTTGTTGACAGCTTAGGTAATGGTTCAAACCGGAAGGTACCATCATCGAAAGCACATTATAATGATCAGAGTTGAGATTCAACTATGGATTTGTGGAGGATTGTTGGGAATATGATGTTAATGGCATTCTTGATGGGTCTCGTTTATGAACCTTAAGATGTTAATGTCAAATGCGAGAATTGAGAAATGTTGTATGCAAGGAAATAAATTCATGTTTGGATTGAGACTACTTAGTGGTTGGAATCCATAGTTGAAAGAAGTTGGAAAAGGTGACATTTCAAGGGGTTTTGTCCATGTCTCGCGTGCCCGCTCGACTCGGTTCGGGTGAATATCTTGAGTCGAGGGGTTCTATTTATTTTTTGGACAAAATACATTTTAATGAAACTTTTTAATTTTTATTGTTACATTACGGTTTTGACCTAGCCTTAATTAGGTTAATAACGTGCACTTTGAAAAGAGAGATTAAGGGGAACGGCTTGGAATTATCCCTTAATTATCTCTCGGCCGTAACAGTAGAATAAGGCATACATAGTCTCTCTTCAAAACAAAGGGACGTACTGATTTTCCAGAATAGCTTTCTTCCTCACAACTCCATTTTTGATATCTCTCTCTTTCTCCCGGCAATTGAAGTGTGGTCGACAAAGAACGGACAAGTTTTGCACGAGGTTCGTTCTTAGCGTTGGATTATCCTGGGAGACGTTTGCCGACTCGATTGGAGTGCACCAATAGGTACGAGGGCAATACTTCTTCAAGGCTAGTCCGTTATTCGGGCGATCCGACGAACCGATAAGTTTTTTTTTTTTCGTTGCGTTGTTAATTTCGCCATTACTATATTAATCTATTTTATTTTATTATTGTTTTTTTTTTGTTGTGTTTATCATAATTCTTTCCGTTTGTTTTGCCTTGGGAAAACATTCGAAACTGGTCTTTAATAATTTATATTGCATCAAAACGTTTTTTATATCAAATTTGCTTAACCAATTTTTCTCACTGCCGTGTGTTGTTTTCCTTTGTTTATTTTTTTTATGCAATTGGTCTACTGCCTTGCGTATTCTATTCTGATATATATTTCATGTTAAATATGTTATACTTTGTACTGCCATGCTAAATTACTAATTATGCCAATTTGATTATCTTTATTGATTTTCAATAATTAGATAATCATTGGTGTTAACAGGAAGCGTGGGGATGAGGAGGAGGTGTGGGCGTGGATTGGGGAGTTGTGGAATAATGGGAACAGACGTTTGGATTCCGGTTGGAGTTGATGTTGAGATTGTGAGGTTACATGAAGAGTTAATTGTTTTAGAAAATTGGTTTTGTCCGAGGTTGATCAGCGGTGATGCTTAATTGAGCTAAGTTTGTTGAGTAAATAAATCAGGAATGGGTTTAACGGAGGGGCCCAAAAAAAATGACAACCGAGGATGAAGGAAAATAAGGGAAAAAGATTGTGGAGTTAACGGACGTTTAGTTTGATTAATAAGAGAGGACAAGTGTTATGATCTTGAAAATGTGATAGAGATTGGTACAAGGTTTTGGGACAGAAGATTTCATGCCGAGTTTGTATATTGTTGGAAGGGTGCTTTTGTTGAATAATTTAAATAGATAGTTTAATAATATTTTTGTAATAAAATAAATTAAAAAAAAGCTTAAGGTCCCAACTTAAGCTTCTTTGTTGTTGTTACCCTAAGGGGTCATCTAGCGCCAACGGCCTAGAAACGTGTCAATACATTATGACAATTCCTCATTACATTATGACAATTCCTCTAATAATGCAAGAAAAAAATACAATATACTCCTTTCGTTTCTAAATTTATTTTTTTTTATCCGTTTCAAAATAATTGTCTTGTTTAAATTTTTTTTTTTAGAACATTACTTTTATCATTTTACCTTTATTTTTTCTCTTACTTTAATTATGGGTCACATATACATAGTTATTAAAAAATATTATATATTATACCAATATTAATAATTAAATTAATTATTTTTTTAATCCGTATACCAGATCAAATAAAATAATAATTAAAGGACTTAGGGAGTATAACAAAACGTACTCCCCCCATTCCAAAAAAAGAGTTCACAATTCTTTTTTTTTTTTGTCCATTAAAAAAATATCCATTTTTTAATATTTATTTTAAAAAATTATTTTTATTATTTTATATTTACTTTCATTGCCACTTTAATAATGATCCCACTTGTACGTAAGTTTCATAAAAAAACAATCACTCAAAAAAATTAAATAAAATAATAATTTAAAATCAGAAAAAGAACTATGTTACACGATTAATAATAATTTTCTAATGATATTGTTAAGGCGATTAGAGCAACCTCATTGTGCTATTCTTACACAACTTTTTAGTTAAAAAAGATGAAAACTGATAATGGATGAAATCTTCTTAATTTAAGAAGAGTTTTTTCTTCTTAAATAAGAAGAGAAATAAAGGGTGATCGATATAAGGCAACAAATAGAGAAAGTGGCTTATACCTACAATGAGGAGCAAATCGTGCAACACACTCAAAAATAAAGAGAGTGGAGAGCTGAGATAAAGGTGGGTCAGCCTCAAAAGATGAAAATCTCTCAACTTTTTTTTTTTTTTTTTGTTGAAGCAGCACAGTTTTATTTTGTTGTTGTTGAAGCCGCACAGCACGGATCAGTTTTGTTGTTAAAGGTATATTACCGTTTTATACGGTTTTATGTAACTTTTGAATTATGTATTTTTTAAATTTTAACGTTTTATGAAACTTTCTATTTATGTTATTTTACGAGTTATGTACAATGTGTGTTTTATAGATTATTTATTAGTTAAATTATAAATAAAATAATTTAAGAGTAATTTATTATTTATAAATTAATTAATTTCTTTATTTATAAATTAATTTATTTTTAAGGAATATTTAGATATAAAATATATTAAGTAAAGTTAAATAAAGGCCAAATTACAATTTTCGCCCCAAAGTATACACCAAATCTCAGTTTGCTACCCATATTCCGTTTTGTCCCATTACCATATCTAATGTTGTCATTTGTCCCAGTTTGACCCTCGGGACGGATGGACGTTAAAAAAATTAACGGAAGTTGACATGTGCATGTCATGTGAGGGTTACTTTGGTCATTTTAATCAGGGGTGCAAACTGGGATTTGGGTCATTTGTCTTAAATAGGTTAATGCAATTTTAGGGTGCAAATGGTGTCGTTTAACTCCACCAACTGATTCATAGGAGTCATCATCGTTCACGACAACAACCTCTCGTTGGTTGATTCAGCCACGACCTTTTCACTCCCTCGACAAGTCCGTCACTCTCCCCACTATATACACAACCCACACACTCACAAACTCCATTTCTAAAACCTCCCATTTCTCTCTCTCTCTCTCTCTCTCTCTCTCTCTCTCTCTCTCTCTCTCTCTCTCTCTCTAAAATCCCCCCTCTCCGCACAATGGAAGTCGCCGCTGTCTCACGCATCGGCTTAGCTGGCCCATCTCCGTCTACAACCGCACAACCTCCAAAGTCGACGAAACCCTAGATCGCGCCCACCGCGAGAGTCAACTCCCCTTGACCGGTCACTACACCCCTCGCGACTTCGTCCTCTCCATCAAAAAGCCTAGATCCGTTATCATTCTAGTCAAAGCCGGCGCCCCCGTCGACCAAACCATCGCCGCCCTTGCGATCTACGGTGTTGGGATCGACGGTGGATTCGAAGGATGGGAGTGGGGTTTCGGGATCGACGGTGTTGGGTTCGGTGGAGAGGCGAGATTGGTGGAGGTTGGTGAGGCGGGAGATCATTGCGGTGTGCTTGCGTTGGGTGGTTGGGTCTAAGGTTTGGTCTGGGACGGTGACGGTGGATTTTGTAAGGGACTGTTCATCGTCGGCCATTGCTCCGCAAAAATTTTGATTTGGAAGAACTGGAATTTTGATTTTTTTTATTTAAATTTTTCAATTTAAATTTTGAAATGTAATGTTTTTCAAATTTAAATTTTGTTTTTTTTAATTTGAAAAGAAAGAAAGAAATTTTTAATTAAGAAATAATAATTTTTTTTAAACCAAATACAACTATTGGGGGGCAATATAGTAACTTTCCGATTTTACTTATCATGTGACATGCACATGACCAACTTCCGTTAATTTTTTTAACGTCCGTCCGTCCCAGGGGTCAATATGGGACAAATGGTAACATTGGGTACCGTAATAGGACAAAACGGAATATGGGTAGCAAATTGAGATTTGGTGTATACTTTGGGGGGAAAATTGTAATTTGGCCTTAAATAAATTTATTTGTTTGAAAAGTATAAAAATAAGATTAAAGTATAAAGTTAATGAGGTGGTAGTAAGATTCAATTAAAAAAATATGTTAAAAAAATTAACAATAAAAAGATAAATTTAAAAAAAATGTATAAATAACAGTGAGACCAAACTAATAAAATTTGATAAAAATATTAATAATGTGGATGCTCTTTCTATCAGTAAGATTCCAATCATCGATTATATTCTCTCTCTCTTTTTTTTCTTTCTATTTAATAATGCAATTCTCACCAAACACTTATAAAATAATAAAAGAAACAGTTATGCAATGTGAGTAAGTTAAAAATGTGGACAGAGTGAATGGGTCAGTTTGACTATTCATAAAATATTTTGAGGATCTTGACTAACCAATGCTGTCGGAAAAGGACCGAAAAAATGTGGAGAGACAAAAATGCTTGCAAGTTGTGTGGCCACTCCTTTAGGTTGGAATTCGAAAAGTGGGCTCCACATTAATCAATTCAAAATAAGTAATGTTATGGATATTTAAAATATATTAAATTTTTTATACTAAATAATTTATCAGTTAATATAATGTATTAATTATAATTTTTAATTTAATTTTTTTATAACATTTTAGCTGTTACATCAATTAACTCATTATTTAGTATAAAAAATTTAATATTTTTTAAATACCATAATATTACTCATCAAAATATGAGTGAAATTTTCCAATTTAGCTTGTTTTGTAGCCAAATATAATGGTCAATATTTTTCAAAGTAAGTGTTGAAATGCCTGCCAATATATATATATATACACACACGAATAATACTTATTCCGTTCGTAAATAATTAATTAATTATCTTGCTTTTTTTTTTAGTCTCTTTTAAAAAAATTGTTCAGTCTCTAAACGGTCCTTTTTTAGGAAAATACTTTCATTATTTTGTTTTTATTTTTTCTTCTTATTTTAATTATAGTCATATGCACCAAAGTTTTAAAGAAAAATACACATTATATTATTTTGTAATAAAGTCAATTAATTTTTTCTAATTTGTTTGTCCAATCAGACAAAACAATTATTTAAGAACGAAGGGAGTAGGTCATAGTGTGCAAAGCACCGTATGTCCGGAAATTGCTTCGAGTTGGGGTTGTTATATGAGTCAAGCTGATCTGTGCTCCAGTCGTATAAGCTTGAGCTCGGGTAGCTCCTGTATACTCCCTCGGTTTAACTCAAAGAGTTTGCGTTTGAATATTCTAATTATTAAAGAATATATTTATGTCATTGCAGTTGATTATAATTATAAAAATACTAAAGCACAACCAAGATAATTACAACACAAGTGAAGGGTAAAGATGAAAGATTATAAAAATTGTAAGAATAATTTTTTAAAAGAAAACTATTTAAGTGAAACATCCCAAAATAATATAGTAGAGGAGGAAGTATATTATACGAGTTAAAGCTCATAAGCTAGTACGTTTTTGAGTAGGCCAACTTCGGCTTGTAAGCTAGCTAATTGCTCACAATCAAATTGTTTAGCTTGGCTTAAGATTTTTTGAATAATTTTTCACATATATGTATATACTCCGAGTATATTATATCTAATTTTCAGGCATTCATTTTCCTTTTAGTAAAAATAAGTTAGATATTTAAAAAAATGATTATCTTAAGTGTATTGGGTCAAATTATGAAGTTAGTCAAATTTTATTCTTGTAAAAATGATAGTATGAATTTTACACTATGCCATTAGGCTTGAGCTAGACTATAAGCTCGTAAGCCAAGCTTCAAACAAAAGAATTTCTTTTTGATTTATGAAAAGTGTCTTTAAGCCTGAAAACTTAAAACTAATCTTTTGAGCCAGGTCAGACTATAAGGGCGATAAGAGAAGTCAGCAAAATGGATCCGTAACCTTGGGAACAAAATTCTAAACGAGCTAATCTCGGGCTCCTCATCCAAACATTGGCTCGAGCTCGAGCTGCCTATGCTCAAGTTGACTAGTTCATGCCCATAGTTTCACCTATATGCTCTACGCTTAAACCAATGATGGTCTTAAAATTAGGTTTACGACAAAAAAAAATACAATTTGAACTTTGCTTTAAGTACCTATTATACCATCCAATTTGCTAAGTTATTGAACATTGTTTTAACTATGATTGTACCCTATTGCTATGTTTTATTTCTATTCTTGATATATATATATATATATATATATATATATATATATATATGAGAAAGTATTCATTGGTTACTCTATCTTTCTAACCATCAATGATTACTGTTATATTAACCATTTGATCAAAAATTAAAGTTGTAATTAATTGCATTAAATGACTCACCTACTTGCATTAATTACATTTTCTAACTAACTATTAAATCTTAACCTTTAATTTTTGAGCTAAACTTAGTGATAATATAAATGAAAATGGTGAAAGAGACCATGACATGAGGCTGGTTGTTATGACGTACAAGTCTAATACTTTGATAAATCATTTAAAGAGTCCAATTTTAAATATTATATCTATCATATTTATAATCTTTATATTTAGCCTTCACATGTGACACAACTACAAGGATACTGAGTGTGATGTGACACAACTACAAGGATACTGAGTGGCGAAGCCAAAAATTATGTTGAAGAAGGGTGTCAAAAGGTAAACTATAATATAAACATTTACTTAAATACATTGAATGATTTTTTCTTCCATGATGACCGTAATGGGGGGTCAAAATTTCTAAATAATAAAAAATTTACAAAAAGTACTGTATTATGTTTAAATATTTTCAAACCAAGAGTACTAAATTGAAAGTTTTGTAAAACCAAAGGGGGTCTTTGATCCCCTTAACTTAAATGTGGCGGAGGATGTTCGTTCATTTTTATAATTATGACAAATTCAAAAAGTAATTTTTATTTCTTATCAAATGCATCCAGTGTAGTACTGCTCCGTGATTATATCAAACGTGAGATTAACGACTTAAGTAAACTGGTGCAACTCTTTTCTCTAGAGTAACATGGTTTTTTAATAAATGAAAGGTGCAGTTTTTGTCCATGAAGTAGCTTTATTTTGTGGGCTACTCATGAATCCCACAACTTTTGTACATTTTGACAGTTTAGGACCAATACGTGACGGAGAGGTTGGCGGGGCATTTGTGTTTTTTCCCTCTCGTAAGGGAAAATTCTACTGCCCTCCTTGAGGTTTGATGAAATTTTAGTTCCCCCCTAAGGTATGAATTCATCTCATTGTCCACCCTTTTATAGTAATTATAAATACTACCAATAGTTTAAGCGAAAGAGCGACACTAAGACAAATACAAATCTCATGGGGACATTGGAATTTTTCCAAACCTAAGGGTTGGCAATGAAATTAACCTCATTACCTAGGGGTTTTCTTTCAAACTTAAGGTTGCAAGGTAGTATATGTTATTCTAATCTCACCCCTCTAAGTAAACAAATCAATCATATGTCGGAAGGAAAGAGAAAGGTTGTTAAAAAAATAGGAAGAATAAGGTATCGAAATTTGCAGTTAATCAATTTATTAACCTTCATTTTCAAAGCTAGGGCTACAATCAAGCCGAGCTGAACTTGGAGCTCAAGCTTGGCTCGTTTATGCTCGAGTTCAAGCTCGCGAGTTGAACTTGATCCGAACGCGAACTTGTTCGATTCGTTTAGCAGTCTAATCCATACTACACATTTTTAAACCATGCGCTTAGTTTTGTACATTAAAAAAAAAGCCAAAATAAGAAAAACACCATATATACAGAACACATATTATATAGGTGTCAAAGTGTTTTAAGTGCCAAAAATAAAAACAAAACAAGTAAATCTTTTTTGCAACAAAATAATTAAACCTTTTTTCTCTATTACTTTCAACCAACCCACTTTTCTCTATCCTCTCCTTCTTTCAACCAACCCATTACCCATAGTCACCCCACCCCCACACCCACCTTATTCTTTCATCACAACCTCCATTACAGCCACCCACCCTCACCTTCACCTTCTTAACTATTTCTTTTAAATAGTCAGTAAAGGAGGTAGGTTCTAAAACTTCAAATCTGGTTGAAATTTTGGAGTAGTCGGAGCCTATGGCTAGTCGGAATAAGTCGATGCCAAGGCGAGTTTTAACAGGGAGGTTTAAGGGTGAGTTCACTGGGTCACGACACTCTGAAAGTGGCTCAAGAAGGGTTGGTAGAGTTAACTCGTTCAAGTTGAGATCTGGGATCATCGTCTTCTTCTTCATTGGGTTCTGCGTAGTGGTCCCGCTTACATTTCTTGGAAAGTAAAAGAAGGGAGAGGATGGTGGCAATGTCGATGCTGGAAAGGAAATGGATGATTTGGGTAAAGAAGGATAGTGGGATTGTTAGATTTTATATTTACCGTCCCACAATCACATTGGGTTTTCAGTTATTGATTAATTGATTTGATTTTACCTTTCTTAGATACTCCCTCCGTTTCAGGCAAAGAGTCCACTTTTGACTTTTTTTTGGTCAATTAAACTAAAGTTCGACCAATAATTAACATAAATCTAGTGATTTTTACAAAGTTATTAAAGTTGTAATCCATAGTGCTATTAAGATAGTTTTTAATTAATGAAATTTTATTTCTTAAAACATAAGTAAAGTATGTAAATTTTTTATTTGATTTAGTCTTATATTGACTTATATAAAAAGAAAGTGAACTCTTTGCCTGCAACGAAGGGAGTATATATTAGATCAATCAAGAGATTTTGTGAGTTTGTTATTTATGGATAGATTTTAGATTAGGCTAACTATTATTGATTTATTTGTAAATATGGTATGATTTTTACTCTAACCAATTAACAAATTCTTTATATAGTTTTATTCCTTGTTGACTTAGGACTCTTGATGGCTATATAAAGAGAAGCTAGGACCATTCAGAATGGACATGGAAATACACAAGCTTAGAGAGAGAGAAAAAAACACGAGTTCACTGCTGCACTTTTTATATGTTACCAAATGCTGTCACATTTGTGACCCCATCCACTGAAATCTTGTATTTGAGTCCACTTGTCTTTCATCCCTTATTGTATGTATTCATTCATTCTGATTTATAGAATAATATATATTAGAAGTTCCAAAAATACTCACTAAGGAGTTTTAATTTGATTTTCACTTATAAGTTAGTTTTGATCTTTGTAATTCATTACAAGTTTTAATAATGGAAGTTTTGCCATATTGGCATGTTTACAAGTATTATTACTTGTAGATAAAAGGTTTAATCCATGTGTTTTTATTTATTATTTTCGCTACGTTTATCGAATGTCTCTGTGTATGTGATAACATTCATTAATCACATTTACAATCTGTTTGATTTACTTGAGTTCCTCCAGGCTACAAATCTTTCAATTGGTATCAAAGCCTCCACTTGACTATACTAAGTGTTGATTCTGGTTGTAGCCACGTATGAAATCTGGACTCGTGTCGTATTTTCGTCCTCCTACTATAGATGGAACTAATTGTTCCATTTGGAAGTATAAAACGCGGTCCTACATCAAACTAATAGATGAAAGGGCTTGGCGTGCTGTCCTTGTTGGTTGGAGACCTCCTAAAACTATGGACTCTGATGGAGATTATAAATAAACGCCTGAGATTGATTGGACAATGATGATATCACTTTGATAAATTATAACTCCAAGGTTATTCATGCTATCTTTGGTTCAGTTGATACAAACTTGTTTAAAATTATTTGTAATCACACATCTGCAAAGAATGCATGGGACGACCTTTAAATGTATTGTGAAGGTACTGCTAGTGTTCGTCAAACTAAGCTAAGACTTCTAACCACTAAGTTTGAAAACCTTAGAATGGAAGAAGATGAAGATATTGAGTCCTTCAATGCTAAAGTAGTAGACATTGCAAATAAGGCACAAGCATTGGGAGAAGCTATTTCCAATGCTAGACTCATTAGCAAAATGATGCGTTCTCTCACTGAATGCTTTAATATAAAAATCTCGACTATAGAAGAGGCACATGACACTGAAACTTTGAGTCTTGATAATTTGGTTGGCAAACTAAAAACCTTTGAATTGTACCTATCTTATCAAAGCAAAAACAAAGGTAAAAGAATTGCTTTACTAGCTTTTCAAACTCAATCAGACTTTTCTAATGATTTAGAAGCATTGCTGATGAACTTTAAAAATCTAATTTTGGAGTAGAATAAGTAGCCTCACTCACTGAAAGGTTCAATAACATTCTATCTAAAGGGAAAAAATGTTTTTATCAAAAACCAAAGTTTGAACCAAGCAAATTTTCTCAAAAATCAAATGTAGGCAAATCTAGGGACAAGTTTTCTCCAAAGGTTCCTTCAAAATTTGGTTCAAAATATGAAGATTCTGTTCAATGTAGAATCTGTTCTAGCTATGGTCACTATGCCACTGAGTGTATCAATACCACGAAGAAAAAGGGTAAGAGTTTATGTGTTACATTAAGTGATAGTGAAGATGATGAGTCACATGTTGAAACTGCTTTATACATTGTTTTTGAGGGTCGTTACAAATAAATCCTCATGGTGTGTCACGAGGTGTTGCTTTAAATGTGATCCCATCTGAGATCACTTGTGTCAAACCTTATGAGCCAGACCTGACCTATCTCAACTCTACCATAGTTGATGACACTAAGGGGCAAACTGAGGCCGAATTAGACTCAGAAGATTTAGATCTTCTTGAAAGCTATAAGGCTCTATATGAAGATTGGGTAAAGAAAGAAGAAAAAAGGAGTGTCTTGAAGAAATGAATGAATGTCTTATTAAAGAGAATGATGACCAGAAAGCTTCTATAGCTCGTCTAGAAGTCATGCTCACCAAGAAAGATGTTGATTTTGAAAATGCCAAGGCTCAACTTGAGAAAACAAATGAAACTTTGTCTTGATTAAACTTAGGCAAAGCTAAGCTTGATGAAATCTTGACTTTGGGTCAAGAAAGTAAGGTTGGATTAGGTTTTAAACTCGTTGTGTTTGTGAGAGAAGGTAATAATGTTGCAACCATTTCACGCAACGAAAATTCTCATTGGAATAGGTCTCGGTCAAGGAAGTAACATTACATTAGTCACTACTACTTTAAACCTGGACATATTAGACTCTTCTGTCACAAAATGAAAGCAGATTTCTTGAAAAATAATTCTAGAAATCAAAGGTCTGCATAAATGTCAACTTACATGTCATCACATTCTAACCATTACATTAAAAAAAACAACAAAATTGTTTGGGTCAAAAAACCTTATGTCAAATGTCATGTCACTTATACTTATTTAAGGACTAATTCTGTAGGTTCTTGGTACTTTGACAGTGGGTGCTCATGCCACATGACATGTAATTCGGAGTACTTGTCAAATTATGAACGCTACAATGGATGCAATGTTAACTATGGAGGTGGTGCATGTGGTAAGATAGTTGGAAAATGAATATTGAATGTTATAGGATTACCTAAGCTTCGAAACATGTTTCACGTTGAAGGGCTTAAGGCTAATCTTATAAGCATAAGCCGACTATGTGATGATGAGGATAGCGAATGTGTTCTTGCAGGGAAAAGATCTTCTGACAATTGTTACTTGTCATAGTACAAGAATTGATGAAACTAATCCTCTTGTGTTTTATGATCTTTCTACCTAAAGAGTAGCAAGAGTTGACTACCACATAGAATCTATCATATGCACTTCTGAAAGTTTCCTTGGGTTCCTTTTTGAATGAGTCAAACTAATGTATGCATGTATACAACCTGTTGTTCTTTGTTTCTTGATCTTCTTCTAAGTATTCCACTAGTGCATCCCACATTTCCTTGGCAGTGTCCAAGTTGATAATTTGCTGGTAGGTGCTAATGTCAACACAACTGGTGAAGATGTTGATAGCTTTTCCATCAAAGGTATCTTTTCTTCTATCTTCATCATCTCATTCTTCTTCAGGTTTGATAACTTCTGGAGCAACACCACCAGCAACAGCTGCTAACATGTTTGGTTTCTTTAGAGTTCTGGGACCTTGTTGAACACATAACCACAAACGTTTGTCAATAAAATTTAAATATCTTTTTATTTAGTCCTTCCAAACATCAAATTGAGCTTCGTCCAATATATATTAGAACGTGATTCACATTTGAGGTTTTCATTATATGATGAGCCATTGGATCTTTAATCTCACAAGAGTTAAGTCTTGAAAAATCTAGTTTTCAAAGAGTTAAGCTCTGATACCAATTGTTAGTCCCGTAAAGCTCAAATAGGCTAGAGGGGGGGGGGTTGAATAGCCTATGTCCAATTTTAAACTTTAACAAGTTTTACTTCATAAAACAATAGATAAGCTATAGACTAGCTGTCAGCAGAATAATTCGTGAAAAAGTGGATAGTGCAGAATGGCTGATGTGCTACAGAACAAGGTCAGTCGTTCTTCAAGCAAGATGAAAACTAGAAATAAGTAAGTGAAAAAGAATAACACAAGTGCAGTCAAAATAAAGAACAAGTATTTGAAGTGGTTCACACTATGAATAAGTGCTACGTCCACTACCAAAGTAGTTAACTTTGGATTTTAAAAATGTGCACTATATTTTCCACTAAGATCTATTACAAGGAGCACTAATAGATCGTGTACAAAAAATATTTGACCAAGTGTTTATGGTGAGAGCTATAATCTAGAAATTATTAAACTCTTGTGTGCCTTGAATGAAGTGGATTACAGTCAATGAAGAGCAATAAAGACTGGAGTGTAAGTGTTATGTTCTTCAAAGAATTGAATACTAGAATATAACTTTGGAGCTCTTGAATGCACCAGATACTTGAAGCTTGAGAGTAGTTGAGGTTGCAAGAAAGTGTCTTCAATGCTTCAAGTCCTTTTACTTAGAGAGCTTGATGTAGCCGTTGGGAGATTTTCAGATTTGAGGATTTCAAATGAGGTGCATTTAATGCAAAGTAGCATGCATTAAATGCATAGAGATGTTCGTCAGAATTTGATTGGCTAAATAGGTCTTCCAAGGTTGACTTCAGCTGGTGCTACAAACTTTGCTTAATATGGTTAGACAAAGAGCTGTTGCAGAGTGTCATTTCTTGAGAGATAGCCTGAAAAGGAAATGTTCAATAAATGAACCACGTGCTTGAGTTTGTCGCAATGTCCAGAGGTGACATTGCTGGTAACACAGATAGTTCTCATAAATGGGATCTTGATCAGCCGTTCTTTAGGTCTTTAAACATTGCTGATGAAGATTGGTTGGTACGCCTGGTAGACAATGACTAACGGCTGAAGGAAATTACTTGTGCCAAAGAGTAATCCTAATTTCTATTACAAGGCTTAAGTCTAATTCAAGTTTTCACACCACTTGACACGCAGGCCTAATGGTCACTTCTAACAAAGACTTGGTGATGGATACAAATAAATCAAAAATATATCTAACACACTCATTGTGAATTATAAGATAATATGTATTAGAAGTTCCAGAAATACACTATGGATTTTTCATTTGATTTTCACTTGTTTTGATCTTTGTAATTCATTACAAGTTTTAATAGTGAAAGTTTTGCCGTAATGGCACATCTACAAATATTATTACTTGTAGATAAGATGTTTAATCCGTGTGTTTTTATTTATTATTTCCACTGCATTTATCGAATGTCTCCATGAATGTGCTCACATTCATTGATCACATTTACAGTCTGTTTGATTTAGAGCCCGTTTGGTCGTGCGATTTAAAACGCATGGATAAAATGGAGCATTTTTGCACAAATTGTGTTTCAATGCTACGGCAGAAAAAGCTGCGTTTTCAAACACTAGAATTCCCAGTTTTTTTTTCCAAAACGCAGGTTTTAAAACCCTGCTAGAAAAAAAAAATTGCGTTTTGAAGTGATACCCCGAACGTATTTATAAGGAAAAAGCTGTGTTTTAAAAAAATCCTCGTTTTAAAAACGCAGCGTTTCGAAAATGCTGCATTTTAGAAACGCTGCAACAAACGGACTTGATGTGATCCAATGAGAACCCACAAGTTATTGGAACTTGGAACCCACGTTGAGAAGACAATCTTACAGAAAAACGTAAGCCCAAGGACTTGGAGAACAATCTGAAGTAAACCTCAACCCCTAACTCTCAATGGAATTAAGAACCTCGGTATGAAGATTTAAGACCCTTAACTATGTTGAGTTAAGAAACAAGAATATAGATTTTACACAAACTAATCCAAGTTTGCAATGTTCTAACAGAACGTGTATAACACACAAGAGAAAAGCTCACGGCTCGTATATTCAAAAAAACGTCTATTTTTAAAATCTAAAATAGGACCTATTTATAAGCTTAACTAAACAAATCCAACTAACTCTAGGAAAGCATTAATTAAAATCCTAAAAGAACTATGAATTACAATAAGCATGTGGTTTAATTAAATGGAAACTCCTAATCTAACAAGGAAACAAGGAAAAAAACGTCCAAGGAGTTTGAATGGCCAAGGACTTTCTCCAATGTGAAAGGAAGGCTTCTAGAACCTCTAGAAATCCTGATTTTGGGATTTTACTTGCCGAAAATTGCATTTTGAAGCCTTTTTTGGCCCTTTTGTTGCGACCAAAACCACCCCTTGGCTCCCAAACATGGCACTTAAGCCCCTCCACTTGTAGAACACAATTCTTGGACCCTAGGATCATATCAGAACTCTTACTTGAGTTCCTCCAGGCTACAAATCTTTAAGGGATCCGCCCTCTTAGAAGAAGATTTCTCAATCACATAAGCCAGGCAATATTGACAATCTTCTATGTTATTAACTTCAAAATCAATCTAACTAAAGTGGAATTTACCCTTGACTCGATAAGAAAAAAATCGCAAAAGGAATTCTCGACAAGAGCTGCGAAACTCACTAGTCTATTAGAAAGTCAAATTAGCAACTTTTACACGCATTTTCAAGTCGATGAGATCGGCCATACTTGCTACTAAAAAAAGGAAAGGAATGCTCTTATTATTTTTGGCATAAAGGCTCTTCTTTTTTCAGGTTCATCAGTAGTGGCAGATCCAGAAAAATAGTTTAGTGGGGTCACAAATTTTAACTATTACATAAAATTTTAACTAGGGCTATTTTCACTAATCCGGAATATGCAATTGAAAGTAGAAGCAGACTAGATGAATGATTTGGAGAGGATTGAAGTTGGTGATAGAGAGAGGGTTCGAGGAAGGGAAAATAACGAAGAGGGGGAAGAGTAGTTTGGAGATTAGGGAGGGAAGGAAAGCGGCTAAAGCTCCAGAATAAAGAGAATGGGGAGTGGATATGAGATTTAATTATTTATTATATGGGTTTAATTTTGGATTTGGGATTTGGATTAGGCGGTGGGTGGTGGTGATTTGGGCACTGAGTGGTGGTGGTGATGGTGATTTTGGCGGTGGGTGGTGGTGGTGGGTTTGATTTGGTTTGTATCTTTAGAAGGAGAGAGGAAGAGAAAATTATATTTAAGAAAATAACTTTTTTTTATTTTTGACATTTTGACCCTCTTTATTTAGTGTTTGTTCTGCATATATAGGGAAAAGACCTAATTGCCCTCCCCTTGTGCAAGGCACGTGATGGAAAACATTAATTTATTAATGCCTATCATGACCTAGAGGCTAATTGGGAAATTTGGTGACGCTGGGTATGATTATGGGACAAATCGTAGGTTGGGGTAGACTTTGGGATTTGGTGGAAACGTTGGAGTGTTTTTTGTATTTTCGCCTTACAAAAAATGACCAAAATATGAAAATCACCTTCAAGTATCCACCAAATCCCACAATGTACCCCAATATTAAAAATGTCCCAAGTTCATACATAACGTTGCCATTTGTACCACTTTGCCCCCTATCCAATACGGACGTTAGAAATAGTAACAGAAGTTGACATGTACATCTCACGCGGGTGCAAGGGCATATCAGTAATTATAAGAATAATTTTAATTTAATAATTTCATCTTCTTCCTTCCTCTCTATTACGAATCACCTACTTCAACCCTTGTTATAAAATTTCCAACCCTCTTTTAATGCCTCGCCAAGTGCTAGAACACCATTTCGAAATTGAGAATTCAATAAATCACGACCCTTTAGGTACTTCTGCTTGATTATATTGGCCCATCCGTAATTACCCCTTAGCTTGATAGAGACCAACTCAGGTTTGTCATGAGGGCATCATTTGATTGACCTGCTAATTTATCACTACGAGATTGCAAAACCCATTTCAAATTCTACAAGATAAAATCAAGAGCAATGTTTATCATCTTCATCTTTCTCTCTTTAATAGCAACTGAAGTACAGACCTCAGGCAATGGCATCAGTGAAGTTGAGGTCCAGCCATGGCGTTGTATATGAAGTTGAGGTCCAGCCATGTCATTGTTTGTGAAGCCAAATCCGCTGAAGCTGTCGGCGAAACGAATTAAATGGGTCTCCCCCCTCTCTCTCTCTCTCTCTCTCTCGCACTCTCTCTCCCACAATTACTTTGAGCTATTTCAATCTAGTGGTTGGCGGCAAGAGTAAGAAAATCAGTGCACCACCCCATCTATAAAAACGATTGGATCGATCTTTGAGCCCTAAAAATTGACACCGCCTCGGTGACCCATTTGAACCGTAATTTTCTGGGTTTCCTCTTATCTCTCGCTCAAAATACATTTTCTCTTTCTTTTCATACACAACAGATAACATCATATCAATCCTGTAGAGTTCCTATCATTTATGGATCTAAAGACCCAAGTTTCAGCATGCGCCGGTGAAGGAGCTCTGGTTCATCCAAACAAGTTGAACCCTGGGCTTATTTATGACCTATGTGCTTATTTTGTTGCATGTTAACATGTTATTATGAGTGTTTAAAATTTGCTTGAATATCATGTTAAGGTTAACCATGTTTTAATTCTTGTTGCATTTGTTGGTTTATGCATCACACACCTTATAATGCATTGTTAAGTTAATCATTGTGAGTTATGGTATTTGTTAGATGTGTTATAAGTGTTGTGTAATCAACCTAGGAATGGCCAAGTGATCAAAAGTAGGAAATATAGTGAAATAGAAGTGACTGGACTGTTAAAAACATGGCACGACCGTGCGCTTATTCATGGCACGGCCGTGCGAGAGCCAACAGAAAGTTGAGTTTTAGGCTGTGAGGTTTGGCACGGCCGTGCGCCTAGCTTGGCACGACCGTGCATGTATTTTTGGCATGGCCGTGCGAGGTTGATCAGATTGTGACTCTGTTTTCCCGAAAAATTTTGTTTTACTCCTTACTTAAAAACATTTCAACTCATTTGTTCTCCACGACTTTGGGCTTGTGTCAATACCTTCTTCCACCCTTATTTCACCTTAGGGAGTAAAGGTTACACCCTCATTCCTTCCAAATCAACCAAGAAGATTAGAGAGAGTTACTGTGTATATTGGGAGGTGAGAATAGTGTGTGTGGTGCAAGTTCTCTCAATTCAACCATTTGATTTGTTGATCCAGACCATACATGTATAGAGGAAGACTGGGAGACTTCTTTACAAGGCCTTGATCTTATTTTCTTTGGTTTAATTATGCATTTTAAGGTAAGTTACTAATCCCCTTATGTATGCTTAGTAATTTGTTTTGCATACTTGTGATAAATTGTTCATGCATGCCTTGATTCTTGATGAGTTCATGTCTGAATGATATGAGGAAGTGTATAACAATGTTTATATATTAAGTGGTGAGTTGGAAAGATGTTGCATGTTGACTTTGAACTCACAATCATGAAATTGGACTCAAGAACAAGTTAGAGACTTATTGGGAAATATTTGCATACAGCAAATATACCCAGATTTTTAGAGGTGTTGTATAAACTCTAAGAATTGAAATTTTAGTTAGAGTATCACTTAATGGATACCAATGTTTAAGTCCTACGAAAGTTAGAATTCGTTTGATAAGGATTTTGGCCCTCCGGGTAATTGATACTGTTAAATTAGAGACTTGTGAATGAGCTCTAATGTTGTGTTTAAAGTCCTTGAAATTTATGAGTAATGATCACATGTTGTAGAATAATATAAACTACATGTTATTTGTTAAGTTCACTACTGATGTGATTCCCAAGATCGGGCAAAGCGGAACCAACCAAAAACGCGGATTAAAACAGAGAACAACGAATTTGATACGAAGATAGGGAGCTTCCCTCAACCCTAGGGCAGATTTAATCCCTAGAACCTTGGGGTGTAACCTTAACCCACTAATCGCAATTGATTAGGAACCAAGATCACGGAACGCCACAAGCCTGCAGCTCAACAAACTTGATAAGTTCAAGGGTTGAGAATTCTAATCCAAGAAATCTCTCAAAAGCTCACAATATAGTGAAAACTCAAATCAATTTAATATTAATCAAAGATCTAATATTTTTACAATGAAAGAGAAGTCTTTATATAGGCCTAACAATCCAACATAACCTAGGAAATAGAATCCTAAAATAAAAAGGAAACATTTAACTAATTACCTAAATCATGTAGGAAACAACTAAGTAAGTTACCTAAGCTAATTAGGAAACAATAACAAACCAAAATAAGGAAAATACTATCAATCCCGTTTTTTTAAACGCCTAATTTTGAAAAGTGCACTTTGGCCCCTAAAAGTCATCCATTTAGTATTAAAAAGCTCCCAAAGTCATCCTTGAACTTATGGGCTCACTTTTTAAGGATTTTTCTCTAAAAAATTGTCGTTTAGGCCCTCGAACATTCCCAAATATCCTTGGATGATTCTAACGTAATTCCTTGAGTCTTTGAAGCTTACGAAGCAAGTCATGTCTTTGCCATGGACTCCATTGTTTGAATATCCATTGAAGTAGCCCGAATCACCAATGAATCCTCGAATCAAATTGATGTAGAATCCTTGAATCCTCCACTTGTACTCTACGTAGCTCACGGGCTTTGTTTGATGCCTTTGACGCTTGAACTCTCGAGCTATCACGAACGCAACATTCTTGATCATCTTTGCTCGAATTCTAGCTATCGAACCATCGATCACATATTTCAAATTAACATGGACTTGAGCTTACAAGGATCACATCATTCTCCCCTTCTTCAAAAGGATTTGTCCTCAAATCCGGACCTTGATGATATCCCCACTTGAACCTCATAACCCTCTTGCTTAATTCGGGAAACACATCAATGAAAGCCTGAGAGAAGCAACACATGGAAGAGAAAATTGTGGTGACATGTTAGCATAAAAAGATTTCTCCGTAGGAATGAGAAATTCCTCACCATGATTTTTCACCCACTCCCTCACATCCTCACTAGGTTTAGCATATAAGATTGGTTGCACTATGTCTTTGCCCTTTGGCTTTTCAACTATTTCTTTTTCTTCCTTAATCTCTCGTGTTTCCACCCTCTTATTTTTTTCATTTTCTCTATTTCTTTTCTCAACACTCTTATTTTCACTCTCTTCCATCAAACCACTCTTTTCTTTTTTCCTCTCGGCCTCACTAGACTCACTTTTCTCGGCCTCTTCACTTGGGTTTTCTCTCAAGTCTTCTTCAACACATTCTTTATTTTTCTCCTCACTCTCACTATTCACTTGCTTCCCATCTCTAGCTATCCTCTCCTTTTGCTCGGCTATTTCTTGATTCACACTTTTTACTTCAGCCGACCTCTCATTATTTTCACTCAAACACTCCTTATATTGTGATGAACCTGCATAAGTACTTATAGGTACAACACTAAGGCTCTTGTGTTCCTCCACCTTGGGTTTACTAGGTGTTCTAGAAAATGAAGAATAAGAAGTAGTCCTCAACAAATCCCGACGGTAGTATTTTGGGACAAACCTCCTATGCATTACACGTTTCATTTCTTCCCACGTGTCAATGCGACCCTCTCCTATCTTCCTTCGGTTGGTCACTATTTGCTTCCACCAATCACGAGCATAATCGGTGAACTCCTTAGAGGTAAGTTTCACCTTTTGAGTTTCTGTGTAGTGGTTACACTCAAAGAAGACTTCAACTCTCCCAACCCAATCTAGGTAGTCCTCCGGATCATCCCTACCTTTGAAAGTAAGAACTTTCATGTCTACTTTTGGACCTCTCCTCATATTATGTCTCCTATCTGTCTCATATTCACTTTCTAACCACTCATCCTCCTCATCATCATACACTCCCCTCCTTGCGTGAAATCGAGGTGGATTCCTTTGAAGACGCGCATCCCCTTTCTCTTCTAACCTAGCCAAACGTTGAGAAACATCCTCCATCAATTGACGGGATTCCAATTGTTGAGTTTCCATTAACCGGACAAGCCGATCAATTGGGTTTTCCTGACCTTCCCTAGCTGCTTCACTACCTTCTTGAGACATGTTTGAGATAACACTCGACTCACAATTCCCTCGTGTATCACTCTTGACTCACTCACACACTCTAATTTCTTGGATAAATTCTTTTACCCACGAAGTTATCAATATGGAGCGCAAGTTTTGAAAACGTTACGAGTTGGAACGAAAACAATGCAATCTAGGGTTTTGATTTTTTTGGCAAAAATTTCAAAGTGAGATGCGATTTCACAATGAAAGCAGGAAATGAATGAAATTTAATGGATATTGGAAAGATTTGATGGACAAGATGGATGTATGAAAGTATTTTCTGGCAATATCATTTTAGTGCAAGTGATAACTTTGAAGCAATTTTCCAAAACCCTAATTTTTTTTTGTCCACAATTTCGGCTCCTTCAAAAAAAATTTTTTTTTGACTTTTGTAACTTCTTGATCAAGTTTTAATTTTCTTGATTCAAGGAATTTTCTTTGGAGCAATAATAATTTTCGTTTTTTTTTTTTTTTTATAACTAGGTTTTGGAAAGAAATAAAAAGAAATAAGATTTCCGAAAAATTCTGAAGGAAAGAAGAAAACTATGAATCCAACGAAATATAGGAAAGATGAAAACAAAGTTTATGAAGAACGCTAGAACGAAAAACGTTGGTTACCTCTTTGTTGCTCTGATACCAATTGATGTGATTCCCAAGATCGGGCAAAGCGGAACCAACCAAAAACGCGGATTAAAACAGAGAACAACGAATTTGATACGAAGATAGGGAGCTTCCCTCAACCCTAGGGCAGATTTAATCCCTAGAACCTTGGGGTGCAACCTTAACCCACTAATCGCAATTGATTAGGAACCAAGATCACGGAACGCCACAAGCCTGCAGCTCAACAAACTTGATAAGTTCAAGGGTTGAGAATTCTAATCCAAGAAATCTCTCAAAAGCTCACAATATAGTGAAAACTCAAATCAATTTAATATTAATCAAAGATCTAATATTTTTACAATGAAAGAGAAGTCTTTATATAGGCCTAACAATCCAGCATAACCTAGGAAATAGAATCCTAAAATAAAAAGGAAACATTTAACTAATTACCTAAATCATGTAGGAAACAACTAAGTAAGTTACCTAAGCTAATTAGGAAACAATAACAAACCAAAATAAGGAAAATACTATCAATCCCGTTTTTTTAAAGGCCTAATTTTGAAAAGTGCACTTTGGCCCCTAAAAGTCATCCATTTAGTATTAAAAAGCTCCCAAAGTCATCCTTGAACTTATGGGCTCACTTTTTAAGGCTTTTTCTCTCAAAAATTGTCGTTTAGGCCCTCGAACATTCCCAAATATCCTTGGATGATTCTAACGTAATTCCTTGAGTCTTTGAAGCTTACGAAGCAAGTCATGTCTTTGCCATGGACTCCATTGTTTGAATATCCATTGAAGTAGCCCGAATCACCAATGAATCCTCGAATCAAATTGATGTAGAATCCTTGAATCTTCCACTTGTACTCTACGTAGCTCACGGGCTTTGTTTGATGCCTTTGACGCTTGAACTCTCGAGCTATCACGAACGCAACATTCTTGATCATCTTTGCTCGAATTCTAGCTATCGAACCATCGATCACATATTTCAAACATGGACTTGAGCTTACAAGGATCACATCAACTACTTTTGAACTTAACAGTTATTTTCATGAGTAGAGTAAGAATGTCTGCTTATGTGTTGTGTAAGTCTAGCTGGCGTCGTCGTACTAACGTTATGGTGGGACGACATATAGTCTTTACAAATCAATGTTTGTAATCACTCTATGTCGCCGTACCGGTTATCACACACCCTCTTCTGTTGGTCACAGTTGAGATGTAGCCTCATTGTTGCAGCAATACGCCCGACTTTGGCTTGCTAGTTTTCGACTGGTGTAGTCGATGGAATACTGATACATCCCACAAGAGTATCGGTCCACGTTTTGTTGTTTTCACGTATTGCAGGAGTAAACGTTGAAGCAGAAAGAGAAATAATATCCTTTGTAACGTGATTTATTTACAAGCACTTATGTGTTAATCAAGGTGCTATGTGAGATGAATAATTTGTATATCAATGGTGATGATGATACATGTCTTGTTATGGTATATAAATGTTAATGTCATGTTATGATTTCAACTTGAGCATTATGCCATGTCATTTAGTTGCATTTAGTAACTTATTGAGTTTCGACTCACCCCGTTTATTGTTTATTGTTTTTCCTTAGATCTGAGCCAGCCTAGCGGTTCACGGTGAGGACGGATAGCTCGAGTCACATCTGGAGATTTTCTTTTGGGTTTCCATAGTATTTCTTTTGGTAAGGATGTGGTTATGTAAAGTTATATCAACTTTACTTGGGTAGTACTTGGCGTTTGTAAACACGATTTATTCTTTTGATAGCCGACATGTGTATGTCGTGCTTGTGTATAACCTTGTTAGAAATTCAGTTTCTTTCTCGAGCATGTTGTAGCTCGTGGTTTATGTTGTGGTTCCGACATGTTATGGCCGATGTTGTTATAGTAGTTTTTCTTCCCGAGTTGTAAACTCGTGGTTGTTACTAGTTGGTTTCCGTTTATGTTATCGCCGAAGATTGTCTATACTTGTGTTAATCAGGTTTTTATCCGCTGTGTTTTGTTGTAAGTACGGGTGGTTACACCATGTGCTTTTCGTTTTCTTGTTGGTTGTGTTGTTTCATGTTTGACGACTCGACCTCGGGATTTCGTATGGAGATCTGAGTCGAGGCGTCACAAAAAATCATTTCTTTTCTTGAATATATCAGTTCGTAAAATTGTGAAATTGATCTAGCTAAGCACTAATCTTAGATTAGCGCAGTATTTGTTGCAAAGTAAAATGTATTAGGACATACTAACAACAAGGGTTGGGAGCATGAACATAATAATCTTGCGAAAACAATTGTTAAGCGACCGGTGAAGTGTATTCCAAAGTTGTTTAGCATGTTCATGCACATGTCTTTCGTATGTATGTATCAATTCAGAGTAATGCTATGTGTACTTGAAGTGTGTACTAAATGTGCACCAAAAGTTTTTGTTGACATTTTTTAATTGGTTAGAAGATTTTTAAATGGTAGGACCCACAAATCATTTAAGTAATCAAAAAATGACAACTGATATTTTGGTGCACGTTTAGTGTACACTTTAGGTGCATATATCATTACTCATCAATAAATTAAAGTACTAAAACCCAGCAATTATACACTGCCTGCGTGATTTACTTAGTTAGGTTCACATCAACTGCCAAGGTTCGTGTATTTGGTTTGGGACAAACTAAAAAAAAGGTTTTAAAAATAGAAGCCTTCTCTCTCTCTCTCTCTCTCTCTCTCTCTCTCTCTCTCTCTCTCTCTCTCTCTCTCTCTCTCTCTCTCTCTCTCTCTATATATATATATATATATATATATATATATATTTGTTTTTGGATAACTGGGAATATCGGTGCTTACTCATCAAATACAATAACTTAATGAATTTATCATTACTCCCCATGAGTGTTATTTTTAGTTAACTTTTTTTTTTCTTACAAAAATTAAGGAAGTTATACTCCCTCCCTCCGTTCCACACAAACAATCCACGTTTAAAAAGTCTAATAATTAATAAATATATATGTAGTATTTGAAAAGTCTAATAATTACAAAATGTTTGAGCATAAGTATTATGTTTATAGCATATGTGAAGGGTAGAGTTGAAAGATTTATAGAGATATGTATAATTTTTTAAAATTGACTTTTTAAGTTGAACATCTCAAACTAGAATAGTGTACTCCTTGTCTGGAATAGTGAGCGTATTACGTAGTTATCCCTCTATTCCAGACAAAGAGTCCACTATTTTATTTTGAGATGTTTCACATAAAGAGTTCACGTTTAAAAAAATTATGTTAACAATCTTCATAATTTTATAATTTTACCCTCCGCATATAGTATAAAATTTTTAACTATGCTAAACTATTTTTGTAATTATGATCAATTTTAATAATACTTATATATTTATTAATTATTAAAATTTTCAAATGTGAAATTTTTGGGTAGAACGGAGGGAGTATATTATAATAATGTGACCTAGCCTAAATGCGTTCCAAACACGCATTTATGAGTATATTTCGAACTACAAATCTGAAATAAAATTTTATAAGAGATGTTAGTCTCTTGAAAAAAACTTTTTGGGATCCTTATCATTTTCAAATAACATTTCTAAACTCCCTCCGTTCCTTGTAAATAAATAAAAAATGTCTCTTAGGCGTTTTCATAAAAAGAGTTTATTTTTTTCTTTTTTTTGAGATGCTGTTTTATTATTTTACCCTTCATTTACTTCCTCATTTAATTGACGAGTCTCACCTTCACATTGTCATCACTGAAAAAATACACTACATTTTAATACTTATAATAAAATTAGTCAGCTTTTGTTAATCTCTGCCAGTGTCACGAACACTCCCGAACAGAATTACCAAATACTCCGTCCATCCCTAAATTATTGTTTGGGTTGACCCGGCATACGGATTAAGAAAATTCAATTGACTTGATTATTAATATTGGAATAGTATTGAAAAAGTGTGTTGTTTCCTTTAATGCCCATATGTATGTGGCCCATAATTAAAGTAGGAAGAAAAAGTAAGAGTAAAATAGTAAAAGTAATGTTTTAAAAAGGAAAGTTTCAAACAAGACAATTATTTTAAGACGGACAAAAAAAAAAAAAAAAGAAGACAATAATTTAGGAACAGAGGGAGTATAGAAATGTCCTAAAGGGGTCCAAAGAGGTCCACCGTAGAGGTGTCTCTGGGTAATCCAAGAAGTTACTTTAATAAAGGGATCCGTTTGATGAATTAATTAGTTGGCGTTACACTTTATTAGTTCATGGATCGACGACGAATGAATGGAAGTGGGATGAAGGCCAAGACAAGATAAGTGGGTTGAGAGGACTTGAGCATAGGAATACGTCCTTAAATTCGTCTAAAAAATTAGATTTGATCTTTGGCTATGTTTAGATACTTAATTTCAGAGTCCAAAATTAGAATTGGAGAACAATTTGAATTCGTGAAATTCAAATTGTTCATTAAATTTTAATTCTAAAGCTTGGCATTGAGTAGCCAAATATAGCCTTAAACTAAACTTGCCCCTAATAACATATGTGCTAAATATAACACCCCAATGTACTAAATACAACCACCTCTATGGAAAAAAATAATACTCTAATATTTTGCCCCTGACTTCTTTATATATATAGAAAATTTTGAATTTAATAGGCAGTTAGGGTTGGTGCCAGTCTCCTAAGACAGGCGGCTAGGGTTGGCGCCACCCCTTTGAAATTCGAAATGCCATCCACCTCGAAATTCAAAATTAGTAATTTTTTGTGTTAAATTAAAATTTTTTATTGTATTATTGTGTTATAATATATACACCCTTACCTTCACATATGCTATAAACATCATACTTATTTGATCCGGCACACGGATTTAAAAAATCAATTCACTTGATTATTAATATTGATATAGTGTGTAGTTTCCTTTAATATTGAACATGTATATGTGGCCCCTAATTAAAGTAGGAAAAAAAAGTAATGGTAAAAGTGTTCAAACACGATAATTATTTTGTGACGGACAAAAAAAGGAAAGCGAGACAATAATTAAGAGGCGGATGAAGTATTATTTAGTAAAAAAAAAAGAAGTAGAATTCACACGGCAGCTACGGTTGGCGCCAGTCTCCGAAGATGGGCGACTAGGGTTGGCAATTGGCGCCACTCCCCTTGAAATCCAAAGGGCAATTTAGTCTTTTTGTCAGGGGAAGGGGGGGGGGCTATAGTTATCAAATTGGGATTGTATTTAGCATCGCTCTATGATAGAACAATTTAGAGCCCGTTTGATAAAACGTTTTTAAAATACGGCGTTTTTGAAACACAGTTTGTTTCTTATAAATGCATTCGGGATATAACTTCAAAACGCTATTTTTTTTCTTAGAAACGTTAAAACCTGCATTTTAGCAAAAAGCTAAGAATTTCAACTTTTTAAAATTCAGCTGCGTCTTGAAAAACGTAATTTTTTCTGTCGCAGCATTAAAACATAATTTTTATAAATAAATTATATTTTGGTCAAAACGAACGATCAACCTCATCAAATCATGATATATATATATATATATATATATATATATATATATATAGAGAGAGAGAGAGAGAGAGAGAGAGAGAGAGAGAGAGAGAGAGCAAGTATATTTAAGTAGGTTTTGTCATGACCTGAAATCTAGGTGCATGGACCAACTGGGGTCGTGGTTTTTAACGGCCTCAATTATCGAGTATATATATATAATAGAGTGTACTTACCCTCTTATGGTTATTTATTTATTTATTTAATCTTCATTTTTAATTGATGTATCTAAAACGTTAAAGCATCAACACCCCATCACCGTCCTATTTATATCCAATCGGACTAAGCCACTTCCCATCACCACACTTCCACCTCCCAAAAAAACTCTCCAAGAAAGAAAAAAGAGTCTTAATAGAAGAGAGAGAGAGAGAGAGAGAGAGAGAGAGATGACTCAAATGGCACTCCCTTGGTGGCCAAGAACCACTTCCTCACCCACCAGTTGCGGCAGCAAAACTGGCGCCACCACCACCACCAATAAATCAACAAAAGTGGAAATAAACGAAACCCACCACCACCACCACCACCGCAGTTGCTGCTTATCGAAGTTTGTGAGGAAACTGAGGAAACAAAGCAGAACAATGCTACAATGCAGATCAATTGGTGGTTGTTGTGGTGGTAGGAAGGTTCACTGCAGGGGTGGGTACGACCCGTTGAGTTATTCATTAAACTTTGACGATACGACGAGGGGTTGCGGCGGCGGTGACAAGAACTTGTTGGATGAAGAAGATTACTACAGGTTTTGTGCTTTCACGTCTAGGTTTGTTAACTCATCAACGGTAGGAAAAGTTGTACCCTCAACCGCTCCAAGGCTTGTACTTGCTACTGCCACTCACTAGAAATGTAGAACAAACTACACACATATATCTAATGCAGTTTTGTTTCTCTAGCTAGCTCTACACATTTCTTTTTTCTTAATTTCCTTTAATTATTTTCAAGTTTGTATTCTCCAGATTTAGGTTAGCCGGATGTTAATGTATGCTGGATAAACCTAGCCTTAATCACACTCAAAGTTCAAACAAACCTCGCATGTCGAGATCAAATCAAACGATTCTTGCAGGTTGAGGTCAAAGTCAAAAAAATCTCGTAGGTCGAGGTCCAATCAAACGAACCTCGCAGATCGAGGTTAACAATCAAACGAACTTCGTAGGTCATGTCAAATCAAACAAACCTACATGTTGAGGTCAAAGTCAAATGAATCTCGCAGGTCGAGGTCAAATAAAAAAAACATCGTACGTCGAGGTCAAAATTCAAACGAATATTGCAGGCCAAGGTCAAAATTCAGGATTTTGTCAGAGCATTAATGAGTGCTGCCCGTCGAGAGCGAGACATCGAAGTATCAGCAGGTCCTATATGAGCACAAGAAAATAGTCCCCCTCACCCTAGAGATGAATCTCGAGAAATAAAGAGTGGGGGGTTACTCATGTGCAAATCCCGGCCCGGGATAAAATATATGAGCCTCGCTTGAGATAGTGGGCTCCTATCGAATATTAGCCCAGCCCATTCGAGTGGGTATGTATAACCACTTCCTATTCACATCCAAGGTACGCCATTCTTTATATAGAAAATATGTAGTATAGTCTCTATTCTCTAATGATCGAACTGATTATCACGCCGGAGGGTTTTGGCGGGGACCCTCCCTACCCTTCTCACGGTTGTTTCTTTTTACTGATTCACAATCTAAATATCTGAGATTCACGACACGGCAACGATCAAATCGGCATCCTTGGTGTGCCCGATTTTTTGTGCAGCATCAGATTGATTAGACTCAGGCAAAAATTTTAAAAAGACCGTCTTACATGTATTTTTTATTAAGAAAATACTTGTTGGTCATTTAATGATTTACTTAAAATCATTCTACCTTAATTGGAATCACATACGATAAGCCAACTTAATAACTTGTAAGCTGATGATTTATTTATGAAATAAATCAGTCAAACTGATTCCGCCTTGAATCAGATAATGACTTAAATATTTTCAAATCAGTTACTTATAATTGGCATAAGTTACTAGACTGATAATGTCCTTGACTTATCTCTTTTTAAGTCTACTGATGTTTAAACAAAAGTTTCTTTGATAAGCTTCCATAGCTATTTTGAATTTGTGTCAGTACATTGCGTACTTTAAATACAAACATATTTTATGTTAATATTTTCTGATACACTTTCCATTCTAAACTTTCTGTGTATTTCAAAATAAAAAAACAGGTCATACCTACTTCTTTTGAGATAGCTCAATTAAAGCTCGAGGAGAATTGTTCGCTTAATTTGACTTGGACGTCTTCAGAATATTTAATGCAAAATCAAAAGTTTCCAACAGCTACAAACTTAGCTCTGCCTATATAAAGTCACAGAAGCATTGAAGAACTCTCTTACATAACAACACACGAAGCTCTCAAGCATTCAAAGCAATCATAATACTTCAAGAATTCTAGAGTTTCTGCATTAAAGAGCGAAATATTTAGAACATTTATTGTTTATTCTTTTTCTTTATATTTGTCTTTAAGTTCAATCATTGTTTGAATCCCTCTCAACCACTTAATTTTTTATGGATCTTTGATTGCAACACATGAGATTGATTTGTTCATATTGAACATCCAATCTCCATATTCACTGGTCTTGTTGTACACTAATATATTAATGATCACTTAAGATTATTAATATTAGTGCATTTCAAAATCTAAGTTTAACCAACTTGGTAGTAGAATAGCAGTCTTCATACCGTGAACCATTCTACATCTCACTCATTTCTGTGCTCATTTAGTACTCGTTTTCCTTGACTAAACTGACAAAATCTTTAAGTATTATCTTATTACTTAAAGCTTCAGTTAGCCAAGAAACAATCATCAATCTATACTTTAAAGTTGCTTCATAAGCTGATTATTTACTACCAATGCTTCAAAGTTGCTTCATAAGCTGATTATTTACTACCAATCGATTATCTTCATTACTTCATACATGTTTTTATCAGAAACATATTTTTGCTGCCAAAATTTTATAAAGATTTTTAAACTTTTAAAAAAGATTTTAAAAGACTATTCACCCCCTCTAACCTTATTAGTTACCTAAGTGAACCTATAATACTTAGAGAAATTCTCTTTACGAGGATGGATGCGGCAGATTTGAGGAAAAAGTTTTATTAAAAAAATATAAATCATTAAAGGGTAATATTTATTGATGCATGGTTGTATGTATCGTATCAAATTTCAAATGTATTTTATTTTTTACATATTTTTTGTTAGTGTAACGTTACTTTTCTATATACGATGTCCTTGAGCTAAAGAGAATAGTCCCTCACTAAAGGTAAGGTTAGACTTTTAAGACATGATTTTTTTTTTTTATCCGAACAAAGCGAGTATTTCACAATAAACCAACTCGTCATCTGATCCGTTGAGTGCGTTGAGTGATCCTCATCAATATGACGACTTCATCCAAATTGTGAATTCCACCAAAATATAAATACAGAAGTTCTCAGTCCATTTAATTAGAGCTGTCAAAACGGGTTGAACCAGCTAGGCCAACCCGTCCGGCCGCCACCTAAAAAAGGTGGGTTGCGTTGATAAATTTTGATCCCGTCTAAGAGGCGGGTCAAACGAGTTGAACCGGTCCAAATTACGGGTTGTAGCGGGTTGGATTGAATTGTGTTTGGTTGGGTTAATCTGCCAAATTGCTTGACTGTAGAAATTTAGTTTGACTCTTTGATTTTTAAGAAGTGTAGTTATATTCCTTTAATTTTTTTGGTTTTAATTTGTTAGATTATTTCTTAGCCTTTTATTTGATTTTTTATTTTATTAATTAGAAATTAATGCAATACGTTTTTTTTTTTTTTAATTTGTTAGACATTAAATTTGTTAACAATTTTTTTGACGTATTGGCCCGCCCCAACTCATAACTTAAGGTGGGTTGAGATATTTCAATCCATTCATTTGACGGATCAGCCTAACCCGTCTGATGACGAATTGTGACAAATTAGAGGTTAACCCGTTCCGATGACCCGTTTTAACAGCTCTACATCTAATTCCGTTTTTAATGATATAGACACCATCCAGATAAAAAATCGGATTCAGATGTCAACTTTCCCTACGGTCATCCCGGGTTAAAAAGACATGAAAGTACCTTAAAACATATGTAATCCAATGAATCACGCGCACATACAAAATTAAACATAAAAGGAAAAAAGTATAGAAGTACAATTTAAACTCAAGCAAATAAAAAAAATAATAAAAAATGAATTTTTGGCCTTTATATAGAGAAAGGGGGAGGGGGGGTGGGGTGGGGGGTGTCTGGAGGATTTTGGAGTTTGACCTCGAAGTTAAAACATTGTCGGATTGACTGGCTGCAGGTGATCGACTAGGGACGGTGTTCGACCCTTCTCGAAGTTCACAATGCGATGAGAGATTATAATAAAATAATTACAATAATTAATAAAAATAAAATAAAAGATGTAGGCGTGCATGTGCTAGTTCAGCTGCTAGGTCCTATTATTCCCAGAATACTCCCTTCATATTTCATGGAAGAATTTTTTTGATTTTTCTAACCCTTCTTGTTATAATAAGTTTTTTATTTTGTGACGTTTTAAAATAAATATATATTTTTTTAAAAATATTTTTAAGGATAACTACAATACCATTATTAATTATGAGAGTATTAGCCACCCAACTTTTTACTAATTTGCAATGCGACCACCACATGTTTTAAGATGTTATTCTTGTTATTGAACATTAGTTAGTTTGCAAGCGAACTCATTTTTTGAATAGTTCTTAGTTCAGCCGTTAGATCAACCATCATTTGGGTGGTGGATAAAATGAAGCACTTGTCAAGGGAGAGGGAGGGAGGAAGAAGATGAAGACAAGGGCAAAATATGTATTTATATTAATTTAACGGCTAAACTAACATCCATCCAAAAAATGGGTTCACTTGCAACCTAACTGATGTTCATTGGCAAAAATAACATTTTAAAACATGCGGTGACCATATTACAAATTGGTAAAAAGTTGAGTGACTCAAATATGAGTTTGACCAAAAAATTACATAAAGTTAACCAATTTCGTAAAACTCGTGTAAAATCAATAAATGATACTTATTCTGGGAACAAAGAGAGTAGTTCTTTTTGCAGAAGACTATTTCATTAAAGAGTAACAATGAAACAACATATTTTATTGGCATATTTAATTTACAGCAATCATCAAGACATTGTACAATATAATTTACCAATGCATCGATAGTTGTCCTGTATAATAGTATTAGTTGCCCTATCATTTTCTTCAGTTAAATTGACTGAAACTCGATCAAAAGCTTATACAAAATCCGTTGAGATTAGACAACAAAATCCGTAGCCAGCTTTCAACAAAAGAAGGCAAGAAAAGAAAAACAAAAAGATATGAGAATGATTCCACAGCTTCTATTAGGTTTTGCAATATCAAAACACACCCACATACGTAAGAAGCTTGTATTAGGTTTTGCAATATCAACACACAGAGAGAGGTAAGAACTCGACTCACATTTTGGTGAACTTGTAACACATACAGCTCGTTTGTCGCAGCTAATGGCTAAAAATGCCAGAAAAGACAAGATCGTCCTAATGATAACGAGCGCGGCTAATGGCTAAAAATGGCAAAAAGACAATATCTTCCTAATGAATCCATTCCGAAGAATGGCGAGCTCACCCCAAGCAAGAAGGATCAAAATAGCAAAAAAATAAAGGTGAGGCAAAAGAAGAAGAAATAATAAAAGCTAACCTGGGTGATCAGGACGGTAGTATTACAAAGGGTTCGAAGATCGATCATACATTTTCTTTATCTTTTACAGAAGCTTTACATAAGGGGGTTGTTCTATAAATCCTATATTTGCTACTTAAAAAACACTTGAATTAATCATCATCGTCATATGCCTACAAAAATTTTGGAGCACAACTATAACCTGTATAATCGGTAATTAAACTCCACACATCAGGTTCTAAGATTCATGATCACTTGCACGATGATCTGACACGGTCCCCTCCGAGGAGACTTCTTCTTCAACTTGGGGCCCACCAGGCTGCTGCCTAGTAGGATCTGACTGAGTTTTGCTTGAGTCGCCACTTGCTGTCTCCTCTGGTTTTTCCTCGTTAGGCAAGGAACCCAATAGAGGAGAAGGAACAAGATGAGGTTGATCTGGCTTTCCTTGCTCAGAAGAGTCAAGAGGGGCGTTGCTTTCCGGTACGCTTGAACTTGTCGAGCCAGGAACTAGAGCAGGAGTAGGAACGATGCATGATGCTACCAACTGAAGCACTTCTGGGGAGGGTGATAGTCCAGCTCCAGCAGCACTTGTTTTCTTCTTCAGATTTGAAGGCACTGACGATGAGGATGGTGCCAGATTCAGCATATTTAGATTGAGAGATGGCAAATTCAGGTCTGGCTCTATTTTTGCCATTCCTCCTGATATTCCTGGCATTTGGGGAAGCAGAGGGAACGGTGGGGCCGGCTTAACTGCAGTTGAAGTTGAAGCAGTATAGTCCCCATGGAGATTGTTTTGGAAATAATGGCTGCTTTCAGGAACATCTTGGGGGAGGTGATGTTGTACAACAAATGAGGATGACCTGTGTTTCTTTTTCTTTTTCTTCTTCAAACTCCGTCGAGGATCCTTTGGTCGAGGAGGAGGTAGACCAGGAACGACAAAGGGAGGAATTGTTGGGGTCTCGTCTCCATAAAGCAACCGAACAGACTGTGCTATTGCCGAGACAGTCGGAGGCAAGTCCGGTAATTCTGGGGGTCTTGCAGCTGGAGCTCTTACTGCTTTGCGAAGCCAATGAGGCAGTTTGTTATCTGGAGAACTGTTATTCCCAGCAGCTACCTCATCTCTTCCCTTCAACTTGTGGGACACGTTTTGTCCTCCTTTGCTCGAACAACCAGCAATCAATGCAGAATTTGCAGCTTCACCACTCCCCACATTATTTCGGGACTCGCGCAAAAGATTTACAGATTGATCCAGGAAATTTGGCAATGTCCAAGATCTAGAAGCTCGCTGTTCATCCTCCTTTAGTTGCAGATCCAAGCCGCTTGAAGAACCATTCAAACCAAGGGATCCCAAGCTACTGTTCCCCAATGAATTAAGCATAAATGGCTGTTCCCTGTGTACGTTTGCGCTCGAAGAAGTTCCGGGTCCATCAGAAGGACCAGCAGATGAGTCTCCAGGAAAATTTGCTCGAAACCTCTCTGTATTCCAAGTAGGAATTGGGGGAAGATGCTCATGATGCAAGCCAAGTTGATCAGATGCTTCCAAATGTGGTGGCAAGCTGGATGGCAGATCACCAAACCCCAATTTCATGTCCGTCAGGTGGGGTTGAAATTTTAGTGGACCAGCAAATCTACTTCCATGCAATGCACGCTTCATCATTCCATCGGAGATGCTTGGGAATAAGGAAGAAGATTTCCCAGATTTTGTAGCCTTCATTGGTTTTTGTGTCGGAAAAGCTGGCACATCGGAGATCTTTAGTTGTTCCTCCTCCCATCTTGATGACAAGTCTTCTGCAGTTCGAAACTTGGAAAACTTTAACCTTGGGTCTCGAAGCATGGCATCCCAACTGCCCCGTCCATGCCTACGAACACCAATCCATAGAAAGTCGAGCTCATCTTCCGACCAAAAATCTTTGACAAGCTTCTTTTTGCCCAGGTTGCTTGATCCTCCAGACCCAGTTCTCATCATTATGTTCTCAAGAACCTTTCTGTGACTTTCAGGTAATGAGGAAAATGTCGGTGGCATTTGACCCAAACCCAAAGTGGGATGCACCTCCCGCTCTTGCTGATTATATAATGGTGTATCTTGTGGAAACTTCAAATTTGGCAATAATGGCATTGTCGGGAGGTCTTGAATGGAAGAGCCATTTGAAACTCCAATTCTTGAACCCAGTGATAAGCCAGGAAACAGGTCAGGCTGTGGATGAGGAAGGTTCCTGCCTGGAAAAGGTAATTTGGGCAGCAATGTCTCATCAAAAGGTAACTTAGGAAAGTCCGTGAAAGTCCCAGAACTTTCTGAAGCCTCAGCACCTTTTCCTCGTGGGGCAGCCAGAGTATGCTGCAAACATAGAAAGATTGTAATACTGCAAAGAGTAGCTACTTAAAGTCAACTGAACAGACAAGAACAGCCATTGGAGAGAGAGAGAGAGAGCATACCGTACTAAATGGGAGACAAAGGTCAGGTATGCCAGTCTTTTGCCAATGCTGGAAAGATTCAGACGAGACATCTGGCAGTTTAAATTTGTCAGAGGCAGTCTCCCGTCCTTTAACATCAATCTCATTCGAGATCCCAGAGCAAGGAGCTATGTTGAATGGGAAATCCATCCCTAATCCGTGTCTGCTTTGTTTGCTGTATGATCTTGAAATGTTCCTCTGAGATGACTCCATCTGGTTCGCATTCGGAGCACATAGTCCAAGAACAGGCAGCAAGTTACTGCTTGGCACTGAATTTGCGTAGTTTGTTCCCTGTAAATGGTGATTTGGCAGGAAACTGTCGAGAGCATGAGGCCCAAAATGTTTTATAGGAATATCCATGTGACTGCTCATTTTAAGCTTTGGAATCTTGCCCGGCCTCAGAGTTTGGTCAGCCTTGCTCTTTGGAGCGTTTGATGTTTGACCTTGACTATCGTCTATGTTCATGGTTAAAGCCTTCTCTACAACATGCTGATCTGATCCACGAATATGATGTCCATCTTGGACATTGGAGGATGGGAGTGGAATGGATTCATGTACAGACAGTCCAACAAGGGCAGATGCTTCGGCGGCACTCCTCTGAGCCAGTCGTTCTTTTTGTCTTGCTCTTAACTTAGCACTGCCAAACAAAAAGAAATTACTACTTTAACATGGAAGGTTGCCAAAATCTTGGTAAATTCAGTTCTTCGTTGATGCACGATGATTACAAAAAGGTTTTTTACAAGCAATAGAGCATAATGGAAAGAGATTGAATGCATTAATAGAAGCTCATTTGGAGCCTCTGCTCATTATCTAAATTGACCCCTATTTTTGCACTACTTAAGGTTTCTTGGTTCTACTATTCTATGAGTCAGGTGATGTCAAGTGTCATGTGGCTGCTTAAGGGCTGTTTAGCATTTCCAGTACCTATTTGTACTGTCAGACAAAATTTTAGCCCTTAAATAGATTGACCTCCTAGGAATCAATCATTTCTTGCGAGACCCTTATCAGTTATAAGACAATTTTTTATTTTTATTTTTTATTGTTGATAAAATAAGGAAATGTTATTAGATCAAAACTTTCAGATTGTTTTATAGAGCACTAAAAAAATTATGTTTTCAACTTGTTAGAACAGCTAGCTTTGATACTATTGGGTTCAAGTATTATGGGCATTTAAGCTATTTTCAGCTAGATCTTGCAATCCATTTTCCCGTCCTAGAGTCATCTTGCCTTCGCTGGTTGCATTATTGCTTACAAAAGACTAATGTATTGGCATTTCAGTGGGGTGGGGGGGAGATCCCCCTTCCTTTCATTATTTCTGCTCCATTTAACCAAAGAGAAGAAATCCATCTTGCAAACCAGTCATTTGGGTTAGCATGAAGACAAGTCTTTTAAAATTTACTTGTATAAATGGGCGAGGAGAAAAGTTTTCACTTATAGCTACTTTGGCATTCCGGGAATGAGAAACTATCATTTTCATGCCACCCAAGACGAAAATGGCCTACTGGATTATCTAAATAAGACAATCACGGAGTACATGTTTAGTACAACATTACAGTCAGTACAATGGTGACAATCTAGAAACCCAACAGAATATGATGATAGGTGGGCTTGTCAAGAACTGGGTCTGGATCAGATTGGCTTCAACCCAAATATGAATAGTTAGAATGATTATCAGATCCATTATTATCCAATTATTCAATGGATCTTATACCTAAATCCACATGTAGATGTTTACAGATCTAGATCCGATTGGATTTGACCCATTCCCAGTAAGTAATATTGCAGTGAAAAAGTGTCAAAAGCAATTTCTCATTTCCCCTATTTATAAAACAATGCAGCAAGGGACCCATCACACAACCAGTGAACCCTCACTTTAGACTTCCATAGAACTGAAATCTTCAAGGGAGGGCAATACTCCGATAACTGAAGGGCGTCTATTCGTCATCACTCCACCAAGGGCGAAAGAGCTCGTACTTAACTGGATTACTGCTCCCTACTTATTTATATCGAGATAAACTAATGATTGAGCGATTCTATTTGAATTTAAGAAAAGCAGTGGGGAGAAAAATATTTGTACATCTTTATACAATATTTTTATGTGCATAGAAAAAATGAAAAAGATATTATCATATGGACAATCATAGAAACAGATCTCATATTCAAAACAGGTAGGGCTCTGTAACAGTAACTATTACTCCATCCGTCCCTAAATTATCGTTTGGGTTGACCCGGCACACGGATTAAGAAAACTCAATTGACTTGATTATTCATATTGGTATAGTATGTAGTTTCCTTTAATGCCCATGTGTATGTGGCCCATAATTAAAGTAGGTTAAAAAAGTAAGGGTAAAATGGCAAAAGTGGTGTTCTAAAAGGGAAAGTTTTCAAACAAGACAATTATTTAGGGACGGACAAAAAAGGAAAGGAAGACAATAATTTAGGGACGGAGGGAGTCCTATACAAATAAACTCCCAGAAGTTACCCCTACTGGACCAGATCAACCTTGACCATTTATCCAATGGTTCAAAGAGTTTGGATCTTACTATGACTATCTAACTGAAAGGAGCTTTATTGATCCTCTTTTAAAAAGGAGAAAAAATAAATAAATAAATAACTGAAAGGAGCTTGCCAAATTCAAATAGTAGGTGTCCGGGTGATCAAAATCCGATCCCCTGGTAGGCCTGATAGGGAGAACACAATTATCACTTCAATTTCCTTCCCTAAAAACAGAACGGTGCCATAACAGTAACATTCCATAGCAACGTACTTCAAGTAAGATATGTGGCGTGGCTAGTAATTATTGAATGATCCAAATTATTCCAAATCCTAGAATGAATGATTGACTGAACATAGCTGCATGAACATCCAACAGATCAAGTAGAACTGTATCTGCTCAAGGCTTAGTTTTATCTGATCAAGGGACTCATACAGTGAGCTTTTAATATATCCTTGTCTTGCCATCAGCTTAGCATCCCAACGAAATTGAGCTCTAGCGAATCAATGTTCACTTCTGCCCATGACCAGTCCATGGAACTCCGTGATTTCTGGTCTTCATTCAGACTACTTTTGAGCCCAACGATGTTAGGCTACGAAATCAGAATAGCCTTCCCCTTCCCAAAACCCTCCCCACCTGGTGGTGCTCGAACCTGTGACCACTCGGAGAAAGTTTGTATCCTCACCCCCTCCACTGACTGGAAATCTTGATATCTCTTCTGTTTAATGTCCCTTTTTGTTGGTCAGTCTTTATATGTTGAAAGGAGGCGGGTTTATCCATTAGGGAGAGTCTATTTCCACAACAAATTTTACTAATCCACTACATTCATTAATGATTAAGTAAATTAATCATTGTCATGACACAATTACCCTTCAAATACTTGCCTTGTTTGATGACAAAGTACTTGCCTAAAATTGTTTATTTATTTTTTATTTTTCCTTATAAGTTAACATTATTTTTTTGCTTTTCTTATCTTTTTAGAAAAATTAAGCCTATTTGTCAACACTAAAAATTATATCTTTCCATTGTTTTTCCTTTCATTTCTTCAAATAATTCTTTTGAAGCAAAATAAGTCTAATGTCAAAAAAAAAAAAAAAAAAAAAAACTGAAAGAATGTTGTACAATTGCTAATTTATTATAAAATATTTTTAAGTAATCGTTAAATATATATTTATTAATTGGTTTTCCATTCAAATTATTTATTTGAAATTCATAATTTGTACTTCTTCATTTAATATTATATAACTCATGTCACTCCTTTGTTTAGTCTATTTTATCATTCATATTTTTTTATTTGTGAGAGAAAAAAATTAGATCACTGTATTATTTTTTATTAAAATGTCTCATTTATATTTTCTAATTTTTTTGCATATAAAATTATTTATTTTCTTGAGCATAATTGAATATAATATTATTTGCAAAGTCAAATAAAGGATAAAAATTACAAAGGAAAACAATTAAATAAGGTGAAGGGCAATTATGTCTAAGACATTGATTAACTAGATGAAATTTTGTTGAATGTAGTGGATAAGCAAATATTGTAGTCGAAATAGACTCTCCTATCCATTATCCTTTAATTTTCAAGTCATGCAATTTATAACTAATACATCTGTTAAGGATTGTTAGTCTCATCCGTATATTCTGTTTGTGCATGTGATTTATATGGAGACGAGGAAAAATACTAAGAGTCGATGCTCACGTGGCTGACAAGCACAGAAACTTCTGAAAATCAAGGCATGGCGATATGATGGTGAGAGTGTGTGTGTGCGTGCGCACACGCTCGCATGTTATAAGATCCTCCAACGTGATTTTCCTTGAGTAGCATATGGATGATGATATCAATGGGTTTGAATAATAACGGAAAATAACTGTCTGTGGAATGGTATCCATGCCAAGTGCAGTACCACTCGGTATTTCAAAAGGAAAAAAGAAAATAGCATCCAAGTACAAACTGCTTCCTGAACATTAAAGATAGCTATAGGTAATTAATCAAAGTAAAAGGATTTATTTTGGTGAAGTTTCAGGGTTTTCTTGTACTTGAAAGAATTCACAGCAACACCAGCTGAATCATGCATCACAAGATACTCGGTGCATTTTGTTCAGTCTACTAGTCAACAGAACCATTGCACCGTGTCCGCAACCCAACGAGACAATTCAAAACCACGTATGGGACTGAATTGTATCCCTTGATTAGAATCTATAGAACGTTGGGATTAGAATTTTCCAGCAAGAGTAAACAATTATGACCTATAAAAGTGTCCCTCCAACTTCTATTCTGAAGCTTTTGAAGTAATTACATGCTCCCTCAGTTCCTAAATTATTTTTCTGCTTCACTGTTTTTCAAATGAATATTTGACGTATATTTTTTATTTTTTTCAAAATCATAAAACACGTAATTCGTAATACTTTTTTGGTACTACAAATAACATGTTTTATGATTTTGAAAAAAAGAAACAAAATAAAAGTCAAATTTATATTTGAAAAACAGTCAATAATTTAGGAACAGGGGGAGTATTTTCTTTCAGCTTATTAAAGCGGCTAGCTGCCTCTCCCTTTTTCTATAGGGAGTGACACGGATGTTTAAGCTTATTGAGAGTGTTCTCGAGTTCCCTTATTGATTTCATAATTTGTTTCATAAGCTGGCTGCACATTTGGATATTTTATTAGCTTTTAGTTTGAAATTCACGTGACTATTAAATGAGACAAGGGGCAGCCAAAGATCATAATATCTTTTTATGTCTTTTTCTTATTCTGGACACCAATAGAGTTATCAGAAGAGACTAACATAGATCTTTGCTGCGGCAACCCTTATAGCTAATAAAAGGTACAAGTTTTCTATCTCAGCTTGCTACATCAGCCACCTACCTCTCCAGTTGTAAATGATGTGGATGTTTAAGAATGATTCTTGATATTTATTTTTCCTACTTTCTGATATTCGTTACTTCCATCTGTTGGCTACCACTAAGTTGGTAGAGATATATAATATCACAAAAACCTCTGAACTCAGCAATAGTTTGGAATTTACTCCAACTATTATCAAAAAAATTGGTTCCTAGGTCCTGAGACCCATTGACATTTAACACCACAAAATTAACTGTAAAGATCAAATCCACCTAAATGACAACGGTAGCACTTTGAAGCCATTACGTCATGTATAAATAATTAGAACCGTCTTAAATTGATCGAATCTCAAATCTTTCAAACTGCACATCTTAGCTAGAAAAGGGTAAAATATATCAAAGGTAAGAAACTCACAACTTTGCTTTCAGAGCTCGTCCAGCAGGTGTGTACTCACGTTCTGGCTCTGGTTCGGGCTCTGGCTCCTCTTCTGCCCCATTCTGCTTAAGAAGAAAAAAATTCCATGTCAAAGTCAGAGTACTATAAAAAATAAAAAGCCCCTCAGCGATTAACAAAATAAAATGCCTAAATTGCACTTAAAAAGCAAGGATATCAACAGAAGGAAATGGAACAGATACAAGGAGGAATAACCCCGTAACAGAAGACATTTCTTGGCAGACATGTAAGGTCATACACAGAGAATGGTTAAAAATAAAAAGCCCCTTACTTGCATTAAATTATACTGGTACTCCAGAACAATGTCCTACCCTCTTCATTGATGGATGCCAAATTTTTTAAATTTAGACTTGACCGTACACTAGAAGAAGAAACAAGAACTTTGATCCCAACAAAGTAAATGGAGAGTAATTAAAAAAGAAAAAAAAATAATCGGCGAGATAGATGGTCAGTAAGGACCGGCATAGTTCCAAATTCAAGCACACTTATGTCTGCTAACATTTACAGATTAATCTTCTACGTCAGCAATGCGCAGAGTTAGCAAACTCCCTTCCTATGCACAAGAATATATATTAATAAATGTAAGTTATGCCAAAATGACGTGTATTCCAGAAATAGCATGGACAAAATTCCTGCTCAATATGGAAAGCAAAGCACACGTAATTAAAGATTTGATCATATCGTAGTGAAACCAATGGCTAACTCATCAAACTTAAAATTGTTCCATTACATGGGCCATCACGTACTCCAGATCTAAGAACGTTGGTGCTAAGCACAGTTCCGGGTTATAAGAAGTAACTTGCACACGGGGATAAAAGAAAGTATAGCTTAATCATCAAAGAGTATGCCACAATCCATCACTCAAGCTAATTCAGTTTCGTTCTAATATGTAGACATGCGGAAAAGGAAGTCTAGCTTAATTACTAAAAGCACTCCAGAATCCAATGATAACAACAAAGACTTCATTCCCTCAGACAACTCAAAGCCATTTAAAAAGGAAGTGTTAACAGCACTCAACATAACAGAGCCCTTCACTGCACCACAGCAAGCTCCCAATCAGTGATTGTACTCTCATTCTTTCTTTATTGAACACATATACACACAGAAGGTAACCTAAGTAAGCTTGAAAATTATATTGGCTAATAACCTGTGAGGAATGAAATAAACTAAAGGCCACAGGAATAATTACTAGATTTCCTATGCAACAAAACCGAATAAGTTAATGGTCCATTGAGCAGTTCATATAGAAATTAAGCCACATATACCCCTGAAGTAACGCACACTAAGATTTCAATCTTCTCTCCAGAATTTTGGAATTGCACGAGCATAGCAAGGCTTGATGAAAAATTAAGTTCCAAAGAGGGAGGACCTAGTTAAATTTTGTAAAGACAGAAAGGAAAAGCGGTAAGCTTCACTAATATCGAACCTCACGGAAGTGATTTTATATATATATTTCTTCTACCCTTTTCAAGGCTAAAATTAATTTAAGAGTTTATGTATTTAAGGAACCACCTTATGCCTTTCATATTTAAGGAATCATTTTAGGCCTTTGCCCCAAGGAATCAGTAGTTTTAACTTCCTCCCCAAAACAAATACTCCCTCCGTCCCTAAATTATTGTCTTCCTTTCCTTTTTTGTCCGTCCCAGAATAATTGTTTTGTTTAAAAACTTTCCTTTTTAGGACATCACTTTTACCATTTTACCCTTACTTTTTCCCTACTTTAATTATGGACTACATACACATGGGCATTAAAGGAAATTACACATTATACCAATATTAATAAAGGAAATTACACATTATACCAATATTAATAATCAAGTTAATTGTTTTTTCTTAATTCGTGTGCCGGGTCAAACAAGACAATAATTAAAGGACGAAGGGAGTATTTCTTTTTTGATAAGTAAATATGTATAAAAAAAGAAGAGCGCCAAAACAGGTGGCATGTCCAGTACACAGGATGTATACTCGAAACACCAAAGCCTAACCCACCGAGAAACTATTCACAAACTCAACAAAAGAATTGGGGGTATTAGAACCCGACTCCGTGTACCACAAAAATAATGACCAGAGAATGAAATTCTTCGATCTATCAACACTCAACTCTGCATTATCGAAGATTCTTCGGTTTCTTTCACACCATATTGCCCAGCACACGCCAGGGGCAGCCTCCCAAGTATGATTACTTTTTCGACACTTGTAGAAAGCCAAATTAAGGAAGAGATCTCTTATTGACCTACATATTGCCCGGTACACGCCAAGTGGGGCAGCTTCCCAGGTATGATTCCTCTTTCGACGCTTGTAAAAAGCCCAATTAAGGAAGAGATCTCTAATTGACCTAGGCATTACCCACGAAATTTGAAACAAGTTAAGAATGCAATTCCAGACCTCACCTCTTGCACGACTCGTCGTGCAGTAATAAATGATTTACGCTTTCTTCATCACTCTTGCACATGTAACACCTGTTAACATAGATTTTCTTCCGAGCCCTTAATTCATCACCTATTAAGATTGCCCCATTCATGGCTTCGTAGGCAAAAGTCGGGGCCTTGGACTTCCACACTATCTTCCTAGGAAAAATTGGCCTACACTTACTCAACAGAATTTTATAGTAATTCTTTACAGAAAATTTTCTGTTCTTTTTCCTAGACCAAATAACTTTGTCTGCTCCAACATGCTGAACCTTAACCTTATAGAGCTGCTCAAAAAATTGACCGAAGCAATCAATCTGCCAATCATGAGGCTGTCTTCGAAACCGAGGTTTCCAAGAGGTAATCCCTTCAACCATCTGAAGAACATTACTAACCGTAATGTTTTTATTTGCTGCAAAACTGAAAAGCAAAGGGAAAGCACTCTTTAGCTCGATCTCTCTGCACCAAACATCTACCCAAATGCTAACTGAAATTCTAGATCTAATGACAAAGGAGATATGCTTTTTGAACGATTCCCACCCTTTCCGAATACCTTTCCACACGCTCATACCATACGAGCAACTCACATCAATAGGAAACCAAGATGGGTGCTTTTCCCGTATTTACCCACCACCACTTTGATCCACAAGGAATTGCTCTCTATCAAGAATCTCCACAACCACTTGCCCAACAAAGCGTTATTGAAAATACAAAGGTCTTTAATCCCTAACCCACCATCCTTCACCTTAGAGGTCACAGTCACCCACTTAATGAAGTGATATTTCCTCTCCTCCAAGGAACCTTCCTACACGAAGTCTCTTTCCAGTTTCTCAAGCCTTTTGGCGACAGAGGATGGGATCACAAAGATAATATGAGAACCAGTTCCAACAAAAAACGAAAATGGGCAACGAAAAGACTACGATGCTAGCGAATCTTTCTACAAAACTATTGATTCTCACATAACAATCTTTAAAGCATCAACCACACATGAGTATGAAAAGGTGTTATGCACTTTGTCATCCTCCCTAAACCATCCTTGTACAGTAAATTTCTTTTCTGGATTATGTATGATCTGCATAGCACGAAGTTCATCATGCAAGGATGACACGATGGCTCACTATGCATCTTGAATATAATTGGAAGAAAAGCTAGAGTTGTTGAATGTTCTCTCCATTCTTCACAAAAACAATTTCCTAATTTTGGCTGGTAGAGACAGTGTACATACCTAGTGTCAAGTGGTGACGCGATTGGATAGATTTCCTTTTTGCACGAAGTGGGAAGAGGCATTTCCCACCTTGGTCCAGAGAGTGTTGTATTGACCGGTGTTGAACCATTTCCCCATTTCTCTGTGTCTAACCCCCTTTAGGTTTGAAAACATGTGGCTGGCTCATTCTAGTTGCAGGAGTTGGTGGAAGGTTGGTGGAACAAGTGTCCGGCTCAAGGGTGGGCGGGAGATATGTGTTTACGAAGAAACTGCAATTCATTAAGGAAAAGCTTCTTAAAGTGTGGAACAAGGAGGTTTTTGGCAATATCAGGGAAAAGAAGAGTGGTATATTGAGAACCATTGGGGAGATTGATAAGTTAGAAGAGATGTCTCCTCTTCAGATGATGTGCATGCTATGAGAAGTGCCCTTAAGAATGAACTTGAGGTGTTAATGAAGGTGGACATTAGTTGGCGACATAAGTTGAAATTTAAGTGGTACAGGGAGGGGATTGTAATTCTAAGCTTTTCCATAGAGTTGCTTCTGGCAAGAGGCATAGGAGTTACATCAAAAAGTGGAGCTTGGGTCTAGTGAGGTGGTTAGTAACCCGGTGTTGATCTCGAATTCTATTACTTAGTATTATATGGGGTTGTTTTAGGAGGTTGTTCGTAGGCCTAGGGTTAAGGGGTTGGATTGGGGCGCTCTTTCTACGGATTAGAGTGAGTGTTTTGAGAGGCTTGAGAGACCGTTTTATGAGGATGAAGTGAGGAGGGCGATAGTTGAGATGGTAGACAACTTAGTCCCGATGGCATTTTGATGGCTTTTTTTTTTCCAGTCTTGTTGGGGTATAGTGAGGAATGATCTTATGATGGTCTTCCAGGAATTTTGTGGTAATGGGATCTTGGAGAAGAGTATTAATTCTACTTTTATTACGCTTGTGCCAAAGAAGGACAAATAGGAGGGCGATAGTTGAGATGTCAAGCGACTTAGTCCCAATGACATTTCGAAGAGTATTACTACCTTCTTGTTCGAGGGTACAAGAAATTTTAAGGAACTTCAAGAATGTTCTCTCTGCTTCAGATTTTCAAGTCTATTTCCGGTCTTAAGATTAACCTTGCTAAGTGTGAGCTTGCATCCTTGATAGGGTGTAAGGTGTTACCGTGGCCGATATCTTATTTGGGTGTCCCTTTAGGTGGTAACCCTAGAGCTGTTTCGTTTTGGGATCCATTTTGGGATCCAGTTGTGGAGAGGTTAGCTAAGCGTCTAGACGAGTGGAAGCGGGCTTATTTTTCACTCGGAGGGAGGATTACTCTTATTAGAATGTCCTTGTCGAGCATTCCAACCTATTTCCTTTATTTAAGATTCTAGTGAGTGTGGCCGATAGGATTGAGAGACTTGTGCGTGATTTTTTGTGGGAGGGGTCAGGTGAGGGCGACCGGTATCATTTAGTTGCTTGGGATAGAGTCTATTTGCCTATAGATGAAGGGGGTTTGGCTATTGGAATTTGGTTTGTGGGAACATCTCTCTTGTGGGTAAATGGTTTTGGTGTTTTCCTCAAGAGCCTGTCTATTTGGCATAAAGTTATTAGAAGCTAGTTTAGGATGCATCCTAATGGGCGATTCCAGCATTAGCAGCTCAGTGACTCACAACTCAAAGAAGCTCGTGGAAATTTATTCATTAGAGCTATCCCTTGTTTCTCTCTCACACTCGGTTTAAAATGGGGAATAGGACTCGAATTTGTTTCTGGGAGGATGTTAGGGTGGGTAATACTTCTGTAAAATCTGTTTTCCCTTGCTTATACTGCATTTCTGTTCACTTGGCTCCCATTTTGAACTTCATCTCGAGGGGAGAGTCCACTGATATTTCCTAGGATTTCCATTTTTCTCCGTCACCTCAATGATAGGGAAGCGGATCAGGTTTCTACTCTTCATGGTATTCTCTTTGGGGGTAAGGTTCTCATCAAGGGCTGATTCTCGGGCTAGAATTTAGAGGGGTCATGTCATTACTCTTGTAGGTCTTTTCACTCATTTTTGATTCAACCTAGTGTCTCCACTCCATTTCATCTCTCTTCATTTGTGTGGCAAGGGCGGGTCCCTATCAAGATAAAAGCTTTTGTTTGGACTCTCGCTATTAATAAACTTAACACCAATGTCATGTTGCAGAAGCGTCGGCCGAACAAGCATATTTCCCCAGATTGGGTGTCATTTGTAAGAATCATTTTGAATCTCATGATAAACTATTACTTCTCTGTGAAGGTGCCTCTTACCTTTCGCAAACATTATTCGGGCGAGTGGGGAGGATTTGATCAGTCCTGCAATTATTGCCTCCTTTCTGCAAATGAAGTTTAGAGGGTTTGGGCATGTGATGGCAAGATTTTGTGGCAGTGTGGTGTGTTTGCTATATTGTGGTGTATTTGGACGGAGAGAAATTCAAGAATTTTTCGGGGACAGGCGGTGTCGTTGCTGCTGTGAGATAGAAGCTGTTTTCTGGCTTCTCTGTAGGCAAAAGCTATGGGGGCATTCTGTTGGGTTTCTCGGAGATTATATGGGATTGGAACGCTTTACTTTTGTAACTTTTTTGTTTTTTCCTTTTTATTTTTTGATAATGAACTTCTCGTCCATGCGATCGTACTTTCTTCTATATCTATAATATTTCTTATTTTAGCAATATATATATATATATATATATATATATATATGAGAGTCTATTTCGGCTACAATATTTACTTATTCATTACATTCATTAAAATTTAATTCAGTTAATCAATATCTTGACACAATTGCCTTCAAACCCACCTTAATTAATTGTTTCCCTTTCTAATTTTTATCCTTTATTTGTTTTTACAAATAATATTATATTCAATCGTGCAAAAGAAAATAAATAATTTTTATGCAAAAAATTAGAAAATATAAATGGAACATCTAAAAAGAAAATAATACACAAGTCTAATTTTTTCCGCTTACAAATAAAAAAAATATAAATTACAAAATAGACTAAACAAAGAAGTGGCATGAGTTATATAATATTAAATTACGGAGTATAAATTGTAAATTTTAAATGAATAACTTGAATGGAAAATTGTGTCATGACAATGATTTATTCATTTAACCACTATATATATATAGTCAGAATAGGCTCTCTCTCTCTCTCTCTCTCTCTCTCTCTCTCTCTCTATATATATATATATATATATATATATGGGGGAGTATTTAATGGTTACTTTTTTATTTAACCATCAATGGTTACTCTCATTATCAACCATTGGATCAAAAATTCAAGGTTGAGATTTAATGGTTAGTTGGAAAATGCAATTAATGCAAGTAGGTGAGTCATTTAATGCATTAAATCTCAATCTTTAATTTTTTGATCCAATGGTTGATATTGAGAGTAACCATTGATGGTTAAATAAAAAAGTAATCATTAAATACTTCCCCATATATATATATATATATATATATATATATATAAATATATTAAGCTGCCTAATTCAGAAATCTAGTTCTGGGTCTTACAAGAGGCACTTGCTTGGGTGACTGCTGGAATAGAAGGTGGCGCAATGTTCGTGAATTGGGATAAAGTCAAAAGTTTAGATATAAGGATAAAATCCAAATAATTGATGTTAAATCTTATAACCCAAAGAGTTTCTTCAGATCACGACTTGTCTTTTTCAACCTAATGTTAAGTAACTCAAAGATGGAAGCAACAGAAAAGAGAGAAGCGATGGAAAAGAAAGGATGATGTTAAGGGCTCCACTAGAAGGCATGGTGGTTCTGTTGGCAAGAAGCAATAGAGTAGAGGTCACAGTGAAGGAAATGATGATTCCAAATACAAGGTGAGGATGTGATAAGAAGTGAAGGTTTACAATGGAGGACAGTAAGATAGGATGACGGCAGAAGAGGATGATGACATCAGAGGGGAAGCAATAGGAAATGAAGGTGTACAAACGCAAGGAGTAAGATGGAATGCTGACAGATAAAGATGATGACAGCAGAGGTTGGGGAGCTTTGATCGAGTTCCGGGGATAGAAATGAAGGCAATGATGACAGTCGTGATGTAAAGCAGAAGGGTTGTCAGTAATTCAAGGTACAAAAAAGATTTCAAACCTATTTTCCAAGCGTCAAAACAGGTGACACATCCTTTGTACACTACATGTATACTCAACCCGACCTACTCGGGATTGAAGCTATTTACAAATTCAGCAAAAGAATAACTAGAAGGGTTGGATCTATCCGTAATATCCGCACACCAATGAAAGAGAGTGCGAAGGAGAGTAGCTTTCAGCTGGTCCACAGACCATTCTATATTGTCAAAAGACCTACTATTTCTTTCCTTCCAAAGACACCCAAAGGCACTGCCTCCCAAATTGGATTTTCCTTCTCTTATACAACGCCCAACTCAAAAGAACTTCTCACTGACCAGGGCATCACCCATGAAATTCCGAGCATCCCAAAGATAAAGTTCCACAGGGTCATCGCCTCACGACAATGCAAAAGTAAATGGTTTAACACTTTCCCCACTATTCTTGCACAAGAAGCACCATTCGACATAAACTTTTCGCAGCCATCACAAATTATCTCCCATGAGAATGATTCCAAGGCTAGCCGCCTCCCAAGCAAAAAAAGCAACTCTACTAGGAGTGGGAAATTTCCAAATGGTCTTCCACGGAAACGAGTGCTCGCCACTCTTGAGAAAAAATACGAAAAATATGATTTAACCGAAAAAAATTTATAGTCGCATCCCACCGTACCGTGCCACTCCTGCTACTATGTCTATCTATGCGAATACAGGAGGGCAAAAAAAGTTGCACAGCTCTCCAACTCCCAGTCTTGAAGATTTCTGCGGAATATTGGATTCCAAGTCACTTTACCTTCGTTCTCTTGAAGAATTGAGGAGACAAAACACTCCTTGTCCACTGCCAGGTTGTATATCATAGGGAAGTCCTCCATAGCTCCAAATTACCACACCACCTGTCCTTCCAAAATTTAACTTTTGTTCCCTTTCCTATCCCAAAAGAAAAGTGATTCTCAAAAGAGTCCCACCCCTTACAAATACCCTTCCAAACCCCAAACCCATAATGACTAAGATTAAGATTAGGAAATCACTTATGATCGCCCTCACCGTATTTGCAAATCACCACTTTCCTCCACATCCCATTGTAGTCAACCATGAACCGCCAAAGCCATTTGCCCAGGAGAGCAAAATTGAAAACTCTCATATTCTTGATTCCTAGACCCCCCTCCTTTAAAGTGTTACACACCCTGCTCCATTTAACCAGGTGATATTTGCGCTCCTCACCCAACCCTTCCCATAAAAAATCCCGCTCCATCTTCTCAATTCTTGCAGTAACAGAGGCAGGAATCACAAAAATTGACATATAATAAGTGGGTAAACTAGAGTGTATTTTTTACTAAAGTCAGCCTTCCTGCTTTAGATAACATTTACTTCTTCCATATTGCACGCCTATCAAATCTCTCAATTACCGGATTCCATATAGCTTTATTTTTATATGGAGCACCAATCGGAAGACCCAAATACAAAGTAGGAAGATTAGAAGTCTTGCACCCGAAAGCTGAAGCGAGCCTTGCAATATTTGTTACCTCACCAACCGGAATAATTTCACTCTTTGCGATATTAACCCGTAACCCCGACACAATCTGGAAGAACAAGAGAAAAAGACAGAGGTATCCCAGCTGCGACACAGAAGCATCGCACAAAATCAAGGTGTCATTCGCGAATAAGAGATGAGAAATTGTGGTCTCCATCTCACTAACCCTACCAAGTCTGAAGCCATGAATAAAACCACCTTAAACTGCGTTGAAAAAACACCTCCAAAATGATAATGAAGAGAAACGAGGAGAGTAGGTCACCTTGACGCAGACCCTTCTTGCTAGCAAAGAAACCAGAAGGCTCACCATTTACTAAAACCGAAAATCGGACCGAGGAAATACAAAAAGAAATCCACTTCCTCCATTTTTCCCCAAAACCCATTCTCTTCAACATACAAAGCAAGAAATCCAATGTCCAACTTGCACAGAAGACCAGGAATCCACTCCACACTCTCGCATCCACCACTTTATTAGCAATGAACGAAGCATCAATAATTTGACGTTACCCTGGGTCTCCGAAATTATCTTCCCCAGTACCTTCCTCAATTTCAATGAAAGGACTTTAGCAATCAACTTATAGATACCACCAATGAGACAACGAGTCTAAAGTCCATCAAATCGCTGGCTCCGGATTTTTTTGGGATCAAAGCAATGAACAAAGCGTTGAAACTCTTCTCAAATCGCATAGTAGCATGGAAGGATTGGAACACCTCCATAACACCTTCCTTAAGCACCTCCCAACACCTTGATAAAAATGACATTGAATAACCATCCAGACCTAGAGCTTTATCACCGCTCAAGCTGCGCAAGGCCGCCACCACTTCCCCTTCAAAAAAGGAAGCTCCAAAAGAAAACTGTCTTCGGGTCAAGAGTTTTCAAGTGACCATCGTCTATCTTCGGGCGTCACTCCCCATCATCTCCATACAAACTAGCATAAAAGTCCAAAATGCCGCCCTTAATAGCATCCTTATCCTCAAGAACATTGCCCTCAATCACGATACTCCTAATATAATTCACGCTATTGTGAACACTCGCCATCCTGTGAAAGAATTTAGTATTTCTACCACCCTCTTTCAGCCATTGCACCCGCGATTTTCGTCTCCAACAAATCCCTTCACTTATCAGAAGGTGCTCTAACTTTGTTCCCAATTCTACCCGATGCTCCTCTTCCGTATCGTTCAAACCCATTCAAACCCACTGACCTTGCCTTCTCATCAAGCAATCTAATCTCTTCCCTCACCTTCTTTATCTTGATATCAACTCTCCCAAAGACTTCTCTGTTCCAAATTTTTAGATCTTCCGTTAAAAGTTTCAATTTTTTTGCTAAAACATAGCTCGGATTACCCTCAATTCTGAAAGAGCTCCACTTTGCCTGAACCCAATCCACGAATCCCGGATCCTTGAGCCACATGTTTTCAAATCGAAAAGGAGATTTACCTCTCCAAACCCCACCACTCTCAAGCAACAAAGGGACATGATCCGAAATGACTCTAGGCAGGCAATTCTTGGTAGTACCACAAAAATAGTCGTCCCAATCCGTAGAAGTAAGGAATCTGTCAAGTCTAGAAAATTGATTTCAAACCTATTTACCTAGAAAGGGGATCACAAAAAGAGTAAAATGGAAACATCCTAATTCCTAAGCAACTCTCTAAGCTAAGGAATCTGGTGGTTACATGAAGCGTACATAATTCATTATTTAGAATATATATATATATATATATATATATATATATATATAAAATTCATTATTTGTGAGGACCACAGAGTCAAACTTAGCTCCCACTTTATATATGCTAATAGATTATAGACGTAGCAGGACTTTAACCTACCTGGGTTCTCCAGAGTCCAGACAAAATTTGACAAGCAAGAGCCAGGCCCACCAATCCAGAAGGTTGCCGAAGATAAAGCCCAAAATAGATGACCCAAAGTCTGCAACCTTCTCCAAGGTCATTATCTTTGCTGCCAGATTTTAGTCTCATCTACGACTCTACCTTGATAGAGGCTGCATTAGGGGACGAGATTCCAATCCGCTTTCAGTTTGGTCTTAGTTATGTTATTTGCCTCCTTGTGGAATTGAAGTAAAGCATCAAATTCTTAATACATTAATTTTTGTAATGCTCATCACAGAGGAACAGGTGCGCAACTGAAGAATGAGAAGAAAACGGAAGGATCACTAGGGTCTGAGAAATTTCTTCTTGGACTTCAAAAATCTCTGGAACAGGTCACACCAGATTGTTCAAGCCCGATCCAGAGGTAGTCCAGCTATGTCTAATCCATAGCGAGCCTCAGGAGATTTGCAACTTGGGCTAGTCCAGCTTAAGCTGCTGCTTAGTAAAACTTAATAAAATCTGGGTCAAATCAATAGCAGTTAAATCAAGTAAAATAACCTTGATTATAGTATCTGGCACTAAACAACTGGGTCTCATCAAGGTTTATAACCCAATAAACTCTCTATTGAAGTATCCTAAAAATAGGGGTGTTGTGTAACCCTATCCGAACAGCCGCAAAAGGGTAACACCAAGGATACAACAGCAATGATGTTTGTGGAACACGAGAGGAATCATTCAAAGAAGGATATCTATAAAAAGTGAGATTCTGTGATGATCATAGTTATTAAAGGCGGAAGGCGAGAGGTACTTTTTCAAGACGAGAGGCGGGCGAGCAAAAGGCGAACAAGGCGATAATTAAGAAAAAATAATTTAAAAATATTATATGTTGTATATTTTTTCATAAACTATTTATGAATAAAAATACTTTATGTAACTTAGTCCACAAATAATAATAATAACCCTATTTTTAACTTTTAAGTTATGTAATTAAACAAAAAAATTACATTTTTTTAAAAAAATTCAAAGGTTAAAGGTGGATTCTCAAAAATATAAACAATAACCATCTATATTTTTTTCAAACCATCCATCCAACTTTGAATCTGAGCTGTACACTCTCCGGCGACCCTTTCTGGCCAAAGTTCTACCAAGCGTCGCCTTTGCTCGCTTCTCGCCTCGCGCCTAGGCGAAACAGGCGGTCGCCTGGGGTCGCTTCTCTAACATCGCCTCGCCTGAGATTTTTGAGGCGACATACCCTCGCCTCGCCTCTCGCCTAAGGCGCTCGCCTCGGTCGCCTTTAATAACTACGGTGATGATGACAATTAAGATCAGTGAAAGCAGTCCAGATCAAAAAGGAAATAAGGATTTTGCAGAAGAGTCTGGAAATGTAAATGGATGCACTGGGGAGGTCAAGGGAACATTGCAATCAGCAATTTGTAAAGGATTGGTAATACACAGAGAATGCTGACGATGCTATTGGATGATGAGATGATGACAAAGAACCTGTATCAATATCAGATGGGTTTTGTTACACAAGGATGTTTATCTTGTCAACGACAATGGGATAGAAGCTGAGAAGAGATGCCGAGCACGAAGAAAGCACAGAAGGGTTTTGGATTTGGGTCTACGACATGATTGTAGCAGCCCAAAAAGCATAGCACTGTGAATAAGGTTGGATCACGCAAGAAAGGTAAGACTCGGAAGAAATGAACAGGCTTTTGGTTCTACCATGTCAGACTGAGGGACTGCTTTCACCTGCTACATCGACCGGACTTCTAGTGCTGAGAAAGTCATACTTTTGGCATCATACTGAGTTTGCTCAGAAGGAATAATGGCAGAAGCATGGGGAACAAAGAAGGAAAAAGGCAGAAACACCTATCCGCACAAGGGATCAGCAAAATGAACACATGGCACACTACTTTTTCCACAATCCATCCGTAACTCAACTAAACATACTAAACCAGCTAAGAACTTATTGAAGAAGTAAGTCGATAACAATGACAGCTTTAATCATGGAACTTTCCCTTCGACCTGATAGAACTTCTAGGGATTAACTATCTTAAGGCTTAAAGCCTACAAGATGATCAGGCCAACCAATGGATGCTGCATCAATAAGTCATCTTTTTTAAATATTGGAACGAATGGAAGTTCACACACATGAAATCCATAGAACAATCTGAAAGAAATGTTACTGATGCAGGCAAAACATAGACATATCAAGCCTTCAAAAAGTGATTTTCTTGCATCCCAAAGAACTGTGGCAGTACCTCACTTAATGTTTCGATAGGGTGTGGAGCATATGCTTCCCTGTATGAAACAGCTTTTCTTTGTCTTTTCCCTCTACCCAGAGCTGCTTCCTCTTCACTTTGATATTTCTCCCATCTACACATCGATAAGAAATAATGCAGGAGAAACATGTAAATCATTAATTAGTAACTTCAAATGGCCCAAGTCAAAGTAATATCAGGAATTTCTTACACTATCAATATGAGCAAAAACAAATTAGTCTCCAGAAAACACTTGCCATTGATTGTCACATAGGGTCCACTCATATATTGGAAAAGTATCCATCTTCTACTCATTTCTGAAATTTTGTGCTGCCATAGTGAATTGTTGGAGTACATTACACAGTAACTAGGCATGCAAACCAACCTTGCTGAGATCAATTATTTTTCTTTTTTGTTTTTAAGATCGTTTTTCTCGTGGAGTTATAGAGGATTACAAATCCGATGCTCCTTTTCTGTAAATTGTAGATTATTTCTGTTCCAGAAACCTGAAGTTCTTATGTACCACCATTTAATTGGGGCCCCATAGGAGCACTGTCAGTGAAATTTTTCATAATCATTGGGTTTATTGATTCGCATCCCTCTTCTATACATGAATTATACTTGGGCCACCTAAAGTGCCTTACAAGGTACCTTTCCCCTTGAAACATATTCTATGATTTATAAATTATCAATGTTAAGATGCCGTGTTTAAAAAAACTTCTTTCCATTTTTTTTTTTTGCAGAAAAGGGGACTTTTTTAATAGAGAACCTAAACAATATGCACAAGAACAGAGAAATGGACCTTTTCACTAAGGTATAAGATCATTAGAATATGCGGGCTCTCCATAATAAGGCTTAAATACCAATTTGGTCACTCTACTTTCACTCAAAATTCATTAAGCTCAATGTACTTTTTTGCACACTTTGATCACTCTACTTGATTGGAGAATCAATAAGCTCACACAATCAATGAGCTTATTGATTGAAAAAGTCCAAGTAGAGTGATTAAAGTGTGAAAAAAGAAATAAAGTGAGCTTATTGAATTTTTGGGAAAAGTAGAGTGACGAAATTGGTATTTGAGCCCCATAAAAATTATGACCCATACTTTCAGCAAATTTCGCTCTTAATACAGGATCATTGAAGTCAGGTTCTTTTGTTATAAGGATAGATAAATTATTATACATCCGTCCCCAAAGGAACCGGACATGATACTTTTTCATCATCCGGCTTGACCAAGAATCAATAGAACCAAAGAAATCCATCAAAAATCTATACAAAACTGGACAAGATCAAAACCTTACAGCAAAAAGGGAACGCAAAAATATACACTGGACAACAACAGAAAAGGAGAAAAATTAGAAAATATCAGCCACCCAGTCCCTGCTAAGATCCACTGAGGCCGTATTTCGGAAGCTTCAATTTTCAGAATACTCTTCGAGTCTTGAATATTATTTAAGAACATAAAATTATGAAACTGTTCTTAACTGGAGGTAGACCTAAGCAATAAAATTGTGAAAGAGCAAAGGAAATACGTATCTCTTTACCTCACTCGCAGAAGCTTGTCCCATTCATTTTCTTCAGTAGCAATACCAGAAGTATCCTCTTTCTTGTCAGAATTATGGGCAGAAGTATCGTCAGTCACCACAGGAAGTAATTCGTTTCCCCCTTGTTCCTCTGTTGGTTCATCATTCCATTCCACAGACTGATTGGGCACAAATGTGAAAACATTAACAGCAAAAACAACGGTCAACAATATGTCGGATATTTATAATGCTCAATCGGTCCATCGCTAGGGCTACATAAAATGACAAATGAAAAGAATGTATATAAAGCAAAAAAATTAAGAGAAAAACATTGCTCATGAAAACTAAAACTTACATAGTAAGAGAAACAGTTGTAGTAGAAAGCATAGGGACACCAAGTACTCCAAAAGATTTTGTAAGCACTAAATAATCAAGGGAGCGTAAATGTGTTGGATTTGAGGGAAGGGGAACACTCAACTCGGGCTTTATCCCAGGTACGTGAAGTCAACTACATAATTCTTTTTTCACCATCAGCTCTATTATATAATAGCTTCTTAGTTATTGCCATCCGCATTAACTTCCTCTTCCCCTACCTCTAGCATTTCTATAGATATTGAAGAAAAGACTTGCATATTGAAGAAGAACCTGACAGGAAACTAGCTTGAAAAAGGGTCCCAAGTCTTTTAGCCACATAGTGGCACCAAGTACTTCGAAAGATAATGTAAACACAATATAATTAAAGGAGCATAAATGTGTTGGATTTGAGGGAAGGGGAATATTCAATACATGCTTTATACCAGGTACATTGGGTCAACTACATAAATCCTTTTTTCACCATTACTTTAAATAATAGCCAATCTTATCTTTCTTAGTTATTGCCATCAACACGAATTTCTTCTTCCCCTACCTCTAGCATTTCTATAGATATTGCAAAGAAGACTTGCATACTGAAGAAGATCCATGAGTATGCGTGCATATCAGCAGGAGAAAATTATTCATCAGTTTGACCTACTAGTCCAACAAGTAATGGAATATGCAAACAACGTCCAGTGTAAAACCCACAAATGAAAGGCAGTATCTGAGTAGCAGTCAAAGTGAATATAAACAAATATACACAGACATCACACACACGCACGAGCACGCGATTGTGTTTGAGTGAGTTCGCTTGTTAACAAGTCTACATTCATGTTCAGAAAAAGTTTCTCTAAAAAACATGCCCTGACGGAATTAATTTATCCAGTTTTAAAGGAATGATATAAAATTTCAACTGTTTGGAATAAAAATATAAGACAACAGGAAGCGAAATCCAAAATTTTCCATAAAAGGTAAAATACTAATGCGCCAAGATATTGCAAGATTAAACAGAAAAACGATGAGATACCTTCACTGAGCCAAGCATATCATTCTCCAAATCACCTTCAGCATTATCATGTGAACCAGACTGGAGAGTCGAACGATCAAGCAATTTCATGATAGCATTTTCATCCCACACAATCTTGGTGTTCCCATCAGTACACTTGTCCTGGTACACATCCCCCAGGCCCCCGGTCCTCCTCTTATGCTTTTGTTCTACATCTACAAATGATTCATCCTTGTGGCTATTATTTTCACCTGAATCTTTCCCAGTCACGGTGGAATAATCATTGAAGAGTTCTTCAGTACCCCAACGTAAGATATCTTCTACCTCCTTTTGAGATCCAGACTTGTTAACGAAAAGCTGATCAAGCATCAATTTCTTCTTTGCAAGCTGCAAGATTCTTTCTTCAACACTAGCACGAACCACAAGCCTGTATACAAGAAGCCTTTTTGATTGTCCAATTCGATGCGCACGATTCATGGCTTGGATATCTGCGTGAGGGTTGAAGTCAGAATCATATATTATGACAGTGTCTGCAGTTGCCAAATTGATCCCAAGGCCACAAGAGCGTGTAGATAATAGGAAGACAAAGCGACTTTTATCTTGATTAAAACGTGCAATTGCTGTTTGACGATCAGCCACTGAAACAGATCCATCAACTCTCTCAAAAGTTTTGGGCCCAAATTCAATGTTCAAATAATCCTCAAGAATATCAAGAAGCTTTGTCATTTGTGAAAATATAAGGACCCTATGGCCTTCCTTGTGTAAAATCCTAAGCATTGAATGCAACAGAGTCAACTTAGCAGAAGCTTTTATGCGCATATCATGAAGGAATTCTATTGATCCGGATTCAGGCTCAGTTCCCGGTATGAGATACGGATGGTTACAAACCTTTCTCAACTGCATTACAATGTTCATCATTGATTGCTGCCCAACCCCTTTTCCAATGTTTCTTAAAAGCTGATAGTTCTTTGTTAACATTGCACGGTAATATTCAGCTTGAATGGATGACAACTCAACAGGTACCATTCGTTCAGTCTTAGGGGGAATATTCTGCATGGCATCTTTTTTTAGCCTCCGAAGCATATGTGGAGCAACAAGTTTCTTCAGTTCATCCACTTTCTCTGCAGTTGTAAGATCATTAAACTTCTCCTCAAATGAGGATAGAGAAGGGAAGGAAGCTGGCTGCAAGAAATTTAATAGGTTATACATCTCCCCTAAATTGTTCTGAAGAGGAGTGCCAGTCAACAGCACACGATGCTGGAACGAAAATGTATTGAGCAAGCTGAAAAGTTTACTACTTGAGTTCTTCAAACGGTGACCCTCATCAACCACAAGAACTTCCCAAGGAACTCCACGTAGATGTGAAGAATCAGCAAGAACCATCTCGTAAGTAGTTAAGAGAACATTAAATTTATAAGTATCTGTTTTCTTATTTGAACCATCTGGAATACTAGCATGCCATTCATACTGCCGAATTAAAGCTCTTCCTCTCGCAGCACCATGATACTCCACAACATTCAGGTTAGGAGCCCATAATGAGAACTCAGCCATCCAGTTAGGCATCGTCGAAAGAGGAACCAATACTAGACAAGGCAATCTAGCTTTAAACTCAAAGTACAACGATGACATAAAAGAAAGCGCAGACACCGTCTTCCCAAGACCCATCTCATCAGCAAGTATCACATTTTTGGATTTTTGCCAGCACTTGCGCAACCAGTTCAATGCTTCCAGCTGATGTGGGAACAATGAACCTCCTACCAGCTCTTTTGGCTGATCACTGAGAGTAACAACATCTGTTTGCTGTGTACGGCCCTTTCTCCTCAGTGTATCATCCTTTGCAGCATCTTTTTCAAACGCATGTTGCTCAAATTGCTTAAATAGATCAATCAGATGCGATGATTTAGCAATTACAGGATCATCTATCTTTTCCCAGGTGCATTCATCATAAGGAAGACCAGTCCATTTAACAAAAGCTTCAGTTGAACCATTTGCAGATGAACGAAGAGCAATCACCCGCTGAGGTACCTTCCACTGTTCCTCACAGATGTTTATCACTGTTGTTCCATACTTTGCCTTGTAGTTGTCTAGTTTTCTCTTTGCCAAGATCTTCAACTGGGATTCAGAAACCCAACTGTTGTATATATGAGATTTTCCAACCCACTTAACTAAAAACTCGTATGAGATTGACTCTCCATTAGAGGGTACAGAATCACTCAAGACAGACCCCTTATTTCTTTTCTTATGACAGCTAATTGTTGCCACTTCTACATCCACCCCTTTTATGGCTGCGGTATCAAGAGATATAGGTGTTTCATGACCTTTGGCAAGCTCATTATTATCATGATGTCTCGAGTTAACATCAATAGTTTCTCCAGTCAAAATCTGTTCACTCAATGCAGGAGTACCGTTACTTTCATCATTCACAGCTGTGGAACCAGAATTCTTGACATCACTGGTTATTGTAGGCATTGCATCCTCTTCTCTACAATCATTGGTCAAAGATCTTCTGTCTGTATCTATCTTCACTCCCAAATCATCCTTAATGAGTTTCTGCCCATCAGAATCGCTCAAAATATTTTCAGCACCCGCAGCAAGGTTTTCGGCATCCACTGTTGGTAAAGTGGTATTGCAGCTGGGATTTTCTTCGCATGGTCGCTTATGGTTCTCCAGATTCACTAAATCCTCTGTATGTGTGTCAGTGGTATCCACCATGGAGATGAGTGGAGAGCCTTGTATTCGACAACCCAAAACCCGATCAACCTGAGACATTAATTTTCAAAATATAAGCATATGTCTAGACATCTCTCTTTGTGTCTCTCTCTCTCTGTGAGACAGACAGGGAGGGAAAGAGGGTCCTCTTTATTATTATTATTTTTTATAACCATAGATTTAGTGAAGCGCAGAGAACTACATGTAGATAGGAGAGCAAAAAGATAAGACAACCCCAGCCTCAAAGAGAAAAAGAAGAAACCCGAAGGAATCTGCAACCAGAAGTAGCATATATATATAATAGCTACATTATGCTTTCTTCAGGATCTTGAATATCGAAACTTACCAAGAAAAGAGAAAGGACATTGAATACGGCAGTGTGTTAGAAATATTACTTCCAGAATTCTTTCGAGGACATCAACTTTGCTCATCACGCAAATACTAATATATGCAATCTTTGTGATACTAGTATTTGATAGACAAAACTTTATTGCAGCCAATCTTTGTGATAAATTCAAAAGGTATGAATAACTTTCCAAGACTGCTCTCTTGGTAATCATGACCTTTTTCTTTTCTAGGTTCTCCCTCTGTTTCTTTTATCCCGCCTTCGTGTGCAAGCACGTGGGCGTGTGTGTGTGATTGTGATGTGCAACTAGCTTTACAGCACGCCCTTAAAGTAATGGTGAGTTAGTAAATCCATATACTAGGACATTTCAAAAGGGTAACATCTCTGTTGCGCATAGTGGAGAAGCATAAATGGTATCCTTCAAGAAATGGAATACTAAAAATATCCTTGTGGCTTATTAACGAAGGAAAAGCGCCAAAAGCATACTCACAACAATCTAAACATAAAACACCACCAGCCTTGCTATAATCATTCCAAGTTACCTGTTGAACTTCATCTGGAGCATGATCTTCGTATGTAACTGTTTCAGCTTCCACTTTTCCTATTTCATATGCAGCTTCTTGGAGCACCATCTGCATGGGACACAAGCTAGTGAACATTAAAGATCATAGCACCAGACGTAGCTATAGACTAGCAACTATGGGCATACACTAGAAACAACAAGATTTAACATATGAATGAAGCAACAATTTTCAACCACTATTGCAGGGGCAATAATGGATATTAGAAACAGCGTAATCCGAAAAAATCTACCCTATGAAATACAAACAATAAGCCGACAAGAAATAAAAAGCACTAGAAAACAAATGAGTGTGATATCCGGCAGCCTTACAAATTGTAATATCTTTGAAAGTGTCTGCTAGATAACGTTTCTATAAGAAAGAATAATAAGGCAAGAAGTTTGACTTATGATAGAAAATATATTTGGCATCTATTATATTTGACTACGCATTTTAAAGTTGGTCAGAAAACCTGTCCTATACATGTTCTCATTCAGCTTTAGCCTTGACCACAATTTATCAGAAGTAAATTTGGTCTAAAACTCGTCCTACTAAGGTTCCTAATAAGCTTTAGGGGGGCCAATAACATAATACCCAGATGGACTTTTACATTTCACCCAACCTAATTTGATTCCAGAGTATAATGCAGAACACCCCCCTCGCCCCGTGATTTTCTCGTTGCGCAGGTGACGCCATTCTGCTACACTATTAGGCACTTAAACCTGGCTTGGTTGTGTAGGGGTCATAACCATTACAACATCCGTCTAAATTGACGGTACGCATTACTCACGCTCCAAAAGTAAAAGGTAGACCAAAATTTGTAACAAAATGGTATTGGTGCCCTCAATCTCTAGCCCTCACCCTCCCTCGTCCCCCCAACCTCTCCCCTTACCATGAGCCTCCGCCATGTTCGTTTCTCACTCTCCTCCCTTTCTGGATTTTCCTTGTGATTGGTAGTGTAACCAAGTCGAACTACAAACACCCATCCCTTAGCTCTATTTCCTTATTCGATCACAGACAACGCTTCCACTAGCCTTCATGCCTTATTCGAGTCAAATTTGGCACCCTCTTACAACTGTAACCAAACCCAACTTCTGAATCAGGCATCCAACATTCCATGGTTTTGATGGTTTCATACGCAGGAGACAATCCAAGTAACGAACAGGCTACAATCATATGAAATCAAAGCTACTTCCTGCAATTGCATACCCACTCATACTTCTCATACTTCACTGAAAAAATAATCAATATTAAATTTTCTGTTTGATTGGGTTTAGGGTTCATGCACAACAGCCATTAATTTTGGGCCTATGAGATTTTTGTGAGTTAAAGCAATTTTAGTTTGAAATTTGAGATTTCAACAATTGATCATGAGGTTGAAATCATACTCTGCTTAGTTCTGTCATCTACCTAATTTTCCTATGCTGGCACAAAATGTGTAGACTACTGCTAGCGTTACAAGAGTAGAAATCAAGCCTACCACTAAGGTCTTTCAGTAATTTACTATCTTCTAATAATGAAGTCAGCAGTTGCAACCCTAAGTATCACAGAAGGTTTAAGTGCCGAATAGTGTACCAGAAAGGGCATCCACACAACAAGTAAACTACAGGGTTGTTTCCTGCATTTTACCCTTCATTCTACCACTAACATTACAAAAGGCATCCACACAACGAGCAAACCACAGGTTTTTTCCGCATTTTACCCTTCATTCTACAACTAACATTTCCTCCACCCTCGTTTATTAAGTGGGCCTAAATAACTGAAATCATCACTCTGTGGCATCTGATAGCAGTTAGTCTGGCTATTCTGCGTAGATTGCAATTAAACTCAAATGTAAATATGCAATTTTCATAAACCACATATACTAAAAAAAATTAAAATAAAAATCTCAGGCTATGCATGTGCAATGCATAGCCTTGCACAACAATAGATCCGTCCCTGGCCAACAGTACGTCCCTGGCCAACAACAGTACAGGAATATTCTGCCATCTGCTCCACATACTGGTTACTATAAAATTGACTGCTCTCTATTTTCACAATCATGAATCAAGTATAGGCTACTTGTTGCCTCCCACCTCCCACCCCCTTTGGCCATTAGGCTATTTTGAACTCGCCCACTTGGTTACCTTAAACCCCCCCCCCTTTCCCCCACAAAACCCAATGAACACTCCCCTACAGCACTATATTCCATTGATTGCCTTGCTAAGAAGAGGGCTTAATCGTACCTGACCGCCCATCGCAACTTAATTCTTAAATAAAGTTGTCTCACATCTTCGTCTACGCTTAATCCGTCTCTCTCGGAAAATATACCATCATCGGCTCATTTGCTCAAAATGGCAAAATTTTGTGCAGCTAATATCTCATTTATTTTCTAAAAGAGCTTCTTTGCTCATTAGGCATCCCCGCAGATATTAAAATCTTATTCAATAGTTTCACTAACCAAGACATTCCACCATAAAATAGGCATGTACAAGCCTCAAAAGGAATTCCATTCCGGTGCTAATAATGTAGCTATTTTCATCTACCCTGGTGGAAGTTTCACATCTGACAGAGGTCTTATATCCTTTCTCCTGGATATATTTTTATCATTCTATACCCAAGGTTACTATATGCCCTTTATTTAGGAAGTGCTCGAAATATCTTTTCCATATTGTCGTAGTTTCCTCATCTTTTACTAAGGCCCTTGAATCTTCATTTTTTGTATCCTCGTGCTCCATCAATTTTATCTAACTTAGTAATAGGCTATCACATACTTTAAACCTTAGGTTCTATAACTGCCTTCTTTACTTTTTTCAACCAATTTATATCATTCATTACTTTACCCCTTTCTACATACTTGTGAAGTTGTATAACAATCTCTTTTTATGTTTACAACAATTAGGACTTTATGGTTCAAGCACTATGTTTTCTTAGCTAACGGCTCTCTACCTTTGAGAGCCACGACCCTCTTCTCATATTCACTTATTCAAACATTACATTTCACATTTCATTATTTTTACCCTCTATATTCCATGCAACTTCTTCTAACTATTCATCTTTCAATTATCCTAATTTTTCCATTTAGTAAACCCCACTTAGTTCTACGGGGTTTTCCTTTTTCAATCTCTTTTCTAGGTTAAAATTGTTGTTTAATAAATATCTAACACCATAATTCTATGTAGCAAGTTTGGACTTTATCACATATTATCTTTTGATCATTATGATCTTTACCTGTCTTAGAAAAGGGGCTCACGAACAACTTAAATTGCAAAATTCTGTAATCAAAGCTAAAATAGATCGAAAATATAAATCCACACTACACCGGCTGCGAGAGTTGAGTGCAAATTTAAAGAGAATACACAATTCCAAATTTCTAAGCTTAACAAAGAAGAGATCACTATATCCAGATTTGTCATTAAAGCTGCTTTAATTGTCTATTTCCAAAGAGGTTCTAAAGAAAAGAATATATTTGAAAAGTACCCATATCACTGTCTATTATTTTTCTGGAGATAAAAATGAGAAACGGGTACCTAGAATCTCAAAATAGTGTAAAGGCTAATCAAATTTTCAGAAATTCAATGACATGAGCTTAGCTACCTATCTTACACCGAAGGTAAAGTTTGAAACTTTTTTTTAATTTATTTTGCATAGGAGAAAATATTCATGATTAAAAAAAATGTATACAAGATTTCTGGAAGATTAAGGAAATAAATGCATGTGCCTCCATTGAAGAAAGTATGAAACAATTTTGGACAGCTTTTATGTAGAATAAGTGGCCATCTTTATCTTTAGATAAGCTATAACGTCTACTAGCTCTACTGATTAATGAACTCCTTGGCTATCTTAATTGCTGACATCTCGAAATGTCTTGTTGCTTTCTCTGATAATTCACAATAGAACTTAAATTGCACTCCCAAGGGTTCCAAAACAAAAAATCATGCTCTGCATTTGAATGATTACATTTACCTTTAATTGGAAATCTAGTATTGGTTGTTAATTCATTAATTTAAATCTGCTGGAGTAAAATTTTGATTAAGTATGGAACACATGCTCTGTGGTTTCTGGATTTCCTTTATATTACTATAGGTAAAACCACAAGCTCACACATTATAGGAGGTGCACTGTACATGCTTAATCAAATAGAATCACCATGAGTACCATGCTAAAGCGCACGTGCCCTTTGGATTGGAATGGGACTTGTAAGTGAATCTCGTATAGCCTCTGGGTTAGGGACACCCATCCGTTTAGTTTCTTCTCTCATAGCTTTAGAGTTTCTTCCCTTAACAATTCATCACCCTTTCTTCCCTTCACCATGCGTCTATGGCTAGCTTACTTGCAAGGGAAGGGGTTTCTGTAACCTATCTGAGCTGCGACCCTTCCTCACGGTTTCTCCACAACCTTAGACTGTCATTATTGAACATTGGAGCTTTGGTTCCTATCTTAGTAGGTTTTATGCATAAGTTGGTTCGCTCACTTATTCATTCCTTACTTAAAATGCAGGTGCCATTTAACCTCTTAAGCATTCTCACTTATGCTCACAATTTGACTACTGATGATTGGGAACAGAAGTACAAGCCTTTTGGGCTTTATCTTGGACATGTCTTTTAAGTAAAGATTACCTTCTTCTACATTTCCCTATGGCTTGGATCCATGGTGCATGCTTGGTACTTAAAAGGAGCTTATTTGTCAAGCCCCCTTTTCAATTGGAGCTATGAGTCTTCCTCCCTTCACCTAAAGCTCTGTTGCTCACAGATTCTAGAGGCTTCGGAAGATGTGAGGATGGTGCTATTCTATAGGATTGTGGTGTTTGTGAATGAGGAATGCCAAGATCAGGGTGTAGTCACCACCACCACCACCCTCACCATGGCCTTCAGGGGAAGGGAAGTATTCTGCCTTCTATGTGGGCCAGTACTATGAAGAATCTTAAGGGGGTATCTCTTACAGATAATGTAGGAGATTCAAAGGTGGTAATTCATTAATGCTTTTGCTAGTTTTTCGTTTTCATTTCTTTTCCCACTTTCTCCATATGAGATGACTTCATCTGCACTGAATTGAATATTCTTCTCTTTGGTAATAAATTTTTTTACAGATAAAAAATGAAACAAATAAAGAACAAGTTTTTTGTGACCTTTCATTGTTTAAGGATAATTATCATGATGCAGCTCTAGTTTGGAGACCATCATTTGTAGTTGTCTAAAGGATAATGCTATGCTTACCAAACAACTATTTACCAAAAGGTAATTAATGCATTGATGTTGATGAGTTGCATAAACTTAGGTCCCACCACTTAGTGATGGAATCTACATTTCTTGATGAAGCACATGAAATTTGTTAAACTTTCACGTAAACATAGCATTGTGCATTGCCCTCAGTAATATATTTTACTTATTTTTTTATTTTTTGAGGAGGGGGACGCAAGGCCCAGAAAACTTGGTGTACAGTGTCATTCAGCGACAAATAATTCCCAAAATATCATCTAGCATTTACAGGTCAATAGAGAGAACATTAAATCTATACAGAACTATGCGAGACAAGCCACTTATTTGAAGTGGATTTGGGGGGAAAAAAGAAACAATCAAAGCAGTAAGACTTAAAAGCAAATCTCAAAGATTCCGGCAAAAAAGTGAAAGATCCCTAAACTGAAAGCTTGATCAGCAAATAAAGTATTAACAAACTTCAGTAAAAGCCAACAAAAATAGAACAATCTGGTAATTAGGAATTTGTACCTCATCTTTTAGCTGTACATTATACGTCTCTCGAACTACATGATTTTTAGATAGAGATGCAGATGTTCCATGCACAGCTGCCTTGCGCTTTCGTTGAGGTTTACTAGTTCCAGGGCATCCTAAATGTGCCTTGGATCCACGTTTTTGAGAAGTGCCTTGCGCAAATTGCCCTTTATCAGTCCTCGGCTTCTTTTGAACATCCCCAGAAGGAACCTTGCGCTTTCTCTTTCTGGATTTATTAATGGAAACATCTAACTTAGGAACAACTTTGTTTCCTGGAGACCCGTTACTGCAAGACAAGTCAGGCTTCATGTCCGAAGTCACTTCATTTGTCTTCAACTCCATAACCCTGGGTAGAGACAGGTCTGATTTGCCAGAAGAAACCAACATTGTTTCCTCAAATGCATCGTTAGGAGTCGACTTCAACTTATTCTCAGTATCAATATTAGAGAATGATGAACTACCCTCAGCAGAACCATCGCCAGATGGATGACTAAGCTTAACAGAGCAAGATGCATCTCCAACAGGGCGAGATAAAGAAGATTTCCCTTTGCCCGATGTTCCTTTTTTTCCAATAATAGAGCTCCCCAAAATCCGGGATACCTTGTCAGTTCTGACTGATTTAGTTCCAGTTTTAGATTTTCCAACCACTATCCTTGTTCTTGCTCCCTTTGAGATAGGATCCATTTTGTCAGTCGCGTCAACTGGATTATTTTTCAGACAGCACTTTGGACATTGCCACTTACCATTCGGAATGCGCTTGAAACAACAAATTGAAGAACAATAAAAGAACATATGAAAGAGATAATAGTTAGCATTAAATATCAGTATATATTATTAAGAAAACAAAAACGATTGGAAATGCATAACTTAGTAATACTAAATAAACCTTAAGAGGCGGCTCTAGGCACTGAAGATGATATGTTCCGGGACAGCTATCGCAACAAAGCAAGTTGCCACCAAGATCACAGATGACACATTCATAATAGTACTGGAAAGAAGAAGAAAGTATACCAAACGTCAAGAACTGATAGTTTAAGCGCTTTACACAACTACTGAAACCACATAATCATAAATATATTAGCTTATATAACTGGGTAGCATAGCTCTAGAAAGGCCTTGACGGTGACCCCCCTAACAGTAGTATAGAAATTTGAACTGAAAAATACAACCTGAATAGGGAGCAGAAAGCCCGCAATAGAAAATGAAGAGAATGCATGGTGAAGTAGGTACAAAGTTGGATATGTAGCAATAGTAGTTCCACCATCCACCAAGGCTGCTTTCTTGGTGAAGAAGGCACAAAGTAGGATATGTAGCAAAAGTAGTCCCACAATACATCTTCAAGAGACGTAAAGTCAACGAAGGGGAGAGGTGAAAAATAAGTTACAAGTTGGCATAATTATGTATATTCTAAATAAAACCTGCTTATATACTAATTAAGGGGGTGGATAAACTATAGGGAATGGAATAGATGCTAAATATGTAAGCACAAACACTCATCAGGAGAGAGAGAGAGAGAGAGAGAAGCTCACCCCATCATGTCCTTTCTTCTTGCTAGAAGAACGAACAGAAGCTATATCATCTTTAGGTGTTGGCGAAGTATTCGTATGAGATTCTGATGGTATGCAGTTATTTTTATTGCCATTGGACTTGTCTGGACCAAATGGAATCTTTCTCCGTTTGCGCTTCAAGACCCAATTTCTGTTAATTATTTTACTAGTTAATGAGCCATTATCCTCCATCTTAGGAACCTGGGTCTTTTATTCAGGAACAATAATGACATAAAGAATTTTGCAGCTCTTGAGGACCACCAGGCAGGAATCCCCCACCTTAAGTTCCTACACTAAAATAATCATGATCATTTGAAAGGGAGATAGAATTGGGAAAAACCAAACCATAGAAATCTAAACACAAAAAATGTATACGAAATCAGAGTTAAGATCACTACAATCCAATCAACTGCAAAATTTTATAGAAAAGGGAAATGAAATGGAAAAAAGGTGCAATGAAATGTGGTCCTAAATAGCAGTGAATTCCCTATGCTCCTCAAGAAGTCATATATACGATAAGTAGAGTGATCAACCCGACTCATTTTGATGGTTCCTTCTTTCAAGCATCAGAAAAGGAACACCACCCTCATTAGAAATCATATAAAAGAATGTAAGTCAAGCCAGGGTATGTCTTACGTCAACCACAATAATTCGATGTGCAAGACTGAGAGTTCAACAAAAGAATTCCGATCACCGTCATTAGATGATAGGCGACAAGGTATAATGCACGAGCTCCACAAACAACAAAAGGGAACAGAAGGAGGATTAGACCATCTGAAAAAGTAGATGGTGCAGCTATCATGCAAAGTTGTAAACCAACCTATAGGTGTCCTTGGAAAACTACGTCCACATGCAAAAGCTAGAGCTTTAATATAAACTGATTGAGTCATGTTGGAATTTTACATTTCATATACCTGAGAACAATGGATCTAAATAACACATTCTAGTGAAGCAGGTTAAACCCATTTAGGTTTAATCAATCAGCGGTACCAAGTTTCACTTGTGCATATAGTAGTCTGAAACTGGCAATATTCAAAACATTCTGAATCCCAATTCAAGACAGCTTGAATGAAAATACCCATGCAGCTACCAAATAAGCCATTAATACCAAAAATGTAACAACAGGAAACAGTTTGCATCCAGTTGACCACCACTACGTCACCCAATGTCCCAAAAAATATCAGATCAACCGTACTGATTAGCGCAACCACCTCAGATTCACCAACCAATCACATTTACCTCTACAAAACCCAAAGCCCCCTTTTTTTATTTGACTATTACAATGACGATTCCCTAACTCCCTTCTCCACCCTCCATGAGATTCGAACCGGCAACACCACGTGGAGGTAGGCTGAGCCATACACACTAGGCCAACCCTTAATCTCAAAACCCAGAACCCCATTTTGACTACCCCATTCGACGAGCAACCAGAAAAATCAAGTTTTTAACAGAAATTCAGATTCCCAATTCAAGAAACAGCATCACATACAGTAAATAAGAACGATGCAGCTCCTAAATAACTCAAAACAACAGAAAAACATTTTATCCACTTGCTGATTACTAACACCTAATATACCATGAGAAACTAAATAAAGACAAAAACAAAAACAAAAAGATCAGTTGAATTGAATTCAAGAAACCACTAGTACTAAACCCAAAAACCCCATTTCAGTAACCCCATTCATCGATAACCCAAAAAAGATCAAACTTTTAACAGGACCTGAAGCTGATAACACGAAATTCAGACTAATCAAGCAGTAAGAACAAGTGAACACACTAAAATCAGCTCAAATTAGATTGAATTTGGAACACCCACAAACCATTTAACCAATAAAAGAGTAGTAATTAGAGCTAGTAAAACAGATAGAGATAGAAGTCATACCCAAATCTTGAAATCAGATCAAAAGCCACAAAAATTCAAGCAACCCAAGAACAGAAGATTGATTCTAACACACCTAAAGAGAGTTAGACAGAGAGAGGTCGACAGAGAGTAAAGAACATAAGAGGGCTTAGGGCATACGAGAGCGAGAGAGATGAGAGAGATACGGGAGGAGAGAGAGGGAGAGAAAGAGGAATGAGGGGACAAAATGAAATTTTTAGAGAGAGAAAGTGCTGCGATGTAGAGAGAGAGAGAGAGTAAGAGAGAGAGCATATGATACGGAATCGACGGGGGTCATACATATACATATACATATGTTTGTAAACGCAAACTGACATTAGCAGCATTGCTTTGTGTTGTTGTTGTGAAGAGAGCCCCCCCGGAGAGAACTCTCAACCAATGCCGTCTCGCCACGTGGAACCCCAAGGACGACGCCTGTCCCCATCTCCCCTCTCTCCCTTCACGCTTCCCAATTTTTCATTTTTTCCCTTTTCTCCACTTCTTTCCTTCATTCTCTCTATCTCTCTCTCTACTTGTTCTGGAGAGAGAGTGTGTTCTAGAGAGAGAAAGTAGAGAGAGGGAGTCACCCTTTAACGTCCCATAATCGCCGCCATCAATTGCTTCCTGGGTTGCTTTGGTTGATTTTAAGCAGCCTTTTTTTTCTTTAGCTTTTTCTTTTTCTTTAGAAAATCTCTGCTCTATAAAGAGAGAAATGTTTGTAGGTATAAATGTGGTAAAATTGCTAGATTATGTGAGCACAATAAATATGATTTCAGTAATCTTATTTGGGTAAAAGGTTTGAATGGATTTTGTTTTTACTTATGGTGATGATAATGACACTCTTGAAGTTGAATGTAATGATGGCCACTCTGTTAATACCCATGAGTCTTATATATGTCAAATTATGCTTGCAGTGTTTTAGATTTGAAACTGGATTGTTTTCTATGTATGTCAACCCTGAATCTGGTTGAAGCGCTAAATGACGCACACAAAGATGCTTAGTAACGCACTATTTTAATGAATTTTTTTAAAATATGATAAAAGTACCTTTAACTAATTAAAAATTAGAGTTTCTAATTAAGATTAAACAAAAGAAATATTTAATGTATTTGTTCGGATAAATTTAATAAAGGACGTATTAAATATATTATCACTGTCGGGCTAAATAAAATATAAAACACTCACATAAAACTTCTCACTTTTCACTTCACTTTTCACTTTTCACTTTTCACTTCTCACTTTTAACTCTCACTTTCACTTTCTCTCTCACTTCCACCCTCTAATAATTCCAGTTTAAATTTTTATATAAAGAGATATGAATTACAACAATAATAATTTTACCGCAGATAGCTATTTTACGGTACATTTTTTAATTTATTTTGATGTATTTCATTTAATTTAGGGGTTTTTTTCGGACAAAGAGCCGGTCCGGCCCATTTAATTATAGCCGACCCGGACCTTTTAAAAATAATCGGACCGGCATTAATGAATATAACCGGCCCGGCTATATAGCAAAAAGCCGGCCCAACCCTTTTGTTATATAGCCGGTCCGGCTATATCGATTAATGTCGGCTCGGCCCTGATTCATTTTAATTTTTTTTTTTTGTAAATAAAATTGTCTTGGTTTTTTTTTTTTTGTTTTTGCTTTTTTTGTTAAATATAATTACACTATATACAAATGAAGTAACATACTTTAAGTCAATTGTCTTGGTTATTATTTTTTTTTTTTTTATAAATAAAAATGTCCTGGTTATTTTTTTTATATTTTTTTTGTTTTTGTTTTTTTATGTTAAATATAATTACACTATATACAAATGAAGTAACATATTTTAATTCAATTGTCTTGGTTATTTTTTTATATTTTTTTTTGTTTTTGTTTTTTATGTTAAATATAATTACACTATATACAAATGAAGTAACATACTTTAATTCAATTGTCTTGGTTTTTTTTTTTTTTTTGTAAATAAAATAGGATGGTTATTTTTTAAAATTTTTTTTTGTTTTTGTTTTTTATGTTAAATACAATTACACTATATACAAATGATGACACTATTATTTGCAGGATGTTCACATCGTTAATGATAATATGGAACAGTTCCCTGATGTGTCTCATTTTTTTACGACTGATCACTTGTTTACCAGTCGAGAAGAAGTTGAAGCTTGGATTAGAGCAATAGGAAAAGAACAGAATATGTACTTCAAGAATTCAAGGCAGAAAACAAAAGCAGACGGATGTAAAAGGTTGTGGTTTGCATGTGAGAGGGGTGGGGTTTACAAATATGGCGGAGAGTTGGACGAAGAGGACCGAAATTTGAGAGGCACAAAAAAAATAAAATGTCCGTTTGAAATAATAGCTGTAGAAAATATCCTTGGTAAGTGGAACGTAATCATTAAAAAAAGAGAAGGGCAAACACAACCATCCATTGTCGAATTATCACCAGTGGCATAGATCTGAGACGGCATTTACTGAGAAGGAATTTGGTATGATCAAAGAATTAGAAGGAATTTGGTATGATCAAAGAATTAAGTCGTGCAAACATAAAGGGGAAACAAATACTAAACGCCATAAAGAAAGAAAATCCAAAAAACTGCAGCAATTTGAGACAGGTACAGAAATCAATGTGTTTAGTGAGAAATATGTTTAAATAATTGATAACATTTTCTTAGATTCATTATTGACGTAAATTTTATATAATTTTCGCAGGTACAAAATGCCCAACAGAAGATACGAATGAATAAAATGGGCAACATGACAAAAATGCAGTATTTTTTTTATTTGTTAAAGAATTTGGGATACCAGACATGGTTTAGGCACGTGGAGGGGACAAACATTTTGGGCGATGTCATGTTTGCTCACCCGAAGGCGCAGGAGCTGCTCACGTTATATCCGTATGTTTTGTGTATAGATTATACGTATCGGACAAAAAAATATGATATGCATATGTTAGAGATCATTGGGATTACATTGACAGAAAAAAATTATCACGTAGCATTCTCCTTCTTAAGAAATGAGAGGAAAACAAGCTTCTATTGGGCAATGTCGCAGCTGCGGATGATGTTTTATAGAGCTGCGGCTCCTGATGTGATAGTTACTGATCGAGAACAATCTTTAATGAGTGCTATTGAATTTCATTTTCGCGAGTCAAAATATCTTTTATGCAGGTGACACATATCGAAGAACGTGGAAAAATATTTGGTACAGCTGATGAAAAATAAAAGATTTACTAAAGCATTTAGTTCAAGGTGGCAAAGGATAGTGCACGCCAATTCTGAGGAGGAATATCAGCTTATGGTGGCTCAGATGGAAAAGGCTTGGAAATGGATCCCACCTCAGGTCACTTACGTGAAGAAGGAATTGTTAGAGCCGTACAGAGATCGATTTGTCAATGCTTGGACCAAAAATTACGTGCATTTTGGAACACAAACTACCAACAGGTACTAGTTTTACATTTATCTTTAATCTAATGGTTTAAGAAATTCATTTTTACATTGATCTAATAAATTTTTATATGATGTCTTACTACAGAGTGGAAAGTGTACATGGGATGTTAAAGAGTTGGTTTTGGATAGTTTAGTCCTGCAGAGCCATGACTTGATCGAGCTCCAATTCAATTAGATCAAGACTACATTTAAAAGGGCAAGGAACTTTGATTTGACAGTAACAAATAGGTTTTTTTTTTTAACTTAAGAGGTAAAGTCTCACACCATTGTATTCAACTGCTTATCGAAGAGGTTGACATACGGGGTCAGAAAAAGAATATTGGTACTGATGCTGAAAAATGTGGCTGTTCGTTCAGACTAACACATGGCTTACCATGTGCACATGAAATGAAGTTGTTGGAGGCAGCTAATCTACCGATTGATCCCCACGGTATTTACGTGTTTTGGAGGACTATACATATGGAGGGAGAAATATTTGATGAACCGGATGGGAGCTACTCTGTGGTAGATGAATTGCTCAACAACCTTATGTATGATATAAAAAAGAAGTCTGAAGATAGAAAGCAGCATTATGCCAGCAGCATCGGCACTCCTACCCAACGGCAATACTCGAGGATGAGTATGCTCTATAAACCAAGCCAAGTAACCGTCTACCGTCTCATTCAGGTGACTGGCTATAGAAGACCCAATGGCGCTCAAGTTGATCAGAACAAGTCGTCATTCCTGCCATGCCCTCGTCATAAGATCGTGCATACATTTGTACCTATGAGCCTTTCGACCTCTATACACCACACTTGGGATGTATACCTGAAACGGTATGACTTGTTGATGAGAACCGTGGTTCGAGCCAAGACTCAAAACCCAAGTCAAGTGAACCTATTATGATCAAGTGGGTTCAAAGTCAAGCAAACCCGTTCGAGGCCCAAGAGGAGGAGTCCAAGAAGAGGCATTCTGCCTTTAAAGCGATCGCCTTACAATTCTACAAAGCGATCGCCCTGACTACTGGATTAAAAGCGATCACCCTAAAACGTTTCAAAGCGATCGCCTTGTGGCCAGTGTTCGCCCTGTGGCCAGTGTGATGACTTTGAAGGCTTCCAAATGCATGAAAAAGGCTTAAAGACTCAAAAGATGCCCGTTAAAATCATCTTAGGCATGATGGATGACTTTGGGATCTTTTTAACGCTAAATGGATGACTTTAGGGGGCCAAAGTGCACTTTTCAAAATTAGGCCTTTAGAAAAACGGGATTGATAGTCTTTTCCTTATTTTGGTTTGTTATTGTTTCCTAATTAGCCTAGGTAACTTACTTAGTTGTTTCCTACATGATTTAGGTAATTAGTTAATTGTTTCCTTTTTATTTTAGGATTCTATTTCCTTGGTTTAGTTGGATTGTTAGGCCTATAAAAAGGCTTCTTTTTTTCATTGTAAAAGATTAGATGATTGATTATTATTAAATTGAATTGAGTTTTCACAATATTGTGAGCTTTTGAGAGATTTCTTGGATTAGAATTCTCAACCCTTGAACTTATCAAGTTTGTTGAGCTGTAGGCTTGTGGCGTTCCGTGATCTTGGTTCCTAATCAATTGCGATTAGTGGGTTAAGGTTGCACCCCAAGGTTCTAGGGATTAAATCTGCCCTAGGGTTGAGGAAAGCTCCCTATCTTCGTTTCAATTCGTTGTTTTCTGCTTTTAATCCGCGTTTTTAGTTGGTTCCGCTTTGTCACGATCTTGGAATCACATCAGTTTAGGGTTTTGGGGTTTAGGGTTTTGGGGTTTTGTGTTTAGGGTTTAGGGTTTTGGCTGTTAGGGTTTAGGGTTAATGGTCTAGGAAATTGGGTTTTGGGGTAAAGGGTTTATGGTTTAGGGTTTAGGGGTTTAGGTTTTGGGTTTTGGGATTTGAGGTTTTGGGGTTTTGGGATTTGGATTTTGGGTTTAAGGGTTTAGCTATTAGGGTTTAGGGGTTAGGGTTTTGGGGTAAAGGGTTTAGGGGTTTACAAGTTTATGGTTTAGGGATTTAGGGTTTGGGTTTAGGGGTTTGGGTTTTGGGTTTAGGGTTTTGGCTGTTAGGGTTTAGGGTATGGTTTAGGGGTTAGGGTTTTGGGGTAAATGGTTTATGGTTTAAGGATTTATGGTTTAGGGATTTGGGGTTTTGGGTTTTGGGGTTTTGGGTTTAGGGTTTAGGGGTTTAGCAGTTAGAGTTTAGGGTTAATGGTTTAGGGGTCAGCGTTTTGGGGTAAAGGGTTTAGGGGTTTACGGGTTTAGGGATTTAGGGTTTGGGTTTAGGGATTTAGGTTTAGGGTTTATGTTTTTGGCTATTAGGGTTTAGGGTTAATGGTTTAGGGGTTAGGGTTTTGGGGTAAAGGGTTTATGGTTTAAGGATTTATGGTTTAGGGATTTAGGGTTTGGGTTTAGGGATTTGGGTTTAGGAGTTACGTTTTAAGGGTTTAGGGTTTAGGGATTTAGTGTTTAGGGTTTTGGGGTTTAGGGGTTAGAGGTTAGGATTTAGAGTTTTGGGTTTAGGGGTTAAGGGTTTTTATTTATGTTTTATAAAGTTTAATCTATAATGTAGTTAACAATCAATAATGTAGTATAGTATAAAACGTGGACCAAATTCAAAAAAAAAATTAAATAAAAAATAAATAAAAGGGGGCCGGTCCAGCATTATAAAGAAGAGTCGGCCCGGTTATCTTAAATATAGCCGGCCCGACATTATTTAAAATAGCCGGCCCGGTTGTTCTTATTAATGCCGGCCCGGCTCCCCTCGTCAGTTCAAAAAAATTCAAAATTTTCCAATTTAATTAATTAAAACAATTAACAATTAATAGAAAATTACAAAAATTAGAAAGAAACATACCTTTTTTCTTTGAGTAAAATGGTTCCAATGGTTTCTTCAATGGTGGAGAAATGTGAGAGAAAGCTGTGAGAGAGAGATAGAGAGAGTCGGGTGAGGGGGGCAGATTAAGGGGTTAGGTTAGTTAGTTAGTTTTTTTTTTTTTTTTTTAAATTGGCTTAAGGGTAGAATAGTAATTGAGTATTAATGGAGTGCAATGCTTAGCATCTTTGGGTGCAATCTTTAGTATACTCCTTACATTTATTGGAATTTGTTAAAAATGGATAAGAATGCTAGTTGAAATTTACAATCATTGACAAATAAAATTTAGTATTTGATACTTATTTCTGGTTTCGTATATTTTATGGTTATGCTTTACATAAGGAGTTAAACAATTATTCTCTATAATGAAGGGAAAATACGAGGAATGGTTGAAGTAATGAGTCATCTGATGGCATAAAAATAGTTTTGATGGACCAACGGTGTTGCTTGGTATAGAATGGATTGTCGGGTGTGACCCAAAAGACTTGGATACTTGGCTTGACCTACAAAATAGACAATCGGGTTAGGGGGACAAAGTGATCTTAAGATTGGCTTTTACTTGTGTTACGGAATGGAGGATATTCATAGAGTAGTGTTGAAGATGAGTTTCAGCAGTGTTGAATAAGGTTTGCAATAAACTGCTCAATAAGAACTCGCCAAGTGACCCAATAATAGTGTGCTACAAGGCTCTTGGTCATGTCACCTAGGGTGAGCATTTGAGCACTTTCTGTCCATGTTAGGATAGTTGGGAGAAGGTTTGCAATTAGCGACACTGGTGACAGGGTGGTGGTGTCGGCCCAATCACTATTTTGGATGAATCCCGTCATGACGCGTGCGTGTTTGGAGTTGGTTGCTCAGGGTACGCATTTCTCATCGTACCACAAAGTAGATAAGCCAGGTTAATTAGACTTAGTGAGAAAGTATTGGGGTTTTATGTCTCCCTCTTTAGCCTCGACATGCTCGATAAGGGCTTCTCCACAGTTTCAGTTACTATAGAAGAAGGAGAAGCTCTGATTAGTATGTTTATGATCATGATAAGAGGAAACGGTTCAAGTGGACAGATGACACCAAGACAATGAAATCGAGATTAGAGAGAGAGAGAGAGAGAGAGAGAGAGAGAGAGAGTGTGGGTGAGTTATAATTTAGAAAGAGGGAGAAAAGGGGAGGGTAGAAGCATATTGTAACGCCCCAAACTTGGGCCCAACCATATGGCCCAAGCCCAGCCATGTTACTACAAAATCTAACTTAACTCAACAATGTGTATCAACAAATTAACTTAATACAACCCACGACTCATACCAGAAAATAAAATCCCAAGTCTTACAATCTTTGTAACTCCGAACAGATAATAAAATAGTCTCGCAGGACTAGTCAAAATTAATAAATCTTTAAAATCCTCTACACAGTTCATTGTAACGAAAAATAAATCACAACCCATTCTAGACCGTTCTTGAAAATACGACTCTCAATTATAAACCTTAATTCTCTCGCCTGTGACCTGGAGAGAAGAAAATATGAAAGGGTGAGCGAACAATGCCTAGTAAGATCAAACGCCACCCCTCCGGTTACTAAGGAGGGTGGACACAAAAAGAAGTTCAAATGAGAGTATGAACAATATAATTTCCGACAGTTTATCATTGAGGTCTAACATCAACATTTCAAATACAAAACGAATAATTTTCAAAAGTTCTCCAAAGAGGGAATTTCAAGGACGATATTAGACAACCAAGGAAACGGAATATTCCAATCGTCACTGACCGTCTCATACCAGTCAATTACGATAAAATACTCACAAGAAATATGATCACGTAAATATGTTCAAATAATTCAAAGTTCTAACAATTGGCCCCTAACGGGGTTCTGAATTCTGAGTTCTAAATGGTAAATCCGGATTACCGCACACACATGCCAAGTGGTGCAAATTTTCTAATAAAGTCTGAGAGTCACTAAATTTCTAGTGACAAGTAATTCATACTTAGTGATCATACGGAATTCACAACGAGAATGGTACCGAACACAGTACAATTTACTGAATCAAAACAAACTTTTCAAAACAAAAGGGATCGCATGCATTATCAAAACTAACACATGAGATTTACGAAAATAAACAATTTCGAATGTACGAAGAAACGCATACGACGGAGTCAAAACAAATAACGACACAAGGTCGGGCATGGTGTCAAAAACAGTATTATAAAAATATGTACGAGAAACCTATCATCGACATATATTATAAAATAACCTAAATAGAGGCGAAATTCCTTACCTTTATAACGCAGCTGAACAATTAATTCGAACACGAAAGGTAGCTTTTACCCGCTCTTGCCCAAATCTAAAAGTCAAAAAGAAAACTAATATTTAATATACACATATATCACTTAAAGTGTATCTAATTTATAACTAAATAAAATTATACTTACTAAATTACTCATCTCATAATAACATTAAAAGTATTTAGCATTGTTTAATAACACAACCCACCCCCAATATCAATATGCCACACCTAATCAACAACAACTATTCCTAACACATACTGTCAACACCCCTCCTAAACCACCATTCAGAAACTTAAAACTTGAGGGGTTTATTTCACCATTTTTGTATCTTAGGGACTATTCTGCCTATTGAGAAACTACAAACCCAAGTCTGAAACTTAGGGGGGTGAACCTGTAAATTTTTGCTTCTTCTTCCTCCAGCCGCACCCTGTTATGCGCCCAAACTACTCTGTTTTTTTTTTCTTCTTTTTTTTTTTCTTGCTTCCACCCATTAATCAAATTTCAATACCCAACTCTTTTTCTTTCTACTTCCGCTCAAAGTCAGTCAAAAGGGAGCATAACATCAAAAATCACGCACCCGCACACACCAATACAGATTTCCTAACTTCAAAAATCACGCACCCGCACACACACCATCACTATTTCCGGTCACCCTTTTTGGTGCAACCACACACCCACGCATGCAGGAAACACAAGAAATATAAACCCAGCAACAAACCACTAAATCATTTTATACATTCCGTGAAAAATAGTATCGGAGATCAAACCAAGAAACGGGAATAATCGACTTACCTCGACTAGTTGTCACTATGTACTGCGGTTCGCCCCTTTGCCAGCAGTCTCCCTCTCTAGTTTTCTCTAACTCTTTGACTCAGGAGTACTCTTCTCTCTCTAGTACGTTCACAAACAACTGCTATGTTCTACCGAGAGTTATCTTCGAGAACTTCACTACTCATCTATCCCTTCCGTAACAAACTCTACGATCCCACGATAATTCACACTCGCACACCGTCACGTCTCTACTACTATTAACGGTTTTTTTTTTTTTAACTGAAAATAATATACTACTCTAAAGGTTTAAGCCCAAGGATTAAAAATAAAAAAAACGATTAAGCTAATATTACTATTATTCAAATTACTAACATTACTATATTACAATTTACTAATATTAATATTATTCAAAGTACTAAATAATCAAATAATTTAGTGGGTATTACACTCTCACCCCCTAAAAAGAAGTTTAGTGGTACTTGTGTGTGCTTTATAAGTGGCCACCCACTACCACTGGGCACCAACCTATCCATGGACTTTTGGGTGACTTGTGGTGGGCCAGTTGACCCAGGTGCCTAGTGGGCCAGTGCGTGGGCTATGATGGCGGACCGGGCTTCGGGCTCGGGTCGTTACACATATGATACAAAATGTTCAGGGCCATAGGACTTTGGGCCTATACACACATGTTGTAACACTATTACATGGCAGCGGGAAGACTTTGTGTTGTGTATTAGAGAATGAATTGATCAAATTTGATATGTAATATTGTATAGATATGATTAGATTTACTTATAGTTGGTAGTCAATCTCTAGAATATTTTCGTGATTCTTGTTAATTAAGACACATCATGTATATATATTAGTATTCTCCTAATTATTGAAATTATGCCAGTACTCATAATATTTTTTAATTCTTTCATGGTATCAGAGTACTTCGGTCGGACTTTGCTTTAATCCTTCCGCTACTTCTCATGTTTCTTGTTTATCATAACTCAATCAAAACAATATTGTTGTTTTGTCCTTTTCCTTTCCTTCTTACGTATATATAATCAAGCGTATACCTCCACTAAATCAAATTAAATCAAAACTAGTCGATCAAATCAGTCCTAAAATCTACTCTGATATTCTTCTTCTCACTCTTGCTCCATATCATAGACTCATTCTTTGATTCTCATTAGACTTTAGGCACAATACCATCTTGAATTCCGAAAAAAAGGGAGTAAAATTATTGTGTCAGTACATATCACAACTTGGAGTTATAGATCTTCAATCTTTCCATTGCCAATAAATCTTTTAGTGTCGTGCCATCATGGAGTTGTTTGACCAACCTTGTTGTCGTGTATCTCATCGAAAAACCAAATCTCACTTGGTGTTTCCTTTGTTCTCTGTCCTTGCACTGCTGCTGTTCTCTCTCTCCATTGTTACTTGCAGTTGCATTAGAGAACGATTAGGAATACCCGACATCTTCATCGAAGTAGCCCAAGTTTTGAAGAAATTGGTCATATTCTTCTAATTATATATATATATATATATTCTTAATCTTTTTTTACTATGGATTAATATTCAATGTCATTACCTTCTTCCACCTTGGTTTCTTCATCTCCTTATTGGTATTTTGAGGATTTATTTGATCAAATCTATTTCCTTAGAAAACTCCCTTGTCAATCTTTAATTCATTACTTTTCTAAAGCAAAATCTCATACATTTGCATTAGCTATATGGCTGGATATCCAATCTCTAAATCTGAGCTTATAGATTGTATTGTTGATGGGCTTGATCCACTCTACAATAGCTTTATTAAGTTTTATCATTTTAGGCCGCCTAAACTTACGGTGGATTTCCTCCTAAGTGCACCTTCTCGATGAGGAACAACGACAAATAGAGTTATCTTCTGCTCCAAGTTCATTGTTGACCTCATCTCCTTTCACCATTCTTCGCTCTTCTTCCCCTAAAATGCATAATAATAATGAAGATGCTTTCAAAACAACTCCATTAAATGACCCCACTCCAATTATCACTAAGCCATTTTTTTCTAGGAAAGAAAGTATAGGCCCTAATTTCTCCCATCTGGCCACAATTGAAGCCTGGTCAGTTAGTTCAAATGGTTCATTTACAACATCATCAAGCCATGCTCTACCCTCTATGGGAATCACATGTGCATCTTCTTTTGAAGATCCTTTTCTTGCGATTCCTACCAATGTGAAACTACCCCTATGTTTCACAAAGGCTCAACTTATTAGTCACTTCTTTTCTTCTAGAGCATGCTCTTCACCCTCCGTGTCAAATCTCTTTAGTAGTTCATTCTTGGTCACTCGGGATTCATCAATTCCATTGGTTACTTTAATTCCTAAAATTCTTGAGCAATACCTGAAATCGGATACTGAAAAACGTACAACATAATTCTGTATTTATGATTGAGAGTTTTCTTGCCTTAAATATGGATTTGTTATCTTTGCACTTTTTAGGCTTTATTGAAGATATTTTGTTCTTTAATCAAGACAAGTTTTCAGAATTGATTTTGTTTCATAGATTCAACTTTATGGAGTTAACAAGTACTGTCAACAATAAGTTTTAGGTGAATTACAATATGTTCCTTATGTTTTTGTTCAATGTTAATTGGTTACTATCCATTTTTTAGCATCATAAGAAGTTTCATAATCTCTTTATTATTGGAATTAAGAGGGCGTTATTCAAGATTCAAGCTCAAGCTTCATTTTATTACGTTCGCTTGAGGGGGCGTATTAGAGAATAAATCAGATTTGGTATGTAATATTGCATAGTCATGATTAGATTAGATTATAATTGATTTGATTTGATTTATTTATAGTTGGAAGTCAATATCTAGAATATTTTCCATCACAATGTATATATATTGGTATTCTATCGATTATTGAAATTACCTCAGTACTCATAATATTTCTCAATTCTTTCATTGTGAAGACGACCGGGGAAAGACTCCTCACCAATGCCCTCTCGCCATGTGGAACCCACGAATGATCCTTATCCCTACTCCACCCTTCCACCTCTCTCTCTCTCTCTCTCTCTCTCTCTCTCTCTCTCTCTCTCCTCACACTTCCCAAATTTCATTTTTCCCCTATTCTCCTTCTTTTTCCTTCGTTTTTTCTCTTCTTGCTTCTCTACAAGGCATAGTTACAAGAAATCTCTCTCTCTCTCTCTCTCTCTCTCTCTCTCTCTCTATCTATCTATCTATCTATCTATCTATCTATTAGTCTTTCTTTAATGCCTCATAATCGTCGGCATTAATTGCGTCATGTGTGTTTTGACTGATTTAATGCATCCTTTTTTTGTTTAGATTGTTTGTTACTTTTTCTTTTCTTTTCTTTAAGATATCACTATGTATATATATGTGTGTGTGTGTGTGTGTGTTTGTGTGTATGTATATACATGGTAATACTGCTAGATTATGCGAGTATAAATAGAATTATGAGTAAATATTTAATTATGGTAAAAGGTTATTTGATTGGATTGTGTTAACTTATGAGAGTAGCTCCATTGTTTCATTCTTAGCATTCTTCTTAACTAAGAAGAAAAAACTAAACAATGAGAACAATCTTCTTAAAATAAGAAGAGATTTTTCTTCTTGAATAAGAAGAAAAGAGAAGGAAAGGAAAATGGGCCAGAAAAGGGGAAAGTTAATTGCACAGCTCGCCCAAAGCGGGCGCGTGCAACACACTGCCAGTTTGAGAGAGTATAGGGTTGGGAGAGGTGGGTCCTTGCTCATCAAAGTCTGAATTTAGTTTAATTTTTTTTTTTAAATTACTCCTTACTGTTTGAGAGAGTAATTGTTTTGGCAGCAACCCTTTTGTTCTTTACCCTTTTTTGTCCTTTTTTTTTTCCTCCTTTAACTTGACCGTTGCAAGCCCTTTTTATTTTTAATTTTTAATTTTTTTACTTCTTCCCTATAAATACACCTCAACTTTCATTATTTTTTTCACAACTTCTTCATTCTTTCTTCTATTTCTTCATTATCTCTTCTAAAAAATCACTTTCTCTATATACTCACTTTCCAAATGGATCGAAAAGATAGTAATTTTTTCCAAAATTTATTGCATTCTTCAAATATTGAAGAAAATCAAAATACACAAAACTCTCGTGTTCCTGAGAATGTTTAATATTCTCAATTTTCATCTACTCCCCAATACCCGCCTGATTATTCACTTTTTATGTAATTTTTAAGTATTTATGTTTTATGTAACTTTTGAATTATGTATTTTTAAAATTTTAACGTTTTATGTAACTTTCTATTTATGTTATTTTACGAGTTATGTACAATATGTGTTTTATAGATTATTTATTAATTAAATTATAAATAAAATAATTTATGAGTAATTTATTATTTATAAATAAATAAATTTCTTTATTTATAAATTAATTGATTTTTACAAAATATTTAAATATAAAATATATCAATTAAAGTTAAATAAATTTATTTGTTTGAAAAGTATAAAAATAAAATTAAAGTGTAAAGTTAATGAGGTGGCAGTGGGACTTAGCTAAAAGAAGATATGTTAAGAAGATTAACAATGGAAAGAGAAATTCTTAAGAGAAAAGTGTGTAGGTAGTAGTGGGACCTAATTAAAAAGATTTGTTAAAAATATTAACAATATGGACGATGGCAAACCCGAAGTTAAAAGTGGTGATGGTGACTCTTTTGTTATAGTAATTATTATTATTATTATTATTATTATTATTATTATTATTATATATATATATATATATATATATATAGACACACACATACACATAGTATATGTCAAATTATCTTTGGATGCATAAAATTTGAAACTAGGCTTTGTCAATGCGTGTCATTCTCGAAATCCAACTGAATTACATTTACATTGTGTTATTTATTGGAATTTTCAAAACATGGTTAAGAACATTAATTGAAATTAACCAGCAGGATTAACAAAACTGGATTTTTGTAATATTTACTTTTGGTTCCCTAAATTTTATAACTACGTACGCTTATAGTATATAGAGTTGGAGTAACATTCTCCATAACTAAGTAAGAGATAACACGGGGGAAATGCCATGGTTGAGGAGGTGACGCCCATCCCAAATTTTAATTGAGAGATATGTTTCAATCAAGATGACGGAAAGCTAGTTATTTACTACTTTAAACAAAAAGTTTAGTTAGCTCTATATATATATATATATATATATATATATATATATATATATATTGAAACAAAAATGAAACTGTGAACAATGCTGTAATTCTTTTATTTAGATTGACAACTATATTAAACTCATGGTTTGGGTGGTAGGACTTAAAATTGAACACTTTGGCATCTTGGATTTAAAATTTAGGAATGGACTTCTCATTACTCCTAAGTCTAATGATGCATGTTTATCTGTAATTAGAGTAGGCATCTATTTGTTAGACTGGGTACTTAGGGTTCATGTATAGAGCTTATGAAAATCAAGGGCTCATGTATGGAATCAAACATTCATCTCTAGAACATGCAAATTAAGGGCTCATCTATAGGTTCATACATAGAATTGATAATACGAGACTTATCTGTTAAACCTGGTTTTCAGGTGCGCGCCATTCGAACTTGGAAATCAAGGGCTTATCTATAGGTTCATATGTAGAACCGATAATAAGAGCTTATTTGTTGAACTTGGTTTTTATTTGTCGTTCATCAATAGAAATGAGAATGTATGGTTCATCCGTAGAAGTAGGGTGTTCATCTATAGAAGTAGGGTGCTTCTGATCTAGAACTAAAGATTAATGAATTATATGTAGAACTAGATGTACACGTGTAGAACTAAGTATTTCAAGCTCATCTGTTGAACCAAGTGTTCATCAATGGAACTAAAGGTTGAAGGCTCCTGCACAACTCAAATTCATCGGTCATTCATCTGTACAACTGAGAATTGAAGGCTCGTCTAAAGAACCAAGTGTTCTTCTATGTTGAATTTAAGAGATCATATGCCATTCATCTATTTTGCTGAGAATTCGTGGCTCATCTATAAAACTAGATGATTATTTGTAGAACTTGAGAGTATACTAATTTATGTCATTTTTTCATCAGTGTATTATTTCGAGATTTGATAGACTGCTTAATCCAAGATATATTGCCTCAATAATGACATGTTCACTAATATGAAAAATCTCCAAATTCAAACATAAATTGATTGGAGCTTTGGGAGAGGCTTCCTATGTATCTTCGTCTAAACCAGACCACCACAATTTGTCACTCTCACTGCAAAATATGCTAGATGTAGAATGATTCATGCTTTGAGATGCTTATTTTTAATGTGATTGTTGTTGAAAAAGTGTCTCAAATTTTAATAGGAAAAGGATTGTCTCAATTAATAAAGAGCTTTGTAGCAAAATGATCACGCCAAAGTACGGTGATCTCGCCAAAGTTATGAATGCATGTAAATACGTATGTCTCGAATAATTTGGCTTGGGATTGAAGTAACCTGTCAAAGATAAACAAATGCCGTAAGTGGAGTCCGAGATTGTCTCGACTTAAATCCCCCAACATGAGAGTAAGACTCTGTATAAAAAAGTTCCCTAACAGTCTTGGGCCGAAAAGGGAAAAGGTGCCGGAAGTGTGTGTGTTTGAGAGAGCGCGAAAGAGAGAGAGAGAGAGAGAGAGAGAGAGAGAGAGAAGCTTGAGAGCAATAGTAAGTAGTGTGTAAAGTTGAGCATAGAGTCGAAATGTCTCACCAAGTGATGTATTTATAGGTGGAAAGGTCCCTGGCAATTATTGCTTGCCATTATGATGCCATAACACTGCTCGTCATTGTGTTATTAAGAGAGAGAAACCGTAATATATAGCTAACAGACGAATCATATAATCTGTCATTGATTACACAACATTGAACTGAGAGTAGTGTTATTATGAGAAGGGGCGGCACTTGCGAGACCTGCAGGATATCGGGGACGTTGCGAGACTTGTGGGACGTCGGGGACGTTGCGGGACTTGCGGGATGTAGTGCTTAGCCATCCATGCCATTCTACAGTGCTTCCTCGCTTGCCATGTGTTCACTTTGGTAGGGTATTGCACGTAAATATTTTATGTGTTGTTCACGAAATAAAATAGTTAAAAGTATTTCAAATACTGAAATAGCAACCAAAAATCTTTTGAAAATTTTATCCTCAGTTTTGATTAAGTGAACAATGGCTAAGACAAAGTGTAACAACCTGAGCCCAAAGCCCGGTCCGCTACACATTGCCCATGCTTTAGCCCACTAAGCATGCACCTGGGTCTAGGGGTGAGCAGATTTTTTCTAAAATCGGACCTAACCAATGGAACCGGACTAAACCATTACTTTTGGTTTGGTTCTGGTTCTGGTTCTGATTTTTAGTAGAACCGATGGTTCGGTCCCAGTTTTAAAAATTATAGATTGGTTCTGAACCGGACGAATGTATATTACATATATATAATATAATTGTATAATATATATTAATAAATTAATATTTAAAAAATATAATTTCTATTTTCTAATACTAATATAAATACTTAGTGATGTTGATGAACCTACTTTTCTCTCATTTTAGTTTATATTGCATGAACTAGATTGTAATATATGCCTCTAACCTTTTTAATTGTTGAATGGTCAATATACTATCCTTCTTTTTTTTTTTTTTTTTTTTTGTGAGTTTGTTTGTATTTTCAACGTTTTATTATTATTGAATGCTTTTAATCATCGTATGAAATATATATTAAATTTTATTATTTGTTAGTCAGCTCAAAAAATTGAAAGGGTTTATATATCCCCTCAGAATCAAAAAGTGTGCAGGACCGAACTAATTAAAATCGGACTAAAGTATTGGTTCTCATATATTTTGGTTTGGTTCTGGTTTTAAAATTTTTAAGAACCGGAGTATTAGTCTGGTTCTAGTTCTCTATTTTTTTTGCAAAAAAAAGACCAAACCGGACTGTGATTACCCTACCTGGGTTAACTAGGTCTACCTCAAGCTACCCAAAAGTCCATGGAAGGTGAATTAAAGTCCATGGAAGGTTGATGCCTAATGGTAGTGAGTGACCATTTATAAGGCACGCACAAATTTTACATCTACCTAATGTGGGATATCACACAAAGAACATTGAGGTAACACTACAAGAATTTTGGGATTTAGCTACGAAAATTTTCGTAGCAAAAGGTCAAATTTTCGTCGCTAAAGACCTTTGGCGACGAAAGCATTTCGTCGCGTGTTCGTCGCCTATGCGACGTCGCTAAAGGTCCATTGCTACGAAAATCATTTTCGTCGCGAAAAAGAGCCCTTCTGCTACGAAATAATTCGTCGCGAAATCAAGGCCGGAATTCGTCGCAAATACCCCATTTCGTCGCCAAATATTATGCAACAACTACGAATTTTTCGTAGCAAATGCTAAAAAACGTCGCAAAAAGACTATGATTAGCTACGAAAAAATCCATTTCGTCGCAAAATGTTGAGCAACAGCTACGAATTTTTTCGTAGCAAATGCAAAAAATGGTCACAGAAAGACTATGATTAGCTACGAAAAAATTCGTCGCCAATACCTGATCTTTGGCTACAAAATATTTCGTCGCTGATGCTTCCTCTTTCGCTACAACATATTTCATCGCCGATGCCTATTCCGTTTGCTACAAAATATTTCGTTGCGGTTGATTCTTCTTTTGCCATGAAATATTTCGTCACAGTTTGCTTCTCTTTCACTACAAATTATTTCATCGCAGTTGCTACTTCTTCTACTACAAAACATTTTGTCATAATTGCCTCTTCTTTTGCTACAAAATATTTCGTCGCAATTGCCCCCTTCTTTCAGTACGAAAATTTTTCATCACAATTACCCTCTTCTTTTGCTACAAAAATATTTCGTCGCAATTGCCCTATTCTTTTGCTACGAATTTCGTTTTGTCACAAATATTTTGCTATTTCACTACGAATATTACTCGTAGAGAATAATCACTATATATCCCACTACATAGATATGAATATATACTAAACCATTATCACATGAAAAACTTGCATCACATAGATATGAATATATATTATTTTACATATCCATAAAATTTTGAAGTCATCAACTAACACCAAACCTTTGTATTTAATTCTTAACAAAGTCAAAATAAACAGATCTTTTTCATCACTATTTGTTTGCACCAGAACCTTATACCTCCTCCATAGCTCTCCTTCTTTCCTCTTCTTCAGCTTTAAGCCAGGCAGCCTACATGTAAACAAAATCAACACCCATTAATTTTTTAATACCAACCACTCAAATTTCAAGAAATTTCAGAACGATAAAAAAAATAAATAGCCAAAAGGAGGATTAAAAACTTTATCATGCTCCCCCGTCTCAGGCAAAATGAGTTAATTTTCAAATGACCTGTAATTCTGGTAAACATCGCTATCTATTTGTATTTTCAGATAAATTAGATGAGCTTTTCAAGTAGCCTGAACATCTGTTTCAGTGACTTATCCTATTAGAACTGAAACTATGAAATGTCATAATGCATTACGATTACTTAAACAATAGAAGTCAGTCATCTTTTACAACAAAATTCAGTCATTTCTATAGCACCCCTTTAAACATTAACGCTCAACAATGCAATAATGGTGCGTACCCATCAAACGAGGACACCCCAACAAGCATTTACGCTCAACAATATGCAACAATGCAATAATGGTGCACACCCATCAAACGAGAGCATCCCAACAAGCATTTACGTTCAACAATGCAACAATGCAATAATGGTGCACACCCATCAACCGAGGGCACCCCAACAAGCATTTACGTTCAACAATGCAACAATGCAATAATGGTGCACACCCATCAACCGAGGGCACCCCAACAATCATTTACGTTAAATGGATTACCTCTACTCGTATGAATAGACCAAAAGAATAGACCAAGTGCAAAGAATGGGAAGTTCAGATCTGTTATAATGCATGAAACTGAAAGCGCAATAACAAAATAGAAAATAAAGAGAGGAAAATTTAGGCATCAACTTACAGCCTTCTTATGCCAAGCTCACTACAACAAAAGGCTTTTAACAACGTTTTTAAAACGTTGTCATAGGGCTTCTACAACAACGTTGTCTTAGCTCTAAGACAACATTTTAAAAAAATCGTTGTCTTAGCTTTAAGACAACATTCTCCTGATGTCTTTCTTTCCAATACAAAGCATGATTCAAAATGGAACCACCGAAACAGACCATACGGGACTTTAAAATCACTGAGATATCTAAACAGTATTTGCTCTATTTGACGTTAGGTTCACAACTCAGTATAGGGGTGTCGAACCAAATTAAAGAAAGACCACCCTAAACAATTATGTTTGATTAGTCCCAAGAATCGTTAACAATGTATAGAATATTACCTGTTCAAGAGTAAAATCCTTGTTAAAATTCAGGCAAATTTGTCAAAGATGGCCCGCTGCAGCTATGCTCTTGATTTGTTGGTATTGTGCTGATCCTACATCATGCCGACATAAGAACAAAAGAAACATTAAAATGAAATATCTGAAAGAGATCAAGGCATAAGTTCACGGAAAAACAATGTCATCCAATTAAGGACTTTTAAAGGGTCCACATATTGTTGAGGTGGTCGATGGATGCCAAGATTATAGTAAATAGCATGCAATGAAGTTTCTTTCGGTTCAGACTTAGGTTGGTAATGTTTTAATTTCTAAACACGACCATTGCCCTAAGATCATAATAAGGTCCTATGAATCAAGCAAATGAAAGTCTTGGCTGGTCAAGGAAGGAATCAAATAATGTTGGGGGGAGATACAGAGAGTATCAAGCTCCACAAACAGAAAACAAAAGAAGGAAAAAAACTTGGAAAATAAGTTTAGTTTCCACCGGTTAGACGTGATGTAAATAAAGAGACGTGTTGGCTTTAATGCCCTTAACAACATATCCAGCAAAATAATAATTAAATCACTAACATGAGATGCATTGTTTGCATTAATACAACATCATAACAAAGTTGTTCAACAGCCAAAACATTCAAAAGTGGGAAAATTGACAGATGTATAGAAACTGCAAGGAAAATGCTTCTTCTTGGTGATAAATAATAGCATCAATTATGATATGAGAGAAATGTCCCCAATATTCTAGCCAAGAGAGAAATGTTAAGGTCTGACAGAAAAATTTTCATAAAATTTTAAAGCAGGAACGCTGAAAACCAACACAAGTACTGATCCCACATAGAGCAGGAATGCTGAAAACGAAAAGGCAAATCCGCATTGGAATGGTTGGATTTATCATCCAATTCGTTCTCTGGTCCAATCCAATCAAGCTTGTGTAATGGAGGTAATCTTATTAAGCTTATTCTATTCAGCAATGCTTTCTCTGGTCCAATTCCTACTGGCTTATCCATGTGTGAATCCTTAGTTCGTGTTCGTATGCAAAATAATTTCCTTTCTGGGACAATTCCGGTCGGGTTTGGCAAACTTGGAAAGCTTCAAAGGCTGGAATTGGCTAATAACAGCCTCACTGGCCAAATCCCAAATGACATTTCATCTTCTACTTCACTTTCCTTCATTGACTTCTCAAGAAACCGCCTTCAAGCTTCGCTTCCTTCCTCCATTCTCTCTCTTCCAAATCTTCAAAACTTCTTAGTGTCAGGCAATGACTTGGTAGGCGAAATCCCGGATCAATTCCAGGACTGTCCTTCTCTTTCCATCCTTGACCTCTCATCAAACCATTTTGCTGGAACCATTCCAGCGAGTATCGCTTCCTGTGAGAAATTGGTAAATTTGAATCTTGGAAACAACCAGTTAACAGGACCAATTCCAGTAGCAATTTCCATGATGCCCACATTATCGATTCTTGATCTATCCAACAATTCGTTGACTGGTGGAATTCCTGAGAATTTTGGGAACTCTCCAGCTTTGGAAATGCTTAATGTTTCCTACAACAAGCTCGAAGGATCTGTTCCTGCAAATGGAATGCTGCGAACAATTAACCCAAGTGATCTTGTGGGCAATGCGGGACTTTGTGGTAGTGTGCTGCCTCCTTGCACTCATGGTGCAGCATACACTTCGAGGCATAGGAGCTTGCACACCAAACACATAATTGAAGGATGGATAATCGGGATTTCAGTGCTACTAGCTGTTGTAATAGCAGCATTTGGTGCTAGATCCCTATACAAAAAGTGGTACACTGGTGGAAGTTGCTTCAAGAAAGATTTGATGCGGGAAAGGGAGAGTGGCCTTGAGACTAAAGGCATTCCAGAGGCTCGGTTTCACTAGCAATGACATTCTTTCTTGTGTCAAGGAAGCAAATGTGATTGGAATGGGAGCCACGGGAATTGTGTACAAAGCCGAGATGCAAAGACTAAACACTGTTGTAGCAGTTAAGAAACTGTGGAGGACAGGGACAGGAGGTGACATCGAAACAGGAAGCAGAGACGATCTTGTTGGGGAAGTGAATGTTCTGGGAAGGCTGAGGCATCGAAACATTGTGAGGCTATTAGGGTTCCTTCACAATGACATGAATGCAATGATAATTTACGAGTATATGCAAAATGGTAGCCTTGGAGAAGCTTTACATGGGAAATGTGAAGCAGGGAGATTGCTCGTGGACTGGGTTTCAAGATATAATATAGCAGTTGGAGTCGCGCAAGGGCTCGCCTACCTACATCATGACTGTCACCCACTGGTGATCCATCGAGATGTCAAGTCAAATAACATATTGCTTGATGCCAATCTTGAGGCAAGGATTGCTGATTTTGGGCTTGCGAGGATGATGATCAAGAAAAATGAGACAGTGTCAATGGTTGCAGGGTCCTACGGGTACATAGCTCCTGGTGAGTTACTAAAACCAATCTTTTCTAGTTCATTAGATTGCAAATTTTATGTGATTTTTAGATGTAGAACTAACAATAATTTTCTTAATAGAATACGGATACACATTGAAAGTTGATGAGAAGAGTGACATATACAGCTACGGAGTTGTTCTGTTAGAACTTCTGACAGGAAAACGGCCATTGGATCCAGAATTTGGAGAGTCTGTAGATGTTGTTGAGTGGATACGAATGAAGATTAGAGACAACAAATCTTTAGAAGAGGCCTTAGACCCGAGTGTTGGTAATTGCAAACATGTTCAAGAAGAGATGCTCTTAGTTCTTCGGATAGCGCTAATATGTACAGCGAAGCTCCCTAAGGACAGGCCTTCCATGAGAGACGTTATCACAATGCTCGGAGAAGCAAAGCCTCGGAGGAAAAGTAGCAGTAACAACGCCGGAAATGTTGGTGAGAAAGATAGGCCCGTCTTTAGTACATCACCTGTAAATGGCCTTCTATAAAAGGTGTTCCTCTACGGCTATCATATTGTAAGTAGAGAATTTTTCCTTTTTGTAAGTTTAGTTATATGATTCTTGTTGCAAATAAGGTTTGCATATTCTTGTTTATTCTAGCAAATATCTAAGCCAATAATTAGGCAACCTCATTGTACCATGAAACAGAACTCTCCCCAAGTTCTTTCAATCTACACAAGACTGTTCTTTGGATCACTATTCACTAGTGGTTGGCAAAGGTTTTTGGCTTGTGTTAATTTTGTGGGTTTCTGACGTTACATGGCTCTACTTTTGGGCCTGAAGGTTTTGTGAGTTTGGCTTGAGATTTGAAATTCCATTTAAGTATTAAATTAATACTTTTGCTAATCTATGAAAGAAAAGAAAAGATGCACCAGAATCATATAAGAACTTCAATAATCTATTGCTGCAGCCTATTTGGTTGAGGAGTAGTGAAGCAGAGAGATTCATTCAAACTCTCCTTGTCTCCGGCTGTGGACTGTTCACTTTTAATATAAACCAACTGATTAGGTGGAAAGAGGCAGGGAGTCAGGTTCGCTAGAATTGCTTCGACATGTTCCAACAATCACAGGCTCGAAGAGAATTGCTTCGACACGTTCCAATAGTCAAACGACTTTTGATGTATTCGTTAATGGTCTTAATTCTTAAAACTCGGCATCATATCACAAGCTCAAGTGACGAAAAGGGCTGACTAGAGTGTGAGACAACCAACGTGCCTCTGCTCGAGTATGAGCCAGAATAGCAAACAATGAAACATCAGCTTTCCTCAAATTCCCAACCAATGTAGTTCAGTGATCAAATTTGGATCACCTCCAGTTCTCACTGATTCCAACAACCCAACTCAAACAAAAGGAAAGACCCCCACCCCTTGGCCCCTAACCAACTTTCTGGTTTCGAACTATGTGATCATGGATCGTCCAAATTTATGGTGTTTCTCCTTCCATCCATTGTTCACCTTTTAATAGTCAACCACAAATCCATTCTCCAGAACAGAAAATGTGCAAGGTACAGTGGATATGCCACAAGAGTTATATACTAAAGATCGAAAAAGCACCAAAAGATTAACCTAACTCAAGCTTATCCCCATAGGCGATTAAAAAACACTCGAAAAAATCAATAAATGAGGAACATGTAATAGCAGCATAGATGAGAGCTCAACATATGGAAACAACACAAATCTTCTTTCATTAACAAGGGCTGATTGAATACAATCTCAGGGGGAGCAACAATCTCAACACGCTATCCATAGTGAAACCCCCATAATTACAATATATATCAGAAAGCAACTATCAGTGAAGTGTGCATGTATATATTGCACTGATGAGAAAAGTTTCTCTGCGTCAATGCCTTCAATATCTTGCAACGATACAACAAAAATAAAAAATTAAAAAAAAAATATTGAACTCGCATGATTCTAGTGTCCTTTCTCAAATGTCTAGACTGTGGAGTTGCAGTGTGTTTGACACCAAAAACACCTAGAAGTGCAATCAGCATTTTTAACTCAATAAATAAGCATTTAGTTGGTTACCTCAGGGAGCATCCTATACCAAGCAGTGGCTACTAGTGGCCACTTCGGCTCATCTGTGGCCAGCATCAGCTCACTCCCATTTGGTAACTTCAGCTCATCTGATTTCACTGCATTCCATCCATAGCAGCAGCAACATTGTCATAACCAAAATAATAAAGCAACAGCACAAAGAAAATATAAAATGGACAGGAGTGGAGTCTCCAGAACAGTTCAAAATTCAAGAATTTAAAGAATCTCAAAAAAGCGAGCTTACTTCCCCAGGATTAGCAGCACCAACCCCCAAATTGTTCATTTTCACTTCACCTGCCATAATTGGATCTGCGATGCCACTCCTTGAACTCCCAAGTCCCTCACCTGCAGTGCGGACAAAAGCAAACAATAATTTCATCAAAATGATATTACTTTGAAGCGAGAATTGGCCAGATAATTCCAAACGTCAAATCATTTCAAGCAGATTTTTTTTTTCTGGTCCTAAAGTGGAAGGGATCAAACCAAAAGACCTCACCTTATGTGAAGCTCTAGTCTACCACTAGGCCACCCCTTGGGGGTTTACTCGAAGAAGAAAATTCTGAAATTGAATTACAACTTAAAAATGTCATTGTATTGGCTGCAAGTATGGATACCATACCACTAGCCTAAATTCTGAAATTGAATTACAACTTAAAAATCAGATGGATACCATACCTATCAAGTTGACAAGATTTGGATGGTGCAAGAGGCTAAGCATGAGAACTTCCACCAAAAACTCTATATTCCCCTAAAGCCCATTACGATCAAGCTGTTTCACAGCAACTACCTGTTTAGAAAAATCATTTTGAACCAGTTAGAGAAGTAAATTGGAAGACTTTCAACTCTCATCAAGAATGCAAACCTAAATCGCACATGTTATTAGACAAAGCCTTGTTAAGACCAGGTCGGTTCAATCGTATAATTACACTTGATAAACCTGACATTATAGGTTGAGACCAGATTTTTAAGATCTATTTGCCTAAATTGAAACTCTATCACGAACCATCGCGTTACTCTTAGAGACTTGCTGCTTTGACATCTGGATTTTCTGGAGCAGACATTGCAAATGTATGCAATGAAGCTGCTCTGATTGCAGCTAGGAGTGAGAGTGAACAGATTACTATGGAACACTTTAAGGCAGCTATTGACAGGATCCACGGAGGTTTGGAGAAAAAAACAAGGTGCGTGATCATATACAATATTTACTTGGTTACAATAAGATCTTTGAGGCTTTGTCTTTTTAGATTATGACTATATTAGCTATAGAAGACTACATCCAAAATGAACTTTAGATATATTAGATTATGACTATATTAGCTATAGAAGACTACATCCAAAATGAACTATAGAAGACTATATTAGATTATGACTATATTTTGGTAAATTAGTTGACCTTCTACAAAGCAAAATCGTAATGCCTATCTAGAAACTCTACTGTCCTGTGTCCACACATGTCAACATGCACGCTCATCACGGCTACTTTTACATAATTTTTCGTGTTCCCCAAATCATATAAAAATATTGTAATAAAAAAATAAAGCTTACTGTAAGTTGCTATGCACAAAACTTTTCTTTGCTCCTTTACGTGAATTAAATCAAGATAATCAACTGAAATTTCAAACTACAGAGCCTAAGTGTACAGAAAATAGCATGCAAGACAGTGGTGGCATATTCCTTTTCCCCTGTTTTCTTCATTATGATAAGAGTACAAGGGAGTTGGTCCATACAGCTGATTTCTCATAGCATCCACATCTAGAAAACAGGTGTATTTCAAAACCAACTTTACTGCTGCCTTTGCTCGATCCAGGTAAAGCAAGCCCATTAATACTGACAGTACAGGTGATGAGTCATGTTCACCACACGCCATTCGGAGATATATATATATATATATATATATATATATATATATGTATGTGTGTGTGTGTGTGAGTGTGTTGAATGATGGCCTTTTCTCCTTTTAGACACATTTACTTAAGTTGCACTTTGTGAATAAGCAAGCCTCACTCATATTCTCTTCTTTTCGCTTTCTGTTTCCAGAAAATCGGTTACGTGAAGGACCTACTCCCCAAGAGTAGCCCCGAACCTTGATAAAGCTAGTATTGGCCATGTACATCCTATACGACTATGGTATAAATGAAGGGACTTAAAAGCTAGAGCCTATTTCAGGCAATAAAACGTCTATGACTGGAACTGTGCTATCTTAGTTAATACCATCAAAGAAATTTTGACAAACATACCAGCTAAAATACAAACTACTATAACCCCAAAAAGGTCTAAAATACTGGTATGCATACTCAACTAGAAGATTTCAATTACATTTCTATCGTAAAAACATCCAAACTGTCTAGAATATGTGGTTCATGTAAAGGAAACCATTTCCCTCTCCTCTTAAATAATACAGCTGTTTCATGAGGTTTTCCTAGTTGTTCTGTTTCAAACATTTTCAGAAGATAAACTTGGTCCATCTAACAACATTTAACAGACCATTCACATCCTTACATAAATAAGGTAATTCACAAATAGGATAAAACCACTTCACTCGCAATAGCTTGTTGGTGATAATAGTAAATATGCGCATCTGTTGCAATTCATCATGTAATTGAAGGTGGCCATTCTGAAGGTGGGACACTATGAAATTATGTCCAGTATCTCAATATCCCTATGGAATTGTTGAATCTTTTGCATTGGTTACATTTCCATATCTTGATAGCATTGTAATACATTGATTCCAATAAGAGTAGTACTAGATCTGTGGGATGAAATGAAATCACAAAGAACCAACCCCCACCCTCCTTATCGGTTGTACAGAAGATGGTACTACATATAACATAAAGGTATGACATTATAAAAATTAATAGGTTTTCAAGGTAACTGACATCACACAAGCACACAAAAAGAAAAGAGAGAGAAAGACACACAAGATTCTTGGTAAACAACATTACCTTCAAGCTTAATTTCCACTTCTGTAGTCAGACTCTCAATCTTTTCCGTATCTTCTACCGGAACTGGAGTTTCTTTGACGATAGAAGATGCTTATGCTTTCTGTGCAGCCTCACGTTCCTTAATAACTAATGCATTTGCTTCATCAACTTTGCTTTGCATCGCTTGCAAGGAATTCTGCAACTTCACAATCTCTTGCCCTTTTTCCTTTTCCAAGTCGGTCTGCGCCACATGGCATTCAACTTAGTAAGTTTTACTTCAGCCATCGAACTTTTCCATACTTAATAGGGTAATATGTTTGGCCTCTACCGCTAATTGAGGATTCCAAGCTACTGTCAATAGGTATTATGAAGGCACAGAGAACCTTTTTCGGAAATTTGAGGTTTAAATTTTGTAATCATGAGTAATTGAACAAATTTAAGTATCTTTAGATGACAGGATATAATTGTCTCCACAATGGATCAAAACTACCTTCCACCTGTTTAAATTTTCCAACTGTAAACGCCATGTGAGCTCTTCCACCTGTTTTTCAAGCTTATCCTTTGCTTGTTGCAGTGCACCTGTTTCTCTTGCGGCCTACAAATGTAGAAATGAGCAAATAGGAAATTAGGAATTCAAATATGAGTAAGTGTGTGTTTGTGCATGTCTATGTTTCTGTTGTGAGGTGTCTGTGTGTGTGTGTGTGAGAGAGAGAGAGAGAGAGAGAGAGAGAGAGTTTTTTCGTTGATACTAATTATATTCTGATGGCGCATCTAGTACATATACTATGCAGTGTACATAAACATGGGCTGTTCCCGAATAAAAATCCTCTAGTTTTATTCATATATCCTGCTCAATTTTGGTGTCTAATATTATTGTATATCTTTGAACAAAATGTATATAGCCATCTGGTATGGGATCACTTGAATACTTAATTCTAACATGGATAGCCATTAATGAAACGTCATGGAGGCGATCTACAAGAGTTCAAGTTATTTTGTGGTCAACTAAAAAACAAAAGCAAACACCAAAAAATACTGTAAAAGATGTTAAGCTTTACCTTGTAATTAGATTCACAAACTTAAAAGTAGCAATTATCATCCAAGAAATTAAAAATGAAAGACAAAATATATGATCAATTAAATTTCTCTATGTATCAGAACACCAGGCCTACCATCTTTAGTTTCCGAAGCTCTTTCCTAGCAACTCTCCCCCTCCAACTGCATTGCGTAACAACTGTTGCCCATTTCAGTTTCTTAAAGTACGAAACCGCTCTATAACCACGCCAGTGGGCTTGCAAGCATCACTTCAAGTTAAAACAGAATGAAGTGACACTCGGAAGCAACATAAGAGTACCAGATGGTAACCTGTATATTTATTGCTGCTTTAGTTTGCTTTCTAAATCTGAATTCATGGCAAGCAGCCATTGCACGAAAACCAGCCTGTAAGAGAATGACTGAGATCTTAAGCTTGCTGTAGGACGTCCTTGATGAGTGTCCACGATATTTGGTCTGAATTTTGAGCGAAGCAGCATTCCGTCTCTTATTTTCATATAACTTAAAAGCAAGTTTACCTAGTAAACACAAGAAGAGAAAGAGAGAGAGAGAGAGAGAGAGAGAGAGAGAGAGAGAGAGAGAGAGAGATTATAAACTTGTATATAGTAAAAAAAAAAGAAAAAGTAGGCGGTCAATTTGACGCCTAGACTGCCAAACAGCTCAAGCACAAAGACAAAGTGCTTGCGATATGCGTATTTAGTATATTCCACCAGTATACCTAGGGGAATGGCAATACTCTCCAGCAAAACATTCTATGGTACAAAGTTTTTCTAAAAGACAAACCTCTGCATAAATATTGTAAGGAAACTGCTGCCTGCAGTAAAGCAACAAAATGTTTCCTAGTAATATGAGTTCTTATCTTCCGTTGAGTAGTCTTGGCAGCATTGTTAAGCTTTTGTGCTCTCCGTGCATCTAATTCAACCATCTGACCAGGAAACTCTAGGAAACTAGACTGACCAGCAATTTCAGCCGCAGAAAGGTCCTGAACTATCAGCTGGAAAGGACCAGGACTGAAGGAAGAGAAGGTCTCTGGAGTTGAAGCGGGGGCTGGGAAATTGAGATCAGAGTCGGTGGATGTAGCATCGGAGGAAGAGGACGTAGCATCACCAAACTAGATTTCGAATTCAGGCTATAGCCCGTGGCAGCTCCTGACTTTGCCGTGCATAACCAAACTAGATTTCGAAGTTCTATCTTATTATCTCCGAGACAAACACCAAAAGCAAAATATTGATACAAATTATAGAGCTACTGACTGCTACCACACCAATGATCACACAGAACATGAAACAAAAATATACATATACATCAAATAGTCAGGAGGTAATAGTATTCCATTTTCTAAGTCCTATTTTACCAAGATACTACTGCTCAGTAGTTTGTTCAAGCAAATGGGGTTTAACCAAGACTTAAAACAGTTAAGTCTATGAGGTTGATCGTCTGCTAAAGTTCATTGACCCTTTCCCCTCTCAATCAAAGTCATTTATCTACTCAATTCAACCATATCTTGTCAAAATATATAACCAAAAGACCCATGTTGGCAGCTTAATTGAATTTGATGGAAATCCCAAGTCCTAATTAGTCCTAATTGAACTCTAGTGCAAAATCAAACCAAATACAACAGTAAAGCCCACATAAGAAGAAAGGAGATTACACAAGAATTGCACCAACCAACCAAATTGTGAATAAAACCCTTGAATTAACTCAGTTCTTGTGGAATTAGAATTAAAGATCAATGCCAACAATAATTAAAAGATCAAAATTCTTGTGTTAGAGAGAGAAAGTGAGTGAGAGAGATGTAAAGAAATTAAGAATGGGCAGCGTTACCCCCAAATACCCAAATATGATTTGTATGCGTGTATGTGTGTGTGTGTTGAGCGAGAAAGAGATAGAGACAGAGACAGAGAGGAGGATGGAGATGCAAGAAGGAGGGAGGCGTACCTAGCTACTGACCGGAGCTATGCTCGCGCCGGAGGACTACAGTTGTGACAGCGGACTGTGGCAATTGAGAGATGCAGAGTGCTTCAATGGAGACGGTGAAAGAGGTGATCGTTTGAGTTTTGAGTGAGAAAGAGACGATGGGTTTTGACTTCGGAGTACTTTTTCATCGGTTTTTCCCTTCATCTCCGTAATTAAAAATATGTTTTGCGATGAAATCAACCTGCAGCTGAATACTAACCTTTTTCGATGAACTTATTCCGTCGACGTTAGGCTTAATTTTGTCGGTAATTTAATCTTTTCAATTCCCGCGCGCGCCAAAAAAGTGCGCTCAATTTTTGGGCCTTCATTTGCCGACAAAAAAAATAGGTTCGTCGCTAATGAGCCATATTTGCAGACGAAATTAATTTTATCGCCCAATAATTCTGTATTAACTACAAAATTATAATTTTGTAGTAAAAACATATATTTTTACTACGAATTTAATTTTGTAGACAAAAAATCGTAGCAAATTCATCATTTTCTTGTAGTGTAACTAGTTCCTTAAAGGTATTGACAACGGCAAAAATCTCAATCACTATGGAAAGAATTAAGGAAGTTAAATAATAAAGTAAATAAGTTAGCTTAAGTGAGACATTTTTGATGGTTTAGAGGGTTTCTACATAGATCTACTTTCTTTTTTCAACTTGGTGAAAGTTCTGCTATGATTTTAACAAGGGGTGTAGATGGTTCGGTTTGGTTCGATTTATGTCAAAACCACGAATTGAATTGCCTCATACTTGTTTCATATTTTTCAAACCGAACCAAATCGAACATTGGGTTTGGTTTGGTTCGGTTCAATTTTATGGTTCAAAGAAATTTATTTTTTGATTAATTATTTTTCTAGAATCATTGAAGCGATATTGAAAAAAAAGAAGACAATGTAGGAACATTTAGGATGTGTAATGTTGAGTTCAACTACTCTAAAATGAGAGAATAGTTAATCACCTATTCTATTCATACTAAATGTCGCGCCTCGTCATTAGTCCGACATTGAGTTCAACTATTCTAAATAATTTGGTTTCTTTAAGATGTGTAATATTAAGTAAAACTTTAAACGGTCGTTTGGTAGTTAGGATTAATGCTAGATATGATTAATAAGCCGAATAGTCGGATGTTTGGTACGCAATAGGCGGTCGGGACTAATAGCACGAGCTTTCCGGATAAAGTCCTTATCCCCTCGCTAATAATAACAAGGTTGAGGGTGGTATTATTAGCGCCCTCACTAAAAAAAACATGTGACTAACATTTTTAAATCCAAAATTACCCCCGATTTATAAGTGAGGATTAATAGCGAGAGCGCTAATAGCATCTGAATTAATAATACTCCTTATCCTTGTCCAACTACAAACAATCCCTAAGGGTGTATTAGAAAGAATGGTAGAAAATAGGTAGATCAAAAGTCTTTAGGAACATTAGTTGGGACATCCCAAAATAGAAAGTAGGAACATTTATTTGGGACTGCGGGAGTACTATATATATATATATATATATAATGGTTTGGTGTGGTTTTACCCCTAAAACTACAAACCGAACCGAACCGACCAATTTATAAAAAATTTAAAACGTGACTAAACCACCCTAGTCTAAAATCGAACCAAACCGCTCAGTTTAGTTTGGTTTGGTTCGGTTTTGCGGTTCGGCGGCTTAAATTTACACCCCTAATTTTAACAGCCAAACTACATTCAATAGATTTACTAGCTGTATTCTTAACAATGATTTGCTTTAGTTTTGCAAGAGCAATGGAAATTAGTACAAAATTTAATACTCGAGCTTCTTCTGTTTAAAGTTTACATGCCTAACTAAATGGTCTAAAGCTGATTCCCAAACTTCTCAAGAATAAAGTGACCACCCACCTTTTAAAGGAATAGTCCAAAACCGATCGAAGTTTGGTTTCCTACTACTAAGAATGGCATATATAGTTAGACAATCATGTTAATTATTCTATTGTAAGCAACATTAAAAATCAAATTTCAAATGTAAACAGAATTGGTCTCACAATCTGTGAAAATCAGAGATCGATTCCAAAAGAACTGCATATATACTTGAACATGAAGAAAACCATGCATGGACTAGCAAATTTTTAAAGAGTGTTTGTTACCTTTTAGCCTCCCTCTACACTTTGAAGATCACTCTAGAATCATAACTAAGACTTATTTGCTTGAACCTTGAATCGATCAAAGTGGGAGAAGGAGTGTGTGTTGTTTTTTATTTGCTTGGTGTTTTTTATTGTTCGAAGAGCCATAAACTACAAAATTGGTTTTCTAAATCCCCAAAAGATGTAGGTACTCATAGGTATGAAGAAATGTTTAGATTTGAAGAAAAAAAAAGCAAAGATATCAAGTGATGATGCAATTTTGCCGTAAAAAATTGTGGCTGCATGAGATCAACCTTCTCTTGCACGTATTAGGAGAGTTCGAGTATAGTAAGAACTCAAAGTAACTTAGAATTTTTCTGGAAATCCAAAGTTTCCAACAAGAAATTATGACTAAAAAGATATGTTTCAAGCTTAGAAATGATCCCTTGACCTCTAGTTATAAATTAGTGGCATATATCAAGTATGACCGCCTGACCCGACAAAACAACTTATATGGCATTTGACTGGTCAGCTCCTTTAAAAGAAAGAGAACAAAAGGCGTAAAAATGAACTTCCAAAAATGCCCATCCCAATTAAGACGGTGACATATAGTGCCGTTTAATCGACAACAAAACGATCACTAAACGGCTAGTTGATCGTTTAAACGAATACTAAACGATAACTAAACTACCAAACGAATAATGGAACGATTAAAGATTCATTAAAAGGTTTATCAAACGGTTAAAAAAAAGTAAGTTCACCTTGAACGTTTAAACGTGTACCAAACGGGCTGACCAAAATTTTAAACGAATAGTTTGACCGTTCGAGCGCCTTGAACGATTAAACGTGTACCAAACGGGTTGACCAAAATTTAAACGAACATTTTGACCGTTTAAACGCGTACTAAACGATCATCGTTTTGTTTACAACTACTTAAGTTAATTTCCTTCTATTTTCAGACCACAGTAAAACCTTAAACCCTTTCCTCTATTTGCATTGCGTTTAATCGAGAATACTTCAACTCAACTATTTGTGCTTGAATCACTCCATACTTCGAATCTTCTTCAGTTGGGTTTACGACCACACTTCAACATCCGTAAAATCACAAAAAGGTAATTCTTCGAAAGACCACAGCAAAACCTTAAACCCTTTCCTCTATTTGCATCGCGTTTAATCGAGCACACTCCAACTCACACTTCAACATCCGTAAAATCACAAAAAGATAATTCCTCCAAAACGTTTAACCCTCGTTCAGTTATCGTTTATAATTTATTTTTTTGCAACTTTATTTGCTGCTTAAATTTATTTCAGTTCAGTGTTTGGTTTAGGTTTTATGTTCTTTTGATTGCTCTTTTTGTAAAAAATTTAAAATGAATTGTTTATGTCTTTTCTGTTTACAGTTTATATTTCAATTGCAGACAATATGGCATTCCTTCTTGAGCGTTCAAAATGGTTCGACTCAAAAGTTACTTGCTGGTGTAGACTACACATAGTAGATAAAGTGTATAACAAATTAGACGATGCACACAAAGATCTGTTCAAGACATCCTGCTTTGGAAACTTATACAAGATGCGGGATAATATGAATATGGTGTGCAAACTTATCCATGCACTAAATATGATGAGGATTAAGCCAATCAGTGGTTTAAACGAGGTCTGATTTTGTATTGGAGGTAAAAAAAATCAGATTTGGCTTCTCAGACTATACCCTCAATTACACCTAGGTATTGAGGAAAATTTCATTTCGGAAATCCCTGGTGGAAACAGATTGAGGAATGAATATTTTGGTGGAGTGAAAAAATCCATCAAGCCTAAAGAATTGATGGAGGCATTTCAAAATCTGGCAAACAATGAGGAGGACCGATACAAGTTGAGGCTGGCACTTGTATATGAATATGTTTTGAGAGCTCGGGAAAACACAACACAAATTGACGCGATGGTTTTGGATATTGTCGACAACTTAGAGGTGTTCAATAGATATCCATGGGGAACAAGGACTTATAATCACCTCCTAGTTGGACTGACAAGAAAAATTGAAGGTCGCGCAAACCATGTATCGTACTATGGCTTCACATATGCACTACAGGTAAATGTTTAAAATCAGTTATTGATTAAATAACAACTATTTATACTCATATCATGTTTCTAACATACAATTTTTTGTAGGATTGGGAATTTGAGTCCTTCTCCGGCATAAGAAAGGCGTTTAATTTGCAAGAGACCGAGCAAAAATAGCCCAGGATGTGTAAGTGGAAGATGGTGGGGAAGTTGGCAGAAAATGGCAAATATGATAAGGTTCTTGCATTGCTGGAAACATCACAGGTAAAGAATTAAGAGAACTTTCATATTTTTGTTGTTGTTTGTTGATATGATTTGAGAGAGATGAAGAATTGAGAGAATTTTCTTATTGATTTATGAAAAAGAAATACATTGTAGAAAGGAAAGTTCATGCCATTTTACAGAGAGATAGAGAGTATATATACAGCTCTCTTATAACCAACTTAACTGTCAAAAAAAATTAACACATCACTTACACCCTTAAGCTATTAAGAAATTACACACACCACCCGTACAGCTTATATGTGTTGTTTGTGAATTGGCAGGGTGGTGATTTTATGCCATTGACCTCGACCTTTGAAGAATCTCTTCTGCCTTACGTTCTTGATTATCCGTTGACGTGGGTACAAAACTTTGATTATTATATTGAGGAAGATGCAGATGAGGCAAATGAGGCAGATGAAGACGTTGCACCTGAAAACCAGTCTCCATAACAGAGAGAAGAAGCATCACCTTCTCATTTGCCTCAACTTGAAATCAATGTGGGAGATGCTCGTAGGGATGCACGTATAGATGCCACTACAGAAGCCCCTAGAGGTACCCCTCGAGATCGTTTTTTCATTGATTTGATAAGGGAGGTTTTGGATTCCATGGCTAATTTGGAGAGGTCTTTAGGGAGCAAGATCGATGCATTAGACCGGAAGGTCGATGGATTAGACCAAAAGGTTGATGCATTGATTGTGCAAAGAAGGGAGAGGTCGAGCCCTAAGGGGGATAGTTTTTCAGCCAGACATCAGTCTATGAGGGGGGAAGCCTGGGATATTTTAGGAATGGAGACGGGGCAGAACCCTGAGGCTTGTAATGTGGAGACACACAATGAGGATCAAGTGGAGACGGGGACGATACAGAGCCCTGAGAGGATTCTAACTGAGGATCGTGGGGATAATGTAATAGTGGAGATAGAGCAGGCTGGGCATCCTGGGGATAATGTAGAGGAAGAGCAGGCCGTGGATAATTCAGAATCAGAGGAGAGCTCAAATCAAGGAGGATTTAGAGTTAAAAGGACAAGGAAAGAGCTCGAATCTGCGAATGTTCTGAAGACTGGAGTGAAGAGACAGAAAAAACCATCGGCGTTTGTGAGAACTCCCTACACTACTGGAGTGAGCCCTCCGGTAATAGAAAAATCCAGAACATTCATCGATGGTTCCGAAATTGATCACTTCTAGAATCTAGACCCTGCTAAGCTCGAACGGTTCATGCGTTGGTACGAAATTGACAGTATTAAGTAAGACTCTTAACTTTCCTATTCAAATAACAATTAACTAGTTAGTTATTTTTTGTTATCATTTTATTTAATTACTTATGCAATTTCTTAATTTCCACAAATTGAAGAGTTTGACTTTAGGTGGATATCATATCGCCGATGGCAAAGAGTGGTTTAAAGTTGTTCTTGTGGAAAGAGAATATCTTGACGATTGGGTAAGTTATTTTATTAAATTAATTACATTCTAACTTAATAATACTGTTTAACTCTCATATTTTAATTTTTGCCTTTTTCAGCATATTGATTTGGCCAACTTTTTGATGAGAGAAAGGCAATTGAATTATCCTTTATCTTTTGGGCGGCACCCTGGAGCTCTAATGGACACTGTGTTCCTAGAGAACATTAAGATTGAGTTATCAGTTTTAAAGACTACTTACTCAACTAAAAAAGAGATTCAAAACTACCAGTTACCAACACATATTATGAATTTTGTCGACGGAACTTGGAACAAGAATGTGAGACCATGGAAAGAATGTACTCACGTATATTTTCCAGTCGCCCTCAATGCACACTGATTTTTATGCGTAGTTGAGTTTGAGAAGTCAAAAGTGTATGTATATGACCCCGATCAAACCTGCCTAACCGTGAAGCAAATTGCCACTGAAATTGATCCTGCTCTCAAATGTATCCCACGAATGGCAAAGCAGGTTGGAATTAAATGTAATAGACACACCATAGACAGGGTCAAAGGCTATCCAAGACAAAGTCACGGGTAAGTGATCCATTAAATTGATATGTTTTGCTATATTAAAATTATTCATTGACTGTATGAAATAATTGGTGGTTTGAATATGTCACAGGGGTCCATGTAAAGTTTTTGTGCTCAAATATATGGATTTTTTAACCACAGGGAAGTCAGTGGATCTTGTAGACAATCCTCATATAACGAACTGGAGGAAGAAGTTAGCTGTAGACCTTTATTGTTTAGATCTAGATCCATAAAGACCTGTAATATAATTTGTTTATAATTAGATCTGTAGTTAGTTGTTTATAGTTACTATGTTATGTTATGTTTTTTGGGATCTTGATATGTCTACTGAAATGAACAAGTAATTTAAACGAATCGTTTAAACGATTAAACGATTTATATAAACGAATCGTTTAAACGTTCTGTTAAACTATTTTACGGTTAGTGTAAAGTAGCCGTTTCTTCTCTTTGATTTATCCGTTTAAGTGGAATAATTTAAATCGTTTAAATGATTAAGCGATTTATATAAACTAATCGTTTAAACGTTCTGTTAAACAATTTTACGGTTAATGTAAAATAGCCGTTTAATCTTCTCTTTGATTTATCCGTTTAAGTGGAATAGTTTAAAAATAACTGTTTAATCTACTCGTTTATTCTATCCGTTTAAACGGTTAGTTTAAAATATGTGTTTAATATGCTCATTTATTTCCCCCGTTTAAACGGTTAGTTTAAAATATCGTGTCTCTGTTGCACTAATCCCAAAGTGTAATCCCAAAGCCCAAAAGAGACTGTTCGGCCAACCGGTAGGTATTTTAATATAAATTCAAACAAGCCATTAATATCAACCATTCATTTACACAGAATACATCACGACACTATTTCCATGGCCAATACTGCACCAAACAACAACAACAACAGTAACAACATGGATGCTTACTCTGTCCAAATGAAGAAAGAACATGATGCAATTCATCGTGAAGCTGTTGAATTGATCAAAAGATTGATACCGTCATTCAATGAAGATATGCTCACTTACCCATTTCTGCACCCAACTCCCCTGTTCAAAATGAATGATGCATTTAATGATGCAAAGGCAGCCATACCTGCTTTTGACCTTGAAGGATCCACTGATTCAAGTGTCAATAATAATAATAATGTTTAGGTTATTTTCATTTTTTTTGTTTTTTTTTGTACTTCTTTTGACCTTGTATGATGTATTTCTGTTATTTGACTTTATAATATATAAAATTATAAGCTTTGTTGAATATTTATTTACCCATTTATGTTATTTGGCTTTATTTGGATGGATGTAACATCAGCTATATGAAAATATAGGTTCGACAAAACTATATATGTTGTAATTGCTTAAAATAACTCAGAACAGAATACATAATAAACGTTTAAACTTATACCGTTTAAACAAAAAATAACTCAGAACAAAATACATAATAAACGATTTGTCGTTTAAACGTAAAGGTGTTCGTTTAAACATCGAAAAACTATATGTTGTAATTGTTTAAAATAAGGGTGAATTACATGAGGAATTAGATCCTAGATCTTTGGTCTTCCCCCCTTCTATTCATTGATTGTTGACCCAAACTCTATGACCGCATTCCACGTGAAGAGTGTGGTGTTGTGGCGACGGCCAAGAAGGCGTCGTCCACATGTCCTTCATCCCATCATCAACTGGTGATGATGGAAGTCATGATGGCTCGCAAGATACTTCTTGCGCTCCTAAGGTCGCCATAAGATACTTCTTGCGTTCCTAGAACGGGCAGATCTTGGAACAGGCATATGTCCATTTGACATAATGCCATGGGAAGCAAGAATATTTACGCGGGACGAGCCAGGACATTTAGGTTATCTTAAAGGATTTGGAAGGAATGTAGTGTAAGGCTTTGAATGAGAGTTGAGTTCCTTAAATAGATATTTTTGTCGTTTAACCATAAAGGTGTTCGTTTAAACGTACATTTAAAAAAACCTGGCTGTTGAGATTCCCAAAAAAGACTGTTTAGAAGATCTTTGAAAAAGAAGAAGGTACAACTTACAAGAACCTGCTTTTTGAAAATATAAAAAGTTGATGTTTGCACACCAGACCTAGTTTACAAAGCGTATCAACCTTTTTTAAAAAATTATAAAATATAAAACACAATTTCATTGACACTAATAACAGTTCAGTAAACATTGAACGAATTGTCGTTTAAACTTAATAAATGAATAACGTTTAAACGATTTGTCGTTTAACCGTAAAGGTGTTCGTTTAAACGTACATTTAAAAAAACCCTGTTGAGATTCCCAAAAAGATGTTAGAAGATCTTTGAAAAGAAGAAGGTACAACTTACAAGAACCTGCTTTTTGAAAATATAAAAAGTTGATGTTTGCACGCTAGACCTAGTTTACAAAGCGTATCAACCTTTTTAAAAAAATTGTAAAATATGAAAACACAATTTCATTGACACTAATAACAGTCAGTAAACATTGAACGAATTATCGTTTAATCGTAATAAATGGTTAAACCGTAAAGGTGGTCGTTTAAACGTACATTTAAAAAAACCTGGCTGATGAGATTCCCAAAAAAGACTATTTAGAAGTTCTTTGAAAAAGAAGGTTCATGAACCTGCTTTTTTAAAATATAAAAAGTTGATGTTTGCACGGCAGACCTAGTTGACAAGATGTACCTTTTTAAATTAATAATTGTAAAATATGAAAACACAATTTCATTGACACTAATAACAGTTCAGTAAAAATTTAATGAATTGTCATTTAAACGTAATAATTGTTTAAACGTTTATTACGTTTAAACGTTTAAACGAATCGTCGTTTAAACGTAAATGTGTCCGTTTAAACGTACATTTAAAAAACATGGCTGTTGTCTGTTGAGATTCCCAAAAAAGACTGTTCAGACTCCCTGTATTATATTATAAATTCGAGATGCTGAAGTCGTTTAAGCGATTCTCAAACATTCATTTTCTAAAATATTATTACCTCATTACGATATTTTTATGGCCGATTCTACGCCAAACAACAACATGGAGAGAGAACGTAATGCAATACAAAACGAAGTAGTTGAATTGATGAAACGATTGATCTATTGGTTTGATGAAGATGCGATCCGTAAGTGTACTGTGCACCCAACTCCCCTGTTAAAAATGTATGATGCATTTCTTCAAGCAAAGGAGTCTGTACCTGTTATTGAGATTGAAGAATCAAGCTATTCTAGTAATGATGTATAGGTTATTTTCCTTTTTTTTTTTCTATTTTTTTGTACTTCTTCTGTTATTTGACTTTATAATATAAAAAATTATAAAAATATAAGCTTTGTTGAATATTATTTATTTGGATGGATGTTAAACGGCTATATGCAAATATAGATTAGATAAAACTATATGTATATGTTGTAATTGCTTAAAATAACTCAGAACATAATACATATATAATAAACGTTTAAACTTATACCGTTTTGGAAAATAAACGTTTAAACGACTTGTCATTTAAATGTAAACGTAAAGGTATCCGTTTAAACGTCAAGGTATCCATTTAAATGTAAATGTACCGTTTAAACGTAGATGTACCGTTTAAACGTACATTTGAAAAAACGAGGCTTCAACATGTCCCATAGAAGACTGTTGAGGTTGAAGAATCAAGCTATTCTAGAATAATAATGTTTAGGTTAATAATAATGACATAAATAAGGTAACAACTAATATTTCGTTTAAACCACATTTCGTTATGGAAACATCAACTGTCCTTTCCTATCATTTGTAAGCACATAAACAAAATAGACATTTGCAATACATAAAACAAAAACAATTCCCATGTACATCTTCTTCCAAGCATTTTATTTTTTTTAGCATTCTCAACTCAAGCTCAAGCCTTTCAATTTTTTTATTTAGAGATAAATTTCTCAGTTCTTTCTTGGATAACTTCACTTCCATCATCGAAATTTCCATTTGCAAATCATGTACCTTATCTCTATGTTCGTTGATTACCTCAATTGCTTTCTTAGGAAACTGATCAACCCATTCAAAGTACCCACAATTCTTTTGGGGGTCCTACAAATAATTGGACAATTGAACATATCGTTAATATTATAATCCCTTTTACTACAGAAAGGATAAAATAAAAGTCAAATACCTTGTAATTTGGACATCCATTAAACCTCATTCCTGGGTGTTTTCTGGTCAATGACGTCCATTCTGGAGCTCTCAAGCCACATCTACAAAATTTATCTCGAGATTTGCTGCTTTATTGTTGAGCTGAGCCAATCGTTGAAGATGAAGCCATGAATTGTTCCAAATATATATATAGAGAGAGAGGGAGGAAAGAAAGAAAGATTTAAGAGAGAGAGAGAGAGAGAGAGAGAGAGAGAGAGAGAGAGAGAGAGAGAGAGAGGAGAGTAAGAGAGATAGAATAAAGAAGGAAGATATAATATAATATACAAAAATTTAATTTCCCGCCGAAAGGAACTCAAATAAAATTCAGAAGATATATCTAAAAAATTAATTCAGTCTTGTCGTTTAAACGTTTAAGGTGATCGTTTAAACGATTATTTAATCTAAAAGATAGTTTATGAGAATATTTAGCGTTTAAAAAACCAATATAAACTTCTAAACGATCAAATAAAAAGATTACATGACCAAATCAAAAGTTTAAACGAACATTTAAACATTACTTGACCAAATTAAAAGTTTAAACGATCATTTACACATTACATGACATGACCAAATCAAAAGTAAATCCAAAAATAATAAAAAGATTAAACGACCAGATAAAAAGATTAAAAGATTGACGTTTAATCATTAATCACTATAATAACTCCTTTATTCTCTTGGCACTTGCGCTTCCACACGTACTTCTCAATCCTTTGTGATATTCTCTTGGGTGCACTTCCACACACTTTCGTTGTAGTTGCAGCTAGTCCATCAGTAACTGCAGGTGCCTATTTTAACGACAAAAAATATGTTAATACAAACTATACGATATCACGAGCTGAGTTATTTTTAGCATACATATAATATAATACAATGTAATAATTATTTGTAATTAACTTTTACCATCGCAGTCGTACCATCTACAGCTACAACATTTCTCAACCCAATTTTGGTCTCTTTGCACAACGAGTGGTTCATGCTGCTTCAAAATCTACTATGACGAAAAAAAAAAACACTAATTTCTTGACATCAAACCATTAATTTTACATCACAAATTAGGGAATGTAAAGAATAATCATAATTTGAAATTTTAATAGAACAAAAGCCCTAATTTTAAGACATTAAATCAATTTTGCATACCTTGAATTTCGAGTCGTACTTCAATCTCTCCCTCGTTCTTCAATTCAATTCTTCAATCTCTCAGTCAAGCAGTGATAATGAAAGAAAAGAAAGTCAAATGACATGAAATACCTTGAGCGTTTGGGTTAAGGGCACTTATGGACACGTGCACAACATGTGGTTGTGTTTCGTTAGGACATATTGTTACATTTTGCTCAGTTAAAACATGTCGTTATGTTTCGTTAGGACATATCGTTATGTTTCGCTCAGTTAAAACATGTCGTTGTGTTTCGTTAAGACATATCGTTATGTTTCGCTCAGTTAAAACATGTCGTTGTGTTTTGTTAAGACATATCGTTATGTTTCGTTCAGTTAAAACATGTCGTTCTGTTTCGTTAAGACATATCTTTATGTTTCGCTCAGTTAAAACATGTCGTTGTGCTTCGTTAAGACATGTCGTTATGTTTCGCTCAGTTAAAACATGCCGTTGTGTTTCGTTAGGACATATCGTTATGTTTCGCTCAGTTAAAACATGTCGTTGTGTTTCGTTAAGACATATCGTTATGTTTCGCTCAGTTAAAACATGTCGTTGTGTTTCGTTAAGACATATCATTATGTTTCGCTCAGTTAAAACATGTCGTTGTGTTTCGTTAAGACATATCGTTATGTTTCGCTCAGTTAAAATATGTTGTTGTGTTTCGTTAAGACATGTCGTTATGTTTCGCTCAGTTAAAACATGTCGTTGTGTTTCGCTAGGACATATCGTTATGTTTTGCTCAGTTAAAACATGTCGTTCTGTTTCGTTAAAACATGTCGTTGTGTTTCGTTAAGACATATCGTTATGTTTCGCTCAGTTAAAACAAGTCATTGTGTTTCGTTAAGACATATCGTTATGTTTCGCTCAGTTAAAATATGTCGTTGTGTTTCGTTAAGACATGTCGTTATGTTTCGCTCAGTTGAAACATGTCGTTGTGTTCCGTTAGGACATATCGTTATGTTTCGCTCAGTTAAAACATGTCGTTGTGTTTCGTTAGGACATATCGTTATGTTTCGCTCAGTTAAAACATGTCGTTGTGTTTCGTTAAGACATGTCGTTATGTTTCGCTCAGTTAAAACATGTCGTTGTGTTTCGTTAAGACATGTCGTTATGTTTCGTTAAGACATGTCGTTATGTTTCGCTCAGTTAAAACATGTCGTTATGTTTCGTTAGGACATATCGTTATGTTTCACTCAGTTAAAACATGTCGTTACGTTTCGTTAAGACATATCATTATGTTTCGCTGAGTTAAAACATGTCGTTATGCTTCGTTAAGACATATCGTTATGTTTCGCTCAGTTAAAACATGTCGTTGTGTTTCGTTAGGACATATCGTTATGTTTCGTTACGACATATCGTTATGTTTCGCTGAGTTAAAACATGTCGTTATGTTTCGTTAAGACATGTCGTTATGTTTCGCTCAGTTAAAACATGTCGTTATGTTTCGTTAAGACATATCGTTATGTTTCGCTTAGTTAAAACATGTCATTATGTTTCGTTAAGACATATCGTTTTGTTTCGCTCAGTTAAAACACGTCGTTATGTTTAGTTAAGACATATCGTTATGTTTCGCTCAGTTAAAACATGTCGTTGTATTTCGTTAAGACATATCGTTATGTTTCGCTCAGTTAAAATATGTCGTTGTGTTTCGTTAAGACATATCGTTATGTTTCGCTCAGTTAAAATATGTCGTCGTGTTTCGTTAAGACATGTCGTTATGTTTCGCTCAGTTAAAACATGTCGTCGTGTTTCATTAAGACATATCGTTATGTTTCGCTCAGTTAAAACATGTCGTTGTGTTTCGTTAAGACATATCGTTATGTTTCGCTCAGTTAAAACATGTCGTTGTGTTTCGTTAAGACATATCGTTATGTTTCGCTCAGTTAAAATATGTCGTTGTGTTTCATTAAGACATGTCGTTATGTTTCGCTCAGTTAAAATATGTCGTTGTGTTTAGTTAGGACATATCGTTATGTTTCGCTCAGTTAAAACATGTCGTACTGTTTCGTTAAGACATATCGTTATGTTTCGCTCAGTTGAAACATGTCGTTATGTTTCGTTAAGACATATCGTTATGTTTCGCTCAGTTAAAACATGTCGGTGTGTTTCGTTAAGACATATCGTTATGTTTCGCTCAGTTAAAACATGTCGTTGTGTTTCGTTAAGACATATCGTTATGTTTCGCTCAGTTAAAATATGTCGTTGTGTTTCGTTAAGACATGTCGTTATGTTTCGCTCAGTTAAAACATGTCGTTGTGTTTCGTTAGGACATATCGTTAAGTTTCGCTCAGTTAAAACATGTCGTTATGTTTCGTTAAGACATATCGTTATGTTTCGCTCAGTTAAAACATGTCGTTATGTTTCGTTAAGACATATCGTTATTTTTCGCTCAGTTAAAACATGTCGTTGTGTTACGTTAGGACATATCCTTATGTTTCGTTACGACATATCGTTATGTTTCGCTGAGTTAAAACATGTCGTTATGTTTCGTTAAGACATGTCGTTATGTTTCGCTCAGTTAAAACATGTCGTTGTGTTTCGTTTGGACATATCGTTATGTTTCGTTACGACATATCATTATGTTTCGCTGAGTTAAAACATGTCGTTATGTTTCGTTAAGACATATCGTTATGTTTCATTGAGTTAAAACATGTCGTTATGTTTCGTTAAGATATGTCGTTATATTTCGCTCAGTTAAAACATATCGCTGTGTTTCGTTAGGACATATCGTTATGTTCACTCAGTTAAAACATGTCGTTATGTTTCGTTAAGACATGTCGTTATGTTTCGCTCAGTTAAAACATGTCGTTATGTTCCATTTTATTTCCCGCCAAAAAGTCTGACCTTTATTTCCCGCCGAAAGGAATTCAAAAAAATTCAGAATAATTCTGAACATTTCAGGCCATATTGTTTAAACGTTTTTACAGAAACGTGTAAACGTTTATTTCCTGCCAAAAAATCTGACATTCCTTTCCCCGCCGACAGGAATTCAATAAAATTCAGAAATAATTTTATATATATATATATATATATATATATAACGTTTAAACGTTCGTTTGGATCGTTTAACCGATCATTTACTTTAATTGAATTTTTATAAAAATATAATGCAATTAAACATACAATTTAAACTTCTAAACGATTAAATAAAATAAATTAAATGATTATTTATTAAAAGTTTAAATATATTGCTTTTAAACATCTAATTTTTATAGCATTTAAACATCAAATAAAAAATATTGAGAAAGAATTTTTATAAAAATATTCAGCGTTTAAAGAATTTTTATAAAAATATTCAGCGTTTAAATATCCATTATTTATGATATAAACGTTTATACATTTAATAGGTGATCGTTTAATGTAACATAAACAACTGACTTTCCATTCATTAAACGAACAGGAACGGACACAACAATTAAGCTGAATTTTGAAATTAAATAAAATAAATTAAACGATGAAAGAATATTTAGCGTTTAAACAACCAATTTAAACTTCTAAACATTTCATATACACAATTACTAAATTTAAATACAAATACAATCCAAACTAAATTCAATAGAATCAATACGCTGAATTCTTGAATTAAATTCAAACAGTTACTAAATATGTGATTGACTATCGCTCATAGGTGTTTGATCATGACAGGACAGTCTGTTGTGCCCTACTTTTTGGCACCTACTGCATTTTTGTCTCGATGGAAACTCTCCAGTTGACGGTATCCTCGCTGTTCTACGACGTCCACCTCGTGGTCGGACTAAAAGTGGCAAGATCGTCATTTCTTTAATATTGTCTGGAATGTCCCATTCATCTTCATTTGGCACCAGGAAGATTGTTCCGACATATGCCAATCTCCAACACTCAGTGGAATAAAATGTTGAGCACATCGGGTAGATCGAAAAACTTTTTTGTTTTGCCGCTGCTATTACATGCTCGCATGGTATGTGGTCTAATTGAAATTTTTTGCAAGTGCAAGTACTCTCATCAAAATTAACAATGAGGTTCTTGGTACCGCTCCTCACCACATAGTTGTACGCATCAATGGGTTCAGCCGTGAACTTTTTGGACAATTCATCAGACTTGCCTAATTTTTCTTCCATTGCTGGGGTTAATTGGGTTCCACAATGTTGTGCGTCCTCACGTCTCTCAGAAAACCAAGCCTGTAACTTTTTCTCGACACTATCAAACAGTGCAAGTATAGGAGTCTGTCGGGCTTTTCTAAACACTGAGTTCAAAGACTCTGCATTGTTTGAGGTTATGAATTGTAACGGTCTCCTTTGAAATGTGACCGGGCCCAGGTTTCGAAATTTGTTTCGCTAAGATACTTCCACCCCTTCTCATCAGTTTTCTCAATTTGGGACATATGCATTCGAAACTCATCAGTGGTATAAGCCTCTGCCGCTCTCTTAAAAAGTGAGATAGTCTCAGCCTTTCGAGTTACAGTCCTTAAGTTGCCTTTTATATGATAGATACAATGCGCATGACGTGCATTTTGAAAAATAATTCTGAAAGCACTAATAAGACTTTTATGTCGGTCAGATATCACAACAAGTCCATCATCGTCACCTGTTACTAGGGGTGGCAATGGCTGGCACGACACGAATGCATGAACCAGCACGACACGATTAAAAACACGAATTACAGAGACAAATGACACGACAAGACACGGCACGACACGACACGAAACACGACACGAAAGCACGAAATTAAAAATTTAGTTAAAATAACATTTATTATTATATTTATGATCAAATAAGATAGATAACATGAAAACACGATAGTACGGCACGAACACGACACGATAGCACGAATTGCCACCCCTACCTGTTACTTCTTTCAACTTCGTAAAAAACCAAAGCCACGAAGCATCATTCTCAGAATCAACAATGACCCACGCAAGAGGATATATCTGCATATTTCCATCCTGGCAAGTAGCGATAATCAACGTACCTTTATATCTTTCAGTAAGGAATGTTCCATCGACAACAACTACTGGACGTATTGTATGGTGAAATCCATAAATGCGCCAAAAAAAAAATAAAAAAAATACTTGAAGCGGTTTTCGCTGTCACGCTCTAAAAAGTAGACAGTTCCTGGATTAGCCAATATCAAGTTATGGGCATATGCGGCCAACTTAGTGTAACTATCCTCAGGTGAACCCCTTATCTGTGTTAAAGCAGATTCTCTACACCTCCTTGCTTTTTGATAACTTAGTTGCACCCCAAAGTCTCGACGAACGTCATTTATGATGTCTGCAGGTCTATAGCTAGGTAGTGTTGCAGTCCTCGAACCTTGGCGAGATATGTTTTCCAATAATCCATGATGTTGCTTGTCTGTGATCAGCAGTGGACATATTTAAAGGGCAAGTATGATCAGCTATATATTTTCGAACCTGAAAATAATCACATTCCGAGTACTTTGTTGCTCGTAAACGCCATGTGCAATTATCATCGACACATACAACTGTGTACACACTCTTGTTCGATTTTTTTGTTTTGAATTGGAAGTTGTAATGCAATGCGATCATGTGCACAGCTTCCTGAAGCTCTCTCTTGTTATTAAATACTTGGTCAACCTTCAAATCAAAGTCTATGGGTACCAATCGCGATGTACTTCCAACTAAAGAAATAAGATGCTCATTTGTGAAGTTATTTTCTTGACTAAAATCATATCTCGGCGGTGTATTGAAGCCATTCGCATTTTGATCAGTGCCCTCACCAACTCTATTATTTTCTTCCGGTTCCATTTCAGCACCACCACCAACTCCATTATTTTCTTCCGGTTCCATTTCAGCACCACCACCAACTCCACTATTTTCTTCTGGTTGCATGCCAATTCCCTCATTTCCTTCACGTTGTATGCCACAACCAAATAAATTATTTTCTTCTTGGCTCAAAATGGTAATACAAATGGGAGCATAATACCCTTGTTTATTAAAATTGAAGCACCATTTGACATGGTCATTTGAAGTAATCCGGACAGGAACTTGAAAACATGGATTTCCTGGACTAAGAAAACCAATCTCTATATCATCAACTTTGCAAATATTTTGTGCTGCAGCATATAACTCTTCGTATGAAGTGCCTATACTTAGTGGAAATCATACGGCCGTCGGGCTGCCACTGAATCTCCAGGACCATACTTTGTTTTCATCCTCAACAAAATGTCCAAAATAACAAATAGTAGTCCAATAAGGGGAAGACATCTGCAATGCATAGAAAAATTGTAAAATAAGATTGCAGTTTCATTATATTATATTAAAATAGAAATAACAAATTGATACTGCATTTGTCGTTTAAACAACATTAACTTTGTCGTTTAAATGACGAAAATTTTAAATGGAGTTTGAGTTAGTCACCGTTAGTTACAAATTAAGGTTGTTTAACCGACCACTTAAGGTCAACTAGTATCGTTTAAACAATGAGACAGAAGGGGATGTTTTGAATTGTCATTAAATTAGTTAAGAGATATGGTGTCGATTAAACGACTAGTAAAGATCAATTAAAATTTTAAACGACGTCTGTTTACAAATTAACAGTCGTTTAACACTCGTTTAAACGTGCGATAAGCTCTGTTTAAAATTTTAAACGAAGTCTGTTTATGCAATTTAACAATCGTTTAACACTCGTTTAAATGTCCGATAAGCTCCGTTTAAACGATTATTCAAATGATGTTTAATGACCGATAAACGACACCTCTACCTCAGTTTCAAATACGAAATACGTCACCCAGATCGAATATTCCAGTAAAATTTGTAGTAAAAATGAGTGCATTGAAATGAATTAACATAATGAAGGGGCGAGGCGAAAGACAAACCTGAATTAAAAGAAGAAATTACTCACACGTACGGACAAACGATGAGTTTTAAACGGTCGATGATTGGAATTTTAGGGATTCAATTTTAGAGAGAGAGAGAGAGAGAGAGAGAGAGAGAGAGAGAGAGAGAGAGAGAGCTATTGAGGCTTTATTGGTTGAAGGGACAGGAAATGGCATTATGGACATTTCCTACTGAGGCTATGTGAAGTGTTGAAGTGAAGCTATAAGGGTAATATAGTCATTTCAAAGAAAAAAGGCCATATAAGTTGTTTTCAAATAAGTTAGGCCATATAAGATTTCAAGGGGTTTGACTAGGCCGTTTTTGAAGAAACCCCTGTAAATTAAATGGTGATCTTACACTTTAATTTTTCCTTGGTTCAAAGCAAACGTCATGTGTCCAATGCATCATTTATTGGCATCAGCTACCCTACAATTGCACTAAGAATTTGAAAGATTTGTAGCCCGGAGGAATTCAAGTAAATCAAACAGATTGTAAATGTAATCAATGAATATGATCACATGTACCGGGACATCTATAAATGTAGCGGAATAATAAATAAGAAACACATAAAATAAACCTTTATCTACAAGTAATAATGTTTGTAGATAAGCCAATATGACAAAACTTTTACTATTAAAACTTGTTGAAGATTACAACACTTATCAAAAGTAAACTAGTGAAAATCAATATGAAAAATCTATCAAAGATAGTATCTAAACATAGATTGTTTCGAACGTAACTGTTGTGAAGGCTGTATGTCACTACAAATGTGATCGCATTTTCCTTGATATTCGGCTCCAATAAACTCTTTCAGACTTAGCAGACTACTTTATCTTTTTCTGGATGCAGATGAATAGACTTTCTTCTCTTTATATAGGCACGGGAGAAATCTGCAAAGATAGGAAAGAACAATGGAAGGAAAGAGTTATGTTAATAATCAATCACTAATTAATTACAATCTAACTCCTAAAAGTTAGCTAAAAGAATCAATCAAATAAACTACTAAATATACAATGTTTCCTTATAACCATCAATCACAATCTTTTCTAAATAATTAAGAGTCCTACACAAATAAATAATCAATTAATATCAATTTACTTAAATATGGAATTACCTAAGAAAGACAAAAACCTAATTAAATCAATTAATAATAAATTCCAAAATAATCATCGAATTTTCGGATCCAACAGAATCGAGAGTGCCAAAATGGCTATCTTTAACAGCCCATCTTTTACTTGGTAGTGATTGCTCTTCTAAGTCAAAGAATTTAATATAAAAGCTAATTTGTGTTGTCTTATCGGCGAAGGCCATAAATAACAACACAATAAAATCTATATATATATATATATATATATATATATATATATATATTTAAAGTTAGTGAGGATGTCTCTAAGTGTGCCACCTCATCCAACTTTTAGTTCTTTTGATTCTCAAGCCTTCAAGTAAGCATGACCTTTGGAGTGAAATGACTTTTCATTTCTAACTTTTGGTTCTTTTGATTCTCAAGCCTTCAAGTAAGCATGACCTTTGGAGTGAAATGACTTTTCATTTCTAAGTCATTAGCTAATAACAATACTTAATAATAATAGGTTTTACAATATGTATTAATATTAGTTAATACTAATAGAAGAAGGACTTTAGGAAATAAAATAATGTTGTCATTGAGATTTGAACCAACACCCTTTTAAATATGATTATACACCTTAAACCAACTCAACCAATTATATTATATGTAAAGATTTTAAAAACATATTATATTATTCTATAAATTATTTTATAATATAAACCAACTAGATTTTATTTTTATATATGATACTCTCTCCATGTCAAATTGAGTCTTATATTTTTATTTAAAATGCCCTAAAATAATGTATATAATATGTGATCCATATTAACAAAACTTTAAATTATGTATTCAAAATTGATGCTTATGTTTTATTGATATTTGTGTAAATTTCTTTTTCAAACTAATAGTGTATAAAAAATATGTAAATATATATAGTATCCAATTAAACATTTTTTAATCATTGAATGATCTCCAAAAATTATTTCAATAATATAATTATATTCAATTCTTAAACAATTCTCATTTGTTCAGAAAAATGTTATATTTCTTCAATATGTCCCAAAGTAAATATTTTATTTTTAATTTTGTAAATTTTTTCAAATATTTGTCTAAAATATCTTTACTAAGTGCAAGATGAAAAAAAGAGATAAAAAACCCAATAATATAATATCATTAAAGGGTACTAAAAATTTAAAAATGTATAGAAACAAAAATATATGTATTGACCACCAATAAAAAATACTTATTTTGAAACGAAAATATTATAATAAACAACTACCAATTTACATATATTGACAACACTTAACTTTTGTCGACATGAATTAAACAAACTTCTATATTCAATAATGATAATTTTTTTCAAAAATATTTTTAAAATGTATCAATTGAACACAAAAGTTAAATTAAATCAGTGCATTGCACGGGCTCTATAACTAGTTATACATAAAAAAAAAAAATGCATGAGAAATCATTATGGATGATCAATAACTGCTTGAGTAACTAAGACTATACATGGATGATCATTTGGATGTAATTTGAGAAATGAGAAAAAGTGAGTTGAAGGTTTTATTTTCTGCTCTTTTCGTTTCAGGCAAAGAGTTCACTATATTATTTTAAGATGTTTCATTTAAAGAGTTTACTTTTAAAAAATTATTCTTATAATTTTCATAATCTTTTATCTTTATCTTCTATTTGAGTTATAATCATTTTAATTATTTTTAAATATTTTTATAATTATAATCAACTTTAATGATAACCGTAAGAATAGTTTATAGTCATTGGTAGTTGACTCTCTTACTATTCTTTGAGTTTCATCATTAGATTTCCTATGGGATTTATAGCTGTCATTAATGTATTGAAGAACTTGCGATGTGTCTTATCAGCGAAGGCCACAAATGACAAGTAAATAGGAAAAATATAAAAAGTGTTATAAAAACAAGGATTTTTTTGGATTAGAATTCTAAATTTTTATTTTCAAATGTAAAAGTGTATCGGTTGAAAATAATAATAAAATTATTTAAAAAATAATGACAAGAAAAATAAAAAATATAATAGAAAAAATTAAATAAAAGAGAACAAAAAATTTACGTGGTTTAATCTACTTTAAGGTAAACAACAATTTTTTGATAAATAATAAAAAATTATAATAAATATTTTCAACCACGCACTATTTTTTCTAACACCGCCAAAAGCTCGAAACTCTCAACCACCATGTCCGTGGTACCCCTCTCTCTCTCTCTCTCTCTCTCTCTCTCTCTCTCTCTCTCTCGGCACTATATCAATTTGTCTCAATCACATGACCTTTATATAGGTCATGTTCACCTTGATTAAACCTAATTTAATTGAGATTAACAATTCTAAATTAAGTTGGATAACCAAGCTAGCATGTTCCCACCCAATTTCTATTCCTTCTTTGGTAGGAAACCCGCGTAAATTATAACTTTAAATTTGAGACATATTTCTACAAAATGCATGAGTTATCATTAAGTATGAATGATTAATCAGTACTAGAGTAACTAAGCTTATAGATGGTCATTTGAGTGTAAATAAAGAGGATGAGAAGAGTTAGGGAAGGTTTTTATTCTCTAGTTTATTGTCATCGTTAGTTCACTTTCTAACTATTTTTAAGTTTCGTTGATTAAATTATCTATGGGATTTATAGTTGTCATTGATGAATTAAAGAACTTGATATAAGGGTTCGTCCAAATAGATCAAGGATCAAAAGTAGTTTTGAGATAAGATCTTAGAGAGAAGAATTTAATGATGAACTTCAATCATAGATGTGTATTACCCATCCGTCCCTAAATTATTATCTTATTTGACTCAGTACACAGATTAAAAAAAATAATTGACTTGATTATTAATATTGATATAACGTGTTGTTTCCTTTAATGCACATGTGTATGTGGCTTATAATTAAATTAAGAAGAAAAAGTGAGGGCAAAACAGTAAAAGTCATGTCCTAAAAATGAAAGTTTCAAATAAGATAACTATTTAGGGACGGACGAAAAAGAAAAGGAAGATAATAATTTAGAAACGGATGGAGTAGTACTTTGATAGTGTTTACATCATATTTCCCATGGCTATTTATTTCTTGAAAGTGATTAATTAGGAAAAGTTCAAAATATATGAGAGAGTGTATTTGCATTGTGAGTCCTTAAGGGGTGGCCCAGTGGTAGAGCTGGGGCTTTATAGAGTGTGAGGTCTCAGGTTCGATCCCTTACCACGCCCCTTTAGGACATCAAAAAAAAAAAAAAAGATTAAAAAAAAAGAAAGTGTATTCGCATTGTGAAATTATTTTCGACTGTCCTCTTTTTCAGCCATTATGAATCCATGATATATTACTTCATCCGTTCCAAACAAATACACTATTTTATTTTAGAATATTTTACATAATGTGTTCATTTTTAAAAATTATACCATATAATTTTATGACTTTACCCTTTATATGTAGTATAAACATATTAATTATATTCAAATATTTTTATAATTTATAATTATAACCAATTTTAATAATTTTTATATATCCCTTAATTTACTTTTAGTTGACCGAAAGGGCGATTACCAACCAAGGTAAGCACAACAACAATAACACGTATATTTAGATTACTAGTAGTAGGCTAAGTAGCGGTTATTACAATAGATTAGCTTGTCATGTCTTGTTTGATAGATGTGTTTACAATTCCTAGACTAGATTTACTTCTCGTATCCTATGTATTAGATTTATTATTCAGTTTATTAATTTCCATGTTAATTAATTCAGTCCCTAGATTTCCATTTATTAGTAATTAGTCTCTCGATTGGATTTACTTTTTGAGTAATCTAGATTGTAACTTGTTAGGAAAAATTTTAAATTATTTTGATGATGATTTAGTCTTTTATGTGATTAGGAAACCCCAAATATAGGTATATATTGCATAGGATAGTTTTAGTCTATGGGATTTCTCGGACAGCAAATGAGTTTGGGAAGTGATGATGCCAAAAAATATCATACTGAGGGTGCCGAATTTGATCTTAAACCTTGGACTTCTTGTGATGCTTTTTGGTGTGATTGTCGTCATAGACTCTAGGATACCTAGTTATGTTTGTCTGCAAAAGTTAATACCGTGAGAGGTAGGGATGATCACGGTTTGGTTTGGTTCATTTTTCACAAAAAAAAATAGAGAACTAGAACCGAACCAATTCTCCGGTTCTTAAAAAATTCATAACCAGAACCAAACCAAGATTTATGAGAACTAATACTTCGGTACGATTTTAATTGGTTCAGTCCTGCACATTTTTCGGTTCTAATGAAATAAACTCTTTTAATTTTTTGAGGTGACAAATAAATGATAAAATTTAATATTCCATATGACAATTTTAAAGTATACAATAATGATAAAACATTGAAAATATAAACAAGCTCACAAAAGAAAAAAGAATAATAGTACATTACTACATCAACCATTCAACAATTAAAAATATTATATAATACAATCAATCCAGTAGACTTAACAATATTAAGATTGTTGCTTGCTCCATGGTCGGTGGCCCACTGCGAATACCAAAGTAATCCCCAAACTTACTCTCATACTTTAATCTATCAAAGGCTCGCTCAAATTTTTCGGCAGCCTCTAACATCAAATTGGTGGAATTCCACCTTGTTTCAACATCAAGGCAAAGAAGTCTCTTGCTTGAAATTTTTTCAGCCTCAAAACTAGCTTTAAAATATTTGGTCCTAGCAGGAGAAGACCTCACAAACCTTACTGCATTCCTAATCGTTGAAATTGAGTCATGTTGTTCGGTCAAACCCTTTTTCACAATGAGATTTAATATGTATGCACTACACTGAACATGCAAAAACTCATTATCCATGAAGCATCCTTCCCACCCTTTTGTTTTTCTTAACAAGTATCTAATTACAGTATCATTGGAACTTGCGTTATTAAGAACTACCGTAAAAATCTTATCAATCCCTCAATCAAACAAACATGCCTCAATAGTCTTTCCAATAGTGTCCCCCTTATGATTAGCAATTAAACAAAAGCTCAAAATCTTTTTATTCAAATTCCAATTGTTATCAATCCAATGAGCGGTAAGACACATGTAGTTCAAATTTTGAAGACATGGATTAAACATGAAAAATAAATTTCACACTAATAACTAACAACTTACTTTATTTCACAATCACACATTCACACTGTTCATAACACAAATTAACTTTATTTCACACAATTAACTTATTTTAGAGAATCAGATGTGCAATGCCAAAAAGACGAACTCTTCTGTCGACCTAGCACGCCAAGAAGGCGAACTCTTGTATCTGGTGGTGGTCTTGGTGGATGAAAGAAAAAAATAGGGATTAAAAGGAGCGGAGGCCGTGAGTGAGTGCCTGAGTGGCACGACATGTCGTTGGAGAACGAGGGTTTAAGGCTGGCACGACAGGTGGTTGTGGAACTAGGGTTCAAGCCTTCAGGGTGACACTACTAGAAAACACGTTATTACTATCGGAGAAATCCGATAGTAATTGAAAATTTTCGACAGTAATTACACATTTACTGTCGGAACTGCTCCGACAGTATCTGATAGTAAACCTTCGACGGTGATTTCTCTCCGACAGTAATTACTGTCGGTAATTACTTTCGGATTTTATTTCGACAGTAATTATCCGACAGTAAAACGATAACGCTCATTAACAATGTGTTAGTTTACTGTCGGATTGTCGTTAAATTTTTGACGGATCTCCAATAGAAAATGACTAATGATTATTATTTTTAACATGGAATTACTGTCAGATCTCCGACAGTAACGTTAGAAAACCTTTTTAATTACTGTCGGAGCTCCGACAGTAATTTTAAATAAAAATAAAAAAATAAAATTTAAAATTTTGAAATTCGTATTTTTTTCACCTGATATAACAATTATATATACACAATCACACACACACACACACACGCGCGCACACAACACTGCAACAATAAACTATAAACTATAATTAACAACTAAAACATAAATTAAATTAAAATTAATATATATACAATTTAAAAAATATTACAGTACTAAAATAATGTGTCTACTGTGGAAGGGAGTCAAATAAATTACGCCTAGTAGGCTGCTGCTGCTGCTGCTACTGCCCCATAACCAGTTGTCGCAGCTGCTCTAGCTGCTCGGCCTGCTGTTGCATTAGCTGTCGCGTCTGCTACACCTCCTCGGCCTGCAGTTGCATCTGCTGGGCCTGTTGCTGCACCAGCTGCTCGAGAGTCTGCGTCTTCTCGATCAGGGCACGCTCGGTAGCTGACTGGTTCTGAAGAGCAGAAGACGCGGTCGCCGAGGAAGAAGTCGATCCGCCTGGTCTCAACACAACGACGCCGTGGTCACTAAAGCCGTAGAGGCGATCTCCCCTTTTCTTTCGTGACTCCGCAGTGACCGAATGCCAAATGTTGCCGACAAATGGCACCGTCACCTCAGGGATGGTCTGGACAAGCCCCTCGGCGACCTGCGTGTCCATATTCGCTTTATAGTCATTCTGTGTCACAAAAACATAAAAACATTAATATTAACATTTTAATTAACTAATAAACAAAATAAAATTAAAATATTTTAAGTAATACTTACAAATGCTTTCTCTGCCGTCTCTTCGACAAAGACAAATGACGAATCAGCACTAGGAGGAGCAGGAGTGGTGTGGGTCGCAGCAAATAAATCAGTGTAGGGTACCTCGGCATAGTGTCGATTCTACAAATATAATAAATTAAAATTAGCGAACAATACATATTAAGGTATAACATGATCAACTTATAAGAAAACAATAAAAACGGCTTATATATACCCAAACCCTACTAAGACAGCCTATTTGAACTCAATCCCTTCTCAATACAACCTATTAAGACTCAAATCGTTATAAAACAGTCTATTTACAATCAAACCCCTTCTAAAACAACTTATTTATACTCAGAGCCCTGCTAAAACAACTTATTTAGACTCAGAGCCTTCTAAAACAATCTATTTGCACTCAAACCCTTCTAAAGCAGCCTATTTAAACTCAAAACCCTTTCAAAACGGCCTATTTACACTCAAACCCTTCTAAAGCAGCCTATTAAGACTCAAATCGTTATAAAACAATCTATTTACACTCAAACCCCTTCTAAAACAACCTATTGAGGCTCATAACCCTGCTAAAACAACTTATTTACACTCAGAGCCTTCTAAAATAACCTATTTGCACTTAAACCCTTCTAAAGCAGCCTATTTAAACTCATGAATGGCTGAACGCCGTCGTCCAAAAGAGGGTTTCGTTTGAACTGTGTAATGTGTATGCGGCAGAGAGGAGAAACACGGTAACAGTAAGTAAGTAAGTATTTATACTCGGGGTTTGGGTTAGTACTGTTAAAAAATAAAAATTATATTTTTTAAAACATTAATTTATTAATATATATATATATATAATATATATTTATTAATATAAATATATATATATATATATAATATACATTGGTCTGGTCCGGTTTAGAATCAATGTAAAATTTTTAAAACCGAGACCGAACCAAATAAACAGTTTTACTAAAAATCAGAACCAGAACCAAACCACAAGTATTGGTTTGGTCTGGTTCTATTGATCCGGTCTCGTTTTTGGAAAATTCTGCTCACCCCAAGTGAGAGGGGGGGGGGGACGAGTTTCTGCTGAAATCCCTCGGTGTGTATATCAGTAATGTGATCTGATGAATTAATGCCTTAATAACAAGAATGAAGCTGGCCAAGCCAGTGAGTGAGAGAGAGAGAGAGAGAGAGAGAGAGAGAGAGAGAGAGAGAAGAGAGAGAGAGAGAGAGTCATGGTTGAACGAATAATCCTCTATAAAAAGGGGAAAAAGGCATGAGAATGGCACATGCAGAAGAAAACAATGAACTAACAAAGAAACTAGATTAGGAAAGCATTGGGGAAAATTATATTTTTTCTCATCGTACTAATTAGGAATCATCTATTTGACCAACGTACTACTAATATCTCAAATGTGACCGATGTACTCACGAATTGGGTGCGATGTGGTCCCTCCTGTTACTTTCCATCCACTTTTTTAACGGGGCTCCTAATGTGGTTAATGTGAGCTGTTTTATGAGGGGTTGTTTTGTCCATTCAATTTTTTAAATTTCTTTCTCTTATCTCTTTCTCTTTCCACATCTCCAAATCCTAAGTAACCTATCTACCTTCCCATGAAGTGAAGTGATTTCATTCAAGTAAACGATGTCGCAATCTCCTCCACCTAGGGCGTCACAAACCCTCCCCAATCTTCAGGAATCAAATTATCAAACATGGCTGCTCATGGCTTCCCCTTCAACTTAAGTGACTCGATAAACAGGAACCTCCTCGATAGCTATTTCGACGTGGAGGTGTACTAGAGGGCGATATTGATGTGATCCGCGTTAGTTCATCGAGCTCGTACCATTGCCGGCAGATGTGGGAGACAGTGTCGTGGTCACGCGAGTCATAGATGAATGGAATTACGTACTCGAGTACTGTGTCCAACGTGCCACCGCCGCGGGCATTGTACACGATTCGATCTTCCATTAAAGATTGAACCAATTTGTAAATTATCAAAATTTGAACTAATTTGTTGTGTGGATTTACACCTTTTTATCGAAAACGTGTCGGGGAATCCAAACTAAAAATGGGGAAAACCAGGAGAGAGAAAAAATGAGTAGCCTGGGATCTAGGAATGGATTGGACGGGGAAGATTGATGGATGAGGAAAGAAATCTGACGGCAGGAGTTAACGGGAAGGTGGGTGGGTTACTTAGGGTTTGGAGAAAGGGAAAGAGAAAGAGATAAGAGGAAGAAATAAATAAATTGTGAATGAACAAAAGTACCTCTCATGAAATATCTCACATTAACCACGTTAGCTGCCCTGTTAGAAAAATAGATGGAGAGTTAACGGGAGGGATCACATTGCACTCAATTCGTGAGTACATTGGTCACATTTAGGATATTGAAAGTACGTTGGCCAAATCGGTGATTCCCAATTAGTACGATGATTATTTTCCCGAAAGTTTTGGGGCAAAAGTGCGTAAATAGAGTACATGGACAACCTGTGTAATATGGCTTTATCATTATGGAAGTTATACTAAGAGCATCTCCAGTCATAAACCTTTTAAAATATTTATCCACCATGTCACATCATCATTTTATAAACTCTTTATCTATGAACCTATTCTCCACAGCACATAAACCTTTAAAAGCTCTAAACATGAACCTACAACTAAATATCTTATTCTTTCACAATACATTTGTCAAACATTATACTCCCTTTGTTCCACCCAGTAGAGTTAACATTTGAAAAGTCAAATAATTAAGGGATATATTAGTGTCATTGAAATTGGTCATAATTACAAAAATACTTAAGCACAACCAAGATGCTTACAACACAATTGGAGGGTAAAAATGAAAAGTTATGAAAATTGTAAGTATAATTTTTGAAAGTGGACTTTTTGAGTGAAACATCTAAAAATAGAATAGTGAACTCTTTGCCTGGAACGGAAGGAGTAAAAAGAAAAAAAAAAATCTACATGGACAAGGATGAAGCGGTCCGTAAACATTAACTAGTTCATGTTTTGGACCTTTGAGCTGGCACTCTCCAATGGGGATAAAGCTTTATAAATTATTTTTAGAGCTTTCTCCAACTAGCCTTGGAGTTGCTCTAAGTCTTAATCCAGAGCTTTCTCCAACTAGCGTTAGAGTTGCTCTAAGTCTTAATCCTCCAAAGGAAAAAGTAAAAAAATAAAACAAGGCCCAATTGCAACTCTCAACTTGCAATATAGTTAGGGGCGGCGATTCGTGTTATTGTATTGTGTTCGTGCTGCACTATCGTGCTTTCATGTTATCTATCTTATTTGATCATAAATATAAGAATAAATGTTATTTTAACTAAATTTATAATTTCGTGCTTCCGTGTCGTGTCATGTCGTGTCTTATCGGGTCATTTCTCTATGTAATTCGTATTTATAATCGTGTCGTGCTGGTTCGTGTAATCGTGTCGTTCAGCCATATAATTTATAAAAAATATAAAATTATATGTCAAATTTGCATTTCAAAAACGATTCGTTTGACTAAAAAAATAGGACAATAATTTAGAAACGGTGGGATTAAAAAATTATTTGTGAAAAATTTCATTTGTAAAATAGTCAAGTTAACTCAAAAAATTCAAACAATACAATAAGTTATAAACGGAGGGAGTATAATATATAGATTAGAGTATAAATTCAGACACCCAATTTCCTTGTTATGTGAGGACTATTCATGTTCCTGCTTGTGTATATTTCGTTTATAGTGATAGTGCATCGAATTTGAACTCTTCAAAAGTTTATAATATCTCAATAAAAATTTATTATTTGTTCGCATTTGAAAATGATGAGAAAAGAAAGAACCCATTCAATTTAGTTTATCATTTTTGAATTGAATTTGATATTTGTTGTTATGAAGAAAATGTCAAAATATATACTCCTTCCGTTCGACTCAAAGAGTCCATATATAATTAGTATTGAAGTTTGTCATAATTATAAAAATATTTTAGTATAATTAAGATATTTATGCTATATGTGGAGGATAAAGTAAAAAGTTTTCTGAAAATTGTAAGTATAATTTTTTGAAGTGAAATTTTAAATTAAAAATTCTCAAAATAATATAGTGGATTATTTAACTAGAACGGAGAGAGTATTTCCAATTTAGGCGAGGAGGAATATATGTTTCTATTTTTGGGGTCGTCCGTCGACAACATTCTCACATAAAAGTCTTATCATATTCAGAAATCTATTTATTATTCCGATGACCATGAAACATATTCATTCTTCACGTAAAAGAGAAGCAAGTAGCTTCTCATTACCAACCAAGCTGTAGAGTTTAATGGAAGTACTGCAAGTAGCTTCTCATTACCAACCAAGCAAGTAGCTTCATCTTGGTCAATGTTGCTAACAATATGATATAATTGACGACCAATTAAATATGTGAAACACTTTCTATAAAACACCAACTTTAATTTTTAAAAAGAACCAACATATACTAAAATTGTCAATATTAGGTATCAACAGTCTTGAATAAAAAAAAGAACCGACATAATCATATAGTATCAACATTATTCAAAAAAGATACACAAATAATCCAAAAAATGGCACAAAAATAATCCATCATAAGCATTGTTTTGGTCAAAGGGAGTTGAAATTTAGTTATCATTATTTTTAAGGATCAACTTCACCATTTCCATGCGAGCTTCATTACTTTTAAAGCCGCGAAACACATCGAGTAGGCGAGGTTTCAAAGCCAACTGCATCGCTACACTCACCCGTTCTGTAAGAGGCAATCCAAGAGGTTCGAGTAGTTCATCAAGTTGCTCCCTCTTATTACTTTGGTCTTTTTCATGCCTGAGATGACCAACCATTGCTTCTAGTGAATCAACAATTCGTTCCACTGCTTTTGAGCAATTCTCCAAATTCTTGTTCAATCCCTTGCCTATTTCTTCGTTCATCCTTCTACGTTTCCTTGGGTCTGGTCGAGAATTCTTGGGTAACTTATTTTGATTAGCAGATATAGAAGCTTCTATGTCCTCAAGTCCCACCTCATGAGCATCCAAATCATTAACCTGAGTACTTGTACCAACTCTAGTTTGTTGTAAGTCCTCAGCAGCATTAGTAGGTGTCTTAGCAAACTCTCCTGTCGCCCTATCATTGCCCCAAATTTTGCACCAGTCAGGGTTGAACGGGAATGAAAGTTTTCTTACAACTATATCTTTCTATGAACATAAAAAAAAAAAGAATTAGTTAGGGGAAGAACTATGATAAAAATAAGCAACCGCGAAAAAAAATAACTAAAGACGAATAATGAAGGCCTGGAGAAGCACGAAGCCGAACTTCTGCTCTAATATGCGAGTGGTGGACCTCTGGACAAAGAACAATGGGAGAAGTCAGCCCCCAAGAAGCTTTTAGTTCATTGTGTTGGCAAACAGATCAATCCCCTTAATAGGTACCAATTGAATAAACTATTGCATCGAGTACCCGCAGGTCTATACACGCAACCAATTAAATAAACTATTGCAAGGCCAGTCACTTGGCTTTCCTTGATCAAAAGGCAAACACAAAAATAACACAGAAAAAACGAAACCTGACGTCTCAAATAATCAAGGCTCTCAAATAATTTTGTTGCATAGTAGAAACGGGAACTCCTCAATAAGCATCCAAATGATCGAATGCGAGAAAAATAAGAAGAGAGATACAGAAATTATTAACCCGATTGATCCTCCCACCAACGATTGTACAGTCGTAGTCGTCGCCTTCCTTCGAGAGATACGTCACCTTCCTTCGCGAGAGAAACCGTCGCAAGTCGCCTTCCTTCGCCAAAGAGAGAAACAAATTGATTGCCCTACTTCTTTTCAGTGTGTTTTTGGAGTATATATACAAGGGCATTTTTTAGTATTAAAAAAAGTAGTGTCGTGCTTTGCTTATCCGGTCTATAATAATACCACCCCCACCCCCAGGTTAAATAACGAGGAAAAAAGTTGCTTATCCGGACCCCTCCTCTTATTAAGAGGGATACCTAAAAATGTACCAAACACCCTTATTAATTATTATTAGTTCTATCCAGCCTCTTATCTAGCCACCAAACGGCTCTATAGTGTTTTAAAATTCTTACCCACAAATATTGATACATGCAACCTTTAGATGCTTTAGATTTACACCTTCTTGATGCTTTCTAATGTCAAGGTTTGATCACAAGTTTTTGACGTGCATACAATTTAATACATTTAAAGCCTCTAGGGATTTTACATGTATTCTTCATTCTTCATGTGTGGAAGCCCATTTAGGGTTGTAACTCCTCGATCCATACAACCTTCATATACTTGTATTCACAGTTCTTCATGTTCTTCACGTGCATACCATTTAATACATTTAAAGCTTCTAGGGATTTTACTTGTATTCATCGTTATTCTACATGTTTTTTACGCGCATACCATTTAATACATTTAAAGCCTCTAGGGATTTTAATACATTTAAAGCCTCTAGAGATTTTACTTGTATTCACCGTCTAGGGTTGTAACTCCAACCCATTACTGAACATATAAACACTTCTTCGTTTTTAATGATGAGGAGGGCCCCTCATCAAATAAATAGTAATAATAGAATATTTGAGATTTTTAGAAAGTGTTCATATAACTAGTTGCTGTAGAGTGAAGGACGTTCTTTGAAGAAAAAGGGCAATACAGAATCTACAAGGGTCGTGTAGATCTTAAAAAAGTGACAAGGAAATAATATGGAGTCAGATTTTTTTCTTTGACATTTTATGTGTCTTTAAGATCTTAATTTTCGACCAACCAAATGACTCAAAACAAGAACTCGATCAATTGAGCATAAGAAATCAGATTTTTTCTTTACTATATGTGACAAGGAAACAATATGGAAGTCGTTTCCTGACATTTGATATAAAATAAAACAATGTTTTAAGCTGCCTGTATATTTTTTCTTTTACGGTGACAGTTTCTCAAGATATTTTATACATACAAATAGGAAACCTAGAGACATAATAATATAGTCATACTTCAAGTTGATGATTTAAAAGAATAAGATAAATTTTCATTATTATTGCCTTCAAAATTTACCTCAAAAATTGAAACGCCAGGAACAACGATCTCGTTCTCTACCATGTAAGAATTTCCATTACATGTAAGCATGCCACTAGCATGACACTGAATCAAAAATTAAAAAGAAAATAAAAGAAAAGGTATGATATTCAAGTAATTCAGTAATCACAATGTTCACTAAACGTACTAGAAAAGCAAAATCATCACCTCTAATTTCAAATTTACTAGTAAGCATTTGCAGCAACTTGCTCACTTTGTATAGAAGCATGGAATGAAAAATATATCTCTCTTCTATAGAGGAGGGGTGAAAACATGCGTTATAATTAGAACGACATAAAGACTCGTGTATTTGGGCACACCATAAACAAGTCAACGAGATCAAGAAGACTCGTGTATTTGGAAGTACTTAAACGAGTTGCCACAAAATCACCGGCTCCAAATTAGGAAGCAAAAAAGGATGGTAAGTACAAAAATTAGTTAACACATGTTGATCTCTAAGGACACAAGATCAATGAAGTGTTCAGGACAGAACTTATCTGCAAAATATAGAAGACTGAAGTGAAGTTAGTGATACCTCTATGTGACTTTTGGAATTCTAACTACATTTCCTTGAAAGTAAACAATAATCCATTGCCTAATGGATCCAATTCCACTAGGCATTTATTATTTTCTGCTATTAGATTTCAAAAATAACATGCTGACTAAATTGGTATAGGTAAAACATTAAAGAGTAAAAAAAACTATGATTCCTAAACCAGTCTTGATAGAAAACTTATAATCTGCAAACCATTAATATAAGAACATACCTCTTGTGTCAGTTGCGGAATTGTAAAACTAATTGAAGACAAAAACCAACATCAGAGATGCACAATTAAATTAGATACTACAACCTCCTTTTGTAATTATCCTCAATTAAATTTACTGAGTTTTACACAAATTTTAAAAAAGTGTTTTGACTTCATATAATTTTCCGCCCCCAGTTTATTGGGAGCGTTGTCAATCAATAGGTCAATTTATATTTCTATCTCACCAATAAGAGGGGCTAGACAACTGACATGGAAAAACATTTAAAGAAAGGAAACTAGACACTGATTTTGGAAAAGCTTACAGATAACTGGTTCATAACCAAAAACACTTTCAGTTGAAATTGAACCAGCTTTGTGATTAGGAAAACAACAAAATGAACCAGACAGAATGAATTTATAGAGATAAAATGAGGGGTTCAAGGCATCAGATGCTACCAGATTCAACTGATAGACTCAACAGAAAGTTCAGATATTACAGATTCAACTAATAGACTCATGGGATGAAAAAAGAAACCCGATTTGGAGCCACTTCAGATGCTACAGATTCAACTACTCATTGGACAATGAAAAAAACCCGATTGCGATCCACTTCAGATGCTACAGATTCAACTGATACACTCATCCGACGATGAAAAAGACCCGATTCGGAGCCAGAGATTGGACAAAAAAATGGAGGGGTGAGTTGGAAACAGGAAACCAACTAAACCAGTAAAAATAAGTTACACGTATAGCAGAAATCTTGTCCAAATTAAAACTCAAGTTTTTCCAAATTGGAACAAATCAAATTACTTTAAAAGAGTTCCAAACAAATCAAATTTTATTTTAGATACCTGATCCATATATTAAAGGAAACTATACATAACAAAACGCAATCTAATTCAAACATCAAATTTTCAAGTAGAAATAAATAAATAAACTAATTATTCAAGAGCTTTTTCTAGAGTGAAGAACTTACATGCAGGACCTTGGAGGTTGCATGAGAACTAAGGATTGCTTTGGGATCCACACTCGAAGTTTCTGACGGCAAGCAGTGACAGAGAGAGGGAGAGATAGAGAGGCTGTGGGTAGGAAGACGAGTATTTTTATAGTGAAGCGATGTTCTGATAGGGTTTTTCTGTTAACTGTTAATTCCACTATTACCCTCTTGCTAGTTATGCTTTTTTTTTTTTTATAATTTATATAACAGGATATTGCTGACCGGTCCAATTTCTGAAACTTTTTTTCTCTCAAGTCCACATATTTTTTAAACCGCTAAAAGGCACTTTGAGATTTTTCTTCCCAAAATGCCATCAACAACATCGTTGCTTCAGATTTGAGGTTCGAATTGATGTATAAATGATTTCATGTTGTTAATATAGTCTTCCCTCATGTTTGGGTATCAATTTTCATGCATAGAACACGAATTTGATAACAATTTGATCAAATTCAAATTTTTTGAGTTCATCCCATTTTTCTTTGTTCTTGGGCTGTTTTGGCCACTCTAATCTATGTTTTAAGCTTCAAATTTGTTTAAAATCAATCTCATATTGTTATCCTAACTTAATACTACATTTGTGCACAATTTTTCTACCAAACAAAAAATACTATTTTCGTGATCCAAATCGAGCTTGGCAATGTGCTGTTCAAAAACAGAGTGAGATGTTCTTGGACTGATTTTAGGACTTTAATCAATGATTTGAGTTTGAATTTTGTATAATATCAATACCATACTATTATAGGAAGTCAATACCATGTTTGTATGTAAATTTTCCAACCAAAAATAACTATTTTGATCGATTTTGATATTATATTAAATTGGGCATCGGGATGCCTTAAATTAGGCATTAGGATGTCTTAAATTGGGCATCGGGATGCCTCAAATTGTGCATTGGGATGCCTTAAATTAGGCATCGGGATGCCTTTAATTCACCAATCGCAGTATGTTGGGCAACGCAATGGGGATCGACCTGCCTGGTCAGGTCGCAAGGGTCGAGGGGACAGCGTCCCTCGTGGGGGTTTGGGGGCAACGCCCCCGAAAAGTAAACGAAAATCAAGTCCCCTCCAGCAGTAGAAATTCAAACGGTGCCTTGGTTGCTCATCGCGATGCCTTGGTTGCTTATTGCGATGCCTTGGTTACTCATCGCAATGCCTTAGTTGCTCATCGCGATGCCTTTGTTGCTTATCGCGATGCCTTGGTTGCTTATCGCGATGCCTTGGTTACTCAGCGCGATGCTTGTGTTGCTCATCGCGATGCTTTGGTTGCTCATCACGATGATTAACTCACACGATGCCTTGGATTACTCATTGCGATGCCTTGGGTTACTGATGCGCGCGTGTTTTTCTTTCATTAATGGCATAATCGTCTTTTCGTTCCAAAAATACCTTTTTCCGATTTAAAAAAAAAATGAGTGGACTGGAGCGATTACAAATGTTGAAAAATGAACCGGCCTGTAATTCACCCTTTATATAACTTCACTCCTACCCTCGTGATTTGGAATTATTCATGGGCCAAACACTTTTTAAAATGTTAAAAATACAATATATAATCCCCCTCTTAACGAGGCACTATTCAACTATGAATAATGGTATGGGTACTTAAAGAATACTAAATTTTTTTCACCAAATGATGTGTCAGCTGATATGGCAGTTGATGTGGTACAATTAAAAGTCATAATTAATGCATCACATCTGCTGCCATATCAACTGACACATCATTTGGTGCAAGAATTTAGTACTATTTAGGTACCCATAGCATTACTCTTCTACTATTTGTCCTCCATCAATTGTTCCAAAGAAAACTGTACTTCATTTTTTCTTTCTATCTTCTTTCTATTTTTATTCTTTTGTCAGTACTCTCCCAATTTCATTCGAAATCTCGTCCATAAATGTAGACTTAAAATATGGAACCCCTAGTCGATGCGTTATATAAACACAAGATAAAGACATATCACCAGATAAATACGATCCATACAAGTTAAACAGTATAAAAACAACCTCAACGGCTAAAAATTAAGCTGGAGCATAACACAATGATACAGCCACGAGCTAACCGCTTGGGATCAAGCTAATATAAACAAGGCTTAACGCCTACACACAAACACTCATCGTTAATAACTTAATCACACACCAACCCACCTAAGCTGAGGATCCTATCCTGGCTGATAGCTAATTCAAGCTCTGATATCCACGTGGCCAGTGACCAAGGCACCAAGGAATAACACCTTAGGGGCCGAACAACACCCTAGGGCCCGACCAACACCTTTGGGTCTTATTAATACCTTAGGGGCTAACCAACACCTCAGGGCCGAAAAAACAATCCCGGGGCCAAGCAAGCCACGGCTGAGCAACGGTTACCTTATTCGACCCCTAAGTACTCCCTCATTCTATGTGTGCAATCAATGTCCGTCTTAACACACTGGAGGAAGTTGAGCAGATTAACACCCTAGCCAAGAAATACCCTATAGGCTCATCAACACCCTTAGGGGCCGACCAACACACTAACGACCGAACAACCCCAGGGCCAAGCAAACTAGAGGCGAGCAAGCTCAGCAATGGTTAGGCCCCCCTATACACTCCACATTTAGTAATATCTTCAATGTGTGCAATCAATGTCTATCCCAACGCACTGGAGGTAGTTGAGCAGATCTTTGGCAAAACATTACGATTTTTACCTTCTTAATAATGTAATGATGACCGACAATTTAGACCCATAATCTCAATCACCTATAAAAAGGATCAACCTAGTGAGTTTCAGAACTACGCTCTATCGACTACACATAGGATCATAAGAACTCTTGCTATTCTTAACTCCCTCTCAAACATATACACTTTCGACACTATTCCTGCACTAGTCCAAGACCGCCAAAAACCTTATTAACAACTGAGACTCATTCTCACGCCAGAGGGTTTGAGTCGGGACAATCCTAGACTTCGCTAATGGCATTTGTTCATCTTTGATAGGTTACTTTAATCTTAAGCTAGATATGCAACAGTATAATTCCAACGTACACAGTAACTACACGATCACCGTACGGATACCTTACTTTAGCAGGATCATGTTCTTGAGACTAAGCTTGCTCTTATCTTGGTTATTTATCAAGATTGTTAGTTATTTTACATATCTTAGCTGTTCATATCAGCTACGTCTTAGTTGTTTGCTGTTTCTTTGATAATAATTCTTGTACATGCCTTTTAAAATGGTTTATGGGAAATTACCCTAATGTAGCTTTGCAACGTCAAAACTTACTAAAACTAAGGTCCTAAGACAATGTCTCTCTAGTGTTTGATCCAATTTTCCCTCTTCTCTAACCTTGGAAAAGTGGTGGAAGAAGGCTTCTATTTATAGGTGACAAGCACTCATTCCCGTCCATAAATGTTGTTGTTGGCTACAAAGAGTAAACCAAAAATGAACCAACTAGACTTGGAAAATGTGATTGAAAAATGCCCAAACTGGACAACCCTCGGTGGGCGCGGTGGCTATATTCTTGGCGCAACGCCAAGTATAGTGCTGGCCCACTTTTTTTTTTTTTTTGACTTTCTTTGCCCTTTTTTACCTTTCCCATGTTTCACTTAGGCCCCTTGGACGTCATTCCTTCGTAGTTTTGCCCTCTTGCAACATTTAAACAACGTTTAATCAATCCAATTGTGTATGAAGATTAGAAGTGTATTAATGATGTATGGGTACAAGATTGGGGTGTCTACAGAGCCCCTCGGCAACGGAGCTTATGGGCAGGCGAACGCTTGCAGGTAAGTGAACGTCGTTACTAAAATAGACTCCTAATCTTGGGTAAAGTAATGGCCATGCTATATCAGGCTTCCTTTGTCATGCCCTGACCTGAATTCCTATACGAACCCCCAAGTCGGTGCATGAACCAAACATATAACAATAATTAGCAGTAAAAGTTCTGCCAAAATTGAACTTTAAGACATCATATATAAACTTGAGTCAATGATCTCAAGAAACATTTAATAATCTTTGCCTAGCATTACTGATCAGAGTTATACAGCTTATGACAATTTCTGTTTGCCCTGTCCCTATTCTATCTACGTACCTTACAGATACACAGTTTCATCAAACTATTATTCAAACCATTACCTACATTGATTTCTGCTAACTGACCCTAAATGCTGGATACTACCGTCTTGTTGAGATCTAACAGTTTAAAACACATACGGGGTGAGTTAAAACTCAGTAAGTTACTAGATGCATGGCATGTTATCATGTAGCATATTAAACACAGTATATCACAACAACAAATAATTCCATATGCACGATAGGCTCAGCTTCCGTCAAACCGTCCCATACCAGTTGAAGACCGCGACCACTTCATACATAGGAAAACACACTATAATACCATGCAATATCAGAGGCTCAGCAGCCGTCAACTGTCCCATACCAGTTGAAGACTGCGACCAACCGACACGCATGGCTAACAGGTAACTTACAGTACTTTTATCAGTGTCGAGATATGCCTCAACATCCCTTTTACTTTCCACCTTACTTTTCCTCTCTGTACATGTTCTGCTATTGCAGTGCAAGTTCCTGAATGAAAACCTTTACTTGTTTCATAGGCGGCTCCACCTCTACGGGCAGCCCTTTCCTCATAACTGGTACCATGGGTGGCTTCACCTCTATGGGTAACCCTTTCCCATGCCTCTAGTCACCTGACAGCAACCAGGGTCGCAGCATATCAATGTGACCCTATTGGTTATGACAGTGAGCTACCCTCTACCATGGCTAGTAGCAGGATCATTACTGAGTCCATGGTTATTACCGCGCATCATGATTTTTGAAGGGCCAGGCCCAGAGAATCGACCTTGGGTCCAAGCCCAAGTCACAACATGGGTCAAGGCCCACTACAGTGCGAGCAGATGTACACCGGCGAGCAGCCTTGACGGCCGTCCAAAAGACACATGAGCATAGTCTACCCGCAGGGGCCAGGATGCAGCGAGCAAGATGAGCCTCCTCGACCACCCCCTGGGTAACATTAGGATGTGGCCACATGGCAAAATGCCGTCGACAGGACGTGCCCAATGGTTACGCCCACTACGCTGACATTCGTGGCCATTACTCGGTGGTTATGACTGTTGCTATCCCTCTATAATGAGTAGCTAATGCTGACCCTATAAGAGCCTGGGATCAACTCTAGGCCAAGGTAGGCGCACACATACACAAGCAAATACACTCTGCCAATTTGTGATTTGAGCTAGATACTTACTCTCACTCCGGAGTGCTTTTACGGGGCTGGTCCCTACAGACCATTGTCCTTATCATTGGTACATTGTCAAACCAAACTTCAAGTACACAGTTCAAATTTAAAGTCAAACACAAAATCATACATATACATGAACATTTGATACTCGCAATTCACACAAATAAAGAACCCCTTAGGCCAAAAAAAGTCAAAATTAAGACCGAACGAACTCTAATTGGAAAATGCAAACAAATACCCACCAGTAATTAGACCTTCATAACCTAAAATTAATCCAAAAAGAAGGAAAACCCAGAAAGTAATTGATCAAAATAATGATCTTAAACTTTAATTAAAAACCAATAACACAAAACCCAGTTGAGATTGGGATTAGGAATTCATCAAATAAAGAGATATCTTTAAGGAAAAGACGTATACACACATATGAGAGAGAGAAGGCATACCTTAAGAGACTGCCTCTATTGAGTCAACGATACAGTGAATGTCGTTCTCCTCCGAGGCCTCCGTGGATGAGATGGCCAGCGCCTTACTGAGAAGACTTCCTTCATCAAGTTTCAGACGATAGAATGACTTCAAACATGAATTGAAAGAGATTCTGAAATGGAAGGGATTTCGAAGGGAGTCGCTGCCGAAGGGATTCCGGAAGGGAAGGGATTGTGAATCGAAAGAAAGAGAGAGAGAGAGAGAGAAGCAACGATAGACGCGGGAATTTCTTCTCCAAATCGCCGTCTTATGTCCAATAATTTTGGGGAAAACCTAACTAAGAGAGGGTAAGAGAGGGAAAGTGAGCGTATTTTGTGGAGGGAAAAAACCGAGGGAAACCAAAACATTTTGGGCGAAAATATTTGGTGGGAACAATTGGGACGGGTAAACATCCAAGGGTCCTAAAAGATTATTATTTGGCAGAGCTTGGGTAGAAGTGTGCCAAATACCAAGTATTTGGCAGGGCTAGGGTGAAAGTGTGCCAAATACCAAGTATTTGGCACCGCAAATTCTGCCTTCACAAAAAATAGTATTTGGGACGATTTTTTGGCCCTTCCAAATAAATGGGGTCACAAATAGTACTTTTTCTTGTAGTGATGTTGTTCGGGGGATCATAATCTTTACTAAAATCAACTTCTCGGAGTCATTACTAAAATTCGTAAAATTAGGGTTTAAATGCTATATGCAAGATTACCCAATTTCAAGTCTCAAGTTCTCTATTTATTCATATACTAAGGTTAATGTTCAAACCCTAGCTCATCAAACATCATTCAACACATACACATAGCACAAATGTAATGTACTCATCTCAACCTAAAAATTTGTACATGAAAACAACATATATGGCAAGTCATACATGATTATTGATGATCTAGCACACATTGAAGCTTAAAGCATACAAAAAGGGAGTTTAGTAACTTACCTAGAACCGAATATCAAGCCAACGAAAACTAAATCGGAGCCACATAAGTTGCTTCCTTACTCAACACCAACACAATGACGGTCTCGGATCATCTATCGGACGGTTTGATCTTCGGGAACTTAAACGCACACACAAATCTCACCAAAGCTCACACATACACACACACTCTAAGGCTTCAATGGAAAGAATGGAGGGAAAATGAAGTCTTTCCACTTCATTTAAGTGGCTGAAAAGCTCAGCCAAAGGTAGTGATGACGTGGCTCAAGGAGAGCCACTCATTGGGAAAAAATATTCAAATTAGATAAGGTCAACATAAGCTGCCGGTCTTCTATGCAGACGCATAGGGCGGCCGCATAGCTCCTATGCGGACGCATAGAGCGGCCGCATAAATTTCAGAGAATTGAAGGGTTATGCGCGCCAGCACTATGCGGCCGCATAACTCCCAAGTTCATGCTAACATTGTTCTAAGCTGTCCAAAGGTGATTCCAAACACTCCAAAGCCATCCTAAGATGATACCAACCTCAAACTAAGTCCGAAAACAACCCGAAACAACCCAAAACAATGTAGTAAACATAACAAGTCTTGTAGACATGAAATGAAATAGCAATTTAGGGTACTAATCAACTAACATGCTTCTTAAACAAGTACAATAAGTATGTCTAACATGTTAATCATACAATAAGATAAGTAAATCACATGTAGGAGGAATCAGGGTGTTACATCCTTTCCTCCTTAAAAGAATTTAGTCCCTAAATTCCTTAATGTCATGATTTCTCCAAAGTACTTTAACGAGTGGAATCCGCTTTGTTTGCAGAGTTTGCTCCATAGTATCAAGAATCTTTACCGGTTGCTCTACATATGACATATCGGGTTCAAAAATGATCTCTTCATACTCTAATACATGCAAGTCATCCTTTATGTATTTTCGAAGCATAGACACGTGAAACACTATGAATTTTTGACAATGAAGGTGGTAATGCAATTCTATACACTAATGTTCGAACCTTCTCAAGGATTTCAAACGGACCAATATACCTTGGTGATAATTTCCCTTTCTTACTAAACCACTTAGTACCCCTACGTGGCGATACTTTAAAGAACACATAATCTCCTACCTGAAACTCAAGATCTCGTCTTCGGTTATCGACATAGCTTTTCTGTCGACTCTGTACAGTAAGCAGTCTATCCCGAATAACCTTCATGCTCTCAACTAACTGTTATACCAACTCCGAACGTCAAATGTTTGCTTCATCGACCTCATCCCAACAAATCGGTGATCTACACTTTCGCCCATATAAAGCCTCGTACGGTGCCATTTCGATACTCACTTGGAAACTATTGTTGTAGGAAAACTTCGCTAAAGACAAATGAGAATCCCAACTTCTTTTAAAGTCTACTGTGCACGCACGCAACATATCCTCAAGTATCTGAATCAATCTCTCAGATTGTCCATCTGATTGAGGATGAAAAGCTGTACTAAAGTTCAACTTCGTTCCCATACCTTCCTGTAATGCCTGCCAAAACCTTGACGTAAACCTCGGATCTCGGTCCTATATAATACTCACTGGAACTCCATGTAATTTCAGTATCTCCTGAATATACAACGCCGCCAACTGACTCAAGGAATACATTATCGCAATAGGAATAAAGTGTGCTGATTTTGTCAACCTATCAAAAACTACCCAAACTGCATCAAAACCTCGACGAGTACGTGGAAACCCTGTCACAAAATCCATCGTAATGTGCTCCCATTTCCATTCCGGAATCTCAAGTGGTTGTAAGAAACCTGCTAGCCTCTGATGCTCGGCCTTTACCTGCTGACAAGTCAAACATCTAAAAACATACTCCTCAATCTCTCGTTTCATACCACTCCACCAAAATTATTTCTTCAAAGCCCTATACATCTTGGAACTCCCCGGATGTATAGTATACTTTGCCTTGTGAGCCTCATTAAGAACTTTTCGTTTCACCACATCATTTGAAGGAACACAAACTCTTCCCCGAAATGTAAGAATCCCATCACTGTTTATAGCAAAGTCGGGCGTCTTGCCCTCGCTCAATTCACCAATTATCTTAAAAATTTCTAGGTCACCAACCTGAGCCTCTTTAATCTGTTGGAACAAAACTGGTGTAGCTCAAATATTCGCAAAGATTACTCCACGTTCTGTCTCACAAGGTTAATTTCCAATCTCACAAATCCTCTAACATTTTCCACTCTCGAACCATTAAGCAAGAAACATATGTCTTTCTACTCAATAAATCCGCTACTACATTCGCTTTCCCCGGGTGATAAAGGATCATACAATCATGGTCTCTTAATTTCTCCATCCATCTACGTTGTCTCATGTTCAACTCCTTTTGTGAGAAAAGGTATTTCAAACTGTTATGATCCATGAAGTCTTCAAACTTTGATCCGTAGAGATAATGTTTCCACTTATGCAACGCAAACATAATCGCAGCCAATTCCAAATCATGAGTAGGGTAATTCTATTCATAAGCCGTCAATTTCTTTGAAGCATAAGCAATAACCTTTCCATTCTGCATAAGCACACAACCCAAACCTCCCTTCGATGCATCACTATAAATCACAAAGTTGTCACTTCCGTTAGGCAACGTTAGAATAGGAGACGTCGTCAAGCATCTCTTCAACTCTTGAAAACTAGTCTCGCATTTCTCATTCCATACAAACGGTGTTGTCTTCTTTGTCAAATTCGTCAGAGGTGTAGCAATCTTGGAAAATCCCTCAATGAATCTCCGATAGTATCCTGCTAAACCCAAGAAACTACGAACCTCGGTAATTGTACTCGGCGTTTTCCATTTTGTCACTGCTTCCACTTGGATGGATCAACTGCTATCCCATCACTTGAAACTACATGACCCAAAAATGATACTTTCTCTAACCAAAATGAAACTTGCTGAACTTAGCAAACAACTGTTTCTCCTGAAGAACTGATAGTACAACCCTCAGGTGCTGCTCATGTTCTTCCCGTGACTTAGAATAAACAAGTATGTTGTCGATAAAGACCACTACAAAGCAATCCAGATATTGATGAAACATGCGATTCATCAAATCCATAAATACTATCGGTGCGTTTGTTAACCCAAATGGCATGACTATAAACTCATAATGCCCATACCTTGTGCGAAAAGCCGTTTTAGGAATGTCTTCTGCTCGAACTTTAAACTGATGATACCCACTCCTCAAGTCCAACTTAGAATACACAACCGACCCCTACAACTGATCGAATAAGTCATCGATGTGAGGTAAAGGATACTTGTTCTTGATTGTTACCTGATTCAACTATCTATAATCGATACACAACCTCAAAGTACCATCTTTCTTCCTCACGAATAAAACTGGTGCACCTCACGGTGATACACTTGGCCTAATGAATTCCCTATCAAGGAGTTCCTGTAACTATTCTTTCAATTCTGCAGGTGCCATTCTATAAGGAGCCTTAGAAATAGGAGCAATTCCTGGCAATAACTCAATGCAAAACTCTATTTCCCTATCAGGGGGCATATCATAATCAGTTGAGAACACATCAGGAAATTAACAACTGTTTATTTACAAATGGACTAACACATGGACAAAGACATGTTTCTATGATTATTTTAGGAAACAACGTACACAACCGACCAACAACGTCCAACAAATACAACAAACTTCGATTAGATCAATATCAAGGATCAAACTCGAAGATACAATAGGACTAACGACGTCCAACACACAAACAACCTTCCGTTAGATTAACATCAAGGTCTATACTGAAGATACACAGCTTAGAAGGGCCAAAGTACAAAACACAAAGCCTGGAAAAGCCAAAAACAGGTTTTGGTGTGCTGAAGACATTTCTGGTTCACTGATACCACAAAACAGGGTTTGGTACGCGGGCACCATGCTAGGTGCTCCGCGCACCAAACATGGAAAGTGGAAGTCACCATAGATGGGACCATACGTAGTCAGACTCATATAGTCAGGCGGTGCAGTCTTCCTCACCAATGAAAATGGAGAAGACCTCATTCAGGCCTTCAACATGGACAAGCTCAAGAAGTACTACGCGTAGTTGCTCGCTCAGCTATAGTGTATTTAGTTTTACTTGTGTTTGTAAATAATTTTCTTCCCCTTCTAAAAAAATAACTCAGTAGGTTGAAAACCCGAAAGGGCGGCCTAGGCAAAAATTAGACTTCAAAAAAAGAAATGTGTGAGATAAAACATTGGAAAAAAAGAAATAAAAATCTCTGTCTCTCGCAAATCTGGGTTGAACTACGATCCGATCTGATTCTCGTCATGAGATACGTAGGCAGCCTTCGGGTTCAGTCATTTACTTACACATTTTATTATATTTGTTTTGTTCCCCATGTCATGTTGTCTTGATCACAAGGGAAAAATCACTACTCACATCATAACAATAACAAACTTTTAATTTATAACAAAGTCTCCGGTTTGGCAAACAAGGAGTACATAGATAAGACTTACATGCATTCATATTCAGTCTTAATCTATTTCACATACAGTTACATAAACCATCATTACACATTATCTCCTATGGAGTTCACCCCGCCAGCCTCTCAAACTTCCCCTGCTCTTGTTAGCGCTCCTCCTCTCGCGCTCACTACCACCACTGGTCTCTGCTCCGTCGGATCTTCGTGAGCTATGAGGGATGATCCCCCAACTGCACTGAAGTTGCCAAGGATCCCTTGTATAAATTTCTAGACCAGAGTCTTCCACGGATTCACCAATCTTCAGCAAGCGAGCGTCTGCTCCATTGGTCACAATTTTACCAAGCAGACACTCTAGATTGAGTCGTATGTTGAATGAATGCTCCATCGACTGCGGGACTAGCCATGTCAGATAATCGATGAAAAGACAGAAATTCTCAAAAAGGATACGATCTAAAGAAAACACAGTGCGTGACCCTGTTTCGTGGCCCCACCACCCTCGAAGATCCCTACAAATGTCACCATTGAGCTCTCTTTTTCTGAACTCAGGGTGGCCAGTGTCAGGCAGCCTTTGCTCCAACCCAAATTGGCGCATTACCCAGGAAGGATAGTAAAAGGTCACAGCACGAAGCCCTACAATTATGACTTGTGCAAATCGGTGAGTCCCCGGTATAAATCGTCGAATTTTCCAATGGGATACAACCCATACAATGTTAAATGAGGGGACACATAGAAAATGCTCCACCCAATCCTGTTCAGTCACCAAATGATCATGTTGGTGATCCCTCTGGGCATAATTGATTGGATGATATCTCGTGCTAGGTTCTGGAAGGATGATTGTCATGAAACGTTCTTCCAGCCACATATGCAAGAGAATGGGGCTGCCAGAAAGAAACTGTTCTTCTCCGTTAGCATAATTGTCCAGGCTGAGAAGTGTCTCCGCCAGAATGAGAGGAATCATGTTACTCACTCGTCCCCTAGCATGTAATACAACATCCAAGACCCGTATGTCAACATAACTGTCAAGGTTAATTAGGAAGAATTTTCCTAATATACATAAGAAAAGAGCCGTCTTCCGGTGCTCTAAATAAACGTCGTTGGGTTGGTAATTGACAAAGAGCCTCGGAAGCTGAGTCAGGTTGAAAAGTCGACCGTGCAAGATATTACGGGCCTCTCGGATAGTGAAATTGAACAATTCTTGGATGAGCACCAAGGGAGGTTTCCTCAACAATGGTACTGCGATGGGACCATCAATGGACGTGCCCGTCAGGGCACAAAAATCTTTGAATGTGGGACACATCTCGTTCAAAGAGAAGTTGAAAAGGTGGTCTTCTAAAGACCAAAAGCGGGATGCACCCCATATCATGTGCCAGTGAATTTGAATACATCTCCATCCGAACGCACATCTGAAACCATAGGTGTCTGCGAGATACCCCTTTTCGGTGGCACTGAGACTAAGGCACCAGTCGTTTATATGGGCCTCGTAATCTGCAATAGTCTCGAAGGAATGGTTCATTTTGTATGAAGAAGAGTGTTTGATAAAAGAAATCAACCTTGCCTAAGGACGAGAGATTTTTTCGGGGAAAAAAAGAGAAGGCAGAAGGAAGGAATGATTTGCATTAAGTCTTGTGCTAAATGGCCTTATAAACAAAGTGAAGAAAAGGATTCTCCTGACAACAGACAATGCCTAGGCTTTAGGCAAAGAAAATTGGAACGTAGCATGTCCCAGCACATCAAATTGAGCAACATGACAGAAAGGAGTAGTTTGGTGCGCGGGCACCAAGCCTGGTACGCCGCGCACCAAACCATGGATGTGCCTTTTGTTTGTTCAGCCCTCTAGTTCACATCTCTCATACGACAAAGGCCGTATTCGTCTGGTGAGGGATGTTTCAATTATCACTCCAGGAGTGATTCTTCATCAAATAGGCAGCAGGCCTATGACCATAGCGTAGCAGCCACTACAAATGTAAAGCTTTCTTCTCCCGTGCGAAAGCCATCAATTATGCACCAACCATCAGCCGCCTCAGCCAAATACCCATTTTTGCTCCCACAGCACAATTTGTGTAATTAAAAGCAATTAGAATTGAGACCTTAGGTTTTCCTTTTGCATTTCATTAATAATAAGCAATGTACAGAGTAAATAAAATTTTCTTACAAATACATCTCTTTTAAATAAAAAAAACAAAAATAGCTGGAAAAGGAAATAAATGTCTTCCCCTTTTCGACCTGCTAGTGCTGGCACCTCTGGAGCCTCCGCTCCCGCCACCTTTGCGACGCGGCCCAATCGTATCTGTACCTCCTCGGCAAGTGAACTCACTGGCCCCGGCCTTCAGCTTCTGATATAGATCGTACAACTTGTAAAATCTGCTCAACAACTTCTGATAGGAGCTAGCCTGCACCTATTCATACAGTACATTTATTTATCAATATACAAATATGTGTAGATAAAATAGACAAATAATATATGCACAGAGTGGTCAGAAATATACCAGATCTCTCCCTCGCGGAAGATAGTCGTGTGGTGGAATCTCACCACCGCTCAGATCCTCCTCCCTGTAGTTCTCACCTTCTCCATAGCCAATCGTCTGCGGCACTTTCGGATAGTGTATCCACCCCGCAAATGACCCAATCTCTCCCACGAAGATGGGAAATTAACTTTCCTGAGCAAGAGGAGGAGGAGGATACAACACGGTCTGTACAAACACCCCGTAATCCATCTCCACATAAATATATGTGGATCGATGGCCTTCCTCGCGAGATACCACTTGCGTCTCGACATCACGTCTGGGGTCATCATCCCGAAGGGTGGTGAAGGCGGTGTCAGAGGCTGGCCCAGGTTAAGCCCATGTTGGCGATTGACCCGATCGCCCAAATACATCGAGTCGCATATGATAGAAACCATGAAAATGCGACAACCATTGACTGCTTGGGTCGAACTACAAGAAGCAGGCAGCTAACCCCATGGGAAATAATTGATAGACTCAAGACTGGAGTTGATAATCGCAGTCCGAACCACCTCGGTGTCAAGCCGAGCAGGAACCATCCGAGCGTACTTTCGATTTGAAGTCCAGAAGTTCACCAGAAATGATGGGGTCATCACCCTGGTGCGGAGAGTGAAAGGGTGAAAGATGAATACCGTGTAAGCCCAAGCCTGTCACATCAAAAGCAATGAATCAATATTTATTTTTAAAAAATGACAAAAGAAGTTTTTAAAATAAAGATTTTTGTTCCGAATATTACCTCCCACGCCACATTGTAGCCAGTTACGCTACTGGCAACATTCTGGCTGGAGTGATCCATAAAGAAATACACTTTACCAGGCGAGCCTGTCCCCAGTCAAAGTTGCCCAGATGGCGCAGTCGCCTCAAATAGCTGAGTAGAGATACTCGCAAGGTTGAGAAAGCATTGGCAAAGAGGGTGATCCCCAGTGCCAAGAATAAGAAAACCTGAACGAATTGGGTCACAGCAGACCGATCGATCGTGTTGACAAGGTCCACATTTTGGAGCCGCCACTCCTTGACATAGTTGACGGGAATCTCGTCGAAGCTCTTGTTCACCGGAGCAAATCTAAACAGTTGAGCAACGGCATCAAGACGATGTCGCAGCTGAAAATCTGGCTCAATAGCCTGGCCCTGACTAGTTGGCAGCCCCGTGATCGCCAAAAAATCCGCCAGCGTCATAGTCACCTCGCCCCACGGAAGGTGGAAGGTATAGATGGTGTCCCACTCAAAATAAAATATTTTCAAGTGTTTAGTGAGAGTTTTTCTTCACTTTTCTTCATTGAGGCTTTTTTTCAAACAGTTGGTGTGCGATTTTCGCGCAACTTCAGGCAAGAAAAATTCATACATTTTGAGCCACCCCGACAAAATCAACTTGGGGGTTCCATCTTTGTTTATCCCTCTACACATATATACTCTCAATTTTGAGAAATTTTTATCCTAACGTGTTTAAATTTGCAAGTAAAGTAGGCACTTTAAACATGCAAAATTCACAAAACATACATACTTGTTTATACCCATATTGTATAAATTCACATTTTTTTGTTTAGATTCAACATGCAACAACATATATTTGCTACTTGGATACTAACAATTGCAGGATTAACATAAAGATTCAAGCAAATAATACAAAATTTTCAAATTTAGCATACTTTGCGGAACAAATGGGTTTTCCGAAAACTCACCGCGGGTAGATCTAAAGAAGAGATGTGACTGCTCCGGTCACGATGAATATCATTCGGATTACTATCCAAGAATGGATAGCGGACCCGATTTTGTACCATCACCTCGTTGGCTTGTTCGTCACCGACACCCACATTGATAGGAATCTCATTTTTTGAGTCCGAATTGTTAGCCATTATCGTTACAAACAATTTTGGGGTGATAAACCTCGAAAAATTTGAGTGATTTCAGAAGAATTTCGGAAGAAATCAAAGAAGAGATGAATAGTTGAGAGAGACTGAGGCACGGTAGCAAGCTGCTGCTTGCTGCTGTCGTGTTCTTCCTTAAGAAGAAAATGGATTTTCCCTTTTTCCCTCCAAGTTTTAGCATTTCGCGATTTGCACCCCCAAGTCCTCCTAACGGCAACTTAACGTCCAACTAACTGTCGTGAACCGGACGCCCTAATGGAAGTCCACCATCATCATATTTTCAAGAGCAATCCCCAGCTGAGCTACTCCCAACGGCCCTGCCGTCCAATCCATCATCTCCGGCAGACTCCCCATAGGAATCTACACAGCATATCTCTGCAAAAAGCATTACCAATGGTCGTGCGCATCATCCCCAACAAAGTGTCCCTTGGACACCACATAGATTTGCAGTGCATTCACACACGTTTGCACACCCAGTTACTCGGTCGTTTCCCCCACAGGTTCGAGCCTGAGGCATATGGAAATCAACCGTTCAACGGCCCTGCCGTTCAACACAGTTCAGAATCCGTCCCCCGGACGCCACACAAAAATAGTATCTTTACTTTATGTCAATTTACAACTTATCCTAAACTGCAATTTGCCTCATTTTGCATTGGTACATCTTTCTTTTGGTCGTTTCCCAACGGGTATGGACCCGGGGTCCGGAAATGAACCATTCCCATACACAGCATTTCCAAAATCAGAAAAAATTTGAACTACGTTTTGACCTGATTCTCTTTATAGAGATACGTAGGCAGTCTCCCATAGAGATCCGGTCACCACAGAGCAGACCTTGTCGCTCATTCCCACAGAACATTCCAGAATCAAATTTCTTCCCTGAAGAGATTTGGACTACGTTTTGACCAGATTCTCTTTATAGAGATACGTAGGCAGTCTCCGATCCCCTGGAGATCCGGTCACCACAGAGCAGACTCTGTCGCTCTTTCCCACAGCACATTTCAAAATCAAATTTCTTCCCTGAAGAAATTTAAACTACGTTTTGACCTGATTCTCTTTATAGAGATAAGTAGGCAGTCTCCCTTGGAGATCCGGTCACCACAGAGCAGACCCTGTCACTCCTTCCCATTACACATCAGAATCAAATTTGAAGAAATTTGAACTACGTTTTGACCTGATTCTCTTTATAGAGATCCGTAGGCAGTCTCCCCTGGAGATCTGGTCACCACAGGGCAGACCTTGTCGCCCATTCCTACAATGAACATCCCAAAATCAGATTTCTTCCTTGAAGAAATTTGAACTACGTTTTGACCTGATTCTCTTTATGAAGACACGTAGGCAGTCTCCCCTGGAGATCCGATCGCTCTTTGACACATGTTGTCACCCACACACATATATACATGGTCAGACAAACTCCGATGCAGAGTTTGCCCATCCAATTGCTAGTACGAAGCTGGATGTCTATCTTTTTCGACGACGCTCGCTTACTTCTAAGCAAACGTAGTCGAGCTAGGGGCTCTGTAGACACCCAGAATTCGTACACCTACATTATACGACTTGTCCAATAAACAACTGTTTATTTACAAATGGACTAACACATGTTTCTATGATTATTTCAGGAAACAACATACACAACGGACTGTCAACGTCCAACAAATACAACGAGCTTCAGTTAGATCAACATCAAGGGTCAAACTCGAAGATACAACAGGACTAACGACGTCCAACACACAAACAACCTTTCGTTAGATCAACATCAAGGGTCTAGACTGATGATACACAGCTCAGAAGGGCCAAAGTGCAAGACACAAAGCCTGGAAAAAGCCAAAAACATGGTTTGGTGCGCTGATACCACCAAACCTGCATTTTGTCCTCAAAGTTAAGCCGCCAGCTGCTGAAGAATTTAAAGGCAGAAAGGAAGCTTCGTCCAAACTTGGGCTAGAGAGTAAACTCTCACTTCCTCCTCTATATAAAAAGATGATCAGCTCTCTCTTTACACACAGAGAAAAATCAACAAAAACTCCTTCATCCAAGGAGAACACACACACACACACACATAACTCTTTCTCTATCAAGCCTTTCTTTGAGGAAGAAAAGAGAGAAAGAAAAGAGAAAAGAGTGTTGGCTCTCTCTCAACACACACAAAATGTAAGTCTTCCTTTCCTCGATTGGTAGCGTGGAGGCACAATGGTCAGACTACGAGCTAGCTTGATCCGGTATAATACAACGGCCTAGAACTTGGCCCGATTTCTGTAAAACAACAGAAGGTAACCCCTTCTGTTCGTTAGTTTGTTTATATATGTAAATAAATGTATCTAATTATTTTAATACATTTTCAAAATATTAAATACATGTAAAGTATATTCTGTAAATAAATAAACTTGCAATAATTAAATACGAGCATGTAAGTGTGTAGAGACCGAAAGGGCGAATTTGGTACGTAAAACCTTCCCAATTCATAACTTGGCCCCCGAACCTATGATCTAAAGTTTTTCTCCCGTTTACTTTATAAACAAGAGTGGTGACTCTGTTTTCAAAATATAAACGTGTTTTCATGTTTATCAAACTATAAAATCAACAGAGAAAAATCACGTGACAAGAGCGAAAAGGCCCCCAAAGGGAACGATCCTCAGATCGGGGCACTCACAGCTATGTTTAAACATTATAGTAATTATGACCAACTCTAATTGTACTTATATATCCCTTTATTATATTTTTCAAACGTAAACTCTTTGGGTGAAATGGAGGAAGTAAAATAAAAGACCAGTTCCTTCATATTAAGAACTCCCCATAATGAGTTAAAAACTTCAGGAGAATTAATAAAACATCTTAAGAAATACAAAGTGTACTAGCACACAAGCACAATGGATAAACAGATAAAACCAAAACCATAAACTGAGATTAAATTTCCTTGATCCGACATTGTAACTGTTATGTGAAAACAATAAAAGAATTAAGAAACCATAAACTGAAATTAAATTTTTATTTGAAATGGACTTCAAAAAGCCTATTTTATGTATAGATGGAAATACAAAATATGACAAGTACAGGGATCTAAAATTTGCATATGCCCATAGCTAAGATGTTAGCTTGTGCATATGCCCATAGCTTAGTTGTTTTAGTAATCTCACTAGTGAAGTAATTGGTATTGGCAATCGAGGCGTCGGTAATTTTGTCGAGGAATTGTAATTACTTGGAAATTTACAAGGAAATTGCCTAGGAACACGTACTTGGCAATTTCTAATTTATAATTTGAAAAGAAAATAGATTTTCCTTGGAAATATTTTTCTTATGAAATTACCAAATAAATAATTTCCTTTGTATAAATAATAAATTATATATATATTTTAATTTCCTTGCTAAATTTCCATAGTAATATTTATTTTACCAATGAATATTTCCTTGGAAAAATTCCTTGGTAGATATTTATTACATAGATGATTTATCGTATTCAATCTATTTATATTTTTAAGATTTCCAAAGAACTTTCCTTGATAATATTCCTTGCTAAATTAGATTACTAGAAAACATTACTTGGCGAAATTCCCAAGTAAAAATGTAGATATATTTATTAAAAAATTGCAAAGACTAACGGTACATGGATAGATATTAATATACATAAAGAATACTGTCTAAAGCATATGTTTATTTAAAACAATATTGAACAACCACTTGTTAATTCAAAGCAATATCTTAAACATCCACATTCGTTCACAATATCTCAACGATCACATAAATATTCAAAACAATGATTTTAAAACAAATAACAACAGTGAATACAATTCTGACAAAAGTTGTGAATCAATTAAGGCATAGACATTGCAAGAAAAAAATTGGACGGTAGCTGCCATCACGTTGTTAGTTTCCCTCGCATCCCTAGCCGTCATTGTAAAGATCCTCCCCTGACCCATCGGTATAGTACTCTTATTCCCTCCTTCTGCACCTCAATTGGGACCTCCCTTTTGTGGCTTTAGACAATCCTTAGCTATGTGTCCCATTTTACCACAATCAAAGTAGTCCCCCTAATTCCAGTACTAGTTTTCTTTCAAATGCTTTACCCCACATCTGCGACATATAGGGTTATTGTTCTGATTCTGCCCCTGACCCTGATTGTGGAAACTATTCTAATTTTGGTTCTGGCAGCGATTTTGATTTCGAGCCGGTTGAGTTGCCCGTTGCGATTATCCTCGACGTTCCTTCTCTTATTTCCATATCTAGTACCTCCGTAAATGCTTGATTAACATACTGCTTACTCAAGTTGTCCTTTGAGCCCCTCTTCTTCTCATCATGCCTTTTTCGGTAATCTCCCGAATCTTGCATAATCACACAAGCTATAGCTAATTTGACGATTTAGACTCCTCTCAAATTTTCCTTGCCTTCTAGTTCTCGCCGTATACGGTCATTTTTCCTTATTTAAGATTTAGAAATGATGCCACCTCTTTGTCTCGCATACTTGGGGGAAAGTGTCTATTGTTCAAGGCCATAATATACATATCCCAGGTATATACACTTCTACCATGATCATCTCAGCTATTCTCTTTTTTGATTTCCACCACTCTTCGGCTTTCCCTTCTAATGTACAAGTTGCATAACTCACCTTCTGCTCACTGATGCAACTCATGGTTCCAAAAACCTTCTCTATAATCAACTACTTTATAAGGATGTTATCTCGAAGCCTGGTCTAACAGGCATGGCCCACGCACTGGCCCCTAAGCACTTAAGTCAACTAGGCCTACCAGAAGCTACCAAAATGTCCATGGAAGATGTTGGTTTGTAGAAGTAGTTCATGGCCACTTATAAAGCACACAAATATCCCACAACTATCTGATATGTAGGATGGGGTATTACATATACTTTTACTCTTTCTCTTGCCACCAATCCTTTTTTATTCTTTTTTATTTTATTTTCTTTAACACTACACAAATATAAAATACTCTAAACTCCCTCCTAACACTCTTTCCCCCATCTTCTTTCACCAACCCCAAACCAGATCACCATATACTACCGGTCCTCACCACAAACATCATGACTCTGTATGATTAAAATTCCTTACTCATACAACCTTAGACACATATTATAATACTAAAATAATCAAGTACAACTAACTAACACCTTATTGAAGAAATAACACTAGGCAGAGCCATTGGTTTAGATCCTTTAAAATGGAACTCTACCTTACCTAGAATACAATACACCACTTCCTTCTCAAAGCATTCAACCTTAGAATGAAATGTGGCTAACCAATCCATTCCTAAAATTAAGTCAAAGTCTTGGATATCTAATTAATAGTATCAGAGAGGGTCCTGGCTAGAAATGGGTTGAACACATCGCCCGGGGTGCCAAACCTTTGGGCCTTGATGGGGGCATCAAGGATTTAAGTGCAGAGATTTTAATATCCCTATCACACATCGGGTATATGTGGGACTTGTGTGTGTCGTATAAGTGGTCACTCACTACCACTAGGCACCAAGATCTTCCATGAACTTTTGGGTGACTTGTGGTGGACCTAGTTAACCCATGTGCTTAGTGGGCTAGTGCGTAGGCCATGTGTTGTGGACCGGGGATCAGTCTCGGGTCATTACGGTATACAACTTTGATTTAGAAACTAGAGATCTTAACACAACAAAATCATGTGATTTACTATTTGAAATTAGGGTTTTTATCTATGTTTTCAATTACATCTGCAAAAAATGGTGTTCGTGATATTGGTTGATAAACAATAAAATTTGAAGTGGGGAGGGAAAGAAAAAACTAAAATTTGGGAAAACTATAGAGAGGTCAAGTATTCAAGCCTTGTAGATCAAGTTCAACCTGCAAACTATGAAGAATTAATTACTCTACTTGGCATTGATAGAGGTGGAGTTGAATTGACATTGATGGAGGTGGAGTTGAATTGGCATTGATGGGGGTGGAGTTAAAGGGATGATTCCAAGGGCTATTATTGATTTTCGGTAGTCACAACTTCAGAATGTGGATGGTAGATGCAAGACTAAGAGACTACTTTGATTCCAGTGGATTTGTAATGGCCATGCTAACTATTCCAAACAAAGATAGTACGCCTCTTTTTGCTGCCACGGATTTCAAGACTTTCTATCTTGACTATGCTCCACAAATCTTCCGCAATCAAGGCAATACGCTTGCACATGCTGCGAAAGCTATCAGGACACTATTAGGATCCAATTGTATGATGGAAAAATCTATATACTATTTTTCATGAAAAATTAGGTAACTTGAGGCATCACCAAACTGCAACAAATGTAGTCTTTTCAACTTGTGACATCAAACAACAACAACAAACTCTCATTATTTCAAGTTATTAGGTTAAGAAATAACTAAGCTTAGATGGTGACCTCTTGGAGATATGAATTAAATTTTCTGCTTCCCCAACTTATCTTCCCACACATATTTCAAAACTGAATATCATAAAGGAAATGTGAGAAAATTCTACCTTTAACGATGGCGAGGTGGCACCAAATAATCCGACATTAGTTGCTCTGAAGTGAAGTGGTCAAGGAAATAATAAGAGGACATGCTAACTTCTTTTCAATTAAGCCTACAGAATACTTTCGGTTCCTTGTTTTATCCTAGGAAATTGAATCAGCAAAACTTGAGAAGTACAATGCTAAAGATGCCTCTTCTTAGGGTGATATGGGGTGGTTCATCAGTAACAGTTCAACTCGTTTGGTCGATTTTCTTACTCAGGCAAGTACTCATACGGTATACAATCATCTGTCTACCATTTACCAAGCTCTTCATTTAAGGATAGTTATCTTCAAATTTAGTATGACACATTAACTAGGGTGGTGTCTTCTATGGACCTTGCAAGTATAGAAAACTTAAAGGATTTTGTGAGAGTCGGTGAGGAATTACTCAAGAAATCAGTTACAAGGGTCAATTTGGTGACTAGCCCTAATGAACCTTATGATCAAGATACCAAAATAAGATTGGTTGAATTATTCTCCCAACAGAAGAAAATACGAAGACTGCAACATTCAAAGGGTGTCAGTCCAAGAATGTACCTATCCTTTGGAAAGAACACAGCACCCATTTCTCTAAAATTTGCGCATCAATCTTTTATAGTTGTTATTGCTCAAGTGCAAAGGAAATATTTACTTCTCATTTACGCAAAAGAACGTGGAACCCTTCTCTTGGAGTTACAGCCTAAACAACTCAAACAGATTGATGCGTTGATGTTAGAGAAATGGTTGCTGCATTTTTTCCAAAGGAACATTACGTTCTTGGACTAGCACCCTTTGAACGTTGCAGCCTTTACTAGTATATTTGGTAATCTAAGATCTCGTATTTTCTTTTCTTTAGAGAGTAATTCAGCCAATCTTAAAAGTGCATTCTCATTGTACTGGCATGATTATAAGACTCATTTGTGCCAATCACCAAATTGACCCTTGCAACTAGTTTCTTAAGTAATTCCTCGTTGACTCTCATAAGATCCTCTAAGTTCTCCATATTTGCAAAGTCCATAGAAGACACCACCCAAGTCAATGTGTCAACGAGAATTCAAAGATAACTATCTCCAAATGAAGAGCTTGGTAAACAATAGAGAGATGGTAGTCTACCATATCACTACGTGCCTAAATAAGAAAATCTACCAAATGATTTGAACCAATATTGATCAACCATCCCAAACTACCCCAAGAAGAGGCATATTTTGTATTGTACTTCTCAAATTTTGCTCATTCAGTTCCCAAGGATAAAACGAGGAATTGATTGTATTCTATAGGCTTAACTAGGAAGAATTAACATCTCCCCTTATTATTTCCTTGATCACTTCACTCATAGGAACTAATGTCGGATAATTTGCAGTCACCTCGCCATTGTTAAAAGTTGAATTTTCTCACATTTCTTTCATGATATTCTATTTTACAATGATGTGCGAAAATATAAGTTTGGGCAACAGATGTTCTAATGCATATATCTGAGAGTAGGGCATCTAAGCTCTATTCTTTATTAAGTTGATAACATAAGAAAATGGTAGCCTGCAGTTGCTTGATCTCAAAAGTTGGAAAGACCACATTCACTATAGTTTGGTGAAGCTTCACGTTACCTTGCTTTTCCTAAACAATACTATATAGATTTTGTCATCATACTATTGGGTTAGTGTTTTGATAACTTTGCCATCATAAGCAAGCATATTTATTTCCTTCATGTGGTAAGATTGGTGGAGTATAATAAAGATAGAAAGTCTTGAAATCCTTGGAAATAAAGAGAGGGGCTCTCTTTGTTTAGAGTGGTTAGCATGGCCGCTACAAGGCCACTGATGCTCATCCCAACAATAACCTTAATGTAGTGTGCCAGTCTTGCATCATTGTTGTTCTATTTCTGAAGTTGAAACTCAAGGAAATCAAGAATCAACCTGAGAATCATCCCTGTAACTCTACCTCTAGCAATGCCAAGCACAGTAATCAATTCTCCATAGTTTGCAAGTCGAAATTGATCAACAAGGCTTGAAACTTTTTTCGACAAAGGAAAGAAAATTTCTACAAAAAAATACTCCTTCCGTTCCATGCAAATAGTTTACTATTTTATTTTGAGATGTTTCACATAAAGAGTCCACTTAAAAAAAAATTATGCCTACAATATCTATAATCCTTTCAGTTATACCCTCCACATATGCTATGCTCAAACATTTTAGTAATTATGACCAACTCCAATGCTACTTATATATCCTTTAATTATTATACTTTTCAAACATAGACTCTTTGGGTGGAACGGAGGGAGCAAAATAAAAGATCAGTTCCTTCATATTAAGAACTCCCCATAATGAGTTAAAAACTTTAAGAGAATTAATAAACCATCTACAAAATACAGCCACTACCACTTTGTTTCACAATACTTTTCCATCTTATCATCTTAAACAATCAAAAGTGTTCACTACCACACAAGCACGATGGATAAACATGGTAAACAGATAAAATGAAAACCCAGTTCAAAAGGTTTTAACACAATTGGACTTGTTAAGAAGCAAAGTTAATATAGCCTTATTGACAGAAAACTAATGGCAAAAATCAGGGTCGACCCAAGGCAAGGGCAGGCTAGGCACCCACTCTAAGCCCAAGCTGAGTGGGGGCCCAAAAATGAAGATTTTGGGAAAACTATAGAGAGATCGAGTGTTCAAGTCTTGTAGATCAAGGTCAACCTACAAACTATGGAGAACTAATTACTCTACTTGGCATTGATGGAGGTGAAGTTGAATTGGCATTGAGGGAGATGGAGTTGAAGGGATGATTCCAATGGTTATTCTTGTTTTTTGGTAGTCACCACTTCAGAAATTGGATGGCAATGATGCAAGACTGAGAGACTACTTTGATGTTATTACCAGGACGAGCACCGTTGGTTTTGTAACGACCATGCTAACTACTCCAAACAAAGGTAACACACCGCTCTTTCTTTCCAAGGATTTCAAGACTTTCTATCTTGACTGTGCTCGACAAATCTTCCCCATGAAGGCAATACACTTCCTCATACTGCGAAAGATATCAAACACTATTAAGACCTAATTGTACGATGGAAAAATCTATATAGTATTCTTTAGGAAATATTAGATAACGTGATGCTTCACCAAACTGCAACAAATGTAATCTTTTCAACTTGTGACATCAAGCTACAACAGCCTATCATTTTCTCAAGTTATCAGGTTAAGAAACAACTAAGCTTAGATGGTCTGCTCTTGGAGATATGCATTAAAACATCTGTTGCCACATATTTTCCCACACATCATTTTAAAACTGAATATCATAAAGGAAATGTTAGAAAATTCAACCATTAACGATGGCCGAGTGGGATCAAATAATCCGACATTAGTTACTCTGAAGTGAAGTGGTCTGGGAAATAACAAGGGGAGATGCTAACTTCTTCCGACTACATAATACTTTCGGTTCCTCGTTTTATCCTTGGGAATTTAATCAGCAAAACTTAAGAAGTACAATGCTAAAGATGCCTCTTACTAGGGTGATTTGGGGTGGTTCATTAGTAGTGGTTCAACTCGTTTGGTTGATTTTCTTACTCAGGAAAGTACTGATATAGTATACTACCATTTACCAAACTCTTCATTTGAGGATAGTTATCTTCGAATTCATGATGACATATTTAACAGGGTGGTGTCTTCTACGGACCTTGCAACTACAGAGAACTTAAAGGATTTTGTGAGAGTCGGTGAGGAATTACTCAAAAACTAGTTACAAGGGTCAATTTGGTGACTAGCACTAGTGAGCCTTATGATCAAGATACTATAATAAGAAGGCTCTTTATAAGATTGACTAAATTACTCTCCTAAGTGAAGAAAATACGAGATCTTAGATTGTTAAATACTCATAAAGACTGCATCGTTCAAAGGGAGCCAGTCCAAGAACGTACCTATCCTTTGGAAGGAACACAACACCCATTTCTCTAAAAATCAGCGCATAAATCTCCTGGAGTTGTTATTGCTCAAGTGCAAAGGATATCTTTACTTCTCATTTATGTAAAAACGTGGAAGCCAGCTCTTCGTGTTATAGCCTTAACAACTCGAACAGATTTATGCGTTGATGTGAGAGAAATGGCTGTCGCATTTCTTCTAAAGGAACAATACGTTCTTTCTTGGACTAGCACTCTTTGAACATTGCAGCCAATATGAGAATTTGGCAATCTAAGATCTCGTATTTTCAGCTCTTTGGAAAGTAATTTAGTCATTCTTAGAAGAGCATTCTAATTGTAGTGGCTTGATCATAAAGCTCATTAGTGCCAAACACCAAATTGACCCTTGTAACTAGTTTCTTACGTAATTCCTCGTCGACTATCACAAGATCCTCTAAAGTCTCCATATTTGCAAGGTCCATAGAAGACACCACCCAAGTCGATGTGTCATCAAGAATTCGAAGATAAATATCTCCAAATGAAAAGCTTGGTAAACGATAGAGAGATGCCATATCACTACTTAGCTAAATAAGAAAATCTACCAAAGGAGTTGAACCACCATTGATCAACCATCCCAAAGTACCCCAAGAAGAGGCATATTTAGCATTGTACTTCTCCAATTTCGCTCATTCATTTCCCAAGGATAAAACGAGGAACCGATTGTATTCTGTAGGCTAAACAGGGAAGAAGTTAGCATCTCCCCTTGTTATTTCCTTGATCACTTCACTCAGAGAAATTAATGTCGGATTATTTGCAGTCACCCCGCCATTGTTAACAGTTGAATTTTCTCACATTTCTTTTATAATATTCAGTTTTGCAATGATGTGCGAAAAGATAAGTATGGGAAACAGATGTTCTAATGTATATATCCGAGAGTAGAGCATCTAAGATCTGTTCTTAATTAAGTTGATAACTTGAGAAAGTGGTTGGCTGCAGTTTCTTGATCTCAAAAGTTGGAAAGACTACATTCACTACAGTTTGGTGAAGCTTCATGTTACCTAGATTTTCCTAAAGAATACTATATAGATTTTTTCATCATACTATTGGGTCGTGATAAAGTTTTGATAACTTTTGCATCATGAGCATGTGTATTGCCTTCATGCGGGAAGATTGGTGGAACATAATCAAGATAGAAAGTCTTGAAATCATTGGCAGCAAAGAGTGGGGAGTTCTCTTTGTTTGGAGTGGTTAACATTGCCGTTATAAGGCCACTGATGCTCATCCCAACAATAACCTCAAAGTAGTGCCTGTCTTGCATCATTGTGTGTTTTTTCTGAAGTTGTAGAATCACCCTGGGAATCATCCCTGCAACTCTACTTCTAGCAATGCCAAGTAAAGTAATCAGTTCTCCATAGTTTGCAAGTTGGACTTGATCAACAAGGCTTAAATCTTTTTCCGATAAAGGAAATTTCTCCAAAAAAATACTCGCTCTGTTCCAAGCAAAAAGTACATTATTTTATTTTGAAACGTTTCACATGAAGAGTTCACTTAAAAAAAAAAAACATTATGCCTACAATCTATATAAACCTTTCAGTTATACCCTCCACATATGCTATGCTCAAACATTTTAATAATTATGACCAACACTAATGGTACTTATATATCCTTTAATTATTATATTTTTCAAACGTACACTCTTTGAGTGGAACGAAAGGAGTAAAATAAAAGATCAGTTCCTTCATATTAAGAACTCCCCATTATGAGTTAAAAACTTCAGGAGAATAAATAAAACATCTTAAGCAATAAAAAGTGTTCACTAGCACACAGCACAGATAAAATTAAAACCCAATTCAAAAGGTTTTAACACAATTGGACTTGTTATGAAGCAAGGTTAATATAGCTTTATAATAAAGCCTTTATTGACAGAAAACTAGCGGCAAAAATAGAAAATAGAAGTGGAATGTGATACTTCTATATATGTAATTTATGGAATTCAATCACATCCTTACTGCTTCAATAGCCCTTTGAAGAATAAACCCAATCTGCACTTATTTAAAGGACATTTGTTTCTTTTTTTTCTTTTTCTTTTTCTTTTTGCGGGGTTGCACGGACCCTCAAAGTTTCAAAAATCAACAGTTTCTTCCTAATCTGTTAATAATAAAGGGTAAAAGCGTAGATGGGTTCAGCCTTATATTACTCTTAATTTTATTTGGACATTGAATAAATTGTTATAAGTAAATTAAAGTAAGACTGAAAAGATAATATACTAACACTTAAATGTTAAAATATATCTCAAATTCATAAGTATTTTGGAATCATATACAAACTAGGATTGTATTAATTAATCCTAGAGTTAATTGGAAAATGTTAAACAATTTTATACTAGTTGTAAAAGGATTCCTTTATTGACATGGATTAAGAGTCTTAATCCCAATTTGTTAAATTAGAGACAAGACCAAAAGTGTGAGAGACATAAATTGGGGAGAGACGGACGACGGACACAGTTGGTGGTCGAGGGTCTCGAGCTCTTGGTGGTATTAGACAAAATAGTGCGTGGCTATTTTATTTTGGGCTGTGAGAGGTGTGGTAGTTTGTGGGATCGTGTCAATCCTTGTAACCCTGGTCCTAGGTAGAGTGAGTATATTGAAAACTCTCTATTGTAATTCCTCATCGTTTATAGTGGATTTGTTGCTTGTCTTGAAGTGGATTAAACCACGTAAATCCTCTGTTCTCTTTTGTTTGATTCCATTATATTTTCTATTTTCTTGCCATTATTTCTCCAAATACTTGGTACTTTTATTTTCGACCAATTCGCTTCCGCATTGAAGATAAAAACTTGGAATTCTTAATTCAAGAATATCCTCGTTTTAATAACACTAAATATTCATAAAAAAAAAAAAGGAAAAAAAATCTGGCTCAAATTTCTATGATTTAAAATTTTTTTAATTGGTATGCGCAAATATATTTTAAGAAAATTTTAAAACTGCGATTAAATTACCTTGATCCGTCATTGTAACTGGTATGTGCAAACAGTAAAAGAATTAATAAACCATAAACTGAGCATCATCATTGTAGCCTTTACTAGTATTTGGTAATCTAGGATCTCGTACTTTCATCTCTTTGGAGAGTAATTCAGTCATTCCTAAAAGAACATTATCATTGTAGTGGCTTGATTATAAGACTCATTAGTGCCAATCACCAATTGACCCCTTGCAATTAGTTTTTTAAGTAATTACTCGTCGACTCACACAAGATCCTCTAAGTTCTCCATATTTGCAATGTCCATAAAAGACACCACCCAAGTCAATGTGTCATCGAGAATTCAAAGATAACTATCTCAAAATGAAGAGCTTGGTAAACAATAGAGAGATGGTAGTCTACCATAGCACTACTTGCCTAAATAAGAAAATCTACCAAAGGAGTTGAACCACCATTGATCAACCATTCCAAACTACCCCAAAAAGAGGCATATTTTGCCTTGTACTTCTCAAATTTTACTCATTCAATTACCAATGATAAAACGAGGAACGATATTATTCTGTAGGCTTAACTAGGAAGAAGTTAGCATCTCCCCTTGTTATTTCCTTGATCACTTCAATCAGAGCAACTAATGTTGGATAATTTGCAGTCACTCCGCCATTGTTAAAAGTTGAATTTTCACACATTTCTTTCATGATATTCAGTTTTGCAATTATGTGCAAAAATATAAGTTTGGGCAACAGATGTTCTAATGCATACATCCGAGAGCAGGGCATCTAAACTCTTTTCTTTATCAAATTGATAACATGAGAAAATGGTAACCTGTAGTTGCTTGATCTCAAAAGTTGGAAAGACCACATTTGCTACAATTTGGTGAAGCTTCATGTTACCTTGTTTTTCCTAAACAATACTATATAGATTTTGTCATCATACTATTGGGTCGCGATAGCATTTTGATGACTTTTGCATCATGAGCTAGCGTATTAATTTCCTTCATGCGGGAAGATTGGTGGAGTATAATAAAGATAGAAAGTCTTGAAATCCTTGGCAGCAAAGAGAGGGGCGTTCGCTTTGTTTCGAGTGGTTAGCATGGCCGCTACAAGGCCACTGGTGCTCATCCTAACAATAACCTCAAAGTAGTGTGTCAGGCTTGCATCATTGTTGTCTTATTTAAAAAGTTGAAACTCAAGGAAATCAAGAATCACCCTGAGAATCATCCCTGCAACACCACCTCTAGCAATGCCAAGTACAGTAATCAGTTTTCCATAGTTTGCAAGTCGAACTTGATCAACAAGGCGTGAAACTTTTCCGACAAAGGAAAGAAAATTTCTCCAAAAAAAATACTCCCTTCGTTCCAGGAAAATAGTCTACTATTTTATTTTAAGATGTTTTACATAAAGGTTCCACTTAAAAAAATTATGTCGACAATCTCTATAAACCTTTCAGTTATACCCTCCACATATGTTATACTCGAACATTTTAGTATTTATGACCAACTCTAATACTACTTATATATCCCTTAATTATTAGACTTTTCAAACATAGACTCATAGGGTGGAACGGAGGGAGTAAAATAAAAGATCAGTTCCTTAATTTATATTAAGAACTCCCCTTAATGAGTTAAAAACTTTAAGAGAATTAATAAACCATCTACAACATACAGCCACTCCCCACTTTGTTTCACAATACTTTTCCATCTTATCATCTTAAGCAATTAAAAGTGTTCACTAGCACACAAGCACGATGGATAAATATGGTAAACAGATAAAACTAAAACCCAGTTCAAAAGGTTTTAACACAATTGGACTTGTTAAGAAGCAAAGTTAATGTAGCTTTATTGACAAAAAACTAGCGGCAAAAATTAGGGACGGCCCAAGGCAAGGGTAGGCTGGGCACCGCCTTGGGCCCAAGCTGAGAGGGGGCCGAAAAACAAAGATTTTGGAAAAACTATAGAGTGGTCGAGTGTTTAAGTCTTGTAGATCAAGGTCAACCAGCAAATTATGGAGAACTAATTACTCTACTTGGCATTGATGGAGGTGGAGTTGAAATGGCATTGATGGAGATGGAGTTGAAGGGATGATTCCAATGGTTACTCTTGATTTTTGGTAATCACCACTTCAGAAATTGGATGGCAATGATGAAAGACTGAGAGACTACTTTGATGTTATTGCTAGGACAAGCACTGTTGGTTTTGTAATGGCCATGTTATCTACTCCAAACAAAGATAACACACCTCTTTTTGCTGCCAAGGATTTCAAGACTTTCTATCTTGACTATGCTCTACAAATCTTCCCCATGAAGGCAATATGCTTCCTCATGCTACAAAAGCTATCAAGACACTATTAGGACCCAATTGTACGATGGAAAAATCTATATAGTATTCTTTAGGAAAACTTAGGTAACATGAGGCTTCACCAAACTGCAACAAATGTAGTCTTTCCAACTTATGACATCAAGCAACAACAGCCTATCATTTTTCAAGTTATCAGGTTAAGAAATAACTAAGCTTAAATGGTCTGCACTTGGAGATATGTATTAAAACATCTGTTGCCCCAACATATCTTCCGATACATCATTTCAAAACTGAAGATCATAAAGGAAATGTTAGAAAATCAACCTTTAACGATGGTCGGGTGGCACCAAATAATCAGTCATTAGTTGCTCTGAAGTGAAGTGGTCAAGGAAATAACAAGGGGAGATGCTAACTTCTTCCTCCCACAAAAAACTCTCGGTTCCTCGTTTTATCCTAGGGAATTTAATTAGCAAAACTTGAGAAGTACCAAGCTAAAGATGCCTCTTCTTAGGGTGATTTGGGGTGGCTCATTAGTAGCGGTTCAACTCGTTTGGTTGATTTTCTTACTTAGCAAGTACTGATATCGTATACTACCGTCTTTCTACCATTTACCAAGCTCTTCATTTGAGGATAATTATATTCAAATTCAGGATGACACATTTACTAGGGTGGTGTCTTCTACGGACCTTGCAACTACAGAGAACTTAAAGGATTTTGTGAGAGTCGGGGAGGAATTACTCAAAAACTAGTTACAATGGTCAATTTGGTGACTAGCAATAGTGAGCCTTATGATCCAGATACTACAATAAGAAGGCTTTTTAAAAGATTGGCTGAATTACTCTCCTAAGTAAAGAAAATATGAGATTTTAGATTGTTAAATACTTATAAAGACTGCATCGTTCAAAGGGAGCCAGGCCAAGAACGTACATATCCTTTGGAAGGAACGTAACCCCCATTTCTCTAAAATCAGCACATCATTCTCTTGGAGTTGTTATTGCTCAAGTGCAAAGGATATCTTTACTTCTCATTTATGTAAAGGAACATGGAAGCCACCTCTTCGAGTTATAGCCTTAACAACTCGAACAAATTGATGCATTGATGTTAGAGAAATGGCTGCCGCATTTCTTCCAAAGGAACAATATGTTCTTTCTTGGACTAGCACCCTTTGAACATTGTAGCCTATACGAGTATTTGGCAATCTAAGATCTTGAATTTTCATCTCTTTAGAGAGTAATTAAGCCAATCTTACAAGAGCCTTCTCATTGTAGTGGTTTGATCATAAGGCTCATTAGTTCCAAACACCAAATTGATCCTTATAACTAGTTTCTTACGTAATTCCTCGTGGACCATCACAAGATCCTCTAACTTCTCCATATTTGCAAGGTCCATAGAAGACACCACCCAAGTCAATGTGTCATCAAGAATTCAAAGATAAATATCTCCAAATGAAAAGATTGGTTAACGATAGAGAGATGGTAGTATACCATATCACAACGTACCTAAATAAGAAAATCTACTAAAGGAGTTGAACCGCCATTGATCAACCATCCCAAACTACCCCAAGAAAAGGCATATTTAGCATTGTACTTCTCCAATTTCGCTCATTCAGTTCCCAAGGATAAAATGAGGAACAGATTGTATTCTGTAGGATCAATTGGGAGGAAGTTAGCATCTCCCCTTATTATTTCAATTCCTTGAGCACTTCACTCAGAGAAATTAATGTCGGATTATTTGCAGTCACCGCGCCATTATTAAAAGTTGAATTTTCTCACATTTCTTTTATGATATTCAGTTTTGCAATGATGTACGAAAAGAAAAGTTTGGGAAATAGATGTTCTAATGCATATATCCGAGAGTAGAGCATCTAAGATCTATTCTTTATTAAGTTGATAACTTGAGAAAATGGTAGGCTGTAGTTGCTTGATGTCAAAAGTTGGAAAGACTACATTTGCTACAGTTCGGTGAAGCTTCAACTTACCTAGTTTGTCCTAGAGAATACTATATAGCTTTTTTCATCATACTATTGGGTCGTGATAGTCTTTTGATAACTGTTGCATCATGAGCAAGCGTATTGCCTTCATGCGGGAAGATTGGTGGAGCATAATCAAGATAGAAAGTCTTGAAATCATTGGCAGCAAAGAGAGGGGCGTTCTCTTTGTTTGAGTGGTTAGCATGGCCCTTATAAGGCCACCGGTGCTCATCCCAACAATAACCTCAAAGTACTCCTTGTCTTGCATCATTGTGTCTTATTCCTGAAGTTGTAACTCAAGGAAATCAAGAATCACCTCGGGAATCATCCCTGCAACTCTACCACTATCAATGCCAAGTACAATAATCAGTTCTCCATAGTTTGCAAGTCGGACTTGATCAACAAGGCTTGAAACTTTTTCCGTTAAAGGAAGAAAATTTCTTCAAAAAAATACTCCCTCCATTCCAAGCAAAGAGTACATTATTTTATTTTGAGATTTTTCACATAAAGAGTTCACTTTAAAAAAAAAAAAAATTATGCCTACAATCTATATAAATCTTTCAGTTATACCCTCCACATATGCTATGCTCAAACATTTTAATAATTATGACCAACTCTAATAGTACTTATATATCACTTAATTATTATATTTTTCAAAATAGACTATTTCGGTGGAACGAATAGAGTAAAAGAAAAGATCAGTTCCTTCTTATTAAGAACTCCCCATGATGAGTTAAAAACTTTAGGAGAATAAATAAAACATCTTAAGCAATAAAAAGCGTTCACTAGCACACAAGCACGATGGATAAACATGGTAAACATCTTAAGAAATCCCACTTTGCACCCCCGATCCAAATGACCAAAATAGCCCTCACGTGACATGCACATGTCAGTTTTCGTTACTATATTTAACGCCAGTCACGGCAATGGGCCATACTGAGATAATTAGTAACATTGTGAGTCCAGGTGAAAAATATTTCATTCTAATTACCATTATGGGGTTGAGTGGATACTTTGGGGGGTTTTTTTTTTTTTTTTATATTTTGGCCTAGTTTTTTCATTCATTCGAAGTGAAATTACAACCCAAGTTTTAAGAAGTTGAAACCTCAGCTCCTCAACAATTTAACTACAATGGTTAACCAAGTAGTACACCCTATGTATGACTGCAATGATTTCAGATGTAAGAACTTTCATGGCTAAAATCACATTTATTATTTACTAGAGCAGTAAATTTTTTTTTTCTAACGCAAATTTATTGAATTCAGATATCATTCTCTACACAGTAAATTTTCTAGACTAATGGAAATTTAACACAAACTACAATAAGTTACGACCCAAGCTGGAAGATGTCGGAACTTCCCCAAGTTCAAAACAAATGATTCAGATGATTTAACTTTAATTGCTTAAAATTACATTTAGCATTTGTTAGCTAAGCAATTTTCTCCCCCAGTTGAAGTCACTATTCCCATAAGTTTTTATTTAATACAGATTATGGTTGTTTACACGTAAATTTGATAGAGTAATCTCAACTCAAACAGTCATTAAGGGGTGGCCCAGTGGTAGAGTTGGGGCTTCACAGTTCGATCCCTTCCCACGCCCCCTTATGACATCAAAAAAAAAAAAAAAAAAAACTCAAACATCAAACTACAAAATATTAATTATTTAAAAGCAAGACTTGCAATAGTTAACGGAAGTTTCAGTCTTCTCTAATACGAACAAAAATTTAATACGAACAAAAGTTTAACACGAACAAAAATATATTTCGCTATACCGTACTATAGGAGTCTACGGAAATTAAAATTTAATACGAACAAAAATTAGCTTTGTAGAACCGTTTCCTATGCGACGAACAATTCCCGTGTTTGAGTCTTTCACCAAAGCTCTACAAAATTCACTCGCAAGGGATTCAATTGCTTTCCCTTGAAACTAACACCGAAATAATGTTTTCGTATTCTGTTTCCGATTGATAATTGGAATAGAACCTTGTTGAAGAGAGTTTTGTTGAGAGACTAGAGAGAGAAGAAATTCAATCAACAAGACATAGGCAACAAGACACGGCACACCAAGAGAGAAGCTTGTTTATATGAAGTAGTTCACCCTTTTTCTTATTCTTTATTAAAAAGGATTCCTTTTCTAAAACGAATTCCTTTTCTGAAAAGAACTCATATATGTCTAAGGCTCAACATAAACAATATTGATTGATTTATTACATTCTTTTTAGGGAGAGGCTTTCTAATCAAATTAGATAACAAATTAATTAATTAATTAAATATTTTATTCAACACATGAGTTAAATTAAAACTCCAATAATTAATCTAATTGATTTCATCCAAATATTGAATTTCATCAATCTCGGAATGTCACAATTCAAAATTATGTGTAACCCTTTTACGTTCACCACTAACAAGGCTTACAACTTTTGTAATTTTTTGAATAATAAGTTATTCCATCAATTAGTCCAATTAAGTATACTTTTGAAATTAACTCTTTAATTTTGAATACCTACAAATCATGGTAACACCCAAGAAGTAGCTTGATTACCTAGTATTAGGTGAAATAGCGAGTAAATTACTTCAACTAGTATTAGGTCAAATAGCGAGTAAACTTATTTCAATTGCAATACATGTATTTATAGATCGAACTCAATTGATTTAATAACTATGCTTCCATTTCAAGTTCCAGTGATTGCTTTATGAATCAACAATTCGTGCCATGGCCAAGGTCTTTAAATCTTGAACTATGAAAACACAGGAGATTCCATTGTCAAAAGACAAGTGTCGAATTCAATGGTGGCCACAGACAAATTTTTATGCACATCAGTACAATACCCAAAATACCCCACTTGCGATTATCAAGCAATCAAAAGACAAATCAAAGTATTGTACGATGTATACAAGGCTATAGTCATGCCTCAAATCGGAGGACTAATCATGTACTATTACAATATTGAAATTCTTATTCGACATAAAAAAAATTCCATCTAAGAATTTCCATTAGGTCACGTTTAGTGAACTTGTTCTGCAACAAGCATCCGTATATATGCATTTAAGTCCCAATGCTAATGTTAATGGAATGTAACATCCTTGTCTTACGAGCATGCATCATATGCACAAATCTTACGGGGTCATTCAATGTCCTATCTTGAAAAACCCATCGACGACTTGGAACTAATTTATGACCAAAGCCTTAGAGGCATGTTTCATGATCGCCATTAAATGCACAAGCATGTCTTATGTTAAATTTGGTCTATGGACTTTATCATATGTGCAAATAAAATAATATATACAGAAACATATAAGATAAAGAATGCCTTTTGTTAATATAATTTCCAATTTGTTTTACAAGTTGAATAAAATAAAATCTAATTGGAATGTCAGGCATTCTAATCTAACAATTTCCCACTTTCCCTAGTTCCAATTGCCCATGTATTTTAGGCCCATCTTATCGAGATGTCCGTCGAATACTTTCTGTGCTAAGGGCTCAGTAAGCGGGTCTCCTACATTTTTCTGCTAAATTAACTCGATCCACAACGACGTTGCCCCAACCAATGATTTCTCTAATCAGGTTGTATAACCTCATTATGTGTTGGGATATTTAATGTGATCTTGGCTCTTTTGATTACACTATGGCTCCGATGTTGTCACGATAGATCATTGTTGGGTCAACAGAGGAAGGAATTACACCCAAATGTTGGATGAAGCTTCGTATCCAAACAATCTCTTTTGCTACATCTGATGCAGCAATGTATTCATCCTCTATACCGGAGTCTGTAATTGTCTCTTATCTACAACTCCTCCCACTGATTGCTTCTCCATTTGAGGTGAACAACATATCCAAAAATTGACTTCAAATTTTATACATCAGACTTAAAATTAGAGTCAGACAACCTCTAGTTTCAACTCTCCATTTTCGTGTATAAAAAAGATATCCTTAATCCTTCTCAAGTATTTAAAGATTATCATAACGATCTTCTAGTGATCTTCTCCTGTATTGGACTGATATCTGCTCGTGCCCCTCAGAGCATGTGCAACATTAGGACTAGTACTTAACATTGCATGCATTATAGTCCCAATAGTGGATACATAAGGTTTGTGAGACATTCTTTCTCTTTCTTCAAGTGTCATTGGAGACATCACTTTAGAAAGTGAAATGTCATGAATTATTAGGAGGTATCCTCGCTTGGATTCGTCCATACTAAATCTCTTTAGCACCTTGTCAATGTACATGGAATGGGGTAGTCCGATCATCCTTCGTGATCTATCTCTATAGATCTTTATCCATAGGATAATAGATGGTTCTTTCAAGTCCATCATGGAGAACAGATTAGACAACCAAGTCTACGTTGACTGCAACATACATACATCATTCCCCATCAGTAGAATGTCATCAATATAGAGTAAAACAAAAATAATTATGCTCCTACTAGCCTTCTTCAATTCTAAACACATGGTTCATTTTGGTTCTTGTAAAAATCAAAACGTTTCGATCGTTTCATCAAACCAAATGTCTCAACTCCTCAAATCATGTTTTAGTCTATAAATAGGTCTCTGGAGTTTGCAAATGTTTTCCTCACTCATACTAGATGAAGCCCTCTGGCTGCCTTACATAGATCTCTTCCATAATTATGTTACAATTAAGAAAACAGTCTTCACATCCATTTGCCAAATCTCATTGTCATAATATGCTTCTATGTCCAACACTTCCGAATGGATTATAGCATCGATGTTTATGAAAAAGTTTCCTCATATTCATTCCATAACTTCTGAGCATAATTTTTCCAGCCACGTGCTTTAAAGGTCGCCACATCTCTCCATCTACGCTAAGATTCTGCTTGTAAACCCATTTGCAGCCAATAGGAACAATTCATGGGGTGGGTCTACCATGGTCCATACATTGTTGGAGTATATGAAGTCCATTAATTTCGAACTCCATTTCTTCTTGCCATTTCATTAAGTCGATGTCCAACATCGCCTCTTTATAGCATTTTGGATCATTATAAAAAAGGAGTCCCTTGCTTTTGTTCTCCAACAAAAGGTTCAGCCTCTCAGACACCCTTGAAACCCATACTGATTTCCGAAGAGGTTTTATATCACATGGTCCAGCTTCAATAGATTTTTGCCTCGCTCCACTTATCAAATAAATGGTGATTTTTTCATTTTTCCTCTAAGACATGATTGACCTGAAAACTTTTGCTCTTCCCTAAGGTCGAGTTTTTGTCCCAACTTATGTATCATTTTCTCAAAAATATGACTAATCTAGTGTGCCAAAGAGTGAGAGAACTGTGATTATCTAATCTTCTTTTATTTTGTTTAATGTGATAAATAGATATTTGTGTAGTTAAAGTATATAAATCATTTGTCAATATACAAGTAGATATAATGGAAGAACTTCGAGATATGGAACAAATTCCATCCTTAAATAGAAAACTAAAGCCTTCTCCATCCAAAAGAGGATTAGAGATGATGTTATTAACAATATCCGGTGCATGAAGACAATCATTCAAAACTTAAAAAACCATTATGAAGAGCTACGTTAACTGTCCCTATTCCAGAGGCAACAACCTTTGCTCCCCTAAAAAAAATTAAAAAATTAAAATTAAAAAATGAAACAACCTTTACTCTATTCCCAAGCCGTTGGATCATCTCTCCCCTACTCAACTCCCTTCTTCTTGACATAATTTGCATATCATTGCATATATGAGATGCACATCCAGTATCCAATACTCCAGAAGAATCATGAACATATAAGTTAACTTTAACAAAAATATATACCTGAACTCTTCAGGCTCACAAAGTATTCCTTGCAGTTCCTCTTCCAATGTCCCATTTTGCCATAGTGCTAGCATTTGTCATCGTTTTGAGAATTAACCTTTTCCTTGCCATTATACTTAGCCTTCTTTTTGGGCTTGGAGGAACCCTTCCATTCTACTTCCTTTGTTTAGACTTTGTAGCCTTTGATCCGGAAGTAGATCCAACAAACAAGACCGGTTTATCCACAGGAGGTGAAGGAGGCACTTTGTCAAGTACATATGCCCTTTTCTCAGGCTGAAGTACAATCTTCAAGTTCCTTAACTTATTGAGAAAATTAGATCCATTCAATTTATTTGGTTCAAGTTTGGAGACAATGGGATTTTTAGCCATTTTAGGAGAGTTTATCTACAAAAATTAAACGAAGCAATAAATGAGTAAACTACGAAAAATATATCCATTCAATTTAAGGTCTTTAATATTAAATGTCTCCCACAATTTTATTTAAGGATAAATTGCTGGCCGGTCCACTTTCCCAAACTTTTTTTTCTCTCCAGTACACCCCTTTTTTTTTTTAACCGCTAAAAGGCATTTTAAAAATTTTCTTCCTAAAATACCCTCAGCAACATCGTTGCTTCAGATTTGAGATTCAAATTGATGTATAAATGATTCCATGTTGTTAATATAGTCTTTTCTCATGTTTGGGTATCAATTTTCATGCATAAAACACGAATTTGATCAAATTCAAATTTTTTGAGTTCATCCCGTTTTTCTTTGTTCTTGAGCTGTTTTGGCCACTTAAATCTCTGTTTTAAGCTTCGAATTTGTTTAAAATCAATTTCATATTATTATCCTAACTTAGTATTATATTTGTGCACAATTTTTCTACCAAAAAACACTATTTTTGAGCTTCAAATCAAGCTTGACAGTACTGTCCGAAAACAGAGGAAGATGTTCTTGTACTGATTTAATTCGTCAATCGCAGTATGCTGGGCAACGCAACGGGGTTCGACCTGAAACCTTGCATCGCGATTCAGAAATCATGCATAGCGATTCTGAAACCTTGCATCGCGATTATTTACAAAAATTACATGTGTGTCACACTTGACTTCTGCATCGCGATCTCTAATTTATGCATCGCGATGCAGAAGTCATTCATCGCGATGCAAACATCATTCATCGCGATGCAGACATCATTCATCGCGTTGCAACAATTTGGTGCATCGCGATGCAACAATTGGTGCATCGCGATGCAATAATTGGTGCATCGCGATGCCAAAGTAGTGCATCGCGATGCCTTGGGTTATTGAAGCGCGCGTGTTTTTCTTTCATTAATGACATAATTGTCTTTTCGCCTCAAAAATGCCTTTTTCCAATTTTTAAAAAAGATGAGTGGACTGGAGCGATTACAAACTTTTAAAAAGGGACCGGCCCGTAATTGACCCTTTATTCAAATCTTATTAAGCCCATAGTCTAATTCAGAAACCCAACTTTCTTAGTGGCTTGAAGCCCAACAGAATATTCCATACTCCAATTTTTTGAGCCCATAAAATATTCTCATCGGTAGTAAACTCTTTGACAATTTTATCAATGTAAAACGTCAAGTTTATTTTGTCTCATATCTTCCCATATACCCCATTTTTATGAGCCCATATAGTACTAAATGTCAAACATAACCCAGCAAAGCTTCGTGTAGATGGATCATTTAGACGTCCCACGCCTCGTGACTAACATAAAACCGATTCCATCCCAGGATCATCTTAATGCTTGGAAGGGATCACAACTTTCAAACAAAAAATCACTTCACGACTCATGGCCAGTGATCAAGTGTGGTAGCATCGTTATGTCGTCTACCTTTAATAAAAGGCATGGAACGATATGTCCAGCATATCTTATCTATATTTGTTTGATATGGAATTAATTAAATTAAATTTCATTAAGTTTCAAAAACTTTGAGTTTTCTTTTTGAGACCTCATCATCCTAATTTACTAGGTGGATTTAATAAAATGTAATTTGTGAACAAACATAAAGCATTAAACATGCATCCTATGAAAAAGCTCGCCATTGCCATGGAAAGGTTTCCTTGACAATCTTAAGAATTCCTTGGTAAATTATGATTAGCTAGGGATAAATTTCCTTGGCAATCGAGACGTCGGAAATTTTGTTGAGGTATTCTAATTCCTTGGAAATTTACCAAGGAAATTGCCTAGGAACACGTCCTTGATTTCTGATTTATAATTCGAAAAGAAAATAGATTTTCTTTGGACATATTTTTCCTATGAAATTACCAAAGAAATAATTTCCTTTGTATAAATAATAAAATTTATATATTTTTTAATTTCCTTGCTAAATTTCCATGGTAATATTTATTTTACCAATGAATATTTTCTTGGTAAAATTGCTTGTATATATTTATTATATAGATGATTTATTATATTCAATATATTAATATTTTCAAGATTTCCAAGGAACTTTCCTTGGTAATATTCCTTGCTAAATTAGATTACAAGAAAGTATTACTTGGCAAAATTCCTAGGTAAAAAAGTAGATATATTTATTACAAAATTGCAAAGACTAACGATACAAGGATAGATATTAATATACATAAAGAATACTATCTAAAGCATATATTGGTTCTGGCATAGACATGCCCAAACGGTTCGAACCGCCGGTTCCAAAAACCGCCAGACAACAAACCGTAACCAAACCGAAAAATAACGGTTACGGTTCCGGTTCCGGTTCCAAACCGTAATTTTTAATTATTTTTTAAATATTTTCTTATAATTTTTTTTAAAAAAGATTTCATCTTAAAATTTTGTAGAAAGCATTTTTTGAATTTTTGAAACTTTGTAAACTTTTAATTTTTGAAATTATAGAGTAAACAAGGCAATTTCAAAATAAAAAATTTAAATTTTGGCGATTTTTCACGGTTTGGAACCGGCGGTTCCGGTTCCCGGTTCCAAACCGGCGGTTCACGGTTTTGAGAAATTGAAAACCGAAACCGAACCGTATAACCAGCGGTTCCGGTTCAGGGACGGTTCCGGTTCCTTACGGTTCCGGTTTATGCGATTTTTTGGGCGGTTCGGTTCCGGTTCGAACCGCCGGTTCCGAACCGTTTGGGCATGTCTATTCTGGCAGTGGTTTTGATTTCGAACTGGTTGAGTTGCCCCTTTGTTGCGATTATCCTTAACGTTCCTTCTCTTATTTCCATTGCTAGTACCACCCTAAATGCTTAATTGACCATAGTGCTTACTCAAGTTGTCCACTAAGCCCCTCTTCTTTTCATCTTGCCTTTTACGGTAATCTCCCGAATCTTTCTTAATCACACAAGCCCGTTCTAAACATTAGCATAGGTCGGTACATATAGTTTGACCAATCTATAGCTAATCTAAGGATTCAGACTCCTCTCAAATTTCCTTGCCTTCTGGTTTTCGTCCCCAACGAAAGCCAGTGCATACTTTGACACTTTTGTAAACTTTGCATCGTATTCGTCTACGGTCATTTTTCCTTGTTCAAGATTTAGAAACGCTGCCACCTCTTTGTCTTTTCTACTTGGGGGAAAGTATCTAGTGTTGAAGGCGCAATAGACATATCCCAGGTATGTACTTCTACCATGATCATCTCAGCTATTCTATTTTCTGATTTTCACCACTCTTCAGCTTCCCTTCTAATGTACAAGTTGCATAGCTCACCTTCTACTCACTAATGCAACTCATGGTTCCAAAAATCTTCGCCATAATTAACCACTTTATAAGGATGTTATCTTGAAACTTGGTCTAACAGGCATGGTCCACGCACTGGCCCACAAAGCACCTAAGTCAACTAGGCCTATCACAAGCTACCTAAAAGTCCATGGAAGATGTTGGTGTCTAGATGTAGTTCATGGCAACTTATAAGACACACAAATTTCCCACAACTATCCGATGTGGATGGGGCATTACATACACTCTTATTTCTTCTCTTGCCACCAATGCTATTTTATTCTTTTTTATTTTATTTTCTTTAACATTACACAAATATAAAATAATATAAACTCCCTTCTAGCACTCTCGCCCCCTCTTATTTCACCACCCCAAACCAGATCACCACATACTTGACTATAAAAATTAGACACGGTTGGTCGTTTTGTTGGATGCCGTTAGTCTTTTTCCGTTACGTCCGTCATGTGACCATCACGTGCCTTTGGTTAAGGGTATTTATAGAATTTCACGTACCTTTGTATAACTTGTAGTGTCATTAACACTAAATTATTTTTTAAATTAGGTTTTAGTGTATTTTCATAATTAGAGAAATTTAATATTTATTAATTTAATGACACTCTCTCTCCAAAAATTAAAAAAAGGGGAAAAAAAAAACACATATATCACGCGGTTAAATTAAGCCTTCTCCGTTCGCTGTCTCCATCGCTTCCAGTCATCTTCTTCAGTACCGGCGAGCCCTCTAGAAGCAAACACCAAGCACTTTAATTCATTCTCTCCCTCAAGCGAAAGGTTGCAACGCACTATTAAAACAAGCTTGAACGTGGTGAAATTTTAACGCAGCCTTCGTCGTCGTTGACAGTTTAGATCCAAGATTTGGGGGAAATCAAAACTAGGGTTTAGTTGGATATGTTCTAGGGTTTTGATTTTCCCTTGAGTAGGTACGGCCGAGTTTTCCTTTCTTTCTTCGATTCCTTTTAGGTGGAATTAATCTTTCCTTGTTCTATCTCACTCTCATCTTCAATGGAGTTCTATCGGAAGCAGCGGCGAATCACATCGGAAAAGTCATGGGTAGCTGGAGATCTAATGTTTGCATGCCGCTTGCTGGGTGTAGCTAGAGAGAGAGAGAGAGAGAGAGGGGTTGGAATTAAAACCAGACATAGATAGTGGGGCTAAGATGTTGTGGGGGGGAGAGAGAAAAGAATATATTGTTTTCACTATTAAAAAATATCTTTGCACGTGAAATTTCATAAATACCCTTAACCAAAAGCACGTGATGGGCACATGACGGACTTAGCGGACAAATACTAACGGCATCCAACAAAAGGACCAACTGTGTCTAATTTTCATAGTGAAGGGACTAAAATTTAAAAAAAAATTTATTAAAGGACTACTGGTGAAATAGTCCATAGTCAAGGAATAGTGGTGTCATTAACCCAACATTAATCCAAAAATTGGTTCTATCAAGTCTAGAAAGTCAAACTATGAAGATTGTAATTTAAAAGAAAAACTAAAATAACATAAACATGTGGATATAAAAGGGAGAATGATTTTTTTTATTATAATTATTTATTTATGTTTGCTTTGTCATTCAGGGTGAAGAAGAACAAAAGAATATTACATTTTGAAAATAAACAAAAAGACTATATACATCTCTATTCTTTTTGAAATAGCAAACTATAGATTACATATGCATTTCTGCACAAAATTATTGTCGCCATATATCTCACTCTCTCTTCACAACCTTCAGAAGCTTTAGGATTGACTTCAGTACACAAGCTCCCAATATGCCTCTTTTCCCAAAACGCTCTGTACTATGTAAGAACTAATTCAATAAGCAACGAACATATTTTTCTAGAAGTGGTGATCGCTAGCCAGTACAAATTTGATGAAATCCATTTCAACCACAGAGCCAGCAAGAGAAACAATCTCCATCTCTTTCATTTTACCGAAAGAGAAACTCGAGAGCCCACGCTCTTCATGAAATCGTCGAACATGAACCCTGCTATCATCAAAAGAAATGCAAACTGTTTATCAATCTGAAATATTAAATGTAGCTATCAAACATTAAAAAATTCTCTTCTAACTCACTCCAATTGTAACCTTCCTTAAGTTGCCACTGTTGCCAATCAAAGCAAGAGTTGACGCAACCTTGCTGTGCTCGAAAGAAATTCCAAATTGTTTGAGAATTTCAAGGCAGACGAAAGCAGTAGGAAACAACGTGCCGACAAGCCCTTGAAAAAATGAACAATGAAAAATATAAGAAGCTCGTAAGAAATGGCAATGCTTTATATAAAAACAAAAAAAGCAAATAAGGAGGAAGATTAATTAGCAATCTCTTTCAGAGTTTCATACAGGTTATTGTGGTCAACATTCTGGAGTTGGCATTCATTTTTGTTTTCCTTCAAACTTGAAAACTTTTGAAAATCTAGGAGTTAGTGCTCGTATAGGGCAAGTAGTCCGATATAGTTGACAAGGTTCAAGCTCAGTTATACACCAAAATTAATAATTTGCCATAATCAAAGTGTCTTCGAGCACCGTACTCATCAACAACAGAGAGTCTTATTTGAGAAATAACGAAATGTGAAGGTTACAATGATTGAAAAGTAGCTAAGATACAGAATACCAATTCATCACGTCAAAGATTTACTTACTATGGAATTAATTTTGATCGTAATAGAGTTTTAAATGCAATAACCTTATAAAGTAAAGAACAAGGTCTATGTGTTAGAATCGTTAGATCATCATACATTTCAATGAAAAGCCAAGAAGAAATGACAAGTAAAAACACAAATTTACAAGCATAATTGAAAGGGAAATAGGTTATTTACTTCGGATTTAGATCATTATGAGGCGAATTAATACTTCAAACAAGCCAAGGAATCAAAGGTTCTAACATATGGATCATAAAGATGATCGAATGAGGGAATCAACATTTATTAAATGTTTTAAGCAATATTCCAAAAAGAGAATATCAATGGCATCTAATAATCATGCTTAGATTGAAGGCCGTAATTAAATGACAAAAAATAAAGCCACAAAGGTTATAGAAGTAATTGAGATGGCCTGTTTTAGGAGGCTTGTCAAAACAATAGGGAAACCTACCTCAAAAATTGAAATGCCAAGAACAACGATCTCGTCCTCTACCATGAGAGAATTTTGATTACTTGTAAGTGTGCCACACTATGTAAAAAAGGAAAGAGCCGCCAAAGAAAAATAAAGCATCAGTTTCTTTGCACTAAGAACTTGACAGAATGTGTCAAAAATTAGAAGAGAAAATGTATTATTATTATTAAGTAATAAATTTTGCCCCCCATCTATAACAAACATAAGTAGAGCCCATGACTGAAGAATAAATCCAATTTGCCATTTAAAAAAAAATAGGAAAAGGATGTAGATCTTTGATACTGGTGCAATAAAGATTCAGATCGAAAAAACCCCAAGGCTATGTTTGGCTACTCAATGTCAAGCTTTAGAATTGGAATTAGATGAATAATTTGAGCTCTACCAAATTCAAATTGTTCTTCTAATTTCAAACCTAAACTCTAAAATTAAGTATTCAAACATAGCATAAATCTAAAACTCCATTAATAATAAGTACATACCCTAACGTCCATGTCTTTAATCCCGCGAAATTCGAATCCAACCATGGTTCACTCTGAAACGTGTAAACAATGAAATGAGATCCAAAGCATAAATCAATCACAAACATTTAATTCAGCTAAGCAGAACCAGGTTTTTTCCAAATCGGAAGCATTAAAATTTTAATTTAAAAGCACGATCCAAATTTCTGAAGGAACCTACACAAGATTTGAATAGTATTTGTTGAATAGCTTACTCGAGCGATTAACTGACATGCAAGAACATTGGTAGCATGAGAGAGAACTGATAATTGCTTGCTTGGGGATCTGCAACGGACTGCGGGCACGCAGTGAGTGTGAGAGTGGGAAGGAGATGTTGGGGGCTGTAATGTGCGAAAATAATACATTTATATAGTCTGAGATGGGTCGGTCTTCTTATTCTCCTAGGGTTACATTTACCAAAATTCCAGTACTACCCTTTGCTATGGTTTTTTAGTAGTAACATTTTAATTGAATTAATCAAAGAGCCCGTTTGTTCGCGCGTTTTGGCCAAAACGCAAGGTTAAAACGCAGCTTATTCCTTAACTTAGCGTTTCAATGCTGCGGTAGAAAATGCAGCGTTTTCAAAATGCAGCTGCGTTTTAAAATGCTGGAGTTCCTAGCTTTTCCCAAAACGCAGATTTTAAAACGCAGTAGGGAATAAAAAGCAGCATTTTGACATAATATCCCAAACGTATTTATAAAGAAAAAAACCGTGTTTTAAATAATCTGCATTTTAAAAACGTTGCATTTTTAAAACACTGCGTTTTCAAAACGCTACACCAAACGGGCTCAAAGTAACATTTTAATTTTTACAGCAAATAATTAACCGTATTTTAGGTTTATTGTATCTTAGACTATGCAAAGTAAAATAATTTAAAATTGTCAATAAGATTGTTGATGAATTTTTATTCCTATATAACCCTTGATTTAATCAAATTTTTGCTACAGGATGGGAAGAAAAGCTATTCTTCTTAGCAGTTAAATTCACTAAACTCATTAATAACTACTTTAATTTAGCTTATATTTGGACAGAAATATCCTTAAATAGTCACTCACCGTAGTAATAATAATAATAATATATATATATATATATATATATTTAAGTTACTTCTACATCACTGTTCTTCCAATTAAAAAGTAGAATTGCAGATTATAGTGTTCTTGGTGTACGTGTGTTCATATCACAAGTCAAAAGTCTTTCGCTTTGCTCTTTGGTACGAATTCACACGTGGTAATCCATGACACCTTTTGTATATTTTTTCCTTAATTGGCATCAGAGCCATGCATTTTTCTTGTTGTTCACTTCGTTATGCCATGTATTGTATATTTTTCATTTAGAATTGTTCAATGTAGTTGCCTAAAAACGGATCAACTGGGTTTGTCATTTTCATGACCAAAATATTATGTGTGTTTAGAAAAAATCTCATGCATACAAAGCTTATGGTGTCAGGAACAACATATTAAATTTTTGTTAATTTTGTAAAGTAAATATCTAGATATTGCAAACCCTAAATTTTTTCAAACACGATTTTAAAAATATTTGCATGTATCTTTGGCCTATATATAATCTATAAAACTATGATTTATTGATCGATAATCGTTTTACGCCACGAGGGGTTTTCAACGACATAGTATATATGTCTCATTTGGACTTAAATTGAGCATTCTACGGCCTTGAAAGTTGGTGTCACGAAATAGGTTCGTGGATCCGAAGTTAGAGACAATGAAAAGTAACCACAGACGACCATCACTCTCGGCTCCGGTGATTGAGCCTCACAAAAATCTCAGCAGAACATACAAAGTGCAAAGACGTGCTCTGCTCAATCAGATGAAGCGAACGCCGCCTTTCGCGTCGTCAAACAACTTGCGCACTTATCCAACTACAATCTCCAAACCTCCCATTGCCCATACTTTCATCATCATCATCTGAGAACATTTTGTTTCGGGTTAAATGCACCAGTGGTCCATGTACTTTACAACTTTCTAGCATTAGTCCCTATACTCGAAAAGTGCAAATCTTTGTCCAAAGTACACTATATTTGTTGAATAGCTTACTCGAGCGATTAACTGACATGCAAGAACATTGGTAGCATGAGAGAGAACTGATAATTGCTTGCTTGGGGATCTGCAACGGACTGCGGGCACGCAGTGAGTGTGAGAGTGGGAAGGAGATGTTGGGGGCTGTAATGTGCGAAAATAATACATTTATATAGTCTGAGATGGGTCGGTCTTCTTATTCTCCTAGGGTTACATTTTCCAAAATTCCAGTACTACCCTTTGCTATGGTTTTTTAGTAGTAACATTTTAATTGAATTAATCAAAGAGCCCGTTTGTTCGCGCGTTTTGGCCAAAACGCAAGGTTAAAACGCAGCTTATTCCTTAACTTAGCGTTTCAATGCTGCGGTAGAAAATGCAGCGTTTTCAAAATGCAACTGCGTTTTAAAATGCTGGAGTTCCTAGCTTTTCCCAAAACGCAGATTTTAAAACGCAGTAGGGAATAAAAAGCAGCATTTTGACATAATATCCCAAACGTATTTATAAAGAAACAAACCGTGTTTTAAATAATCTGCATTTTTAAAACACTGCGTTTTCAAAACGCTACACCAAACGGGCTCAAAGTAACATTTTAATTTTTACAGCAAATAATTAACCGTATTTTAGGTTTATTGTATCTTAGACTATGCAAAGTAAAATAATTTAAAATTTTCAATAAGATTGTTAATGAATTTTTATTCCTAAATTACCCTTGATTTAATCAAATTTTTGCTACAGGATGGGAAGAAAAGCTATTCTTCTTAGCAATTAAATTCACTAAACTCATTAATAACTACTTTAATTTAGCTTATATTAGGACAGAAATACCCTTAAATAGTCACTCACCGTAGTAATAATATATATATATATATATTTATATTTAAGTTACTTCTACATCACTGTTCTTCCAATTAAAAGTAGAATTGTAGATTATAGAATTCGTGGTGTACGTGTGTTCATATCACAAGTCAAAAGTCTTTCGCTTTGCTCTTTGGTACGAATTCACACGTGGTAATCCATGACACCTTTTGTATATTTTTTCCTTAATTGGCATAAGAGCCATGCATTTTTCTTGTTGTTCACTTCGTTATGCCATGTATTGTATATTTTTCATTTAGAATTGTGCAATGTAGTTGCCTAAAAACGGATCAACTGGGTTTGTCATTTTCATGACCAAAATATTATGTGTTTTTCATGCACACAAAGCTTATGGTGTGAGGAACAACATATTAAATTTTTGTTTGAATTTCGTAAAGTAAATATCTTGATATTGCAAACCTTGAATTTTTTCAAACACGGTTTTCAAAAAAAATTCATGTATCTTTGGCCTATATATAATCTATAAAACTGTGATTTATTGATTGATAATCGTTTTATGCCACGAGGGGTTTTCAACGACATAGTATATATGTCAGATTTGGACTTAAATTGAGCATTCAACAGCCTTGGAAAATTGGTGTCACGAAATAGGTTCGTGGATCCGAGGTTAGAGACAATGAAAAGTAACCACGGACGATCACCACTCTCGGCTCCGGCGATTGAGCCTCACAAAAATCTCGCCTGAACATACAAAGTGCACAAACGTGCCCTACTCACTCAGACGAAGCGAACGCCGCCTTCCGCGTCGTCAAACAACTTGTGCACTTATCCAACTACAATCTCCAACCATTGCCCATACTGTCATCATGATGATCTGAGAACATTTTGTTTCTTGAAGCATTGAAATACTCACATGAATCTCCATGACTACAGAAAGTTCTAATTATGCAAGGTACATGTTATTACTACAGAATTAGATTGTCCATGAAAGCCTTCAATATAATGGAGAAAGTGATCTTGGAAAATTGTAATAATGTGAATGAAATTTTGCAACATTTAGCACGATTTCATAATAGAGAACACCAAATGTTGATAAAATGGCTTGTTTGGCATTTCCTCCCTCGTAAAAAGAGTTTTCTATCAATTTTTCTAAATGAATTTGACTGATTGTCAGGTTTATAATTAATATACTTTTAATTAGTTATAGATGATAAACTTATAGTCTTCGCCAAGTAAATTTTAAAGTATTACTACCTGGGAAGGGCACCAAGCAATTTTTTTGCGTCATTTGTTTAGATTAGTTGGTTGAACAAACATATGTCCTTTTTGAACCACAACATGTATTTTTTTGAACAAACATATATATATTTTTTTGTAGCAGCTAAAGCAAGCAACAATAAGATTGAGCAATAATCAATGATCAAGCAATTGGGATGTGCAAGAAAAGAGAGTATTTGGGAGTTGTGTTGTATATTTATATCACAGCCTTATACGCGTTTTAGGGTTACAACTTATAAATAGAATACTAGACATAGCCCTAAACCGATACAAATAAGGAAAATAGCGAACTGCCAAAAACGGGACAGCGCAGTTGCCTTTTTCCAGAATCTCTCTATCGCTATAGCACGGCCGCCCTATTTCTAGAAACTCAACCGCACTATTGCGTGCCCGTGTACTCTGTTGTAGATCCATCCTTGCCCTATACCCACAGTCAGTATCGCGGGAGGGCTATGTCCCCCGTACCCCCCAAGTCATACATGCCTACAATCGAGCCATCCATTCTAACAATCTCTACCTTGGCGAGCATTCACGCCTTAGAAGATAAAAGAACCCAACAACCCGAAAAACTCAACTTGGCACCTCTGTAGGACTTGACTTCCACATCCCTAACACAAACAGATGTGCAACAAATCCAAGAAATGCTTGAACTTGTCTGTAAGAACCGGCTTCGTCAGTATATCTTCAGCAATCTTCGTGGTACACTACAAGAAATTTGGTATTTAGCTACGAAATTTTTTGTAACTAATGGTCATCATTTCGCCGGTAAAGGTCTTTTGTGAAGAAACCTTTTTCGTCGTACGTTCGTCGCCTATGTGACGTCGCTAAAGGGTATTTGCTACGAAAATTATTTTCGTCGCGAATGAATACTTTTGTCTACGAAATAAAATGTCGCGGAATCAAGCGTCAATTTCGTCGCAAATCACATAATTCATCGCTGAAACGTGAAGAAACAACAACGAAATGTTTCGTCGTAAATCACATAATTCGTCTCAAAACGTGGAGGAACAGCTACGAAATATTTTTTCGCAAATCACATAATTCATCGTAAAAACGTGAAGGAATAGCTACTAAATGTCCATCGCAGTTGTCCTCCTCTTTTGCTACGAAAATATTTCGTCGCAGTTGTCCTCTATTTTTGCTACGAATTTTGTTTCATCACAAATGTTTTGCTATTTCACTAGGAATATTTTTCATAGAGCACTACGAAATGTTTCGTAGTTGATAGGTTGTTGTTTAACTATGAAAATAACTCGTAGAAGATTATTTTATCAATGTTGGTGTTTCACTCGACTGTGAAAATATTTCATTGTACAACATATCTTACCTGCGACAAACACACTAAACGTCTACCTACCATAAACACACCACTAACTTGTCTAAGAACAAGAGAATGAATGTATATTCTTTAGAGTCAATTTTGGTGCATTGATAATGAATGAAATAAAAGAGTCAGTTTGGAGGTGTTGATATGAATATATGGACATACACACAGTACATACATGACAGAATGGCTGCAAGAATATGTTCGGCATATGTTTTTTACTTTGTATAGGTCCAGCATAAGTTGAGTACAACTACCACAGGTAAATGTAGAGACGAAATGCCCCTAGGAGGAAATGAGAAGTCATTGCTCAAACTGGAGGATGATCTATCTGTGCTTCCGCCATTTGCAAGATACAATTTGGGGCCGAAAGAAATACTTCAACTGGCAACACTGCCATTTCTGAGAGCTTTGGAAGCGTCCATGTTTGAAATTTTCTTGACCTTTTCCTGGACCTGTTTAAGACAATCAAAATATAAATCACCAAAAAAGATAGAAATGTCGAGGCAATTGCAAAACACTTCTCCCTCTGTCCTTAAATGCGTCTTTTTTTTCTTTAAAAGAAAGTTGTCCCTGAATGTAGCCTCTTATACCTTTCTAACCATTAGTGACTTCATTTATTAGAGTATTATTTATGTGAATTGGCTCATAAATTTGATAAATTTTGACTCCATGCAAGCCTAAAAGCTGACAATCATTCAGGACTGAAGGGAGTACCAATTATTAAGCAGCATTAGTTCAAATCGACTATTTTATTTATGAAGTGAAAAACATGTGCAATGATTTGGAGCTAGATATAGAGTCAAGAAACCCAATGGCTAAGGCAGCACTTCATCCGTAAGAAACATGTGCTTAAAATTTTTGGCACTCATCAAATATGAAATAAATGTGATTTATATCGGCCCTAACCAACAACAAAACCTCGTAGATACATGACCATTAATCCAGATAGCAACAAAGAATACAGTGCAACAGCTCGAGTACATAATCATGCCTAAAAGAAATATGGAATCAAAAATAGATTACACGGGGAAGACATGTAAAAACAAGTCCAAAATTTTGAGAAAACACTCCATCACAGAGTTCTTTGATGCAATTTTAAAGAGATGCTAGCTTTTCAAAGGAACATAAGAAAAAGTGCTTTCTCCAGATGTTAAACCACAATATAGAGAAAAAGAATTAGGTCGCTGAAGAAGCTCTTCTCACCACCCCTATTTAACATAGAAATTGTCATGTCACTCAAAGGAGGTCAATTATTAGGACAATGAACCGAATCATCTGATCGCCATAGTCTCATTTATTTGATAGCAGAAAGAGATAACCTTCAATACTGCGACTCAAAAATTCTTATGACGTACAACCAAAGCACATCTAATAAACACAAAATTTGACATCACTAGCTGCACCAGTATTTGTCTTGTAACAAACTCGAACAGGTTTGCAACACTTTCAGTTATATTTTAAGCATATAGTAACATTTTCCCATTTAAACCAGTCACTAGGAAATCAGATTGCACGTTCCTAAAACTAATCATTAGCTTAGCTATAAAATTGGAAAAGGGAAGCCCAGACTTGATATCGGCCATAAGCACATTAAAAAAAAGTGTTTACAATGGACCAAAATAACATTGCAAACGGGGTAAAAGGCCATTTGATTGTTCAAATTGATTGAAACAAGAGTCATTCAACATTACGCACAATAATATTGCCTTAGCTACTAATATAATGAAGGTGAAAGCAATTACTCTACATTAAATACATGAATAATCATGACCCACGTTGGGTGAGACTGAAAGTAAAAAGAATTAAATCCTTACCTTCCAAAACTTGATAGTTTTGTCGTTAGTATATAGTAGAAAGAGGGTACCATTAGCTATTTGGCACCATCTGATCTTGTTGATCTTCTCCTCAATCTCAAGACTTTTGAGATAATCAAACTAAAAGCACAAGATATAGACGCAAAATGATTTACAGAGTCCAGTCAGCGATAAGCAAAACAAGCATCAAAATAAGAGTTTGTTTAAGGAATAGAAGCTATGTATATTCTTTTGATGTTTGCAAGTGTATCTGCCATCTATAGTGATTGAGTTTCGGCAAATGCCTCGTTTGCCTCTTTGAAAATTGATGCCATCCCTCTAGCATCAAATATTCTTGTAATTTAACGTCAGATTTTTATACTTAAAGAAGAAAACTATGTACGAGCCATAAAGATGATAGACAGACACATACACACACACACACATGTTTGTGTGTATGTGTGTGAGAGAGAGAAAGAGAGATACTAAGACAAAGAATTAGATGAAAGGAAAACCTCCAGTTCACATCTCTGGAACTTTGTTTAGTAACGTAACTCAGGGTGCCTACTAATTGGATAATTTGTCTTCTCTAAATCCCTTCGGCTTGCACCATTCTACACAAATTAGATTTAACAATCAAAACTTAACAACAAACATAAAACTTAAAGAAATAAATGAACTTCATCAAAATAAAATCCTAAATATTTGTACAATCTGACCTCCTTTGTAGCTATGTATTGTAATTGCAATTCCCATTCCTTGATTTTCCCCTCAGTTTCTCAGTAGATAACCTCAACATTATTCAAGACCAAATTGATATGATATACATATGCAGAATAAACACAATACATAAAATTTGAATGGGAAGAAAGCAAAATATTAGAATAATATTCGTACTTTAATAAAAACATATTAGGAAGTAATTGTCTAGCATTATGTCTACACATGCATGGAAAAGGTTGATCCAACGTAGATACCATAGAAAATAATCTGACATACATTTAGAAAGAAGGTCGAACCAGTTTACAATCTTGCCTTCCCAGTCATCCTAGATCCATCAATGGCAAGAGAATGACCAGTTATTAGGATTCCATCAACAGGACCTGGATAATAAACCAACATGAACAACTTAATAACAAAACATCATTGCGTTTATGAAGGCAAGCACAATTATTGAGCTAAACCCACCTGATCACCAATGTTCCGAGGTATAACATCACCACAACAATGTCATATATTGAAACCTTATCTCTTCTACCACCTCTAACAACCTGCATGCAGTTTAAGCATATATATAACAATTTCAATCCCAAATGAAACAACTAAAATAAAAATAAAAAGAGGATTAATCGATTGTTGTGGATACCTCTAGAGTTTTATTTTGCTTTTCCTCGTTCAAATTGTGAAACTGAAGGGACTGTCGGTAATCAATGATTGCTAATGAAAATAACCAACCAAAAGTAAACACCATTAGTAACAAATGCAAGCTTCTCAAACTTTATGTATGTCTTATATAATGACTATAGTAATTCAACCCAATGCACTAATAAACAACAAGGCAAGGAAATCAAAACCCATCAACAGTAATGAAAATTAGAAGATCATGCTCACAGAACCCAGCTCTCATCCTCCTCTTCACACACACACACACACACACACACACACACACACAGAGAGAGAGAGAGAGAGAGAGAGAGAGAGAGAGCAATATCTAACTACAGCTGACATGGTTCATATGACTTTTACATGATCAAAGCAGGCTACATCATCAAAGTTTTCACTGCAGCTGACATGGTTCATATGACCAATTTAGCTCATTAAAATATGCACCTAACACAACCAACTCTACAGATAGAATCATATCTAACTCTGTACATCTATTCTATAGATATAAAAATATCTAACTCCTAATCTCTAGCCATCTATTGCACATTATATAGTAAGCTTCCACAAGATCACATGTACTGTAGACGAAAGAAATATAAAACCTCAAATGCAAGATTGGGGTTCAACAAACAAGAATCAGAACTAATTGGATTTAGAATTAAGCAAATGCAAGTAAGCTATTTGCAATAGAACCCAATGTAAATGAAAGAAAGCTATTTGTATAATTATTCAAATGTGAGGAATCTGACCTGTGTTATGGAGAAGAAACCGAGGAGAAAAATCAAAAGGAAGGTGAAAAGGAGCTGCAGAAACTGTGTTGGCAGCTTGCATACTCTGTAATCAAAATTCATTTTCTCACACTCACAACTTGAAACGACGAACCATTTTTTGACCCATAAATTAGGCTCGTATATCTTTCCAACCATATAGGGCACACCACCTAGTTCTTTCCCAGTGAAAACAGTTTTTCGTTCAAAGACAGATCATTTGCAGGAGTTCTAGAAACTGCATCAAGACCCAGATTTTGATAATGACTTGATAGTTAACAATTATCTGTTGCAGGATATCATCTCAAGACTAAAAGAAACAACACTAGTATGGTAGAAAATCTAAATGTGTATCTAATGTAACTAATGTGCTGTGGTTCGTACTAATTCTAATAATTTCTCTCTAAGCATTCTTTTGAAATGATATTCCTGATATTTATGGATTTTTTAAGGCCTAAAATGTGCTATCTATGCAATTGAGATCATAATTTTAAGGAATTTGGTGCTTAAATTCTAATGTAGCAAACTTGTTACTAGAGGATCACAAAATTTGTTTTTTTATCTTGGAAAGTAATATAATAAAAGCATGGGGGTGAACTTCAGCAATTGAAGTTACTCACTTGTTTACTTCTTACAATTACATAGTTATGTGTTATAGATGAAAGGCTACTCTCCAATTCTTCTAAATACCTACGAAGAGAAATTCACTATCTGCCTATGCTTTATTAAAATGATGTCTTATGAACTCATTTTCAGAAAGCATCGAATCTGGACACAATAATGCCAATTCATACTTTCGTGGAAAAGGTCAATCGTTATAACTCAAAACAGCAAGCTTTTCTGTATTTTCATGCGTGATCAAAATGAAGTTTCCATGGGGGTGAACTTCAACAAATTTTGAGCAGTACATTTCCATAGCCAAAAAATTAGTGGCACGTTAGAGTTCCTAGATTTATACTTCAGTAAAGATCTGGACAAACAACTATAAAGAAAGCAATTTGATTTACCATCAAAATCAATTCTTTAGTAGCAAAACATCATATCTTCTTATCAATAACACAAAACATATAACAGCTAGAAAAAGAGTTTTTACCCTTACACTGAGAGTAGTCCAGCTACATCAAAGTTTAGTTTGAGCAGAATCAAATACTAAGATGATGTAAGGATGACTAGATGAGCACCAAAACAACAATAAACCATGAACTCAAGTGACCTTCATAAAATACTCTCACCTAAATCATCGTCAACAGGAACCAACATAAACTGATGGCAGTACCAAGAAACTAATGACAACTAGAAATCATGTGTACTTCTCACCAGATCACCATATTAAATCTCCAACCGCAATAACAAAAATCTAAATCAGGCAATCATCCAAACAACCATTAATTGAAATACGTAAACAACTAGAATTGAAGTAGCCATGCCATTAATACCTCTAAAACCACATCTACTAGATCAATGGCAATATCCCGCGGCACGAAATCACAATGACTATCACTTTTAACATTTTTAGTCTCTTCAATCCAATTGTGCAAGTGGAATGGTAGTTGTTGGATGAAATCACTTGAAGTCACAAATTGAGTCTTTTGCTGGATAACCTATTGAAATAGGACACGTCAAATTCAATGTTTCGTTAGCGTATAACCAATGTTAAATGACTGTTCAATATATCTTAAATGAACGAGAAAAAAATACCTGTTTCTTCTTTGGCCTAGGTGTCGTAGTGAGAGTAGGAGGTTTTTAATCGATGGACCAATCTCATAGGCAATCTCTTCACATGACGACCAGCTATCTTCAATGGACTACTCATACTCAAATTTACTCAGATCATGTGTGGTTGATTTGTCTTGTTTAGTCATTATGGACTTAGGACGACCACGAGTAAGAATTTTCTATCCTTTGGGATGATTAAGTGATGTCGTTGGTGGTTGATTTATTTCGTTCAATCTCTTCAAAATTAACAACCGCTCTAAACCATTTGTTTGTTCCTGTAACGCCCGCGCCATTTGCATCATTTACATCATTTGCATTCGTTCTATGTTACGTCTTATGTTTTAACATCGTCATTTCATGTGCAAATGTTGTTCATATGTACTTGCCATTGAGATTGTTATACACTTTTTAAGTGTATGAATGTGTGTTATAAGTTTCATTATCATTACACTTGATTTGGTATGTTATTTGTTTACTTTGGTTTTGGGACCTTTCGGAGGCCTTTACTTGGTGTTCTAGCTTCACTTAAGTGTTAGAACCATCATGGAACCTTTGAGAAACATTTTGGGACTTTTCTAGACCACATTTCATGATTTTAGGGTGTACTGGAAGTTGGGCGAGCGCCTGGGCGCGCGCGCATTTGGCAGAAACTTGGTTTGGGCGATTCTGGAGGATGGGCGAGCGCCTAGGCTGGCGCCTAGGCGGCCGCGCCTCTTCCAGATTGGTTGCTCTGTTTTTCCTGCTTTGTAAAAATGTGACAGTTTTGCCCCTTTGGCCCAACTAGACGTACCTTGACTGTTTGACCACCCTTTTTACACCTAAAACACTGAGTAAACACCACAAACACCATCTCTTCCATTTCTTTCATCCATGGTGTGAGAGAAAGCTAGTGTGAGAGAAATAGTGTGAGATTAGTGTGTGTAAACCTTACCTTCCCTCTCCAACCATAGATTCTTGCGTGCAACACCACCATTGGACTGCTTAAGACTTGGGGAATCCATTGCTAAGCTTGGATTGTGAATCCATTGGGTAGATTTTCTTATGGAAGTAAGCTACTATCCCTTGTTCTTCCTCTATTATGAGTTGTTATACATGTTAGACTTGTTAGATGATGATATATGTTAGAAATCATCAATTTTGAGTATGTTTGACTATGTTGACTTTTCAAATTCGTGGTTGACTTTTGGCTTGTGATTAAAGACTCATGTTTACATGTTAGAAATGTGAAGTATGCTTAGTAATTGTTAAGTTTACAGTATGATTAATTCGCGTAAACTCGAACTCATTAGAAACCGAAAATGACTCTAACGGAGTTCGTTAGGATTTCATAATCGATGAGACCACGTGTGTGATTTGGGAATTCTTGAATGATTCGAGTGATTCGTTAGAAAATTTGGTTACACCGATTGTGCATTTAATATTACGTAAATTGTCGTAATTATTGTAGGTTGGTTAATTGTGGTGTGAGATTATTATAACTCACTTGTGACATTCATATTATTGTCAATTGTTGTTGTTGTGGTGTACTCCCTACTTTGGAGTATGACCTTTTATGTTTAAATGTCGAGTAAACATCTACTTGTGCATTTAGTTAAGTCCATGGCATATTTGTTGGCGGTGTATTGACGCTCGATTATTGCGTGAGCTGGGGCTACGTAATAGTCGAAGGCCAATACATCGGGCCTCGCCTTACCGTTGGCCGCGGTAGGGGTATAGCGCCATTTGTTGTATGGAATAAACGCAACCATGGTAAGCTATATCCGTGGTAGATTCTTGGGTTGTAGGGACCGAGATCACCCGTCGACGTGAATACAGAAAATGGTTCACATGTGTGTTTTGGTTATTGGTTTTCTTGTTCGAGCACGTCAACAACGACTCCACACTTGGTATATTATTGGTTGGTTGGTTGGAAGTATTGGTTTGGTCGGAGGTGTACCTCGACGCCGTATCCCTTTTAATGTGTTTACTTATAGTTCTTATGTGCTTCCTATATGAACGAATGTTGGTCATGGTTTCCAACCGGTATGGGACGGTTGGCGATCGTCGAGCCTCTCGTGTAGTATAGGGTTGTTTGGTTATGTGCGATACATGTTATTCCTGTTTAATATTGAAATGATATTATAATGACATGAGTACTTGTTATCTTTAATGTCTTACATCTAGCATGCCATATTGTTGCATTAGTAGCTTATTGAGTTTTCAAGTCACCCCGTTTGTTTTCATTTGTTTTCCTTAGATCAAGCGCCGGCGAGGAATCCTTAGTGTTCGAGTTCGGGTCCGTTGGGCGACATCTTTTGGTAGTGCACCTTGTGCCTAAGTATTTTCTTTTGGTGAGGCCGAGGGTGTACTTGTTACTTAAACAATGTATTTGTTGGGTAGATGTCTTGAGTGTTATATGACGTATTCTTTTGTTGTGCTGGCATGGTTGTCGTGAGGTTGTATGTATATTTGTTAACTTTAATTCCTCTTACTCTGATATGTTTATATATGTACCGAGCTTGTTAGCTCGAGTTTGTTGTTGCTAGCTAACGTGTTGTTTCTCCGGCTGGTTTCGCCGTCGAGGTTTAGTATTGTTTAAAATGTTTCGTTGTTTAAAGAAAACTTGCACGTGCATTACAGGGTTTTCTCATGACTTTGCATTCTTTTAAACGGAATTTTTGAGATGTTATTTTAGTGTTTTCCGCTTTTTCTCGCGCTCCGAACGGGATTCACATCGGATCTCGGGTCGGGTCGCGACAGTTCCCACTATGAAAGCTCAACAATTGACTATTTAAATCGACTGCTCATTTCTTCGACTATACCAGCATCTTTTACCTTTGGAGGTATGATATCTAACTTTCTCTAAAAGGCGTCAACCTTATCAAGTGGAATTCGTATGTTCAATCTCTTATATTTTAAAATCTCATGACCATAAGGCAACCCGCATCTCTTTCTCAGTATATACCCACACAGTAAAGGGTCGACACCATGTTCACCAATAGTGCTCATTTCATCATATATCAAGTTCAATCCATGTATCGACACCATTGTCCCTCGCAACTAGAGGTGCCCAAATGGTTTGGAACCGGCAGTTCGAACCAAAACCGAACCGTCCCCTAACCGAAATCGTCGGTTCTACCGTTCGGTTTGATTTCTATTTATCAAAAACCATGACCCACCGATTCTTCCCCAGTTCCAAACCATCAGTTCAATCCCAGTTCAAAACTGGATGTTTGAATCGCCAAAAACAAAAAAAAAAAAAATTGAAATTTTTGAAATTTGTAATTTTAAAATTTCAAAACAACCAGCCCTACTGGCTACTGCTGCTTTACGTATGCAAGATGATGTAACTGCTTTACGTGATGAAGTACGTCCAATTAGGGAAGTAATTTCTTATTTGGTTAGACATCCAAATGTAACCAAAAAATAGATTAAATTTTGTACACATTATAAAATTAAACCTAAAAAAAATTAGCCTAAATGTTCCAACCTGATGGAATTTCACCTATAAAATGTTAAATCAATCTTATGAATATAGGGAAGCATTGTGCTCATTTTTTACACAAATAGATTATACCGATAGGTTATTTCCTTAACAATGGGATGCTGATAATAATTTATTTAATATTTTGAAAACATTTAAAGATGCTACCGAACAATTATCTGGTTCTTATTATCCTACTTTCATATTAGTTTTAGAAAATTGTGCTAAAATTAGTGCTATATTCAAGCATTTTTATTATTGTCCAGTTTTACGAGAATGTATTGCTAATATGAGACAAAAATGGCTAAAATATTTTTTGAACATTCCAATCATATTTTTAGTTGCTAACTATTAGATTCTAGGATAAGACTAAATGGTTTAGAAGAATTACTTGATTATTATTACGCAAATTTATTCCCTGATGGCATTAATTTAACTATAATTGTTCCTATCTCAAAGGTATAAGACGTTGTAGCACAAGCGAAAAATCCTTTGTATTATATTTTTAAGGAATATTACACAATTTATGGTAAGTTAATTGTAATTTGTATATTAGAATCTTTAATTTAAAATTTGTAGATTACAATTTTTTATTTATAGATTTGTAGATTGTATAGATTAGAATTTTTTATTTATTGAACAAATTGTAAATTAGTGGTAAGGCTCCTTTAATTGGCTGTCCCCCTCCTTGTAATTTTTTATTATGATTATATAAATTAGTTAGGGTACTGCCCTTGTTTTTTTTTTCTTTTTTTTTTTCACTTGCTAAACTTTATTGTAAGTTTTTTTGAGTTCTTAAATTTTTGTTATCATTACAAAACTTTTGCAAAATTTGTTTATGCTTGTAATTTTTCATAACTAAAGTTTTTATAATTTATAATTTATAACTTTTAATAACTAACATATAACACTTATTTGTACACTTTATATTAGTTTTTTTTTTTAAAAGGGGGAATCGGGAAACCGAAACCAGAACCGGAACCGGCGATATACGGTTCGGTTACGGTTTGTACAATGGCGATTTGGCAAACCGGCGGTTCCAAACTAGAACCCGCAGTTTGAACCATTTGAACACCTCTACTCGTAGCTCTCTAGATACAATTGATTTGTATTTATGCTGGATAACTTTTCTGCTCTTCTCAAATGAATGTTTGATTACCGTGTGCGATGTCTGTATTAGGGTGTAAATCTGTCACCAATATGTCTCAAAGTTACCTTGACTCGAGTCGAGCTGTCTTTTCAACAATTCATGTTGACTCTCCACCCTAAAATACAAGTTACAATCGTTATTAAGTATATATCTAACAAAATACCTATTAAACAATGAATTCAACATGGCATGATATTATGCGTTAAATATCTATTTGTTGTGGTATTGTCAAAATGCATGACTATATCCATCCAAAAAGCCCCAAATCTTCCCTTGTATGATGTCAACCATTGCTCCATGACATATTTAACAGCAAGTGGAAATTCTTTGAAGTCTGACCGGAGTCTTTATAGCAAGTCAATATAATTTGATTCAGTATCTGCGAGAACCCACGTATTCCAATACATAAAAAAAAACAATCCCATTTATCTTTCACACGAAATAATTTCTTGCAAAACGTCTCGAGGTGCAAAGCGTTCTCTGAATTGAATTTGTTAAACCAAGTTCTCTATCAGTAACAATCACGTAAGGTAGGGAGGTTTGGTCCATCAATGATTTTAAGAGTGTCAACGCCCACATATAGTTCTCTTCTCGCTCGAACTCCAAATAGGCGGCTGCAGTATGAAATGTCATTTGTGTGGACGTCACACCAACAATTTCCAACAAAGGTAATTTACACCTGTTTGTCTTGTACGTACAATTCATAAAGAGGACGCTCGGAAAACATCGCATTAACTCTACGTTCGTTAGGTCGGTGAAGAAAATATCCTTGACAACATCGGTCTTCTCGCAGCAATGGTGTTTATATAAATATCCATGTTCATTCAACATAAACATAAGCTGCTGCATTTGATATCGCCCCTCACGCTCGAAAACTCTATTTTGCAAACGAGCATTGTAGATAGTCTTTATTGTGGACTTATTATCTAAAAATTTTGATTTTAAACCAAACAAAATGTCATTGGATTTACTATTTGTGTGAGAAAAATCAATGACGTTGTTAGGTCCAAGGTTGCTCTATATAGGCTAGAAGGGGGGGGTTGAATAGCCTATGTCCAATTTTTGAAATAGATTCAAAAATCTTACTTCACTAGGGTTTTATAAATTTTGCAGGCGGAAGACTTGTGAAGCACAGGACAAGTTGAGAATGGCTGATCTTGGCAGACAAGATCGCAGCTTCTAAGATTGGAAATCTGGAAATTCAAAGCAACACAATCAAATCACAATCACACACAAATAGACAGAATATTTAATATGGTTCACACTTATAAATAAGTGCTACGTCCACAACCAAAGTGGTCAACTTTGGATTTGAAAATCGTGTACTAAGTTTTTCCACTAGATATTTTACAAACTAAATCTCTAATGGAGAGTGTACAAAAATTTTGTTGACCAAGTGTTTGTGTGGGAGAATTGATATCAATAAGATACAATTCTCGTGAGCTATGAAAAGCTAGGTGTTGCAATCAATGAAGAGCTTTTAATGGACTAAAAGTCTAAGTATGAAGCTCTTCAAAGAAGGTAGTACAGATAGGACGTTTAAGCGTTAATGCACTTGAAGAAGATGAAGAATATTCAGAGTTGTAGTAGTTAAAGTATATTGAATGCAGCAATGGAGTCTCCTTTTATATGCAGGAGAAAGCTTGGAGCCGTTGGAGATCTTCTAATTTGAATTTAAGAGCAATTAATGCTCTAATCTGGTTGTTGACTCCTGATAGGCTGACCTGTAGCTTGCAGTCTGTTTCCTGACACTTTGCTAAAAATAGGCGATCTGTGTTTGCAGGAGGAGTGTCCTTTTCTGAGTGTATGCCAAGAATGGAAACCTTCATTGAATGCGCTTTGCAGGTTAACGTTGCATCGAAATCAATGAAAGCTTCAAATCAGGACATGTCTTCGGCAGTTCTATATCAGACGTTCTTGAGGTTCTTCAACATTGCTGATGAAGCTTGGCCGATATGAACTTGTCCGATATCTTAAAGGACTCCGATGCACACTTTGCCTATGCATAGAGGATGACCGATATCCTATAGGCTATCTTCTTCAAGGTAATTTACAAATAGCAACCCTAAGCTATTCAAGCTATGCCTAAGTACAAGTTGCCACACTAACGACACGCAGCCCATTAGTCACCTTGTCTTAGACTTAGGTTATGGATTCAAGCAAATCTAGGCTAAGATGCAACAATCTCCTCCTATTTGCTTGAGTCCATGACCCTACGAATACAATATCAGCTGACCATGTTCAAGTCTAGTAATAACATGCTTGTAAGATTGATATATTAAATAAGCATGCCCTAGATGAACTTACATAAAGGTCATTGTATTCAAGAATTACAAAGTGTTTACAAAAAGGAAATTAAGCATGAGACACTTGTAATTAGACTGAATTTAAAGACATGCGATAGGCGAATAGGCAATATAGGACATGTCTTTAAACCAAGGGTTTAAATTTCATGCAATCACATAATAAGCGCTCATAATAAACATGAAAGTTTTAAAAGATAGACATTGTTAATTAAACAAGTTGTTTAATTACAAAGTTTAGTAAAAAGATTATACAAAATATCATCGGCCGGTTCGAGAGGATGACCTAGATGATGCACGGCCTTTGCCTTTGCCTGATGAAGATTGCCCGTATGCCCTTGATGCCCATTTAGAGTCAACAGCAGCCTTAAGTCTTGCAATTTCTTCGTTTCGCCGCTAGCTCTTCTTTAGTATCGGCCAATTCAGGAGAGCTCTTTGTTCTTCTCGCTTGAGCGAGCATTATGCTCAATGAGCTTGGTCGCGATCATTGTTGAGTCCGGCCATCTCCTCCTTCATGGACACAAGCGAGGCATCAATAAAGCCGAGGCGGTGCTCAGTAGTCCTGCGCTCCTTGCGGTAGTAAGCCAAGTGCTTGGCCGTGAGATTACGCGTTGCGCGCACAGAGGAGTGAACAGAGCGATTGGCCTGGCGTTGAGAGTGAAGCACAAGCTTGTAGCCAGCTTCAACCATGTCGACGACCGCATCGCTTAGTTGCTATGTTGTCCCAGCTTGGTTTCGAAGTGGCGACGTCCCGGATGAAGTGGCCGAGATCCGGCGGCAAGGGCACTGGCCGGCCGAGATGGATCGTAGGCAGCATCAAAAGCGGCCTTTGCACCTTTGGAAATCTCCATCACTTGGGTCATGCACCGCACATGGGTGATGTGAGACCGATCTGCAGAGAGTTGGTGCGGGCCTTGGTCGTCAACAGAGATGACCTCAAAATCTTGCAAAAATTTGTGGATAGCCTCGCAGATAGTAATCGACGAGTCGGATGACGGCGATGGTCCCGCCGAGGGGAAGGATGGTGGTGGCTTGGGTAGGTGAGGGTGGAGGATGGCGGTGGGAGACAGGATTGGCTAGAGGATGAGGGAGAATGGATGGTGGAGGAGATTTCAATAGAGGGAGAAGGAAGGCTAGACAAGATGCGAGGAACAGGAAGAGCCTTTCTATGTAGATGACATAGGAAAGGGGTGAATGAAGAAAGGGGGAGGAGAAAAGAAAGGGGAAAGGCTAGGAGAAAGGAAGAGAAGAGGGATGAGAGGGTTGAAGCCAAGGAAGGTTGTGACTACATCAATGAAGTCGTAGACCACGGGGTGAAAAAGGATGGAAGGATGGCCGATAATGGTGAAGACCGGGGTTTAGGCAGAGAGAGAGGGGGAGATGTCCGATTTGGTGGGAAGGGGAAGGCCTAGGTCTTTATGGATGGCAACCCATTGGTTGAAGATCATAAGATCTTGAACCGCCGAGTTGTGGGAGAAGAAGAGTTGTGACCAGCAGAGGAAGAGGGTCATAGTAGGCACCCCATTGAAAGATGATTTCACCGCAGACATAGGCCGACAGGAAATCTCTTGGGGTAGTCAAGGGTGGCCAAGAAGGGGTCGAGTCGGCAGGTTGGGTTTAGGCCTGCTGTCTCGAAGGACAAGAGCCCGCACCTCGGGTGTAGGTGGTTATAGGGAGTAGGTTTGAGGCGTTTGGGAGTAGGCGGGTCGAAGAGGGAGAGATAGGTCGTTTGGAGGATGGGGTTGAGAAGAGGTGGCAGTGAGAAAGATGGCTTGTGTGGTGGTTGGTTGGATGGGAGCAGAGGGAGGAGGTGAGGAAGTAGGTGAGGTGGTAGTGGTAGTAGGCGAGGTGGTGAAGGTGGAGAAGGTGGAGGAGAAGTGGTTTCAGCTTCCCACAAAATGTACCCTCTTCTTTGCACTCTTCTTAAAACGTTTGCCATGTTTGGACTTAGTAGGAGTGGAAGAGGCGAAGTTGGTGATTGAGATGTTGTGGTGGGAACTGGTGGAGGAACAATGGAGAAACGCCGGTGTGGATGAGACCTGAGGAAGGCCAAATGATTCGTCTGTGGGTAGGAGGGTTTGTTTGGTTTGGGTTTGGAGGATTGGGAGGTAGGTTGAGAGGGTTTGGAGAGGTCACCGGTTGGAAGGATGATGTGTCCTTCTCAACGCCTTCGAGCGAGCTTCTGGATTGTTTGAGTTTAGGAGTGAGAGAGGGAGAGTGTTTGGGCTTTTGGTAGGAGGCTCAAGAGCTCATAGGGATCGTGGTCTAGCCCGCCGAGGTCAAAGTGTTCAGCAACACCCGATGGGTGTAGGCTCCTCCTCCTCACCGGTAACCCAATGCGTATAGGTGACCTTCCTCTTACCCTTGCCGGCTTGGGTAGAGGGCCACCAAGAGTAGCAGAAGAAGAAGTGCAGCAGCAGCAAGACGAGCGGAAGAAGCAGCCTCACCGCGTTGGTTGTCCTTTTGGCCATATCATCCCTATAGCGGGTGATGTTGTTGACCGTGAAGACGTAGGTGTTGGACACCTTGATGAGGTCGTCAGAAGCGACCAGCTCATCAATCTCCTCATAACGGCGGAGGATGACATTGATAACCCTGACAAAGGGCCTCTTCATGGACGGGTGAGCTTGGACTTCAGAACACTCGGGATAGCATTGAAAAGATGATCTTTGCCCGTTGAGTTGCTTGCGAAGGACCACGCCTTGGTCCACATCACCGTTGGGAGGTGAAGATGTCCCTCGAGCCATTTTTGAATAAAATGCTCTTGTCGAGCGATGGCCGATATGGTAGGGGTTTTTTCCTAGACATCTCGGAAAACCTCTCGGTTGGGCGACCCCTCATCATCTCCCTGCAAGTGCCGATTCGGCATCGGTCAAGTCCAATTTGCCTTCAACAGGCAGTCCAAGGATTTCTCCAACATCCTTGTAGGTCAACTTGATATAGTGACCCCTGATGTAGCCCTTGATGTAGCTTAAATTGACAGGCTCAGAGGCATTAGCTGGAGGAGGAGGCAGAATCATCCTCGTATAGAATTCCTCAGCTAGATAGTTGCTGTAGTGGGTGTCGTTGAGTTGGAACAGGGGGAGGAGTCCACACTCGCTAAATCTTTCAAGGGCATCACCGCATGTGCAAATGATTGAGTCTATGTCGATAGTCATCCCCGGGTGATAGCTTGACCTGGGAAGGGTCCTTATAGGGAGCTCGCAGCCAATGCAGCTGGTTGGCTTTGCAGAAGATGAAGTTGTGGCAGCAGCCTTTGAGGATTTAGACTTTCCCTACATAATCGGCGATGTGAGAACAAGACATATAGAAATCGGCAGATATGCAAGAAACAACAGATAATCATGCAATCGGCGATAATAACATAAACAGTAATCGTTCGATCAAAACCCAAAATATAGACAAATTGAACCAAAATATAAGAACAGTTCATCATCCGGGTTTCAAATATCTTCGAGTTTGTCATTTTTGAACCAACAAAGTGGTATAAAACGAAAACAAAGTATCACATAAAGCTCAAAAACACATTCACACCCAAACAAACAAGATTCAAGCAACAATCGCAAGAGTCCGATATTCATCAATGGCGGACGCTTAAAGACGCACATTAGGTCAAGACAAGACCACAAAACCGGATTTAAACGAATTGAAAAGGTGTGGAAACTCTTACCATTGATGATTTTAAGCTGAAAACTTAGAGATTTTGAAGATTTGAAGGCTTTTGGAGGGATTTCGATTGGAAGACGGAAGGTTTTTGAAAGTTAGAAAATGGCGGTTGTTGAGAATTGTGAAGAGTTACGTACATTTTACCCTTTTATACCTCCGACAGCCACTAAATGGAATTTGATAAAATTTGAAGTCCGCATTTATTACCCGATGAGTTACCGTACGTATGGCGCCCTTAAGTCCGCCTATATTATCAAAGTCCGCCTATTTTATTGAAGATCGATGTGGAGATAGACACTTACCCAAGGTTGTCTATTTACTCGCGAGTTGAGATCGGCCGATCACATAGGCTTAATAACAGCAGCTTGATGAAATAACTTAAAGAATTAGCTAGAAAGGATTAAGGATTGAGGTCAAGCATACCAAGCTCTCCTCTTAAATATGCAAACCTGGTTGAATCAAGTGGTTTTGTGAAGATGTCTGCTACCTGATTCTCTGTAGGCACATATTGCATGCTGATGTTACCTTTTTCAACATGATCTTTAAGAAAGTGATATCTCACATCAATGTGCTTTGTTTTGGAGTGCATGACAGGATTTTGAGAGACTGAAATTGCAGATGTGTTATCACACATTATAGGACAATCATCAGTTTTGATCTCATAGTCCACTAGTTGTTGTTTGATCCACAGCAATTGTGAGCAGCAGCTACCAGCAGCTATGTATTCTGCTTCAGTTGTTGAAGTTGAAACAGAGGTTTGCTTCTTGCTGGCCCATGAGACAAGTCTATTTCCTAAGAATTGACATGTCCCACTTGTGCTTTTCCTGTCAACTTTACATGCAGCAAAATCAGCATCAGAATAGCCTATAAGATTAAAAGATGAATCTCTAGGATACCGATTCCCAAATTGGGAGTATCTATCGATATCCGATGATTCTTTTGACCGCTTGTAGGTGAGACTCCTTTGGATCGCCTTGAAACCTAGCACAAACACAAACAAAGAAACATGATATCGCCTACTAGCAGCTAAGTATAAAAGTGAACCAATCATGCCTCTCAGAGAGTCATGTCCACTTTCTTGCCCTTCTCATCTTTGTCAAGATGGCGCTTAGTAGCCATAGGAGTCCAAGTCGTTTGCATTCTCAAGACCAAATTTCTTGATGACATCCTTTGCATATTTGGCTTGATTGATGAAGATACCATTTGAACTTTGTTGAATTTGAAGACCAAGGAAAAAGTTGAGCTCTCCCATCATGCTCATCTCAAATTTACTCTGCATAAGCTTTTCAAACCTTTTGCAAAGATTTTCATTAGTAGAACCAAAGATAATATCATCAACATATATTTGAACAAGTAAGGAATGACCTTTATGCTTCATAATGAAAAGAGTAGTGTCAATTTGACCTCTTACAAAGCCTTGAGATATCAAGAACTTTGAAAGGGTCTCATACCGTGCTCTTGGAGCTTGTTTAAGTCCATAAAGGGCTTTCCTTAGCTTGTAGACATCTTCTCTCCTTGAGCAGTCTATGAACCCTGGTTGCTCAACATAGACTTCTTCTTGAAGTTCTCCATTTAAATGCACTCTTTACATCCATTTGATAAACTTTGAAGTCCTTGTAAGAGGCATAGGCCAAGAATAACTGATAGCCTCTAATCTTGCAACAGAGCAAATGTCTCATCATAGTCAATACCCTCCTCCCGTCCGTATCCTTGGGCTACCGCCTTGCCTTGTTTCTTGTAATGTTGCCGTTTTCATCCATTTTGTTTCGAAAACCCACTTTGTGCCAATAACCGCTTGTCCTTTAGGCCTAGGGACTAGTGACCGACTTGGCATCCGTCAAATTGGTTTAGCTCTTCTTGCATAGCTTCCACCCACTTGGATCTTCCAGAGCTTCATCAATCTTTTGGGTTCAATGTTAGATACAAATGCGAGAATACATGCATTCGCTTGAAGCTTGTCTAGTTTGAACACCAAAGATTAAGATCTCCAATGATTTGAGTGATAGGATGATCTTTTACTTCCCTAACTTCGCAGTTGAACTTGTCCTATTGCATCGGCAGAGTTGGATTCTTGAGAAGTAGAAGTGATCAAGCTTGGTTTTCTAAAGGGTAGGTTAATTCCAAGGTAGGTTGTATGACTTCGGTGGAAGGCAAAGGGGATTCGGATTTTCGAGTGTTCATTTGATGGTTCGTTTGAGGATTCTAACAGTTGACTCTTGGAAGATCTTGTGAAGAAGGAGGATCAGCAGATCTGGACTTGGCCGTTCGCACTGCCTCATATTCATCGAATCATTAGTAACCTTAGGAGCCAAATGTGGCCCAATGAAATCAAATTCATCAAAAGAAACATGTACAGATTCAACAACTCTAAGTGAAGTTTTATTATAAACTCGTATGCTTTTGAAAACTTGGCATATCCTTAAAAATTCCTTCATCACTTTTGGATTCAAACTTACCTCTATGTTCTCTACCATTGTAAAGAACATAGCATTTACAACCAAATATTTTAAAGAATCCAATGTTGGGAGTTTCGCCTCTCCATATTTCATATGGAGTTTTGTTATGAAATTTATTTATGATGGACCTGTTTTGTGTGAAGCAGTGTTCACGCCTCGCCCGAAATACATAGGCGGTTGGCTTCAGCAATCATTGTCTTTCCCGCTTCAATGAGAGTTCGTTCTTCCTTTCAAAGAACTCCATTTTGTTGAGGTGTGCCAACCGCAGAGAAATTGTGACCAATTCCATGGTCATCACAATATTTGGCAACACCATTGTTCTTGAACTCGTTCCATTGTCTGATCTGACATCAGAGATATCATCCAGCTTCTGAGTTTGTAGTCTTCTGAAGAGTTCAGTAATGATGTCATATGCTTCATCTTTGGAGGACATCATTTCTACCCAAGTAAATCTTGAGTAATCATCAACTACTACAAGAGTATACTTGCTGCCACCAAGACTTGTAGTAGTTACAGGTCCAAACAGATCCATGTGCAAGAGCTGTAGAGGTCTGGTTGTTGATAGGCAAGGCTTGCTTTTGAAGGAAGATTTGTGTAGTTTGCCCAGTTGACATGCTCGCGAGACCGTGTGATTCACTGATATTTTAGGCAAACCGACAACTAGATTGTCTTTTGATAGCTTCTCCGGTATTTGAAATTGAGATGACTAAGCCTTTTGTGCCACAACCTGTTGTCGGTTGATGACCTAGCAACCAAGCAAAGATTTGATTTTCTTCCAACAAAGATTTAGGTCAACAAAGATAGACATTTCCTTTTCGAACCCGTCAGATAGTTGAACATGTCTCATTGTCCTTTATGAGACATTGACTTGAGGAAAACCGACATGTTAGCCCTTTATCACGTATTGTGATATGCTTAGCAGATTGTGCTTTAAACCTTCAACTAGAGAGACTTTGTTGATGGAGAGATTGCCTCGATTATACTTCCATAACCAATGGTCTTCCCTTTTGAGTTATCTCCAAATATGACCGAGGGACCTTTTGCTTCAACAATGCTTGAAAGAAGATTTGGATCACCATCATATGCTTTGAGCATCCACCGCCTAGATACCATAGATCTTTCTCTTCTTCATTGACACCATGAAGCATTCCTGAAATATAGACATTTAAGAATATGGTCCCCTTTTATTTTTGGGTCCTCAAGGTTAGCAACCTTTTGGGATCCACACTTGTTTAACCTTTGGAGGAGTAAATCCTCTAGATTTAGGTGTGAATCTCAGAAGGCATTCATGAATCTCATGACCATGGCATTTGCAGAAAGAGCATTTGTGAAATCCTTCAACATGAGTAATGATTTCTTTTGAGGCTTCTTAATATCGCCAGCCTTTGGAATGATCTTTCGCGATAATTGGCCTATAGGACTTAGGCCGAAAATGCCTTTTCTTGTTGATGTTAGGTTTACCATAGGTAGACCTTTATCAAAAGATTTTGTATTTACAGCACATGTCCTTTAAGCTTTTATCTCAGAATTCACTTCTTTTACCCTTTTATAGGCAAGGTTGGGATCAGCAGCCTTGCCTTTGACAAATTTAATAGGTTTGAGCCGAGAATTCCTAGACTTGCTATTAGTCATCCCCGTTTTCTTAGGGTGACTAATGGCGGTTTTAGTTGCTCGACTCACTATTAGCAGAGTCATTCCGGCATTGCTTTCTTTTGGACTTGTCTTTTGTGTTTTTGGGATAAACAAAAGGAACTTTGTTAAAGCCAAGTCCTTGCCTTTGGGAGACTGCTGGTCATAAGGAACTTCTGCACCCAATTCTTCAAAGAATCACTTCGGTGTCTCATCCTTTTGAGAACTAGAAGAACTACCTACTTTGAACTCACTTTGGAAACCAATGCCGCTTTGTCATCTAAAGTTTTCTCGGTTTGAAAGAATGGCATCAAAGTTTCCTTTAGAGTTATTCCAAGTATTGACAACCTTTTGAAGGTCATCTTTCTCGAATTTATCTTCTTGATGTGTTCAAGTAGGAAATCCACTTTTTCATCAAAGCTTTGTTCTCTTTTTGCAATTTGATACTTTCACTTGTCGTCTATCAAGATCTTTGATCTTAGACATCAAGGTTGATTTCTCGAGACAGCTAGTTCATGCTTCTTGGCTAATTTCACATAGGCGCTTTGAATTTTGAAAACTCTTCCAAAGATGTCTTTGTTAGCTTTGATGAGCTCTCCTTTGATGGTTCATTGAGCTCATCATCATCATCATGTCATCTTGTTGAAATGGTAGTGACCTCACCGAATCATGTGGTGACTCTCCGGCCATAAGGCATATGTTGGCTTCTTCAAAGAAAGTCACAAGAGTCATCCTCATCGGTGTCGTCACACCATGTAGGCAGATTGCTTTCATCAATGTCTTCACCACCATCCCTTTTTGTTTTTGAAATTTAGTTTCGGACGTTTCTTATAAAATTCATACTTTGGCTTTGGACATTTAGAGGCAAAATGGCCTGGTTTCCTACTTAAAACAAACTAGCTCATTATCCTTTTGATGGTCTCGATTTATAAGGAGCAATGTTTTGGTTGAGCGCTTGTTTTATAAGGAACGGCAGCTTTGTGAGAAGACCGCCTATGTGATGATGATTTATTAAACCTTTTGAAACGTTGATATTTCTTTACAAACATAGCAAAGGCTTCGTCGAAAGAATATCATCATCTTCACCGGAAGTAGAAGGTGTTTCATCGTTTTGAACAGAAGGTTCACAGACATGGCCGGTAAGGACAAGTTTTTAAAACTCTTTTCCATTTCTTGAGCTTGTTGGATTTCAAGCTCATAAACCGAAAGACTAGCATAAAGGTTTCTAAGAGTCAATTTGTTTAAATCTTTTGACTCTTTCATGGCGTGATCTTAACATGCCATAGACGCCTAGTGCATTTAGAAATCTCATGTTTATTTCTTTCTTTTCATACTTCTTTCCTAATGAATAGCAAGAGTTGACTACCTCATAGAATCTGTCATAGGCACTTCGCAGAGACTCTTTGGGATCCTTTTGAAGGAGTCAAACTTCGGATGCAGTATATAATTTGTTGTTCTTTGTCTCGCCATCACCTTCAAGATATTCAAGGATGGCTTCCCACATCTCCTTTGTGTGTCCAAGTTGATAATCTGCGATAAGTACTTATATCAACACTGTAATGATGTTGATGGCCTTTCCATCCGAGCATCATTCTTTCGTCTTCATCATCCCACTCTTCTTCCGGCTTTGGTACTTCAGTGCACAGTTGGATCTACCGCGGCCGTATTAGGCTTCATTGGAATTCGGGTCCATCGTGACACATTTCCACAAACGTTTATCAATTGAATTCATATGTCTTTTGACTTTATCTTTCCAGATGTCAAAGTGAACTTCATCCAAGACAGACAATGGTTCACGTTTGAGGTTTCCAACATTTGGTGAGCAGCCATGATCTTTAATCTCTCAAGAGGTTAATCTTGGAAAAACTAGTTTTCAAAGAGTTAAGCTCGATACCAATTGTTAGGTCCAAGGTTGCTCTATATAGGCTAGAAGGGGGTTGAATAGCCTATGTCCAATTTTTGAAATAGATTCAAAAATCTTACTTCACTAGGGTTTTATAAATTTTGCAGCGGAAGACTTGTGAAGCACAGACAAGTTGAGAATGGCCGATCTTGGCAGACAAGATCGCGCTTAACAGATTGGAAATCTGAAATTCAAAGCAACACAATCAAATCACAATCACACACAAATAGACAGAATATTTAATATGGTTCACACTTATAAATAAGTGCTACGTCCACAACCAAAGTGGTCAACTTTGGATTTGAAAATCGTGTACTAAGTTTTTCCACTAGATATTTTACAAACTAAATCTCTAATGGAGAGTGTACAAAAATTTTGTTGACCAAGTGTTTGTGTGGGAGAATTGATATCAATAAGATACAATTCTCGTGAGCTATGAAAAGCTAGGTGTTGCAATCAATGAAGAGCTTTTAATGGACTAAAAGTCTAAGTATGAAGCTCTTCAAAGAAGGTAGTACAGATAGGACGTTTAAGCGTTAATGCACTTGAAGAAGATGAAGAATATTCAGAGTTGTAGTAGTTAAAGTATATTGAATGCAGCAATGGAGTCTCCTTTTATATGCAGGAGAAAGCTTGGAGCCGTTGGAGATCTTCTAATTTGAATTTAAGAGCAATTAATGCTCTAATCGGTTGTTGACTCGATAGGCCGACTGTAGCTTGTCTGTTTCCTGACACTTTGCTAAAAATAGGCGATCTGTGTTTGCAGGAGGAGTGTCCTTTTCTGAGTGTATGCCAAGAATGGAAACCTTCATTGAATGCGCTTTGCAGGTTAACGTTGCATCGAAATCAATGAAAGCTTCAAATCAGGACATGTCTTCGGCAGTTCTATATCAGACGTTCTTGAGGTTCTTCAACATTGCTGATGAAGCTTGGCCGATATGAACTTGTCCGATATCTTAAAGGACTCTGCTGATGCACACTTCGGCAGATGCATAGAGGATGACCGATATCCTTACAGGCTATCTTCTTCAAGGTAATTTACAAATAGCAACCCTAAGCTATTCAAGCTATGCCTAAGTACAAGTTGCCACACTAACAGACACGCAGGCCCATTAGTCACCTTGTCTTAGACTTAGGTTATGGATTCAAGCAAATCTAGGCTAAGATGCAACAGACGTATTCCTTCTCCTTCAGTGATAATTGACCAACATATGAGTAGCCATCCAAATACTCTGCAGTTGGATGATTGTGGACACCACATTGCACATCCAATGCCCAAGGACCATCAATTGATACTTGTCTACTCCTCAACCAAAATGGACAACCACACTACTTCGTTCCAGTTTCTCTTTTTCCCTTTGGTTCGCTCACAATTTCCTTTTCAAGAGCTTCCTCTTCATTTTTTACTCCAGATAACTTTCTAACCATCTTGAATTCACATTAATTCCCACTACGTTCACACGCCAAAAGAAACCGAGCTCTTTTCTTACACGACCCACTATGTGACCTGATAATTACTATCACCATTTCATGCTCCTTTCCCGTAGCACACACCCAATCAAACAATGTATCACGAGATATAAACAATTCATATGTCGTGAACACATTTGTGTAATCCATAACAATATCTTGAACGGGTTCAATCTCGTTCATAATCGGAGCAACACTAGCCTCTGTAGACAACGTGTTTGAATCCTGTTTATAACAAAAAAATAAAATTCAACAACAAAGAAGTTGAAAGGTTTCTGTTTGGTTAAGATTGATGGAAGACCATAGTGGTGTTGGAGCAACAATAATGGAACAAAGCAGTAGTGTTCGGTAACTGCTGATGGAACAACACAGGGGTGTTCGGGCACCTATGATGGAACACCACAGGTATGTTATACTGGTGGTGACCGAATACCACTGTGGTATTCCATTGACCAGTACCGAACAAATCTCGTCTCCATCATGTACGAAAATTCATGAAAATATCGAATTTCAAACTTGATAACAGTAGAGATACTTACATTCATGGTCTGCTTCACTTCTTTAGTCTCCATGTCTGATTTTTGTTATAATATTGATGTTGAAACTTGAGGGTTTAGGTTTGGGAGTTTTGTATGAGTTGGTAGAAAGTTGGAGAAGTTGTGTATGTTTTTGAAAGGAATGAGTTTATATTATATTATGGAGGAAGGTGTATTGAGCAATTGTTTAGTAGTATATTTAGAGGTTTAGTAGGTGTGTAAATATAGTGGTGGGTCTATTTAGTAGAAAAAAGGTATTTATATCTTTTGAAATAATGACATTTTTTAAATTTAACTAGTTTTAGAGCCCGAGCAATGCACAGGTGCAATATAACTTTTGTGTTTAATTAATACATTTTAGAAATATTTTTTAAAAAAATTATCATTATTGAATATAGAAGTTTGTTAACTTAATGTTTGACAAAAGTTAAGTGTTGCCAATATATGCAAATTGGTAAAGATATTTTAGACAAATATTTGAAAAAATTTACAAAATTAAAAATAAAGTATTTACTTTGGGTCATATTGAAGAAATATAACATTTTTCTGAATAAATGAGAATTGTTTAAGGATTGAATATAATTATATTTTTTGAAATAATTTTTGGAGATCATTTAATGATTAGAAAATGTTTAGTTGGATAATATATTTACATATTTTTTATACACTATCAGTATGAAAAAAAATTTACACAAATATCAAAAAAAACATAAGCATCAATTTTGAAGAAATAATTTAAAATTTTGTTGATATGGATCACATATTGTAAATATTATTTTAGGACGTCTTAAATGAGATTATGAGACTCAATTTGACATGGAGAGAGTATCATTTATAAAAATAAAATCTAGTTGGTTTATATAATAAAATAATTTATAGAATAATATAGTATGTTTTTAAAATCTTTATATATAAGATAATTGTTTAAGTTGGTTTAAGGTGTATAATCATATTTTAAAGAGTGTGGGTTCAAATCTCATTGACAACATTATTTTATTTCTTAAAGTTCTTCTCCTATTACTATTACCTAATAGTAATACCTATTGTAAAACCTAAAACATATTATTATTAGGTATTGTTATTAGCTAATGACTTAGAAATGAAAAATCATTTCACTCCAAAAGTCATGCTTACTTGGAGGCTTGAGAATCAAAAGAACCAAAAGTGCTATTACCTATTGTAAAACATAACAAAACCTATTATTATTAGGTATTGTTATTAGCTAATAACTTCGAAATGAAAAGTCATTGAGTAGTGATATACATAATGAAAATTTGTAACCAAAATTGTAGCCGGACTATGTGTAAATCCATGTCAGCTAAAAGTTTTTTTTTCTTTTTTCGTGCGCCTTATGGTATGCCCAAAGGAACCCTTCCTTTCCCTGTATGCAAGCTGCAGCAAAGCAAATCGAAATACAAACGAGCCGTCGAAGCCTAGGGCATCTTAGCAGCGGATACACTTACAGATTATGAAAATGTTTATGAAAAAGTTTCCTCATAGTCAATCTATAACTTCTGAGTATAACCTTTTGCAACCACATGCTTTAAAAGGTCGCCACCTCTCCATCTACGCTAAGATTCCGCTTGTACACCCATTTGCAACCAATGGAACAATTCATGTGGTGGGTCCACCAAGGTCCATACCTTGTTGGAGTATATGGAGCCCATTTCCGACTCTATTTCTTCTTGCCATTTCATTGAGTCGATGTCCGACATCGCCTCTTTATAGCATTTTGGATCATTATAAAAAAAGAGTCCCTTGTTTTTGTTCTCCAACAAAAGGTTTAGCCTCTCAGGTAGCCTTGAAACCCTTAAAGATTTTTGAAGAGGTTTTGTATAACATGGTTCAGCTTTAACAGATTTTTGGCTCGCTCCACTTGTGAAATAAATAGTGATTTAGTCATTTTTCCTCTAAGACATGATTCACATGTTGGAAACTTTTGCTCTTCCCTAAGGTTGAGTTTTTGTCCCAACTTGCGTATCCTTTTCTCAAAAATATGACTAATCTAGTGTGCCAAAGAGTGATAGAACTATGGTTATCTAATCCTTCTTTTATTTTGTTTAATGTGATAAATAGATATTTGTGGAGTTAATGTATAGAAATCATTCATCAATATATAGTTAGGTAGATATAATGGAAGAACTTCGAGATATGGAATAATTTCCATCCTTAAATAGAAAACTAAAGCCTTCTCCATCCAAAAGAGGATTGGAGGTGATGTTATTAACAATATCCGGTGCATAAATACAATCATTCAAAACTAAAAAAAGCATTATGAAGAGCTACATTAATTGTCCCTATGCCAGATGCAACAACCTTTGCTCCCCTAAAATAAAAAATATAAAAAAAACTAAAAAATAAAAACACCTTTACTTTATTCCCAAGTCGTTGGATCATCTCTCCCTTACTCAACTCCCTTCTTCTTGACATAATTTACAAATATAATGAGATGTGCATCCGGTATTCAATACCCATGAAAAATCATTAACATATAAGTTAACTTGAACAAAATATATACCTGAACTCTTCAGGCTCGTAAAGTATTCCACGCAGTTCCTCTTCCAGTGTCCCATTTTGCCGTAGTGGTAGGATTTGTTATCGTTTTGAGAAGGGTTAATGACACTACAAGTCCCTCGACTATGACCGATTCTACCCGTAGTCTCTTAACAATTTTTTTTTTCAAATTTGAGTCCCCAAGTTTAAAATTGTCACGTTTCTAGTCCTTTTGATGGATACCTTTGGTAAATTTCCGTTAAGTGTCCCATGTGCCTCCCACGTGCATATGAGTAAGGGTAAAATTAGAATTTTACTTATTATCTTCTTCACCTTCTTCAAACCTCAATCCCCAAAACACATACACTAATTTGTTAAACACACACTAATTTGATAAGGTTGAATTGATGTTGATGCCTTGTGGATGGAGGCGGCGCAAGTGGAGAATATCGGCGAGGGCTTGTGGTTGGTCACTGGAGTGAATGGAGATGAGTGCACGATTGCTTTGGATTTGTAGAAAGAGAGGTTGTCGGCGTGCCCAAAAGGTATGGAATGATTTGCAGCCGTGGGACCTCCCTTTGTCGTTTGCAATCTATACCTTTAGTTTGAAATTCGTATTTACTCTTTCGATATTATGAATTTTGAACTTTACTTTTTATGATATCGATTGATTATCGAAATATATGAATCTTAATTTGATTTTCTTCAAGTCAACTCCTTAAAAACGGGAAGGGTTGTAAATGAACTTATTGAGTAATTTTCACTCACCCCTTTTTCCTATTCCTTCTTCCAGGTTTCAAGTAGGAAGGATTTCTGTTTGGGTAAATGCCGGCAAGGACGCCCGAGGAATTTAACGATTTGATTTTTATGCATGTAATGTGTCTAAGTTGAATACGATTTAAGTTTGGGTCAATTTAAGAATTTGTATCGATACCTATTGTGGGATATTTGCTGGTTGAGAATTTGGATTGTTTATGCTTTTGTGGTTATTAAATATTATTGCATTTATTAGAAGTTTCTTTAAGTAAGCATTGATTATGGTGACATGGCTAAATTGTGGGACCACAATATTGGGACTGAGTTTGGAGCATTAGAGAATTTGTATCAGAGAATGGTTTGAGGTCCTAAAGACTATAGGATTAAGATCTAATTAGATCTAAAAAATGATTGTAGCTTTAAGTTTATGAACATGGGCAATAATATTACATTATTTGGAATTTATGTATCTATTGGTTTATTATAGGATGGAAAGCGGTTTGGACAGCTGGATGATAGGGAACCCTGTTGATGTTGACCCCGATGAGGATCCTGAGGAACTCCCTGTAGAACATTGTGATGATGATGGCGGTAATAACATAAGTGGAGATGTTATTTACCGATAGGATACAATAATGAAGCCGCAAAGAAGTTATCTCACAACTAGAAGAACAAGTGGTAGAGTTGGAGTTGAGTTGTATGTGACACGCGACGTAGTACGGAATGACGATATAGGCTTCAAGAAGTTTTTAAGGGAAGTTGTGCGCACATGTGAAAACATTGATAATGAACTTCAGGATGACATTCTTGAGATGGTTAAGTTGCGTGAGGAAATAAACCAATTGGTTATAAAGATACATAGGGTACTTTGAGAATTTGAAGAAAAGGTTTAGAAAAGTACAATGAAATTGTACTCGAAACCTCTTATGTTTTGGAATTGATAAGAAATTTTGGTGATTATTTTTGGAATTTCTTGTTCTTTATACGTGCGTATTTCAATTCTATTTTGAGGTTTGACTATTACAAGTGTAAATACATTAGGTAATACTTAGATTAATAATATGTTAAGCATGCGTACTCAAAGCAATCTTGGTCCCTTGTGTGTGTCAGTGATTCATCATCAGAGATTTGTTTTTCTATTGAATGTAGTGGCATATGAATTAATTTTTGTTTTAAATATATGGAACGTGGAGGACAAACTCGTGCACGTGATCGTGGACGCAGACGAGTAGGTGGTGGTAGTAGATCCTTGGAGGACTCTACCTCTGGGACTCTAGGGAAAATGAACCCCAACACAATGCCAATGTTACGGTCATGCACCAATAGACCCTACTCTAGTCTCCCTTGTGCAGACCTTAATGCAAGCCATCGTAGTGAACATGGGCCATAACAGCCAGGGGCAACCAGTAGCACCGCCTCCACCACAACCGCCTTAACTAGCACCAATACAACCAATAGTTAGGGACCCGTGGGAGGTGGCGTGTTGAGCATTGGTGGTGGACGCAGTGCTACTGGTTGCCCTTGGTTGTTCTGGCCCATGTTCGCTACGATAGCTTGCGTTAAGGTCTGCACAAGGGCGACTAGAGTAGGGTCCATTGTCGTAGGACCGTTAACATTCATATTGGGTTGGGGTGTATTTTCGGTTCCACCCTGATTCCATCCAATCCCAGAGGTAGAGTCCTCCAAGGATATACTACCTCCACTTACTCATCTGCGTCCACGACCACGTCTACCACATCATCCTCCTTATGCCATCCATTTAAAATTAAAAAAAAAAATTATGCATCATATTTGATAGAAGAATAAATGTCATTGGCAGACACAAGGGACTAAGATTGCCTTAAAAACACAGGCTTAAAATACTAGTAGTCTAAGTATTACTGAATGTATTTACACACTGATGTAAGTCATAACTCGAAATAGAATTCAAATAGGCGCGTATAAAGAACAAGAAATTCCATAAATAATCACCTAAAATTCTTATCAATTACAAAACATAAGAGGTTTCAAGTACAATCTCATCGTACTATTTTAAACCTTTTCTTTAAACTCTCAAAGTACCCTACGTATCTGTATAATCAATTGGTTGATGATAGCCTCACACGACTTAACCAACTAAAGAATGTCATCCTGAAGATCATTATAAATTTTTCACATGCACACACAACTTCCTTTAAAATCTTCTTGAAGCCTATATTGCCATTCCGTACGACGTCGTGCGTCACATACATCTCATACTCCAACTCTTCTACTCGTTCTTCTAGTTGTGAGATAACTTCTTGGGTGGCTTTGTTTTTTGTATCCTACCGGTACATTAGCATCTCCGCTTATGTTACTATTGCCATCATCATTAGAAGGTTCTCCAGAGAGTTCCTTAGGATCTCCTTCGAAGTCAACATGAAGGGTCCCCATAAATTCCAAATAATGTAATATTATTACCCATGTTCAAAAACTTATAGCTACAATTTCTTACTTCTAATTAGATCTTAATCCTATAGTCTTTAGGACCTCAAACCATGCTCTAATAACAAATCTGTCACGCCCCAAACTCAGTCCCGATATTGTGGCCCCATATTTTATCCATGTCACTATAATGAATGTTAACTTAAAAAAACTTCTAATAAATGCATTATCATTTAATAGCATTGAAATCATAAACAATCCATATCGTAAACCAACAAATATCCCTTAATAGATATCGATACAAATTCCCAAATTGACCAAAACTTAAATCATGTTCAACTTAAACATACTATTGTCAGTTATAGAATTGAAGCTAGGTATCCCTGACAACCCTTCCTCAATAGTCATTTTACCCTTTACGAAGAAATAACACAATGAAGGGCCATCGGTTTAAATCTTTAATACTACAAAAATATAAAATATTCTAAACTCCCTCCTAACACTCTTATCCCCTCTCCTTTCACCAACCCCAAACTAGATCACCACGAACTACCGGTCCCCATCACAAACATCATGTTATGTATGATTAAAATTCCTTCCTCATACAACCTCAGGCACATAGTATAATACCAAAATAATCAAGTACAACTAACTAACACCTTAATGAAGAAATAATACCAGGCAAGGGCATCGGTTTAGATCCTTTAAATTGAAACTCCGTCTTACGCGGAATACAGAACACAACTTCCTTCTCAAAGTAGTCAACCTTAGCATGAAATGCAGATAACCAATCCATGCCTAAAATCAAGTTAAAGTCTTTGATTTCTAATGGTATCAGAGAGGGTCCCGGTTAGAAAGCAACTGTGACGACCCGAGTCCGGGGTTCAATGTTGAACCCCAACTCGGTGCGCCAAACTAGCAAGAACAACCAAAAAGAGCGAGTTACAAAAGCTCAAAACTAAACTATGCAGCGGAATACAAGTCAAAATGTGAGTTTTAAAAACTCGAAATACAACTCACTAATAAAACAATCTCCACGGCTACAACAAATGCCGGAGAACAACAGTACTAAACACCATGACCTAACACGCTCGGGAAAACTACTAATAAAATTTTAACGGCACAAGGCCACACCAAAACCACGAGTCGGTAATCCAAAATAATAAAGTACTACAACTGGCACAACCTCTCAAGTCAGCCTCAAAATATAAATCTAAGGAATACAAATATTTCTACCCATATACTAAGTTTACATAACTTAGTGAACCTCACGATCTCACAATACAAGGAATAAGAAGAAAATGACAATACAAATACATCTTGCTAACTCCAAGCTTCAAGACTCGCTACGCTGGAACTTAACCTGCAAACTGAGAAGATTGTTGGGTGAGTCTAAAAGACTCCGTAAGATACTATAATGTATTGGGTGCCATGAGTATGAATGCAACATTAAACCAAGACTCTAAATGCACTAATCTTGGTAAAAAAATTATCTTAACCATTAATCAACAAGTTACTACATGTGACTATATGGCATGGCATTATGCACAACAATAAACAGGAAAGTAAACATGTAGGAGCACATAAAGGCAACCAACCCTATACTAACGAGAGGCTCAATGATCGCCAACCGTCCCATACCAGTTGGAAATCATGACCAACATTCGCTTGTATAAGAAGTATATAAAAGCGGTAAGTAAACACATTTAAAGGGATACGACGTCGAGGTACACCTCCGGCCAAACCAATAGTTCCAACCAACCAACCAATATATACCAAATATCAAAGCCGTTGTTGACGTGCTCGATCAATAAACCAATTCAAGAATTCGAAGCCGTTGTTGACGTGCTCGATCAATAAACCAATTCAAGAATTCGAAGCCGTTGTTGACGTGCTCGAACCATAACAAAACCAAGATCTCATAACAAAGAACCTGTGAACCATTTTATTTGAAATTCACAATAAACCGGTGCCACCGGTCCCTACAACCCGGAAAGGTCACCCCGGTATAATAGCTTACGAACGTTGCGGTTTTTGCGTACAAACACTTGGCGCTATTCCCCTACCGTGGCGAACGGTAGGGGCGAGAATGCAATGTATTGGCCTTCGACTATTACGTAGCCCTTGCTCTTGTAATAATCAAGCGTCAATACAGCCCTCTCTAACAAACATGCCATGGACTTAACTAAATGCTCAAGTAGAATATTTACTCGACATTTAAAAATAAACGGTCATACTCCAAAGTAGGGAGTGTACCACAACAACAACATTCAATAACAATACGAACGTTTCAAGTAGGTCACAATAAGCTTACAACAACAAATCAACAAAGTGTGCTAGTAAACATTAAACACACAATCAATCATCAAAGTAGGATGATTGTCCTATCACATACTAGAACAATCACACAATGTCCGTAATCACTGAACATATAACCAAAACAAGACAATGGACAAAGTAGGCCTGTTGTACAACTCAATTAAATTATCTAAGTCCGAAATGCTAGACTTCACAATTACAACATACGTAAGTCTACACGTACTTACAATCATTAAGCAATACATAACCATAATACTCAACTTATGATCTTTTTACAGTATCCTACAATCACTCGAGACACTCTGTCTCATGTATAGCATAAACCATTACATAACATTATCGTCGTTACTATGTATATCACGACTCATTACAAGTCACGTCGTCCGTATTGGAACGATAAACATGGTATGTCATCTCATATATAGTATAACCTATCACATATCGTTATCGTCGTGTACTATATATATCATGTCGCAACCCTCACCCGGACTCCTACATGGAATCCCGACTCGGACCGCGAATGGGACTCACGAAATACGCATTATAAAAGTTCCATGAGAAATAGATGCAAGTATGAAGCATATGTACAAAACCCTGTAATACACGTGCAAAACTTTTCTTTGAAAACCATGTCAACACATCATCGGCATTAATAACAAGCCGGAAACTGAACTGATTCAAAACTTGGTTTGAATGTAAAATCAAACATGTAACATAAACCTCCACGAGCAACGAGCTCGGAGAACCATAACAAACTTCAAATCAGAGTATGCGGAAGTAACGAATATTAATAATTACATTACGCACGACAACCGTGTCGGCACAAACAAAAGAATATTACAATCATAAAGACCACACACTACCCAACATTACAAAGTTTAAGTAACATTGTGTTAGGTCCGAGGGTTGCTCAGTGTATAGGCTAGAGGGGGGGGTGAATAGCCTATACTCTATGTAATAAAAATTTCATCCAATTTTTATCATTTAAAAATGAGGAGTAGATGAAATGATTAATACAAGTTTATCATCTTCCTTATCGTAACTGCTTAGCCGAAGTTTGAAACATAGGACATCCTAGATCAGCAGATGTAGATCATGGACACTCTGAATCAGCAGATATGAAACATGCAGTTGGAAGATTTATGTTGAACTTAGCTGATGGAAATGAGATTTGAGCAGCGGAAGAACAAACAGCATAAGTCAAACAATTTAGATTAAAGTAACTGTAGGGGTTTAATATGAAAGAGAGCTTAACAGTTAACTATAATCTGTATTAGATGCATCATTTACTTTCCTTAAACAGATTGCACATGATAAGACAAATTATACAAGAAAGAGAAATCAAGGCTGAATGTAACAAACATATATATTATATTAAAATTCAGCAGAGGTTTGCTCACAGGCAAACATGCTTAATACATCAACCTAGACTCTCTATCCTAGCAATCTCTCCGGGGGGAAGAAGGAAAGTGAAATGGAATACCCCGAAGACTCATATAAGAACTCTAATCCTAGCAGTTCCTAACAACCTTGGAGGTCAGGGAAGGAAAGTGCTAGTGTTAGAGTGATGTGAGAAGAGAATATTAGGTGTTGTTCAAATAGCAAGCATTTGAACAACTGAGTGCTAAGCACTCGACCAACAATGATGACACCTTATTGCACAATCGACACAGCTTATAATGTAGTATAAGTCTGCCGATATGAATGCAACTGACATGTAAGTTCGGCTCTTCATCGGACATCTTCAAGCTTGATCGGCTTCAACGATCTAAAAGATACTTGGTCTCTTTATGGATAATGGAGTTGATGCCATCAAGAGACCGAGTTCTTCGAAGGAAGAAGAACTCAAATCAACAACAAGGTTGTTGATCAAGCGAGCTTCTCACCTTTGGATTTTCTTCTCTCTCTCTCACAAAGTGTTTGTTCTTACACTTGTGATTTCTCACTCAAGGAGTGGTTCGATTGAAGAAATGAAGATCAATACCACAACCTTTCTCAAGCATAAGCATACACGCTTTGTATGATCTAGTGCTTGTGCTCTCTATGGAAATGAGGATGAGAGTCTTCTTATATAGCCGGAGAAGAAGAGATGACCGTTGGTGTATTGAATAGGTTTTAAGCCCGTTGGGGATCGAATCTCGTGATGTAGCAGAGTACATCTTTGGATTTGTTGGGCAAAGACCTTCAGTTAGGTTTAAGTCTTGAAGATAGTCCGTGACACAGGCTGGACATAGTTGGACGTGTCGAGCTTAGCCTGGATGCAGTCTGACTGATTTGGACGTATCATAGCTTTGACTGGAGTGCAGCGTCCTGTGCTTGGCCTTTTCTGGAAATGAAGCTTTGAAGACCGCGAACACTGTTCTGAAGAGGAAATGTCTATTGGATAAACGTGAAGGCGCAGACATCGATGCGTATCTTGGATTTGTCAGACAGATCTTGTAACGGATCTATTTTGGCTTGAAGTGCGTTGAGTAACGACCGATGTATCTCGTGATCTTACGCTTCAGCTTGTTCTAATGAGGATTTGGCCGATTCGAGATCCGCCATTATAGAACCGCCGATGTAGAAACCGCCGATGGTCACGATGTTCCTCTTGAATAAATAGCTTCTCGCAGCTTGCTCGATGAAGTGCTTTGGCGGATACGAGAATTTGCCGATATAGAACCGCGATGTAGAGATGGCTATTTAGGCAATCATAGCCGAAGGGAAATGTTCTAGTGAGACATCTGCCGATAATCACGTCAGCTGGCAATTTGAAGAGCTTGATTCATATGAAGGTTTGTCATCATTCTGGTAGGACAAAGACTCGGATATGTACAAAAACTTCCTAGTCTAGTGACCTATGCATTGTTTCTACAAGTTGCCACACTAACCGGTACGCAGCCCTTTTAGCCACTTGTGAAACATGCGTTGTAATGGGAACAAGCAAATCACGTGTTGGAATATGCATACATATATATCACTGATTTTCGCATATTCCTAACAATCTCCTCCTATTTGCTTGAGACCATTACTACAATTGACTTATACATATAGCTCTTTAAAGCAGTTGTTCAATCCTTAGTAATAACATGCCACTACTAAATATTCATTTTATATCAAGGCATGCCCTAGGTTGAACTTACAAGCGATAGCGTATGTATAGTCACCTATTTGCTAAGTATTTACAGACTCAATAAATGAAAGAACAAATACGAAGCAATAACTGAAATGATTGTTAGGCAAATGATAATATTGCCTTAAGAGTGTGATTCTTGCATCGGATGATCTGAAGAATGTTGCTCAAGCAAGAAGTAGAAAGTATAAGTAACTGGTTATCTAGTTCTTAATCGAATTGATTAAGCATCTAGTTCTTAATCGAATTGATTAAGCATCTTCATCTAGTCAACGTATTATAATAGTCATATAGTATTTTGCTGTATGGGTAGATACACAATCTTACAACAATCTTACAAGTTGTCTATCTCTCCTCCTTAATATTTATTTATCTCTCCTCCTTAATAGTTCACACTTTGGGGAGGCATTACAACTTGTTGTCTATCTCTCCTCCTTAATGTTATCTCTCCTCCTTAATATTTCACACTTTGGGGAGGCATTACAACTTGTTGTCTATCTCTCCTCCTTAATGTTTGTCTATCTCTCCTCCTTAATAGTTGTTGTCTATCTCTCCTCCTTAATAGTTGTTTATCTTTCCTCCTTAATATTTCACACTTTGGGGAGACATTACAACTTCACAATCTCTCCTCCTTAATGAATATTGTTCTCAATAGTGTTAATCCTACTATAATTTCTTGAGGCCTAACTTCCTTCACAATTACTACTTCATAATCACTTGGGAGCCATTACTTACAATCTCATAATCACTTGGGGCCATTACTTCCTTATTACAATCTCATAATCACTTGGGGCCATTACTTCCTTATTACAATCTCTCCTCCTTAATGGCCACAAGTTAAAGATAGATTGATAGTGATCAAATGAATTATGAGTTGTGATAGGTAGAGAGTAGGAAGTTTGGTTTTGTTAGACACTGTCATTTGAGAAATGCCGAATTGATTTAGCTAGATGTACTTCTGCAGAGAATATAGACCGTATTGAGTAAATACAGTCACACGTCATATTTGCAGATTCTTAGTGTGCAGATAGCGTATAATGCACAATTTTCATGTATAGGACTTACAGAATATGATATCGAGGTGAGGAATTGTGTTTCCATTGCTTGTAAGAAGATTTTACAAGAATGTAGTGTGACAAGCTTTATTTTGTAATAGGAGTGGCAAATAGGATAAACTTTTAAGCAGTGATACCAATTGTTAAGTAGTAAAGCATTCAAAATAGCCTCCTCCTTAAAGTATATCAAGTTAAAACAGGCAAGTATGGTTGAATCGTATGCTGATTTTTGTTGGATGCATGAGATATACATCTAAAAACATGAGATGTAAGATCTGCCTACGAGGTATTCATCAAGAAAGTAAACTGCAGGCATAAACGAGTATGTACCAGGACGAATTTTGAATACTTAACTCAAAAGAAAATGGTAAATGTAGATAAACAGATGTTCACAAAATTAAACACGTTACCTATTTATCATAATAAAGCAAAAGAAGATTAGTTTGATAAACCAGAGACTTAGTTAGTCATCCTAATGAGGTAGAGTTAGAGGATGAAGGTCTGCTGATTCTAATCGAAGGGAACATTGACCGCTGAATTTGACGCAGAATGGGCGTTTGCTGGTTGAAGCTCCTCCTGAGATGAGGGTTGCTCGAGGTGAGCATTTGAGGCGATGGGAGCAGGTGCAGTAGTAGCGGTACTGTCTCTTGTGGGAATCCAAGGGATGAAATTGGATACACTGTTCCTGGGGTCTCGAAGACGATTCCTTACACGACGAGATATTCGACGAGGTCGTTGAATTACTGGTGGAGGAGTGGCAAGGAGAACCATCATACGTTGACGCCATTCAAGGTGGGAAATGGGTCGATGAGGAGGATCGGCAGATTTGGTGAACACATGATGCAAATGACTCTAATGGTGGAGAAATTTTGAGATACGCAAGTCGCTTTGTCGTTTTGGAGACTGATACCAATTTTATACAACCTTTTGAATTTTTGAGAAGATGAAAGGGTTTCTTGATTAGAGGAATAGGAAAAGACATTTTGGGGGCTTAAAGAAGTGAGTGCATTTAATGATAGTAATGATAGTATGATTTTGGATTATGTCATCATGCTTAGTGTAATTATGGCTAGTACATAGGCAGTCTAGAGGATATGTATATTAATATTATTTTCAAACAAGAAGTTTAAAATTAATACATAATCAGATTAATTTGATTGCCTTTATTGTGATATTAATAGGTACAACTGCTTCTAGAGATATTATGAGCTGTTATTTTACTTCAAGCGAGTTGTTTGAGTAAATTAATCAAAAATAGAACGGCATTGGTTGTTTAAGGACGAATTGGGGACAAAATAACTTGACCAAGCCATATGACACAGTTGTACATGACACATATGTGGAAGTTTTAGATGAATGTGTCTTAAGTTTGTCTGATACCAATCTTGAAGTCTGATACCAATTTTGAGAGATTTGATGAGTCTTTTAATGAATGTAGACACTATCAGCAGGTTGTATTAGGTATTTGCTAAAGTAGGAACTGCTGATACCAATTGTTATGTCTATTATTGGCAGTGTGATTAATATCAGCTAAGGTAAGGACAGCTGATACCAATTGAATAGACTCTATTTATAATGGACATCAATCTATTTAAGATTAATAAAGCTTAGTAAGAATATTAAATAGATCAAGTATGTGAGATATTGAATGTGTACCTGAAATGATGTCCGTTCTTCTTTCTGTCCAACAGATCTAGGTCATATACATCAAAGGAAGAGATCTGCAGACCAGAGTTGTTCTGAAGAGAGTGAGACGTAGCCTATATACAGCAGGGGTCATATCGGCTGTTCACTCCTGAGGAAGGACTTAATATTTGAAAATATTAGTCTTCCCAAGAATTCTTGAATGTCTGACTATCTTGAGGATAGGTCGAGTTACTAGAGATATTTAACTACATCCTTTTTGACAAAGAAACACATGATAAGGTGTAGCAGAGTGTTTTGAATTCAATCTGTATACCAATTAGTTGTTGAGCCATTATAATGGGAACAACTAATCAAGCCTTTATAACTACAATCTCATAAGGTACACAAGATTCTGTAGTTGTCATAACTAAGAACACAAAGTGCTGTTGAATTGTCTTGAAAGGTTCGATTTAGCAGACACCGTTGTTCAAAGCAGATTTACTAATAATCTTGATCTTTTAATCATGAAGGATAGAGATTGAGTAATAGCAGATTCCTTGATAGGTTGACATGAAGGTCATGAAACTGCAGTCTGCCTATTTGTTAAGAGACTATAGATTTTGGCAGAACTTGAATTTAATCATTGTGAAATGATCTAATTCAGAAAGGCAATTATCAGGGAGTCTAAGGATGAGAGTTAAGCAGTAAGAAACTATAACTCGATATAGCAGCTTGTTCAAGAATGGTTTCCGATGGGATGTCGCAGAGTTTGTGTCTCGGCAGAGTGACCATTTCATTAAGAACAATTCTTTTAATCACCGGAAGAGAATGGAGATCATAAAGAATAATAAGTTTGATCAACACATTTAAGACACATTAGTTCATGCTATCAAAGGAATGCAGACAAGTAGATAAGCATGAGGAAGAGTTGCATAGCTTGTATTCAATAATCCAAGTAGTTTTACACAGTATGTTGCACGGATCGGCTGATTACAAGAACAATACAACTGAGATTTTGACTGAACTGCAGATTACATGAGAAAGATACATAATGATTCAATTTACGTAAAGAAATATATGTTACAAATTTGTGTCCTATAGGTCCTAATCCTAGACATTAGATGAGGAGTCATCGGTCAAGGATTTAGAAGGAGTTGGATGATAAGAAGATGGCCGTGTTCTTTTGATTTCCTCCAACTCTGGGAGGCGTAACATCTTCACTTCTTCGGTCATTATGAGAGCACCGAAGGGTGATGGCCGTCAAAGATGTATCGCTTGGCCCATGAATCCCCTTTGATATTCACAGGACTTATGGTCGTTGTTAGCAGCTCGTCATCTTTGTCAATTCCATATTAGCTACTTAATTCAGAACCGAATTATCCGCATCGCCCATCTTTGAGGTGATGGTCGGCATACCTACATATAACCAAGACTTGTTGCACATGGCAATATGTTAAATGTTTTCCAAACATTTGACATTTCTTTTCGGGATCTTTTCGTGAAGTTCAAGTATGCAAGCGACTTCCAAAAGTGGAATGAGTATGTGCTAATTGATTTTCCCTGATTCATCTCGTAGACATTTTAGAGTATCAATGAGATTGATAGCTAAAAGTTAGAAGAGAGAATGAAATCACTTTTGCGGCATTAATTGATGGTTTTCTATCTTACTTTTAAAACTAATTGACTAAAAGTGTTCTTAAGTGTTCGACGATCATGGTTTGCAAAGATATAAATCATGCTTGACAAAAACTTTTATGATTGTCGACGAGACAAAAGATCTTTTTATCAATTGTTTTCTCAACAAGACTGTGGAACCATAATTAATGATTTCGATATACAAGACTTGATGCAATTTCTCTCATGTTTGGAAACTGTATTGAAAAAGATTTTGGAAATGATTTTCACAGCTTTACGTATGATATTGAAAATATATTTTTGAGAGAAATTTAGATCAGCTTTTGTGAAGTAACGAAATAAAATCGAAACAACTCGAATGATTGTGAAGAAATCATACCCAGTTGTTGAGGAATTGACTTGATCCAATCTTAGGACTTGAATTTAGTAACATTTGTGAGATTTTGAATCATCGATTTGTAACTAGTGTAATCTATAGGCGCTTGTGAGTTTTGTCATAGTAGAGATTGAATGAAGAAGGAGCTCTACTTATACTCACGGAGGTCGATCGAAGGATACTCAATAATGGAGCATTACCGTTGAGTTGTCCTTCGATCACGCCTTGGGGATAGGTCGTGAAGTCTAGATATTCTCAAGATTCTTGGTAAGGATTGATGTTGACTGCCTTGTCGTTTTCCAAGATTTTGAAAATAGTCTTAACTTTAATCGAAGCAACAAACTTGAAAAGTGTGCCTCCACCTTTAATTGACTTGAGAGAGTAGGTCATTAAAGGATTTTTACTCCTATAAGTCAGCACATAAAACGAGCTTATGAAGTGTTGGTTGGCGATATGGAAATTTAGCCAACCGCAGGTTTTCGAAAAACATTTGAAACCACTGATAGGAAAAATGCCGATTTGTTTTTGAAAACCATTTGCATAAAACAAATCATACAATCAATATATATTAATAAAAGTGCAGATGACAGTTATTATGCATTATTGTCTCGATGATATGTATGAGCATATTAGTTCAAGACATGAGCACAGTCATTAGAAAGCAAATAGCTAACCTGTTTTGTATAGGCATGAGAGAGAGTCTTTATCAACTCCTTTGGACTTATCGCAGATTTTTCACTTCATAGTTATAAAGTCCAGCAGTGAGGATTTTGACCTTGAGTGAGTGAAGGACATGAGTGAATTCTCATGAGTGATCGCATCCTTCATGAATCGCCACCATGTTACTATCTCCGATGGAGAGAGGTGTTGCATGATTGACCTTTTCTCGTCATATGAGTTCCCGCCTAAAGTACTCATAGAGAAAATTAGCAACATTTATGAGCTAAAGATAGCTCTAGTAATCCAATAATACAAATGAGACTTAATAAGCATGACAAAAGAATAATTATTCAAAATACACTTATAAGTATAACCCAAAGTGTTAAGAGATTTGGAGTCGGGTTACTTCCTCATTTAAACTCTTTGAACGCGTCTGCTCATGGTTGTTGAAGCACCAGCTCTACTATTGAGCATAGGTTCTTTGAGTGTATTCTTTCGGTGAGGTTTTTCATTGAAGGGAGACAAATTCATCATTGATGTCCTTAGGCCAAGAACTTACAATCTCGTGATTTTGAAGATGACATATCTTTGATTTCCTTTGAATTTCCTTTGAAACTCTTCTTATTTCCTCTCGCTCTAAACTTTTATAAAAAGTTTTCTTGAGAAGGTGTTGGATTGGAACAATCGTTAGCCTTATGTCAAGAGAGCATGTTTTTGGAAGTGATTCTAAGTAATTCATCTATCAAATATGAGTTTAACCCATTTGCTAAAGAAGATACCAAGATTTAAGGATAGATTTATGAAACATGCATAATCCTTAGCAAGTCAACCTCCACTATAATACTTCTCTTCACAATATCAATGTAATTCTGATATATGATAAATTTTCTTATAGTGATCACATTGTCATCACAATACTCTTTCTCACATGTTTTTGAAAACAAAATTTATTTCGATTTGAAGATGGTTTTCAAAAGGCTTTCGGGTTTCTCACCAAAAGGTTTTTGTGGATAAAAGATTTTGAAAAGACTCCTTTTGACTATGCATCTAATCTGAGCAGCAGGATCTAAACTCTCAGGTTATTAAGCCTGAAATAAAGTTTACAGAGTACTGGCTCTGATACCAATTGTTAGGTCCGAGGGTTGCTCAGTGTATAGGCTAGAGGGGGGGGGTGAATAGCCTATACTCTATGTAATAAAAATTTCATCCAATTTTTATCATTTAAAAATGAGGAGTAGATGAAATGATTAATACAAGTTTATCATCTTCCTTATCGTAACTGCTTAGCCGAAGTTTGAAACATAGGACATCCTAGATCAGCAGATGTAGATCATGGACACTCTGAATCAGCAGATATGAAACATGCAATTGGAAGATTTATGTTGAACTTAGCTGATGGAAATGAGATTTGAGCAAAGAAGAACAAACAAAGATAAGTCAAACAATTTAGATTAAAGTAACCGTAGGGTTTGATATGAAAGAGAGCTTAACAGCTTGACTATAATCAGATTAGATGCATCATTTACTTTCCTTAAACAGATTGCACATGATAAGACAAATTATACAAGAAAGAGAAATCAAGGCTGAATGTAACAAACATATATATTATATTAAAATTCAGCAGAGGTTTGCTCACAGGCAAACATGCTTAATACATCAACCTAGACTCTCTATCCTAGCAATCTCTCCGGGGGGAAGAAGGAAAGTGAAATGGAATACCCCGAAGAATCATATAAGAACTCTAATCCTAGCAGTTCCTAACAACCTTGGAGGTCAGGGAAGGAAAGTGCTAGTGTTAGAGTGATGTGAGAAGAGAATATTAGGAGTTGTTCAAATAGCAAGTATTTGAACAACCGAGTGCTAAGCACTCGACCAACAATGATGACACCTTATTGCACAATCGACACGCCTTATAATGTAGTATAAGTCCGCCGATATGAATGCAACTGACATGTAAGTTCGGCTCTTCATCGGACATCTTCAAGCTTGATCGGCTTCAACGATCTAAAAGATACTTGGTCTCTTTACTGGATAATGGAGTTGATGCCACTGAAGAGACTGAGTTCTTCGAAGGAAGAAGAACTCAAATCAACAACAAGGTTGTTGATCAAGCAGAGCTTCTCAGCCTTTGGATTTTCTTCTCTCTCTCTCACAAAGTGTTTGTTCTTACACTTGTGATTTCTCACTCTGAAGGAGTGGTTCTGGATTGAAGAAATGAAGATCAATACCACAACCTTTCTCAAGCATAAGCATACACAGTTTGTATGATCTAGTGCTTGTGCTCTCTCTATGGAAATGAGGATGAGAGTCTTCTTATATAGCTGGAGAAGAAGAGATGACCGTTGGTGTATTGAATAGGTTTTAAGCCCGTTGGAGATCTGAATCTCGTGATGTAGCAGAGTACATCTTTGGATTTGTTGGGCAAAGACCTTCAGTTAGGTTTAAGTCTTGAAGATAGTCCGTGACACAGGCTGGACATAGTTGGACGTGTCGAGCTTAGCCTGGATGCGCCTCGATTGATTTGGACGTATCATAGCTTTGACCGAGTGCAGCGTCCCGTGCTTGGCCTTTTCTCGAAATGAAGCTTTGAAGACCGCGAACACCGTTCGAAGAGGAAATGTCTATTGGATAAACGTGAAGGCGCAGACATCGATGCGTATCTTGGATTTGTCGACGATCTTGTAACGGATCTATTTTGGCTTGAAGTGCGTTGAGTAACGACCGATGTATCTCGTGATCTTACAGTTTCTCGGCAGTTTGTTCTAATGAGGGATTTGGCCGATTCTGAGATCTGCCATTATAGAACTGCTGATGTAGAAACCGCTGATGGTCACGATGTTCCTCTTGAATAAATAGCTTCTCTGCAGTTGCTCTGATGAAGTGCTTTGGCAGATACGAGAATTTGCCGATATAGAACTGCTGATGTAGAGATGGCTATTTAGGCAATATAGCGAAGGAAATGTCTCTAGTGAGACATCTGCCGATAATCACGTCAGCTGGCAATTTGAAGAGCTTGATTCATATGAAGGTTTGTCATCATTCTGGTAGGACAAAGACTCGGATATGTACAAAAACTTCCTAGTCTAGTGACCTATGCATTGTTTCTACAAGTTGCCACACTAACCGGTACGCAGCCCTTTTAGCCACTTGTGAAACATGCGTTGTAATGGGAATAAGCAAATCACTGTGTTGGAATATGCATACATATATATCAGCTGATTTTCAGGCATATTCCTAACACATTGTATTCCCTCGGCCTCACTAAAATAAATACCAAGGCCCAAAAGAACAACTTGCAGAAAAACGCCGAGACGAAGCCAAGACTCAACTAAGGGTTCCTCGCCGAACCGTGATCTAATGAAAACAAATAAACATTGAACGGGGTGAGTTTAAAACTCAATAAGCTACTAATGCAACAATATGTCATACGAGATGCAAGACAATAATGAGAACAAGTAATACAAGCTATAACAAGATTATATCAATCTTAATGCGTAGCAATATAAGCATCTCATAATAACACGTTACCCTACACTACACGAGAGGCTCAATGATCGCCAACCGACCAATACCAGTTGGAAACCATGACCAACATTCGCATATGTAGGAACCATATAAGTGCGATAAGTAAACACATTCTAAAAGGATACAGTATTGAGGTACACCTCTAATATACCCAATACTTCCAACCAACCAACATATAATATACCAATGTAGGAGCCGTTGTTGACGTGCTCGATCAACGAATCAAAACCATTAACCAATACTGTGTGAACCATTTTCTGTATTCACGTCGACGGGTGATCTTAGTCCCTACAACCCAAGAATCAACCACGGAATAGCTTACCAAGGTTGCGTTTATTCCATACAATAAACGGCGATATGCTCCTACCGCGGCCAACGGTAAGGCGAGGCCCAGTGTATTGGCCTTCGACTATTACGTATAGCCCTGGCTCCCGCTATAATCAAGCGTCAATACACCGCCAACAAATAATCCATGGACATAACAAATGTACAAGTAGATGTTTACATGACATTCTCAACAATAAATCAAACTCCAAATAGGGAGCACAACAACATTTAACATGAATGTCTCAAGTAGGTCATAATAATCCTACTCACATAATCAACCATCTCATAATATTTACGAGAATTAAACAACAATATCATGCACAATTTTGGGTAACCCAGTCACAAAATCCATGGCGATGTTCTCCCATTTCCATTCCGGAATCTCCAACGGTTGCAACAATCCCGCTGGTCGTTGATGCTTCGCCTTTACCCTTTGGCATGTCAAACACCTCGAAACAAATTCAGCTATCTCTCTTTTCATTCCATTCCACCAAAAGTTCTTCTTTAAGTCCCTACACATCTTTGTACTCCCAGGATGAATCGTATACTTAGACTTATGTGCCTCATCCAAAACTTGCCGTTTAACATCCTCAATAGCCGGCACACAAACTCTACCTCGAAACAAAAGAATACCATCACTATTCCGAGAAAAATCCACCGCCTTATCCTCATCTAATCCCTCAATCAGCTTTTTCAAATCCGGGTCACTCCTTTAAGTTTCCTTAATTCGCTGAAGCAAAATCGGAGTAGCTCGAATATTGGCAAATATCACCCCATGGCTAGACATACAAGGACCCCAATCCCGAACATCCTCAAGCATTCTCCATTCTCGGGTCATCAAACAAAAAACATAAGTTTTTCTACTAAGAGCATCGGCCACCACATTGGCCTTCCCCGGATGGTATAAAATGGTACAATCATGGTCCTTTAACCTTTCCATCCATCTCCTTTGCCTATTATTCAACTCCTTTTGAGAAAATAAGTATATATTTAAGGCTCTTATGATCAGTATATACCTCAAATTTGGCCCCATAGAGATAATGCTTCCACTTGTGAAGTGCAAAAATGATCGCTGCTAACTCTATGTCATGAGTCGGATAGTTCTGTTCACACTGAGTCAGCTTTCGAGAAGCATAAGCTATAACCCTTCCGTTCTGCATCAACACACATCTCAAACCTTTGAAGCATCACTGTATATAAGCAACCCATCATGACCGTTTGGCAAGGCTAAAACGGGTGCGGTAGTCAATTTCTTCTTCAACTCTTGGAAGCTCACTTCACATTTATCGTTCCAAACAAAAGCCTTGTTCTTTTGTGTCAATGAAGTCAACGGGGTTGCAATCTTAGAAAACCCTTCTATAAACCTCCGATAGTATCCCGCTAAACCCAAAAAGCTACGAACTTCCATTACAATTTTGGGTCTCTTCCAATTCACAACTGCTTCGATCTTAGCTGGGTCAACCGCTATACCATCCTTTGACACAATGTGGCCCAGAAAAGCCACTTCCTCAAGCCATAAGGCACACTTGCTAAACTTAGCAAACCGCTTCTTTTCTCTTAGCACCGTCAAAACTAACCTCAAGTGATTTTCATGCTCTTCCCGGGACTTAGAATAAACCAAAATGTCATCAATGAACACGACCACAAAGCAATCAAGATAGGGCAGGAATACCCTATTCATCAAATCCATAAACACAGCTGGTGCGTTGGTTAACCCAAAAGGCATGACCACAAATTCAAAGTGCGCATAACGAGTCCGAAAGGCTATTTTAGGAATATCCTCCGCTTGAACCTTCAACTGATGGTAACCGCTCCTAAGATCAAACTTAGAATACACTACGGAACCTTGAAGTTGATCAAACAAATCATCAATATGTGGAAGAGGATATTTATTCTTAATGGTCACTTGATTCAATTCCCTATAATCAATGCATAACCTCAAAGATCCATCCTTCTTTCTCACAAACAACACCGGTGCACCCCACGGCGATACACTCGGTTTAATAAAACCTCGATCAAGCAACTCTTCCAATTGAACCTTCAACTCCTTCAATTAAGCTGGTGCCATGCGATAAGGTGCCTTTGAAATTGGTGTAGTCCCTGGTAACAATTCAATACAAAATTCTAACTCCCGGTCCGGAGGCAAATCATAATCAGCTGCAAATACATCCGGGAATTCACGAACAATAGGAACATCCTCCAACACTACACCCTTTTGTGATCTATCCACAACATACGTCAAATACCCCGAACATCTATGAAACAACAACTTTCGAGTTTTCAAAGTTGAAATAAGCTGAATTCCACCCATTATCTTATCACCCAAAAACACAAATGAAGGAACATTTGGCAATTCAAAAGTAACCAACTTCCTATGACAATCAACAATAACATGATGAGCATGTAGCCAATCCATCCCCAGAATAACATCGAAATCCCGTATGGGCAATATGACCAAATCCGCAGGTAAGTGATGGTCATCAACAACCACATCACAAGCACGATAGACGTCCAATGCAACATGGCACTCCCCCAACGGAGTAGACACCTCCAACACATACGGTAACAGTTCAGGTATAGCATGCAAATGATGAGCAAAATGTGATGCAATATAAGAATGAGATGACCCTGGGTCTATTAACACTCGAGCTTTCTCACTGGAGATGGTTAAAGTACCTCCTATGACATTAGGGGCCTCGGGGACTCCCTTTTGGTCTAAGGCAAAGACTCTACCTTGCACTCTAGGGCGACCCTCGTTATCTCTTTTAACCCCGACATTTTGTTGCACACCTCCCGGTTGTGTCCCTTTGTTCTTAGGACAATTCCGCTGAAAGTGTGTGCCATCACCACACAACAAACACTTCCCATTCTTCAACCAACATTTTTTCTCATTATGCCCACTCTTCTTGCAATACCCATAAGTAACTCTAGCATCACGCTGTCCACGGCCCACATTTCCTTGATTCCCAGTTTGTTGTCGAGATTGTCCTCCATGTTGGCTAGTGTTACTCCCCCTATTAGTCCCACTTGAGCTTGATCTCCTCCAATGCGACTGTGATGCCTGTGAGTTCCTAATTGTACTACCCAGCTTACCTTAGTGCTCCTCTATATCATGCTCGATCTTATAAGCCTTGTCCACTGCACTTTGATAACTCGGCAACTCAAGTGGTAAGAGTTGCTTACGGTATTTCGTCCTCAATCCTTTCACAAAGCGGTAAATTTTTTTCTCCGTTGTTGCGATCAAGTGAACACAATACCTCGCCAACTCGGTATATTTGGCAGAGTACTGAGCCACTGTCATCGTCCCCGAATCAAGACTAAGAAATTCGACCTCCTTCTTTGCTTGAACCACATCCGGAACAAAGTGATTCCTAAACTCTCTCAAAAACATCTCCCATGTGCGAGCCACTCGATCCTGCACCCAACTTGCCTCTAGTACCTTCCACCAGTGTTTTGCTGCATCCTCCAGTTTGAACGCTGTGAACTTGACTTTGTCTTCCTCGGTGCACTCTATTGCCACAAAAATCTTTCCCAAAGACTCAATCCACCTTTCTGCTTTCATCGGGTCTGACTCTGTTGTATTTAGTATAGATTTGCTTGAATCCATAACCTAAGTCTAAGTCAAGGTGACTAATGGGCCTGCGTGTCTGTTAGTGTGGCAACTTGTACTTAGGCATAGCTTGAATAACTTAGGTTTGCTTATTGTAAGATGACTTGAAGAAGATAGCCTATAGGACATCGGCCATCCTCTGCACAAACAACCGATGTATGCATCAGCAATGTTCCTTGAGATATCGGACAAGCTCGTATCAGCCAAGCTTCATCAGCAATGTTGAAGTCCCAAGAACGTCCGATAGAGATCTGCCGAAGACATGTCCTGATTTGAAGACTTCATTGACTTCGATGCAACGTTAACCTGCAAATCTCATTCAATGAAGGTTTCCATTCTTGGCATACACTCAGAAAAGGACATTCTGTCTGCAAACGCAGACTACATATTTTTGGCTAAGCGTCAGGAGACAGTCTGTATGTTGCAGGACAGCCTATCAGAGATCAACAACCAGATTAGAGCATTAAATGCTCTTAAATTCAAATTATGAAGGTCACCAACGGCTCCAAGGTCCCTCCTGCATATAAAAGGAGACTTCATTGCTGCATTCAACACACTTCAACAACCTCAATTCTGAATCTTCATCTTCTTCAAGTGCATTAAAGCTTAAACGTCCTATCTGTACACTACTCATTAAAGAGCTTCACACTTAGACGATTAGTCCATTAAAGCTCTTCATTGATTCCAACACCTAGCTTTCATAGCTCACGAGAATTCATATCTTATAGATATTAATTCTCCCACAAACACTGGTCAACAAAATTTTTGTACACAATCCATTAGAGATTTAGTTTGTAAAGTTCTAGTGGAAAAACTTAGTACACGATTTTCAAATCCAAAGTTAACCACTTTGGTTGTGGACGTAGCACTTATTCATAAGTGTGAACCATATTAAATCCCTTGTCTACTTGCGTGTGATTGTGATTTGCTTGTGTTGTTTAAAAATTTCCAGATTTCCAAACTGTTGAGAACTGCTGATCTTGTCCTGTGAAGATCAGCCATTCCCAACTTGTCCTATATTTCACAAGACTTCCGCCTGCAAAACTTTTTAACTTGAGTGAAGTAAGATTTTTGAATCAACTTCAAAAATTGGACATAGGCTATTCAACCCCCCCTTCTAACCTATTTTGAGCAACCTTGGACCTAACAGACTCCCCATCATAACTGCGAGGTTTCATTTTCAAGAACCTCCCCAATCTACGATCATAATCTGCATTTCCCCCAGCTGGTTGATCCCCTCGGTTTCCCCTGGCTTGTCCCTGTCCTGCCATTGCCTATCTGTGCAGATCCAGAGTTTATTGGTTCATTTCCATCATTGTTTGCATAAACCCCTGCATAGTTTACATAAAAGCTTCAGTCGGATTCACATGTGTCTCAGGTGGCGCATTCTATTGCCCTGTTGGCTGAACTCCCGGTTGATTAGGAGGTGGTCTAGGTGGTGAAACATGGCTTTCAGCCCCAGTTGCTTCCCCAACATGACTTGTGCCAACCCCATCCGTGTTGGTACCATGACGTGTCTCTACCATTGTCAAATACCTGCAACAAACACTCGAAGTTAACCACAAACACACAACCCACCCTCCTAAACCAAGAATCCATTCCAGGTTATCTAACTTATGCTAAGATACCAATTGTCGCGACCCGCACCCGGACTCCTACATGGAATCCCAAGTTGGAACGCGAATGGGACTCACGAAATACGCATTATAAAAGCTCCATGAGCAATAGACGAAAGTATGAAGCATATGTACAAAACCCTGTAATGCACGTGCAAAACTTTTCTTTGAAAACCATGTCAACACATCATCGGCATTAATAACAAGCCGAAAACTGAACTGATTTAAAACTTGGTTTGAATGTAAAATCAAACATGTAACATAAACCTCCACGAGCAACGAGCTCGGAAAACCATAACAAACTTCAAATCTGAGTATGCGAAAGTAACGAATATTAATAATTACATCACGCACGAAGAAGAGTAGGATGATGAAGACATAAAGAATGATGCTCTGGATGGAAAGGCCATCAACATCATTACCAGCTGTGTTGATATAAGCACATATCAGCAGATTATCAACCTGGACATAGCTAAGGAGATGTGGGAAGCCATTCTTGAATATCTTGAAGGTGATGGTGAAACCAAGAACAACAAGTTATATACATGCATCCAGAAGTTTGACTCCTTCAATAAGGATCCCAAAGAGTCTCTACGAAGCGCCTATGACAGATTCTATGAGGTAGTCAACTCTTGCTACTCTTTAGGAAAGAAGTATGAAAAGAAAAAAATAAACATGAGATTTCTTAATGCACTAGGCAGTTTATGGCATGTAAAGATTACTGCCATGAAAGAGTCAAAAGATTTAAACAAATTGACTCTTAGAAACCTTTATGCTAGTCTATCAGTCTATGAGCTTGAAATTCAACAAGCTCAAGAAATGGAAAAGAGTTTCAAAAATCTATCATTACCAGCCATGTCTAATGAACCCTCCTGTTCAACACCTGATGAAACACCATCTACATCCAGTGATGGTGATGATATTCTTTCAGACGAAGCATTTGCTATGTTTGTTAAGAAGTATCAACGTTTCAAAAGGTTTAACAAATCATCACATAGGCAGTCTCCTCACAAAACTGCCGTTCCTCAAAGAACAGCTGCTCAACCAAAAAGTTCTGCTCCTTATAAATCAGCAGACTATCAAAAGGATAATGAGCTTGTCTATTTTAACTGTAGGAAGCCAGGCCATTTTGCTTCAAAATGTCCAAAGCCAAAATATGAATTCTACAAAAAACGTCCCGAGTCCAAATTTCAAAAACAAAAGGGAATGGTGGCAGAGGACATAGATGAAAGCAATATGCCTACTTGGTGTGACACAGACACTGATGAGGATGACTCATGTGACTTTGCTGAAGAAGCAAACATAAGCCTTATGGCCAGGGAGTCACCCCATGACTCAGTAAGGTCACTACCATTTCAACAAGATGATCGTGATGATGATGAGCTTAATGAACCATCAAAGGGTGAGCTTATCAAAGCAAACAAAGACATGCTGGAAGAGTTTTCAAAATTCAAAGCTGCCTATGTGAAACTAGCCAAGAAGCATGAACTGGCTGTCTCTGAGAAATCTACCTTGATGTCTAAGATCAAAGATCTCGATAGACAACAAGCTGAAAGTATCAAAATTCAAAAAGAGAACAAGGCTTTGACTGAAAAAGTGGATTTCCTACTTGACCATATTAAGAAGATCAATTCTGAGAAAGATGACCTTCAAAAGGTTGTCAACACTTGGAATAACTCTAAAGGAAACTTTGATACCATTCTTTCAAACCAGAAAACTTTAGATGACAAAACTGGTATAGGTTTCCAAAGTGAGTTCAATGTAGGAAGTTCTTCTTGTTCTCAAGAAAATGAGACATCTGAAGTAACTGCTGAAGAATTGGCTGAAGAAACTTCTTATGATCTGCAATCTCCCAAAAGGCAGGGACTTGGTTTCAACAAAGTTCCTTTTGCTTATCCCAAGAATACAAAAGACAAGTCCAAGGGCAAGCAATCTGCCAATAATGACTCTGCTAATAGGGAGTCTGAGCAACTAAAACCTGCCATCAATCACCCTAAGAAAACAGGGATGACTGATAGCAAGTCAAAGAAGATTCAACTCAAACCTATTAAATTTGTCAAAGGCAAGACTGCTGATCCTAACACTGCCGATAAAAAGGGCAAAGAAGTTAACACTGCCGATAAAAAGCTTAAAGGAGTTTTGCCTGTGAATGTGAAATCTTTTGATAAAAGGTCTACCTATGGTAAATCTAATATCACTAAAAAATGGCATTATCAGCCTAAGTCCTATAAGCCTGTTATCAGCACAAAGGTCATCTCCAAGACTGCCAATAATAAAAAGCCTTCAAAAGAAATCATTACTCATGTTCAAGGTTTTCATAAATGCTCTTTCTGCAAAGGCCATGGTCATGAGATTCATGAATGCCTTCTGAAATTCATACCTAAATCTAGAGGATTTACTCCTCCAAAGGTTAAACAGGTATGGATCCCAAAAGGTTGCTAACCTTGAGGACCCAAAAATAAAAGGGGACCATATTCTTAAATGTTTATATTTCAGGAATGCTTCATGGCTGTTAATGAAGAAGAGAAAGACTTATGGTATCTAGACAGTGGCTGCTCAAAGCACATGACTGGTGATCCAAATCTTCTCTCAAATATTGTTGAAGCTAAGGGTCCCTCAGTAATTTTTGGAGACAACTCAAAAGGGAAGACAATAGGCTATGGTAGCATAGTTAGAGGAAACCTCTCCATCAGCAAAGTTTCCCTAGTTAAAGGTCTGAAGCACAATCTGTTAAGCATATCACAATTTTGTGATAAAGGATTAGTCTGTCAGTTCACCTCAAGTCACTGTCTCATCAAGGACAATGAGACATGTTCAACTATCCTGACAGGATTCAGAAAAGGGAATGTCTATGCTGTTGACCTAAATGCTGTTGGAAGAAAGTCAAATCTATGCTTGGTTGCAAGGTCATCAAATGACAACAGCTGGTTATGGCATAAAAGGCTTAGCCATCTCAACTTCAAATACTTGGAGAAGCTGTCAAAGGACAACCTAGTTGTTGGTTTGCCTAAAATATCGACTGAACCACACAGTCTCTGCAAAAGCATGTCAACTAGGCAAACAGCACAAATCCTCATTCAAAAGCAAGCCTTGCCTATCAACATCAAGACCTTTGCAGCTTCTACATATGGATCTATTTGGACCTGTCACTACTACAAGTCTTGGTGGAAGCAAGTACACACTTGTAGTAGTTGATGATTACTCAAGATTTACTTGGGTGGAGATGATGTCCTCCAAAGATGAAGCATATGACATCATCACAGAACTCTTCAGAAGACTGCAAACTCAGAAGCTGGATGACATTGCTGATCTCAGATCAGACAATGGAACAGAGTTCAAGAACAATGATGTTGCCAAGTATTGTGATGACCATGGAATTGGTCACAATTTCTCTGCAGTTTGCACACCTCAAAAAAATGGAGTTGCTGAAAGGAAAAACAGAACTCTCATTGAAGCAGGAAAGACTATGATTGCTGAAGCCAAACTGCCTATGTATTTCTGGGCAGAAGCTGTAAACACTGCCTGCTTCACACAAAACAGGTCCATTATAAACAAATTTCATAACAAAACTCCATATGAAATATGGAGAGGCAGAGCTCCCAACATTGGATTCTTCAAAATATTTGGATGCAAATGCTATGTTCTTTACAATGGAAAAGAACATAGAGATAAATTTGAATCCAAAGTGATGAAGGAATATTTCTGGCATATGCTAAATTTTCAAAAGCTTATAGAGTTTATAATAAAACTTCACTTAGAGTTGTTGAATCTGTGCATGTCTCTTTTAATGAATTTGATTTTATTGGGCCACATTTGGCTCCTAAGGTTACTAATGATTCTGATGAGTATGAGACAGGTACAGAACAGCCAAGCTCCAGATTTGCAGATCCCACTCCTTCACCAGTTCCTCCAAGAGTCAACTTGATAGAATCCTCAAATGAGCCAGCAAATAAAAACTCTGAAAATCCAAAATCCACTTTGCCTTCCACACCAGAAGTTCTACAACCTACCTTAGAATTAACCTATCCTTCAGAAGACCAAGCTTCAGATACTTCAACTTCTCAAGAACCAAACTCTGCCGATACAATAGGACAAGTTCAAACTGCAGATGTTAGAGAAGTTAAAGATCATCCTATCACTCAAATCATTGGAGATCTTAATGCTGGTGTTCAAACTAGAAGATTGATGAAGCTCTGGAAGATCCAAGCTGGGTGGAAGCTATGCAAGAAGAGTTAAACCAATTTGACAGATGCCAAGTCTGGTCACTTGTCCCTAGACCAAAAGGACAAGCTGTTATTGGTACAAAGTGGGTTTTCAGAAACAAGATGGATGAAAATGGCAATATAACCAGGAATAAGGCAAGACTGGTAGCCCAAGGATATAGACAGGAGGAGGACATTGATTATGATGAGACATTTGCTCCTGTTGCAAGATTAGAAGCTATCAGATTATTCTTGGCCTATGCATCTTACAAGGACTTCAAAGTATATCAAATGGATGTCAAGAGTGTATTTCTGAATGGAGAACTTCAAGAAGAGGTCTATGTAGAGCAACCACCTGGATTCATTGACTGCTCAAGAAGAGAAGATGTCTACAAGCTAAGGAAAGCACTTTATGGACTCAAACAAGCTCCAAGAGCCTGGTATGAGACCCTTTCAAAGTTCTTGACATCTCAAGGCTTTGTAAGAGGTCAAATTGACACTACTCTTTTCATTATGAAACATAAAGGTCATTCCTTACTTGTTCAAATTTATGTTGATGATATTATCTTTGGATCTACTAATGAAAATCTTTGCAAAAGATTTGAAAAGCTTATGCAGAGTAAATTTGAAATAAGCATGATGGGAGAGCTCAACTTCTTCCTTGGTCTTCAAATTCAACAAAGTTCTAATGGTATCTTCATCAATCAAGCCAAATATGCAAAGGATGTTATCAAGAAATTTGGACTTGAGAATGCAAACAGCTTCAGCACACCTATGGCCACTAACTGCCATCTTGACAAAGATGAAAAGGGCAAGAAAGTGGACATGACTCTATATAGAGGCATGATTGGTTCACTTTTATACTTAACTGCTAGTAGGCCTGACATTATGTTTGCTGTTTGTGTCTGTGCTAGATTTCAAGTTGATCCAAAGGAGTCTCACTTACAAGCGGTCAAAAGAATCATCAGATATTTGATATATACTCCCAATTTGGGAATCTGGTATCCTAGAGATTCATCTTTTAATTTAATAGACTATTCTGATGCTGATTTTGCTGCATGTAAGGTTGACAGGAAAAGCACAAGTGGGACATGTCAATTCTTAGGAAATAGACTTGTCTCATGGGCCAGCAAGAAGCAAACTTCTGTGTCAACTTCAACAACTGAAGCAGAATACATAGCTGCTGGTAGCTGCTGCTCACAATTACTGTGAATCAAACAGCAACTTGTTGACTATGAGATCAAGACTGCTGATTGTCCTATAATGTGTGACAATACATCAGTCATCTCTGTTTCTCAAAATCCTGTCATGCACTCCAAGACAAAGCACATTGATGTAAGATATCACTTTCTGAAAGACCATGTTGAAAAAGGTAATATCAGCATGCAATATGTGCCTACTGATCATCAGGTAGCTGACATCTTCACCAAACTACTTGATTCAACCAGGTTTACCTATCTAAGAGGAGAGCTTGGTATGCTTGATCTCAATCCTTAATCCTTCTTGCAAATTCTTTAAAGTTATTTTATAAAAAGCCTTTATAAAATTGCCTATGTGATCAGCTAATTGCATCTCTGCCGAGAATATAGACAACCCTGAGTAAGTGTTTCCTTCCATATCGGCAGTCTTCAAAAATATAGGCAGACTAAGTACGTTATATGTACAGTCACTCATCAGGTAATAAATGCGGACTTCAAAAATTATCAAATGCCATTTATTAACCTGTCAGAAGTACAAAAAGGCGAATTGCACAGTAACTCTTCACATTTCTCAAAAACCGCCATTTACAAACTTTCAAAAACCTCCCAACTTCATATCTGCAATCTCGATTTTAGCTTCTCAAATCTCCAAAATCTTGACCTATTTCATCTACAATCATCAATGGTATGTATCCCTACATATTTTCGATTCGATTAAATCCAGTTTTGGGGTATTTTGTGACCAAATTTGCGCTGTTCAAAATGTCCGCCATTGATGAATCTTGGTTTCTTCAAAATGTTGCTTGAATCGTGTTTATTTGGTATAAAATATGTTTTAGAGCTTTCTGTGATACTATGTTTTCAATTTATACCATTTTGTTTGCTTAAAATTGACAAAATCAGTAGCTATTTCGAAACCCAGATGATGAACTGTTCTTATCATACTTCATAAATTGCCTATATTTTGGGTTTTGATATGAACGGTACTTGTTTTTGTTAATATCTGCTGTTGTTTGTATATCTGTTGTTTCTTGTATATCTGCCGATTTCTATACATCTGCCATTCTTAACTCTGCCGATTGTGTAGGCTAAAACTCAATCCTCAAAGGCTGCTGCTACTTCATCTTCTACCGATGCAAAGCCTTTAAGGGCTGCTGAGGCTGCTGAAATTCCTCTGAGGATCCTCCCTAGGTCCAACTATCACCCAGGGATGACTATAGACAAAGCTTCAATTTTTGAGTCATCTGCTGGCGTAGATCTGCTGAAGGACTTGGAAGAATGTGGGCTTCTACCTCTCTTCCAACTCAACGACACCCATTACAGCAATCTCCTGGCAGAGGAGTTCTACACTAGGATGGTCCTGCCTCCTCCCCCTACCTCTGCAAATGACAAAGTAAATATGAGTTATCTGAAGGGGTACATCAGGGGATATTTTGTTAAGTTGACCTATAAGGAGGTAGGAAACATGCTGGGTCTACCTACTGAAGGCAAGTTGGAATTGACCGATGAGGAATCCGCTGCTGCTTGGGAGATGATGAGGGGATCTGCCCAGCCTGAGAGATTCTCAGAGATGTCAAGGAACCTTTTCCCTGAGAACCCCTACCACATCAGCCATTTGCTCGACAAGAGCATTTTATTCAAAAATGGCTCGAGGGACATCTTCACATCACAGCAGCTGATGTGGACAAAGGTTATTGTCCTGCGCAAGCAGTTGAACTGGGCAAAAATCATCTTCTCAATGCTGTTCCAGAGCGTTGCTGAGGTCCAAGCCCATCCATCGATGAAGAAGCCCTTCGTAAGGGTTATTAACGTTATCCTCAGGCGCTATGAGGAGATTGATGAGCAGGTCTTGAATGATGACATCATCAAGGTGTCCAATACCTATGTCTTCACGGTGAACAACATCACCAGATACCGTGATGACATGGCCAAAAGGACAACCAACACTGCTGCTGCTGCTACTGCTTCTGCTGGCCCCTCTACCCAGGACAAAAAGGGTAAGAGGAAGGTCACATACACATCAGCCGGGTTACCTGCTCAGGAGGAGCCTACACCAATTGGGGCTGAGCTCCCAAAAACTTTTGACTACACTCGGCTGGACCACGACCCTTATGAGCCAGCTGAGTCCCCCTCCAAGAAGCCAAAACACTCCCCTCTCCCTACTCCTAAACTCAAACAATCCTGCAAACCTGTCTGCTCAAAGGCAGCTGTTGAGAAGGACACTTCAACCTTCAAACCAGCTGACCTCTCCAAACCCTCTAAACCTACCACACTCCCTCCAAAAACCACCACCACATCCTCCAAACCCAAAACCAAACAAACCCTTTTACCCACGGATGAATCGTTTGGCTTTCCCAAGGTCTCATCCACTCCTTCCTCCACACCAGCCGTGTCTACACCGGCTGTTTCCACACCAGCCGTTTCTCCATCGGCTGTTCCTCCACCAGCAGTTCCCTCTATAACTTCTCCACAACCAACTTCTGCCTCCTCCACTCCTTCAAAATCCAAACATGGCCGACACTTCAAAAGGAGTGCGAAGAAGAAGGTGCACTTTGAGGGGACTGCTGATGAAACTTCTTCTCCTCCACCTTCACCACCTCTGCCTACAACAACTACCACTTCACCTACTTCCTCACCTCCTCACTCTGCTCCCATCCAAACAACCCCCATTCCAGAACCATCTCTCCAACCTTCCACCACCTCTCATAAACACTCTTCCAAACGTTCCCTCTCCACTTCCTCCACTCCTCCTACCCCTAAACGTATCAAAACCAACCCATACTGCCATCTCCATCCTGAGGTGCAGGATCTGCTGTCCTTCAGAGATAGCCATCCTAAACCCAACCCTGCCGATTCTGACCCCTTCCTTTCTACCCTTGACTACCCCAAGAGATTTCCCTGCCAGCCTATGTCTGCAGGTGAAATTATCTTCAAGTGGGGTGCCTTCTATGACCCTCTACCTCCAGCCTGGTCCCAACTTTTTTTCTCTCACAACTCTGCGGTTCAAGATCTTATGATCTTCAACCAATGGGTTACAATTCATAAGGACCTAGGCCTTCCTCTCCCCACCAAATCTGACATCTCCCCTTTCCTCTCTCTACCTAAACCACCTGTCTTTACCTTTATCTGCTATCCTTCCATCCTTCTTCAGCCGGTGGTCTACAACGTCATTGATGTAGTCTCCACACTTCTAGGCTTTCACCCACTCATCCCCATTCTCTTCCGATCTCCTTCCCTTTTCCCTTTCTTCTCTCCTCCTCCCTATTTCATTCACCCCCTGTCCTATGTCATCTACATAGACAGGCTATTCCCTGTTCCTCGCATCTTCCCTAGCCAACCTTCTTCCTCCACCAGCCGTCCTTCTCCCTCTACCAGCTATCTTACCATTTCCTCCACCAGCCAATCTCCAACCTCCTCCAGCCAATCCCAATCCTCCACCAGCCAACCTCAAACCTTCCCTGCCCAAACCACCAGCCAACCTCAACCCTTCACCAGCCATCTTCACACCTCCACTGGCCCATCCTCCTCTCCAGCCAGCCAGCCAGTCTCTCAAACCTTCTATCGTGCCTCCGAAGTTGAGGACTTTGTTAAAAATTTTGAGGATATATCGGCTGATCTGACCAAGGCCCTGAATCAGCTGTCAGCAGAACAATCGTACATCACCCATGTCCAGGCCGACTGCATGACTCAGGTCATGAACATTGCCAGGCGTGCAAAAGCTGCAGCTGAGGCTTGTATGAAGGCCATTACCGCGTCCCAGAATGTCTTGACTAGCCATCTCTCTGCAGCTTCCTCAGCCAACACTGCCCTCTTCAAAGAGAACTGGGACAACCTGTCCAAAGGAATGCTGCAGATCATCGACCTTATAGACAGTGGCTACAAGCATGTGCTCCAATCTTAACGCCTCGCCAATCGCTCTGTACACTCTTCAGTGAGGGCGACGCGCAGTCTTACTGGAAAGAACTATACCTACTTTCGCAAGGAGCTGAAGACTACTGATCATCGCCTCGGCAATATTGATCGCTCGCTTGCGTCCATGAAGGAGGAGATGAGTCGTCTTAACAATACTCAGCTGACTGAGCTTCATGAGAGAAATACTCTTCTCAGGCAGAAAAACAAGAGACTCTCCTCTGAATTGGAAGACACTAAAGACGAGTTAGCAGAGGCCAAAGAAGAAATTGCAAGACTCAAGGCTGCTGTTGACTCAAAATGGGTGTCAAAAGGCAAAGGTCAATCCTCAAAGGGCAAAGGTCAAGCTTCCTCTCGGACTTCCTCTCGAATCAGCTGATATACCTTTGTATAAATTTTTTTTTTCAAAACTTTGTAATTAAACTCCTTGTTTAATTAACAATGTCTACTTTTCAAACTTTCATGCTTTATTAATGATTGCCTATTCTGTGTGCATGAAATTTAAACCACTGGTTTAAAGACATGTCCTATTCTGCCTATTCTGCATGTCTTTAAATTCAGTCTTATTACAAGTGTCCTATGCTTTAATTTCTTATATGTAAACACTTTGTAATTCTTGAATACAATGACCTCTATGTAAGTCCATCTAGGGCATGCTTACTTAATAAATCAATCTTACAAGCATGCTATTACTAGAATTGGACATGGTCAGGTGATATTGTATTCATAAGGTCATGGACTCAAGCAAATAGGAGGAGATTGTTGTATTTAGTATAGATTTTCTTGAATCCATAACCTAAGTCTAAGTCAAGGTGACTAATGGGCCTGCGTGTCTGCTAGTGTGGCAACTTGTACTTAGGCATAGCTTGAATAGCTTAGGTTTGCTTATTGTAAGATGACTTGAAGAAGATAGCCTATAGGACATCGGCCATCCTCTGCACAAATAGCCGATGTATGCATCAGCAATGTTCCTTGAGATATCGGACAAGCTCGTATCAGCCAAGCTTCATCAGTAATGTTGAAGTCCCAAGAACGTCCGATAGAGATCTGCCGAAGACATGTCCTGATTTGAAGACTTCATTGGCTTCGATGCAATGTTAACCTGCAAATCTCATTCAATGAAGGTTTCCATTCTTGGCATACACTCAGAAAAGGACATTCTATCTGCAAACGCAGACTACCTATTTTTGGCTAAGTGTCAGGAGACAGTCTGTAAGTTGCAGGACAGCCTATCAGAAATCAACAACCAGATTAGAGCATTAAATGCTCTTAAATTCAAATTATGAAGATCACCAACGGCTCCAAGGTCCCTCCTGCATATAAAAGGAGACTTCATTGCTGCATTCAACACTCTTCAACAACCTCAATTCTGAATCTTCATCTTCTTCAAGTGCATTAAAGCTTAAACGTCCTATCTGTACACTACTCATTGAAGAGCTTCACACTTAGACGATTAGTCCATTAAAGCTCTTCATTGATTGCAACACCTAGCTTTCATAGCTCACGAGAATTCATATCTTATAGATATTAATTCTCCCACAAACACTGATCAACAAAATTTTTGTACACAATCCATTAGAGATTTAGTTTGTAAAGTTCTAGTGGAAAAACTTAGTACACGATTTTCAAATCCAAAGTTGACCATTTTGGTTGTGGACGTAGCACTTATTCATAAGCGTGAACCATATTAAATCCCTTGTCTACTTGCGTGTGATTGTGATTTGCTTGTGTTGTTTAAAAATTTCCAGATTTCCAAACTGTTGAGAACTGCTGATCTTGTCCTGTGAAGATCAGCCATTCCCAACTTGTCCTATACTTCACAAGACTTCCGCCTGCAAAACTTTTTAACTTGAGTGAAGTAAGATTTTTGAATCAACTTCAAAAATTGGACATAGGCTATTCAACCCCCCCCCCCTTCTAGCCTATTTTGAGCAACCTTGGACCTAACAGACTCCCCATCATAACTGCGAGGTTTCATCTTCAAGAACCTCCCCAATCTACGATCATAATCTGCATTTCCCCCAGCTGGTTGATCCCCTTGGTTTCCCCTGGCTTGTCCCTGTCCTGTCATTGCCTGTCTGTGCAGATCCAGAGTTTATCGGTTCATTTCAATCATTGTTTGCATAAACCCCTGCATAGTTTGCATAAAAGCTTCAGTCGGATTCACATGTGTCTCAGGTGGTGCATTCTATTGCCCTGTTGGCTGAACTCCCGGTTGATTAGGAGGTGGTCTAGGTGGTGAAACATGGCTTTCAGCCCTAGTAGCTTCCCCAACATGACTTGTGCCAACCCCATCCGTGTTGGTACCATGACGTGTCTCTACCATTGTCAAATACCTGCAACAAACACTCGAAGTTAACCACAAACACACAACCCACCCTCCTAAACCAAGAATCCATTCCAGGTTATCGAACTTATGCTAAGATACCAACTGTCGCGACCCGCACCCGGACTCCTACATGGAATCCCGAGTCGGAACGCGAATGGGACTCACGAAATACGCATTATAAAAGCTCCATGAGCAATAGATGCAAGTATGAAGCATAACCATCAGGACTTGACCTGATGGCCAGAGCACTGGGATCCCACAGTGGAGATCCTGGGTTCGACTCCCCCAGTGGTTAGAGTGGATGATTATCCCTCCCTAATTAATATTAGGCGCCTCTGGGGGGGATTTTAAGGAATTCAGAAGAATTCAGAGAATTTGAGGGAATTTCAGAGAAGTTGAGGGACTTAGTAGTAACCATCGACTTACAATGGGGCTTGCCCCGAGATGGGTGAGCCTCCAAAAAAAAAAAAAAAAAAAAAAAAAGTATGAAGCATATGTACAAAACCCTGTAATGTACGTGCAAAACTTTTCTTTGAAAACCATGTCAACACATCATCGGCATTAATAACAAGCCGAAAACTGAACTGATTTAAAACTTGGTTTGAATGTAAAATCAAACATGTAACATAAACCTCCACGAGCAACGAGCTCGGAGAACCATAACAAACTTCAAATCAGAGTATGCGGAAGTAACGAATATTAATAATTACATCACGCACGACAACCGTGTCGGTACAAACAAAAGAATATTACAATCATAAAGACCACACACTACCCAACATTACAAAGTTTAAGTAACATTGTATTCCCTCGGCCTCACTAAAATAAATACCAAGGCCCAAAAGAACAACCTGCAGAAAAACGCCGAGACGAAGCCAAGACTCAACTAAGGGTTCCTCGCCGGACCGTGATCTAAGGAAAACAAATAAACATTGAACGGGGTGAGTTTAAAACTCAATAAGCTACTAATGCAATATTATGTCATACGAGATGCAAGACATTAATAAGAACAAGTAATACAAGCTATAACAAGATTATATCAATCTTAATGCGTAGCAATATAAGCATCTCATAATAACACGTTACCCTACACTACACGAGAGGCTCAACGATCGCCAACCGACCCATACCAGTTGAAAACCATGACCAACATTCGCATATGTAGGAACCATATAAGTGCGATAAGTAAACACATTCTAAAAGGATACAGTATTGAGGTACACCTCTAATATACCCAATACTTCCAACCAACCAACATATAATATACCAATGTAGGAGTCGTTGTTGACGTGCTCGATCGACGAATCAAAACCATTAACCAATACTCAATAACCAATACTGTGTGAACCACTATCTGTATTCACGTCGACGGGTGATCTTAGTCCCTACAACCCAAGTATCAGCCACGGAATAGTTTACCAAGGTTGCGTTTATTCCATACAACAAATGGCGCTATGCCCCTACCGCGGCCAACGGTAAGGCGAGGCCCAGTGTATTGGCCTTTGACTATTACGTAGCCCCGGGTCCCGCAATAATCAAGTGTCAATACACCACCAACAAATAATCCATGGACATAACAAATGTACAAGTAGATGTTTACTTGACATTCTCAACAACAAATCAAACTCCAAATAGGGAGCACAACAACATTTAACATGAATGTCTCAAGTAGGTTATAATAATCCTACTCACATAATCAACCATCTCATAATATTTACGAGAATTAAACAACAACATCATGCACAATTTCGGGTAACTAATTTTCCCAACAAAACTCTCGTATCACAACGAAATCCCCAAGTCACACACGTGGTCTCATCAATTATGGAAACCTATTTGACTCCGTTAGAGTCATTATTCGTTTCTAATGAGTTCGAATCGAAGAGAAGCCATTTATACTTCAATATTAACAAATGATACCATTTCTAGAAAAACTTTAAGAAACCCACATGTAAACCAGGGATTGTGTTCTCCTAGTTGGTAGCTCCACAATGGTGAAGTTGGATTGTGATTTGGACAACAATTGAGCAAACTAGCTCACTTTCTCTCTCAAGAACCCTCTCAATTCTCTCTCTATGTTTTGAAGGTGGCAATGGTGAAATGAGGAGAGTTTCATGTCTCCCATGATGTTTTAAGGGTCAAGGGTGTCAGGTTTAAGTGGTGGAGGACGTGGCTCAACCCAGGCCAAGGTGTTGAAGTCAAAGTTGGTCAATAAGGAGTAAGTTCGTAACAGCTGTCAAAGGGCGCGCAGGCAAAATCGACATTCTGCCTATGAAGCGATCGCTTTGAGTCGGGACAGGGCGATCGCTTTGGTACAGAGTGATCGCTTTATGTATTACAGGGCGATCCTTTGTTCCCTGGTTCAAGATATAACTTTCTGCCTAGAGAGCGATCGCATTGGTGAGGAACAGGGCGATTGCTTTATGTCCAGATTTAGGGTACGACTTACTGCCTAGAGAGCGATCACCTAGGAAGGAGATAGGGCGATTGCTTTGTGCCCAGTAAGTCTCAAACTGTTATAAAATCCTCCCAAAAGGGTTCTCAACAATCCAAAGTGTTTCTAAGTCCAAAAATGAGATCAAAATACTCATTAAAAGTTCCCGAAAAGTCTGGAACGAAGCTAGGATTATAACACAAGATTAACACAATTAGCAACACGTATCCAACAATAATTCCAAGGCGTATAAAATGCATGTAACCAATACGAGCAAAAATATGTTCAAGAAATATGCACAACATCACATGAACTTGGTAAGAAATATGATCATGCAAATGAATGCGAATGATACGGGTGTTACATATCACGACTCATTACAAGTCACATCCTATTCTCCTCCGCTAGAGTCAATCATGACCAGTGTTCAATTCGCATAAAGGTTTGGTTTATAATGTTATACTTTATTGACTCCGTTTGAGTCGTTACCAATATTCGAGAAATCGGGATGAGTCGTAGTATCATCCCTAATTAACCATTCTATCGTCAATACCATTATTCGGTAATATATATTACCCAAAACAACCTCACAAATTCATAGCGAGTAAACTAACGACAAAAATCCCAACGAGTTGCTATTATACAAAATCTATTAACACAATATGATTTCTCCAGCACCGCGCAATAGTACCGTTAAATTCACTAAATATTCCACACAAATCCAATTATTACAATTATTCCATATTTAGAAACTAAATATCTGGACCTACAATTTACCACTTTTAATTACCTCATTTGGACTTATAATAATCATGAATCAGGAAAAAAAAAAAAAAAAAGTTAGATCTAATACCCAAAATTTCCAGCAACAGTTTACTCGACGCAGCGATAAAACACAACCTAAACGAGGTACTTCCCGGCCTCTAAAATTTATGAAAATTTACAGAGAACTAACTAACATACTTAAGAACAACATATCCGAAATTCAACAAATTTTCAATAGTATATTAGTACCAAAATTTTCACGAAAATAGTCCAAAACAAGGACTGCAACTAACTTGAAATTCATGCGTTTCACTTTCTAACATGTTACCAACATTTCACCAAGTCTCATGACAACCTCTACTCATGGCCATTGATTAACACCTAACATAATATCATTTGGAATGGTTAATTACTTATTTCTTTCAAGAAATTTCACAAGATGAACAATTACTCATCCTATATGCTTTATTATTCCAATTCAACTCATAAACATTCAAAATATTATAGTTATAATTACTTACCTTTAAAGAAGACAATCAAGCTAACATATTCACAATCAAGGCTTTATAATGAAGTCTCCTAGTCTTTAGCAACCTTGGTGTGGTCTTGCATGTAAGAATCTATGGTTGGATAGAGAGGACAAGGCATACGCACACTAATCTCACTATGAATCTCTCACACTATCTCTCAATACACCATGGATGAATTATAAGGAGAAATGGTGTTCGTGTGTGTCTCCTTAGTGTTTCTAGGAGAGAAATTAGTTGGTCAATGGCCTTGGTACGTTTAAGTTTGGTCAAGGGGCGAAATTGTCAAGTTTTAAAAATCAGGAAAACAAAGATCACATAATCTGGTTACGCGCGGCAACCTAGGCCCCCGCCTACACTACAACAAAAATGACTTTTAACAACGTTTTTAAAACGTTGTAATAGACAAAAGACAACGTTTTTGAAAATGTTGTCTAATCCAACGTTGTCGTAGGGTCCAGTTTTAGACAACGTTTTTAAAACGTTGTCTTAGGTCTAAAAGACAACGTTTTAAAAACGTTGTCTTAGACCTAAGACAACGTTTTAAAAACGTTGTCTTAGATCAAAGACAACGTTTTTAAAAAATGTTGTCTTTGACCTACGACAACGTTTTTAAAACGTTGTCTTAGGTCTAAGACAACGTTTTTAAAACGTTGTAAAAGGTCTAAGACAACGTTTTCTGAAAAATGTTGTAAAAGGTCTAAGACAACATTTTTCTGAAAAACGTTGTAAAAGGTCTAAGACAACATTTTTTTAAAAACGTTGTAAAAGGTCTAAGACAACATTTTTTTTTAAAACGTTGTAATAGCTATTTTTTTTTTAAAACAAATTACAAAAGCAATCAAGTTCCCGTTTTGTTCCTGCACCTACACCGGCCAAATTCGACCTTCTCCAATCCTATGGGCAAACACTCAGCATACTGCAATCAGCACATGAGGCTTTCAAAATACATAAAGCCAAAGTGATAACTCGGATAAAGCTATGAATTCAGCATTTAAACCAAGACACATTTACAGTTAGAGCATACAAAGAAGAATCATAATTACAGAAGGGCAAAGATTGGAGTATTGCCCAAATGGCTAACTAAACACTAGACCTTGGACCCTTCCTTCATCAGAAGCCAATGAGCATCCTGCATCCTCCCATTGGCGTTCCTATTTCCTCTGAACTCTTCCATAACGGCACCTCTTTCTTTTTCCAAATCCTCTCCTGACACTCGAATCTGTACAAAGGTAAAATGATAAGCAAAATACATACACCAAATAATGTCTAATCCGTTAAGGAAGTTAACCCATACCTCTAAACTAAATTTTGCCTGGGAAATGGCTCGAGTTAACGCGGCTTGTCAACTGGAACAAACACCTCATAAACAATTTCATCGAGATGTCACCGCATTTTGGCAAGCACCAAATTCCGCCCCAATACTTTCAAGTATTTTGACAAGATCATGATTTGTATATTTCTTAGTGGCACCGAATGCAAGATGCTCAACTATGTGTGCAACTCCACGCTCTTCCTCCTCTTCCAAAACCGAGCGCCAAGAATGATAAAAGTCAGCTACTTAATCGAAAACAAATAAATAGGAATGCATACAAAGCAATGCCACTAGCAATCCATAACAAAGGAATTGTGGACAACCATTACTTATCTTAATGAAAATTCTCTCCCAACTCAAAATAAATCTATCAAAGCAGACACCACGTACATATGCTGTCCCATTTCAATGGTTCCGAGAAAAAGAAAACAAAAACCTTTACTCAATTGTTAGCACGCAAAGACGACCCAAAAACTGGATGTAGAAGCGGACTAGAGAGCCAAATTTTGCTCCGCTGATTTCAGCCCAACCAATTTTCAGAAGTGAGTCAAAAATTGTAACTAAATGTGCCAAAGTTAAGTAAGAGGTCCAAAGAAAACTGTTGCATTTTTCGCAACCGCAGAATCGCGCATTTTCTAATCGCCGCATTTTCATCATTTTCTCGCAAGCCGCATTTTCCACCGTGCTCCATATTCACCGCCGCTTCATTCGAACACATCCATCGGGAACCTCAAGGATAAAAATGAAGATATACAAAGAAAACTGTAATTTGGGAGGGAAAAGGGGATTTCTGTTCATATTTTTTTTTTTTTTTTTTTTTTAAGGAAACAGGGACGGCACCCTGCTAGATTTTATTGATATTAAAAAAACATACAAACTTGAGGGGGACAACCAGCCTGGCCCTTATAAACCGGGAGGACAGAGGAGCCTGACCTCGAAAAGGAAATACAAAGAGAGATAAATAATCTAAAATCTATCAAGAAACAAAAAACTAATGCCGAATGTAAGGAGTTTCTTGGATGTCTAATAAAACCGTACCCCGAATGACTGAAGGAAGATCTCTGATGGATGAAAAATTAAAGTCTGCTTGCTCTTCACATCCCAAGTTGGCTAATTTGTCAGCAACACTATTCGCCTGCCTGTAACAATGACGAAATTGGAAAGAGGCCGATCGTTTGATAGCAAAAATGCGATGAATAATACTCCAGCAAGACCATGGAGGTTTAGATTCTTGAGAGACACAATCAAAGAGAATCCTGGAATCCATTTCGATTATAGCATTGAGATGTCCAAAGTCTCGAAGCCAAATCATGCCTTGGAGGAGGGCTTTAGCTTCAGCAAAAGTATTCGTAGAAGTGCCATAAAAGGACGCAAAAGCATGGATTAAATGGCCAGAAGAATCCCGAATAATACCACCTCCACTTGCAATACCAGGATTACCTTTAGAGGCGCCATCCGTGTTGAGCTTAAGGAATGAGAGAGGGGGTTTAATCCATCTCACAAGACAGGAAGATCTTTTAGGTTTCAGAGTGGAAATCCCCAAAGCAGAGTTAAGTTGATCCAAATGGTGAGTAATATCTCGAATGATATGATCGCTTGAGAAACCATGACCGTCGAAAAGCCAACGGTTCCTATTCTTCCAAAGATGCCAAAGAATAAGAGCCGGAATAGAAATAATATTAGAAGAAGCTTTCGAATGCCACCACCAAGCAAAGCAAGCTTGAGATATAGAAATAGGACTGAAAAAGATGCCATATTTCATGTTGAAGAAATGCCAAACCTCCGAGGCAGTGTCGCTAGAAAGGAAGACATGCAAAAAAGTTTCAGAGAAACCTGAGGAGCAACAATGACATCTTGAGGCAAGATGAATACCCTTACGACGAAGACTTTCATCTAAAGGAAGACGGTGCTGTAAAAGACGCCATAGAAAAATACTTATTTGCTTAGGGATACATTTATGCCAAGTGTATTTCGCCGAGAGAAGCTGGATGGTGGTCACGAGCTGCGCCAGGCCGAAGAGACTGTGAATTTTCCCGATGAAGTAGCAGTCCAGCAAGGGGTGTCCGGAGAATCAGAAATATAAACCAAGCTGGATTGAATGCGAGCAATATCGGCCTCAGGCAGAACCGCAGCAGCAGCAGGAGAAAGTGTGGAAGAATTATCAAACAGATCTCGGATGTGTATAAGTTCACAGCCGTGCGGTTTGGAGAGCAAGCCATCTGCGAGCCAGCGATCAAACCAAGGATAGCTGGATCCTTTTCCCACTAACCAGCAGAGATTTTGTTCCACTATAGGCCTAACCTCAAGCATGCGCATCCAAGAAATAGAGCCGCGAATATTAACAAGGCAAGGGTGAGAACGTGAGCAATATTTTGCTTTCATAAAACAGCCCATAAAGAATCTTGAGTGCGAAGACGCCACCAAGATTGAGCAGAATAAGCTCTTGATATATCCTTCAAGGAACGAATGCCAACTCCGCCTTCTAAAGCCGGTAAGCAACATTTAGCCCAAGCAATCCAATGAGCCTTATTACGGCCATCACTTTGGCCCCAAAAGAAATTAGAGAAGATCATTTCCGACTATGGATAATAGACTTTGGAGGAGCAAGAGCACCAATTGGTATGAAGTGATAGAGTGAAGAACATGATTAATCAAAGTTACCCGACCGGCATGAGAAAGAAACTTACCAATCCAAGTATCAATACGATTCGAAGTTTAAGAAGGAGAGGGTCGAAATACCGTTTGAGTTTTCTACCGGTGAACAATGGGCAGCCCAAATAGATAATAGGAAGATCCTTACGATGAAATCCCAAAGTTGAAGATATAGAGCGCAATCGAGGGCCTCAAAGAAGAAGAGACATAGAAGCTACTTTTGAGATGTTAACTGCTGACCGAACAATCCGCATATTTGGAAAGAAGTTTTATGACGATCAAGAGAATGTTGGCGACCATTACAAAAATAATAATATCATCTCAAATGCCAAATGAGAAATAATAGGGCAACCACTTGCAGGAGAAGGCAACTTGAGAGTGAGAGATGTGCATAGCATTAAGACTTCGGCTGAGGACTTCAGCTGCAATGATAAACAAACTAGGAGAAAGAGGATCCCCTTGCCGCAAACCACGAGTAGAATGGAAAAATCCCGTAGAAGCCCCATTTACCAAAACAGAAACCGTTATTAGAAATGATGCGCCATATCATGTCAATGAAGAATTCAGAAAATCCAAATTTTCGAAGAACTTTGATGAGAAAGTGCCAAGAGACCCTGTCGAAAGCTTTCGACATATCCAACTTAATAATGATATTAGAGCCCAAAATTTTCTTATCCAAGTGGGTCATAAGCTCCTGAGCCAAAAGAATATTATCCTGAATGAGACGCCCTTTAACAAAACCACTTTGATTTTCTGAAATAATAGCATAATAGGGGCCAAGCGGACGATAAAATCTTGGAGATAACCTTGTTGCAAAAATTGCACAGACTAATTGGCCGAAATTCACTGAAGCTCAAAGGGTTGTCATTTTTCGGAATCATGACAATCGATGTGCTAGTCCAGCTTCGAGGTAAGGAGAAGCCACAGAAAAAATCCAGAACAGCAGAAAGAAGATCATGACAAATAATATCCCAACAGTGAGTAAAGAATTTACCAGTAAAACCATCCGGACCAGCTGCACTATTGGCATCCATAGAAAAAACTGCTTGCTTGACTTCTTCTAAGGTAGGAAATGCAGAAAGGGGAGCATTCATACCGCTAGTAACCAGAGAAGGAATAATATCTAAGAGAGCATTATCTTCAGTAGCTTCAGCTTGGAGTTGCGATTGAAAGAAATTAACAGCATGATGCTTAATAGCATTTTCATTATCTATGAGGGAGCCCTGAGAATCTTGGATCGAATGAATATGAAGCTTACGACGAGTTTGAAGAACTGAGGCATGAAACAACTTTGTGTTACCTTCACCCTCCTTAAGCCATTTGATCCTGGCTTTTTGCTTCCAATAATCCTCCTCCTGTTTTAATTTCTGACGAAGAGAAGCTTGAGCTAGAGACATGGATGCTCTATTTTCAGGAGATGGATCAATCTCATAAAGGAGTTCACAATCTTTGATATCGTCTTCAGCTCTTTGAAGTTGATGAAAGATGTTACCAAAAACATTTCGGTTCCAAGTGACCAAAGCACGGCGAACAGTACTAAGATTTTTTGCAAACTTAAACATTGGCCGGCCTTCAATAGAAGAGTTCCAATTATCAGCCACAAGAGTGAGGAAAGAGTGATGAGAAGTCCATATATTCAAGAATCGAAAAGGAGATGGATGACATATTCTGTCCTTCAAAATCCGAATCAGCAAAGGGGCATGATCTGAGCAGGTGCGAGACAGATGCTCTACAGAAGTGTCAGAAAAATTATACTGCCAGGGGGTATTACACAAAGCTCGATCAATTCTCTGTAAAATAGAGGCCTCACCACCTCTAGAATTCCACCAAGTATATTTACTACCAGAGAAACCAATATCAATGAGACCAGAGGCTGCAATGCAAGAATGGAAATCAAGAGCACCAGCTCTATCCCAACCTGAGCCCCCTAATTTTTCCTCCGGGGATAAAATAATGTTGAAATCTCCTCCAATCAACCAAGGAGAGGACTCAAAAGTAGCACCGAGATCAATCAATTCAGTCCAGAGAACCTGTCTATCATCAGCTGAGCAGCTAGCATAGATACATGAAATATTCACTGAAATAGGCCAAGAGAAGTGCTTAACTTGAACAGTAACATGTTGAGAACCATCAAAAAGAACTTGGCAAGTGAAGGCAGTTTTGACGAAAATCCAAATAGAGCTACTTAAATTAGAATAGCTAAAATTAAAATGCAGTCTTCTAGCCACCCTCATAATTTGATCCGCAGCAATCATGGGTTCAAAAATAGCAAGAAACGTAATTTTATGAAGCTTAATGAGTTGTTTTAAGCGGCCAATAGAGGGATCATTACCAATTCCACGAATATTCCAAAAAAGGGCATTAACAGTCATGGATAAGAGTAGAAGAGATATGACCTTTGGACCTTGTAATTCTGGGAGAGATTTTGGCCTTGAATAGAGCTGAGACTGGAATGCTACTGTCAAGATTCAAGGCTGCTATGTTTGCCGTGACTGTACTGTCTTCCTCAATGCCATTTTCCTCATCCGAAGAGAGATTCTCTGCGTTAGGATCAGGATGAGCTTGAAAACATCTATTCTGATTTTCAATAACAACTAAATCCTCTTGGATTTCAGCAATATCTTCTTCAATGCCAGCGAGGATGCTGAATTTATTGGACATAACAATCTTAGAAGATGGTTGATTGCCAGAAAGATTTTCGTCTTCAGTCACTACGTGCTGTGGTTGAGCCGCATCAGTGAAGATTTTAAGCGCTTCAGATGGAACTATATGATCTGTGTTAGTCTCATGATTTTGTGTGGCTTCGCTGGGGCCCGGATTATCATCACTCAAAAGAGTTTTCCCTGGAGAGATTATCAAAGTAGGAGCATCATTAACAATAGTATTTAAAGTAGAGGTAACCAGATTACCTGTATCAGACAAGTTGGTCACGGTTGTAGTTTTTTTGGGCGTCCACCTAGTGGTAATTTTAGGATTATCAGAGCTGGTTTTTTCAGATTCCTTTGAAGCTGTAGGATCTTCAATTCTGGTTAATGTTGGACTTTTAGCAAGCAACGTGGGATGCTTCACTTTGCAAACATCTTCGGTGTGTCCTTGACGACGACAATGTCTACAATAGCGTGGGAGGCCTTCTACTTCAGCTTGCCGAAGCCGTGGATTTGCGATCCGCAATCGATCCGCACTGTTTGGGAAGCGGGTTAAGGAGATCAATCTCTACACGATTCCGGCTAGACTTGGGCGAGTCGTTGGCGGTGGCTGATCTGTCATAAGCGTTTTGCCCAGATATCACCAATAGCAAAAAGAACAGTGCGATGGAACAAATGTATAGGGAGCCCTGGTATTGATATCCAAACAGGAACAATAGAACTCTCTATGTCTGGCCGGAAGTCTGGAGTCCACTTAAAGACGCGCATTGGGTATCGACCAAGAAACCATTGGTCTTTGATCCATAGACGCTGGTAATCTTCTTCATTATGAACCCGTATGAGAATGTGTTTGTTGTCCAAGTGAGCGATGGAATAGTCTACCTTCAATCCAAAAGTTTGAAAGTGTTTACGTGTAGCTTCCATCGATGGACGACCATGTGAGAATTTGCCTATAAGAGTGAGGCGAAAAGGCTGCGCTAAGGAGTTTGCAATATCCTCCGAGAGCTTGAGGGAGGGTTCACCCTTGTATTGGGCAGGAGGAATAGAGAAAAGAGGTATTTTAGATGATGAAGTGCCAGCAGTGATAGAAGCATACGATTTTGGAGAAGAAACTGGTTTGGGAATGACGTGCGGAATGGAAGTATCATCTGGTGGAGGCAGCGGCGCAGCCATGGCTGCCGCCATGCCTGTGACAAGAAACCCTAGGCTGAGAGAGAAATTTTAGCTCTTCTTTTTGCGGTAATGATTTCTGTTCATATAAAGATGGCTTTCTTTAGACTGAATACCTCTTAATCAGGGGGTAAAAATTTCTGGCAATTGTTCATTTATGACCAAAAGTAGAAAACAAACATACAAAACAATAATCTAATTTAATAGAGCGAACAAGAGAAGGTAAATACACTCAAGATTTTTGCAATGATATTTAAGTAAAAAAAAGCAATGTTTAATGCACAACCCACTTGATCAGCACCATGGTAAAATCACAAGGGCCCATATCATAAAGTTCTTCAAGAAAATGCCAAGCTATAAAGGATTCTCTTAAGTTCCTCCTGTTCACCACCCCACCCCAAGTCAAGGGCACATATACTTACATTATCAACTAGCCCTATATTAATAGTCAATTACGAGTACATACGTACTTCCTTTGCCCACTGATAGAGCTAAATTTCCAACAGACTTCTTATACAAAACATTCTAAAAAGGTAACATGGACTATTCAAGTTAAGTGATGGAACAATAAATTAGATAGATTATTACAAAAATGTTATAAAATATGAACCACGCCGCAATTAATTGAATAGATTTTTACAAAAATGTTTTAATATGAACAATGCCACCAAGAGTTAATGCATCAGGAAACCTTTTATAAGGACAAGGAGGTGCATAAATACACAATCACTAGTCATGAGATCAGTCCACTCTTTATTTAACAAATCATTTTTGGTTGATCGCACCGGCCCATGCATGTTATGCTGATCTTCTCCATACAATTTAACATAACACCCTTACATGTGAATAATTTTTTTCTTAAATAAATAAAGTAGAAGCATAGCTAAAGGACATCTCCTGTTATCCTATTAACATTTGTCAAATCATCATCCTTGCTGCCAATCAAGGGACCTTCCGAAATCAGAATTTCAACTCCTCCACCAAAACAAGAACACACACTTTAAAAGCACAAGAGTACTCCGAGCCTAGTGATTCGAGATTCCATAACCTCCCCATGGAATGCCAAACATTTCATGCGTATCTGATCAGAACAAAACGCGTGCCCAACTAAGAGTTATTAGAAATTGATAATAAAAATATGTCCAGATGCCTAATACCAAGATAGGATTTTTTTTTCCACCATTCATTTCAATGTTTAGCAAACTCAAATGACCGGAATTGACAATGAAAGACCTCAAATATTCTACAAATACTAGTGGTACGAATAAAAATATATATCACACAATGAATGAGATTGACGTTTTCATAAAGAATGTCCAAACTGTCTGCTCCAACAATTCCTTTATGTGACTTCCACAATTCTATCAGCAGTCATCTTGTGGTCCCGTCGTTAAAGGCAAAGCAATTGTCAAATACAGAATTCACATGAAGGTTTTTCATTTACCTATATCTGCTGGAAATGTTGGAGACCCAGGACCTGGTGATATAACAATATTATCAAAGGCGTCCTCTTCATATATATAATGGCGAACATCCTCCCACGTCCATTCATCATTGTGCACTACAATAGGAGGTATTGGCAAAAACAAATTAAGGAAGATGTCAAACAAGAGTCAGGTTCAAACAATAATAAAGCTTCTCATATCCAATATCCATTATCAAGCTCATAGGTTATATCCTCACATACCAGCAGACTTCTGAGATTGTTAACAGAAGCTACAAGGTTATAGTATGACCGGTCTTTACAATTCAGTCATAGATAGCATTACCATCCAATAATCAAAGACAACATTGCTAAAGAAGTTCTTAAGAACAAAGCATAAAAAATTCTTGCAAACATCAAGATAATGTTTGGAATGCTTGTTATAGACGCCGAATAGCATGCCTTAACATTAGAAAACAGTGAGAGTTGACCATATCATGATTCATGAGGGACACATTATAAAAACTAGAGTGACATAGTCATCAAAAGTATGTAACAAAGACAAGAAACTCCACCATGCAATCATATAAGTTACATCCTTCAAACAGGCACATTAAATATACCAATTATAGTGCCTAAAATATTCTCGAAACAAAAGATAGTTAAATCCTTTCCATACTATAAGTTCTAAGTGTCATAGGATAATGTGCTTTGGTTCTCCTATCCATACGAGAAGCACTTAAAGAACGACATGTGTTTACTTCATACCTTAAGTTCTAGAGTGACTTTGTTCTTTTGGTGCACAGAGAAGCACTTAAAGCACAGGGACAAGTGTTTACTTCATACCTTATCCACTAGTTTCACAATTCAACCTTCGGTGCAGTTGCCTTGACAACTTCAACACTGCAACCAAATTTATATGCAGAGCACTACACATTCAATCGTTTACATCCTTATCATCATGATCGGGATCTATATTCAATTTACTCTCATTCGATGTCGACTTCAAACTCTTCTATAAATCAACATACATATATAGAAATTAAAAAATCGGAAAAGTGACTAAGTAATGATTAAAAATTGATTGCAAATCAATGAAGAATAAAATTAGTTCATTACTATTTATGTATAAAACTCAAAATTATTATCGGTTTACTAATTAGTATGGGTATATACTTGCAGAAAAACAAATCCACAAAATTGGAAGTGTAAAATTGGCCTAAAAATAAATAATAAGAACTGAGATAACAAAAAATTGAAAAAATTGAGATTGAAAATTTTTCAGAAATTAAGATTTGATGGAAAAAAATATTTAAAATTACTACACTAAATCTGTGAAACCCAGAGGTAGAAGAGAGAGGAAGGTTTGAATCTCTAAATCTCCCAAAACTCTAATCAAGAACAAGACTGAGAGGAATTGATGAGTACTATGAGTCGCAGAATTACCTCATGGGCGAGATTTGCAGATGGGAAATGAGGGTATCTCCGACCCCAAGCTCGGCGTTATTGCCGGATTTTGCATTCTCGCAATATAAGCTCCGGCACAATGACACCTCTGGATGCCGTCCTATTCTCACAAGCAGGGAGATAGAGAACACGACGAGTTTGCCGTTGATTTAGCAAGTCTAACTATATCGGGTTAAGACAGGGATTGTGAACAGTGAACTACAATACCCTAAATTCCGAAATTAGGGTATTGCGAAGATTGAACTACAGGGATTGCGAGTTTGCCGTTGTTTGCGTTGTAGTTTTTACTGAGAGAGGGATGCTGGCATTCACGTCTGGAGAGAGGGATTTTTGCTGAGAAGAGCAAGGGAATTTTTGCTGGTTACGTTTAGAGGGAGAGGGAGCAGTGAAGGATTTGGGGATTTTTGACTTGGGTTTTAAAATTTAAGCAAACCGTGCATAAGGGCTACGAGGCGGGAGAGGGAAAATCAGAGGTTGTTTAAACATTATTTTCTACAACGTTTACAAAATAAACGTTGTTAAAAGATAATTTTTAGACAACGATTTTTAACAAACGTTGTGTAAAAATTGACTTTTAACAACGTTTTTTTAAAAAACGTTGTCTAAAATGCCCTTTTAACAACGTTTTTCTAAAAACGTTGTCTAAAATACCCTTTTAACAACGTTTTTTAAAAAACGTTGTTAAAAGTCAATTTTTACCCAACATTTTTTAAAAAACGTTGTCTAAAATAAAACTTTAGACAACGTTTATTAAAAAACGTTGTCTAAAGTGCCCTTTTAACAACGTTTTTAAAAAAACGTTGTCTAAATTTTTATTTTAGACAACGTTTTTTAAAAAACGTTGTCTAAAGTGCCCTTTTAACAACGTTTTTTAAAAAACGTTGTCTAAAGTGTCATTTTAACAACGTTTTTTAAAAAACGTTGTCTAAAGTGGCCTTTTAACAACGTTTTTTAAAAAACGTTGTGCAAAAAACGTTGTTAAAACTCATTTTTGTTGTAGTGCTAGGCGCTCGCGCGTCAGCCAGATTCCACAAGCTCATGTTTTTGCCTCTTGAGCGCTCGCACTTGCTCCAGTGCACCCTAATTCACTAAATGTGCTCTAAAAAAGCCCCAAAATGATGTCCAATAGTCCCAAGATGGTTCTAACACTTAGATGAAGTTAAAACACTAAGCAAAGGTCTCCGAAAAGTCCCAAAAACCAAGCTAAACAAGTAACGCACCAAATCAAATGCAAATGATTATGAAACTCCTAACACATATCCATACACTTGAAAAGTGTACAACAAACTCAATTCCAAGTACATTTGAATGATATTTGCACATGAAATGACGATGTTAATATAAGAGACGTAAACATAGAATGAATGCGAATGATACAAGTAGTGCGGGTGTTACAACTTTTATCATTTTACCCTTACTTTTTCTCCATACTTTAATTATAGGCCGCATATTTTACCCTTACTTTTTCTCCATACTTTAATTATAGGCCACATACACATGAGCAGTAAAGAAAATTATACACTATACCAATATTAATAATCAAGTCAATTATTTTTTCTTAATTCGTGTTTGATCAAACAAGACAATAATTTAGAGACGGATGGAGTATTTTTTATAGAATATACATATATTTAAAATATAAAATATTTTATTTTAATTGTGGTAGGAAAATAGAAATAAAAAAGAGGGAAAATAAAATGATAGTTATGTTTGTTAGTTGAGATGATAGATATTTAATTTTTAAAGGGTTATATAGAGGGTGCTTGTTGGAGTGAATTTATTTTTAGAGTGTTGAAAAAGTGAAACTAGAAGGTGTTTAGAGTGTGATATTGGGAGTTATCATTGTGGATGCTCTTATATGAAGTTGCCCTCTTGAACTCTGCTCCTCAAGGGGTGACAAAGTTCTCAAACAAGAACCCCTACATGTTCAACATGGTATGCTGCAATTGTGTATGTCCAATGTCTTCAATGGCAAGATCAACCTAATTTTAAAAAACCACATGAAGATATTGTATTTTATGAATAAATAGAATTTTTTTTATTTGAACAAATATACTTAATTGGTCAGTGAGTTGGGTTAAGCATGACCGAGAAGACGTGAAACGCTTCACGAAGCTATTTATACTCTCAGATCTTCCTATAGAGGTCATCCCACCAAAAAAAAGTAACCACGAAGGTAAGCAGGAAGCCAAAATTTTCTGACTGCATATAAGCCTATTACATGCTTATTTGATTGTAAGTCATACATCAAAATAGTGCCATTCACGCTCAAAATCTTTAGTATTAAGTACCATATACAAAATGCATGCTTCGTGAATGGCATTTCAGCTCCAATTGCTTGTGTCATGCATGCATCTTGATCGGTAACAATAGTCTTTGGTGGCTTTCTCATTTGTGTAGTAGAAGTCTAGCATAACAAAAATCATAAATTATTAATATATATATATATATATATATAATATTTAGAAAGGACATACACTTACTAATTTAGAATGAAAATCAATAAGATGTTAATATTTACCTTCATCAACCAGCGAAATATAGCAACTGTTTCATCTCGTGGGAGAGCACAACCAAACAAAATTAATAGTCCTGCCATGGTTATCAATGCCAACAAAAATACCGAAAGTCATATCATAATAATTCACCTTATAGATGAATTCCACTATCGTGTATGTTCGTTCATGGAAGCTCCATAGTTATCAAATGCAACAACATCTCCATATTCTTGATACCAATCAAAACAATGAGTAGGTGACCAAAAGATGTGCTTCAACCTATTTTCCTTATCAACAGTAAAGGCATATTGAAATCTCGGGTGCCTATTCTTGGCATTCATACAATGTTCCAAAAGATTCATTGCATCATTCTATATATTTTTCTGATGAATCTGGTTGAAGAAGTTGTAAATATCCTCACGAAGAAAAGGAAGATCCCCATGTATCAATCTTTTCTCAAGCTCCATGACACGTACAATTTGTCTAACTTTAAGACCAGCTTCTTTATATAACAATATTTGTTGCTCATCTTCCTTAAAAATGGTGCGATAAGCTGGAAGAAAGTAAACTTGCTCAGGTGATAATAAGTCATGATTATGATCGGACACAAACTTAGTAACAAGCCATTCTTCAGGAAATATATCAAAACGATCTTCAATGTGATTCGTATGTGTGCCTTACAGCCACATCTCCAAGATTTCCTATTTCGTTGATTCTTAGATGAATGAACAATTTTTGAATATGCAAATCCTTCACGATGGAAAAAAAAAATCACACACCTATTAATTTTACCATCTTTATTTGTAGTAAAACGTCCCCTCCGAATAGAGAACCCACTTTTTTTGGAAAAGTTGCGTGGAAACTATAAGCTTCTTGTTCACTAAGAAAACACTGGCCAATGAAGGGTTCAAATGAATTTTCATTTTCTTTTTCCTCTTCTCCTGAACCCAGATTAACTACTTCCTATAGAATCAGCTTAAAATTTTTGTTCATGATGTGGTTCATTAATCCTATCAGTGTCCTCATCTTCCGCAAGAAGTTCAATCAAATCAATGATATTGGTGAATAGCAACCAACATATCAACCAAAAAGCAAAAAATAAATATATAAGTCAAAAGAAAATTGGGCAAAAATATATAAAAAGGAAACAATAAGCCACAACTTACGTTGGTTAATAAACTACACGATGGTGGCGGCACTAGTTTTTTCGGCAAGGTATATCTCATGAGATTAGTGATCTAGATCACGTCCCCATTCCATTGACTATGACTGCTTTTCCCGTTAATGATCCAATTATACTCTGATTTCAGTTTTTAAAGTTGATAGATACGTTGTTTGCAAAATATTTTAAGTTATATCCAAATTGTGTGTGCGTGCATTTTTCGGATTAGAGGATTTGTGTGCCTTCGTTTGCGATATTTCTTACATCTGTTTCAATCATTGCAATTTGCACAGAGAGAGAGAGAGAGAGAGAGAGAGTTGTACTGTGAGACTATCTTGGGTGACAGATAGTCAAGCTACTGAAAGGACAGTTGTGTTCTCGTACAAGTTTGGCAATTTGAAGATTGTTGATGTTAACAAAAATGAGCAATCTTTCGTTGGCGTTGTAATATAAAAAATAGCAGTTGCACTACTTGCAGAAGGAGTTAAGACAGTGCTTATTTTAAAGTAATTGAAGTTAATAAATTGCATATATAGAAAAACAGATGTCAACTTTGATTATTATATAGTGATGTTAATACTACTCTGGTTTATTTTCTGGGCCGATTCCAGTTCTCATTTTGTTTACAAACATAAATCAAGAAATTGGTCTACTTTTATTTTTTTTATCCCTATTAAGAACTAATGGCTTTAGTAGCAAGATTAATGGCTTCATCAGAAGTCTAGTTTGTTTTTTTTCTTAAATTTTGGTCCTAAGAAATTTTGTACTACTCTCTATAAGAATCTCCTCTTTTTTCCTCCTGCAATCTGAAATCGAAAAAAGCTTCTTTTTTTTCTTCGAAAAAACTACTCCTATGCCATACAAAATAGGGGAATAGAAATTCACATGAATAGAAACTCACATAAATTAAATCTAAATGCATAAATTACCTGGAAAACATTCCTCCATCAGATTGGGGTGAGAAAGGCTGAATTTCCATCTTTTTCCATAAATTTAGCATATGCTTCAGTACGATAAATGTAAAAATCTGTCTAGGCTATGGATCAACAAAAATATCAGTAAGGAATTGTGGCTAAATATTAGTATTAAAACTGAGAAAGTAGTACTAATCTTTATAATTAACATGTACTTTCCGGGAAACTGTCAACAAATGGAGAAAAAATTTGAGGGAAACGGCTTGGACAGAAAAGAGAATGGAAGAACACTACTACAATTATTAAGTTATAGCTTCCTGAAGAAGTCTAAAAGATTTAGATTATTTACCCAAGTAATACTTTGAGGGTAAGTTGGGCACAGGTTAGTCGAACCATATATATATTGGGACTTTGAATGGCCGAGCTATTGGGTGGGTGCAGCGAGCTGGTAGATTAAAAGTCTTAGTAACTTAATTATTATTCAATGTATTTGGTGAATAAGAACATTTTATCTTATAGTGGTTATGGTACATAATGAGATACTTATTACTCCAGAATTAGTTATCTTATAGTCATAACTTACCTAGTGATACTATTCATTAGTACAAGAATTTCGAGAGGAACTACCCGACTCATGATTTGGAGTTGGCAGCGGTGGTGTTTGCTTTGAAAATTTGGAGACACTATTTGTATGGTGAAACTTGCAAAATATACACTGATCACAAGAGCTTGAAATACATCTTCACACAGAAATAGTTAAATATGAGGTAGAAAAGGTGGTTGGAACTTTTAAAAGATTATGACTGCACAATTTTGTATCATCCTAGTAAGGCCAATATGGTGGCTAATGCGTTAAGTCGTAAAAGTAAGGGGAAGTTGGCCATGATGTTAACTAAGGAGGAGAGGATTTTAGATGATCTTAAGTCCTTGGGTTTAGAGGTTAGAATAACAAGTGGTAGAGGTTATTTGGCACATATGAGGTTCCAACCGTCCCTATTAGAAAGAGTTAAAGCGGCTCAGAATGATGACCCAGAGTTAATCAAGATTCGTGAAAAGTTGAAGGATGGGGGACAAACTGATTTTCGAGTTGGTGATGATGGAATTTTGCGATTTGGGACTAGAATTTGCATTCTTACTAATTCGGAGTTAAAAAGGGAAGTATAAGAAGAAACCCATAGCTCGAGGTTCTCGGTACATCCAAGAAGTACAAAGATGTATCGGGATATGCGGGATACCTTTTGCTGGGAGAATATGAAATGAGAAATTGCGAAATTTATTTCTAAATGTCTTGTCTGTCAGCAGGTTAAGTGCAAACATCAGAAACCGGGCGGTTTGCTACAATCGATGCCTATTCCCAAGTGGAAGTGGGAGCATATTACCATGGACTTTGTAGTTGGGCTGCCGAGAACACTTAAGAAAAGTGATGCGATTTGGGTGATTGTGGATCGGCTGACTAAATTTGTGCACTTTTTGGCTTTTCGAATCAATGACTTCTTAGAAAAGTTAGCAAAGATGTATGTGGACGAGATTGTTAGACTCCATGGGGTACCCGTTTCAATAGTGTCAGATCGCGATACCAGGTTCACAACAAAGTTTTAAGGTAGTTTGCAGAAAGCTTTGGGTACAAACTTGAGTATGAGTACGAGTTTCCATCAGCAGATTGACGGCCAGTCGGAGCGGACCATTCAGACATTGCAGGACATGCATTGCTCCTGTACATTGGATTTTCAGGGTAATTAGAATGAGCACTTACCGTTAGTAGAGCTCACCTACAATAACAAGTACCATGTGAGCATTGGAATGGCCCCGTATGAGGCATTGTACAGGAGGAGGTGTCTCTCGCCAACTTGTTAGCTACTCAAAGCAGCCCATTAGAATTGTTGACCACAAAGATCAGGTTCTAAGAAGACGAACAATTCCCTACATCAAGGTTTAGTGGAACAACCATATCGAGAGGGAAGCTACTTGGGAACTCGAGGAAGAGATGCGAGAGAAACATTCCAAACTTTTTGTGTGACTTGGTACCTTAAGTTTAGTGGACTACACTTTTTTTTAGAAGGTGAGAGTGTAATACACAACTATTTTATTTGATCATTTAATAAATTGTTATTATAATAATTTAAGCCTATTTGTAGTTGAGCCGAGCTGGAACAATTAGTATCTCTTTCATATAATTTTTGGGCTTGGCCCACAAATTAGTATATTAAGTTCCCCAAAAAAAAAAGATTAAAATTTTGAGACGTGCGTCGCGAAGGAGTTAGAGGCGAAAAGAATTTGAACAGCAAATTTGTTTCATTGGGGGATAAGGACACTCAGTGGTTGGTTTCTTTTAAGACTTTGGTTACAAATTGAGTATTTATATGAAGGGGTTAATTTTTAAGAGTAATGTTAGTACTTTATGTATTATTAGCTACTAGTTTAAGATTGAACAATATGTTGTTAGAATATTAAATCTTATATTATATTATGTTATATTTGGATGTTAAATTTGGGCTAGTACGAGTAGTTGCACCTTTTGCGTACGAGTTTAGACTTCGTTGTGTAGAGGTAAGAGATTTCGCCTCTATTTAGTTTATATTGTAATAAACTTTGATGATAGGCTTTCTCGTACGTGTTCTTTATAATGTCGTTTTTGTCGCCATGCCCGACCTTGTGTCGGTATTTGTATTTGACTCCGTCGGTATGTGTACTTTCGTATTGCTTTTCGAAATCGTTCTATTTTGTAAATCTCATGTGTTATTATGATAATACCTGCGATACTTATTGATTTATGAAGTTGACTTTGATTCAGTTAATTATACCGTGTCGTATCATTCTCATTTTGAATTTTGTATGATCACTAAGCACGAATAACTTATTACTAAAAATTAAGTGACTCTCTGATCTTATTAGAAAACTTGCACCATTGGGCATGTGTGTACGGTAATCCGGATTTACCTTTCGAACTCAGAACCCCGTTAAGGGCCAAATGTTAGTACTTTTGATTATTAGAACTTGCTTATGTGATCATATTCTCTTGTGGGTAGTTTGTCGTGATTGGCTGGTCTGGGATGGTCAATGACGATTGGACTAGTCCATTTCTTTTGTTGTTGATACTGTCCTTTGGAATTCCTTATTTGAAAACTATTCGAAGATTATTCGCATTGAATTTGAAAAATATACTTTTGGTATTTATGCTATTCAATATTTTGATTTAACTTTCTTTGTGTCCACCTACTTAGTAACCGGAGGGACGGCGTTTGAACTTACTGAGCACTGTTCGCTCATCCTATCATATTATTCTTCTCTTCAGGTTACAGGTGAGAGTTTAAGATTATTAGTTGGAGGTCGTGTTCGAAGATGGACTAGATTTGATCTTGTTATGTTTCACTGGAATAAATTATCTAGAGGATTTTGAAGATTGAATAATTTGGGTAGTCCTGCAAGATTATTTTAATTGCAGTTTAGAACTATGAAGGTTGTAAACTTGGGTTTTATTTCTGGTATGCATTGTGGTTTGAATTAAGTTTGATATGATATTTAGTTAAGTTATATTTTGTAGTAGCGTGACTGAGCTTGGGCCGTATGGTTGGGCCCGAGTTTGGAGCGTTACAAAATTGGTATCAACTTTGTAACGCCTTAAACCCGGGCCCAACCATACGACCCAAGCCCAGTCACTTTACTACAAAATCTAACTTAACTCAATAATGTGAACTAACATATCAACTTAATCCAAACCACAACACATACCAGAAAATAAAATCCCAAGTTTTACAATCTTTATAATTTCAGACAGAAATTAAAATAGTCTCGCAGGACTAGCCAAAATTAATAATCCTCAAAATCCTCTAGATAGTTTATTACAATGGAACAAAACACGATCAATTCTAGTCCATCTCCAAGAATATGACCTCCAACTAATAACCTTAACTCTCGCCTATGACCTGGAGAAAAGAATAATGTGATAGGGTGAGCGAACAATGCTCAGTAAGTTCAAACGCCACCCCTTCGTTTACTAAGGAGGGTAGACACACAAAGAGGGTTGGGTCAAATCGGAGTAATGAATAAATATGAATGCCAACAGTACATCATTGGGGTTTAGCATAACCTTTTCAATTCAAAGCGAATAATTTTCAAAAAGTTTTCAAAGAAGGAATTTCAAAGGACAATATCAAATAACCAAGAAAACGAAATAGTCAAATCAGCACTGACCATCCCACACTAGCCAATCACGATTAAAATACCCATAAGTAAATATGATCACGTAAGCATGTTCAAATAATCAAAGGTTCTAACACTTGGCCCCTAACGGGGTTTTGAGTTCTGAAGGGTAAATCCGGATTACCGCACACACATGCCCAGTGGTGCAAGTTTTCTAATAAGGTCTAAGAGTCACTTAAATTTCTAGTGACATATTATTCCTATTTAGATATCATACAGAATTCAAAATGAGAATGGTACCAAACAGTACAATTAACTGAATCAAAGTCAACTTCTCAAATCATTAGGTATTGCATGTATTATCATACTAACACACTAGATTTACAAAATAGGACAATTTCGAAAAGCAATATGAAAGAACGCATACCGAAGGAGTCAAATACAATTACCGACACAAGGTCGGGCATGGCGACAAAAATGACGTTATAAAGAACACGTACGAGGAAGCCTATCATCAAATTTTATTTTGAAATAACCTAAATAAAGGCGAAATCCCTTACCTCTACACAGCGAAGTCTAAACTCATACGCAAAAGGTGCAGCTACTCGTGCTAGCCCAAATCTAACATCCAAATATAACATAATATAATATAAAATTTAATATTCTAACAACATATTGTTCAATCTTGAACTAGTAGCTAATAATACATAAAATACTAACATTACTCTTAACAATTAACCCCTTCATATAAATACTCATATTGTAACCAAAGTCTTACTAATTATATATTATATATTCTCTCTCACCTACCTCCAGCTCCTTAATAAATTGGAGATCTAAGACCACCAAAAACTCATATAATATTGATTCTTAAACAGCTCCCACACACACACACACTAACACACCGCCACACAATGTCACGCACACACACGCTGTCACACACACAATTAAAGGAAACTCACTTTCTGACTCTCTTCTTCCCTAACTTTCTTTTTTTTTCTCACCCAATTTCCTTCTCCCTCTGAAGGATTAGAAACTGAGAAATTGTTAGACTTAAGAAATGATTGCATCATTAAGATTATGATTTTAATTATAAATATTTATATCCATATAATTCATCGGGACTGACAAAAAGTTATTGTTTACTTGTAGGAAATGGTGATAACCAAGTAGACAGCAAGGAAGTCTTCCCTTCACCTTTATGTACCCAGATGGAAATGGCTAGCAACACATAGAGAAATGGTACTAGCAAAACTAGAGATTCGACCTAGGAAGGAGTGCGAGAATGGACTAATAGAACAATTAAGAATCCAGCTCCAGGCAATGAAAAAGGCCTTGGAGCAGCTAGAGAAAGCGAGGAAAATTATAGCAGAGGTAGTATCGAAGACACCGGGAGGAGTGTTAAAACTTGTACTCTTAGAGGACTAGGTTAGAGAAAAAATTTAGCTGATTAGTTAGTAGTGGGGGGAAAACCCTAGAAAGTTTAGATTAGTATTAATCTTTGGTAATGGAATGTTTTCAAAATTTTGAAAATCGAATTGTTGGTTACTAATAAAATCTTCGTTTTGATTAATCTATGGAATTTCTTTTCACACTTGTACTCTTAGAATTTGATTTGATTTAAATACTCACGTTTTAATTACTAATGTTTTGTAATTAATAAATGAGCTCTGCTTTGGGTCGGTCAATATGCGTCATTCCTTGTGAACTTAGATACGGACTTTGTCCCTTAAATTGTGATGTAACGTTTTTGAATTTGTCTCTTACCTTTATAACGTGTGTTCCCAACAACAGTCTCTAACTCGCGATCGAAATTCTAACTCGTCTTGCTCAAATCTAAACATAACACAAATATAATAAATTTCAGAATTTAGGGTCCTGTTTTCTATTTTTAGAACTTAAAGATAATTAAAAATCCTAACAATAGTTACTTAGTGAAACAGGATAGGGGTCTGTTTGACATTCACGCAACATGGGGTCTAATCTGAAAGTTTGGAAACTATAAATATAAGTTCAAAAGACTAGGGGTCACTCTGTAAAATTGTCTTCTTCTCCAACGAATTTCACCCCTCTGTTCTGTTCTGTTTCCTTTTTTTTTTTTCCTTTCTTTCAATCACTTCCAGCTTTATAACAATTGGAAATCCAAAACTAAGAAAAGTTCATTACAAAAGGTTCCTAACAATACACCAATACATACACCTTGTCCGCCTCCCTTTTTTTTTTTTTTTTCCATTATTCCTCATTCACCATTAATACTACAACCCTAGCTCTATTTTCCCTTCTGATTGCACCCAAAAACATGCACATACACACACATACGAATCACAGAATGCTCCCCTGTAATGTTTATTCTTAGCATCCCACACACACCCACACTCACAGTAACACACACTTCCATACATACACACACCACACACACTGTCATGCACACACGCTCACCATTAACACAACCGTCACCCACCCTTTCAACCCATACTCCTCCATAATTTATAATTATTCAATATCCAAGAGACAACCCAAGCACCGCAAAACCACTATGCTGATGAACTAAACAAGTAACAAATAGAACTTCTTTATCATAGAAAGGAGATACGAAGACTTACCGAATCTGCTTTGCTATAGTTTATGACCACAATTTCTTTCACAACCTTACTGCTCCAAACTTCTTCAGCGCCGTCAGTCTCGTCTCCTCCCAAGGTTGATCACGATAATTTCCACTTTTGGAAATTTCAAGGACGATATTAAACAACCAAGGAAACGGAATATAAACATCACTGACCGTCCCATACCAGTCAATTACGACGAAATATTCACAAGAAATATGATCACGTAAATATGTTCGAATAATTCAAAGTTCTAACAAATGGCCCCTAACGGGGTTCTGAATTCTGAGTTCTAAATGGTAAATCCGGATTACCGCACACACATGCCAAGTGGTGCAAATTTTCTAATAAAGTCTGAGAGTCACTAAATTTCTAGTGACAAGTAATTCATACTTAGTGATCATACGGAATTCAAAACGAGAATGGTACCGAACACAGTACAATTTACTGAATCAAAACAAACTTTTCAAAACAAAAAGGATCGCATGCATTATCAAAATTAACACATGAGATTTACGAAAATAAAAAATTTCGATTGTACGAAGAAACGCATACGACGGAGTCAAAACAAATACCGACAAAAGGTCGGGCATGGTGTCAAAAACGGTATTATAAAAATTTGTACGAGAAACCTATCATCGACATATATTATAAATACCTAAATAGAGGCGAAATCCCTTACCTTTATAACGCAGCGAAACGATTAGTTCGAACACGAAAGGTAGCTTTTACCCGTGCTTGCCCGAGTCTAAAAGTCAAAACAAAACTAAATTATATATATACACAATTATAACTTAAAGTGTATCTAATCTATAACTAAATAAAATTATACTTACTAAATTACTCATCTCATAATGACATTACAAGTATTTAGTATTTGTTTAATAACATAACCCACACCCAATATCAATATACCACACCTAATGAACAGCAACAATTCCTAACACATACTGACAACAACCCCTCCTAAACCACCATTCTGAAAACTTAAAACCTGAGGGGTTTATTCACCATTTTAGTAGCTTAGGGACTATTCTGCCTATTGAGAAACTACAAACCCAAGTTTGAAACTTAGGGGGGGTGAACTTGTAAATTGTTGCTTCTTCTTCTTCCAGCCGCAAGCCCTGTTATGCGCCCGAAGATAAAAATTAACAAGATCAGCCCAAAAATAATATGTCTTTAGAATTATTATAAACACAAATTTTATTCTATTTAAAACAAAATAGTGGGGTATTACACTCTCAGCCCCCTAAAAAGAAGTTTAGTCCTCTAAACTTAAGGTACTAAGTCATACAAAAAGTTCAGGATGTCTCTCTCGCATCTCTTCCTCGAGTTCCCAAGTAGCTTACATCGATTCATGAAACACATTATGAACCCCCGAAAGCACAGGCGGCAAGGCAAGTCGATACGCGACCTCTCCCACCTTCTCAAGTATCTCAAATGGTCCAACAAATCGAGGGCTAAGTTTCCCCTTAACACCAAACCTCATAACTCCACGTGTAGGCGAAATATTGAGAAATACGTGGTCCCCCACATCAAACCCGAGCTCGCGACGACGATTGTCTGCATATGATTTCTGTCTACTCTGGGCCATCAAGAGTCTATGCTTAATCTGTTGTACCTTTTCTGTGGTGATCTGAACCAACTCCGGTCCCAACAACTTTCGTTCTCCCACTTCATCCCAACAAGTTGGCGAGCCACACCTACTCCCGTACAGTGCTTCATACGGGGCCATACCAATGCTCGCATGGTAGCTATTATTGTAGGTGAACTCTACTAATGGCAAGTGCTCATCCCAGTTACCCTGAAAATCTAATGTGCACGAGCGAAGCATGTCCTCTAATGTCTGGATGGTCCGCTCCGACTGGCCGTCAGTCTGCGGATGGAAAGCCGTACTCATACTCAAGTTTGTACCCAAAGCTTTCTGCAAACTACCCCAAAACTTTGATGTGAACCTAGTATCGCGATCCGACACTATCGAGTTCTAAAAGCAGTCTTAGAGAAATAACACGCACCTTGGAACTGGTCAAACAAATCGTCGATCCTGGGCAATGGGTATCTATTCTTCACCGTAACCCGATTCAATTCACGATAGTCGATACACAACCTCATCGTTCCATCCTTTTTCTTTACAAATAACACAGGAGCGCCCCAAGGTGACACGCTAGGCCTAATCAATCGTTTCTCTAATAGTTCCTGCAACTGCTCTTTCAACTCCTTAAGTTCTGCCGGAGCCATCCTATATGGTTCTTTCGAAATTAGTGTTGTTCCTGGTGCTAAATCAATGGAGAAATCTACCTCCCTTTCAGGTGGAAGTCCCGGCAATTCCTCGGGAAAAACATCAATGAACTCCTTCACTACAGGAAGTGACTCTATGCTAACCTCCCCCTTTTGAGTATCATTAATGTATGCCAAATAACCACAACAACCCTTCTTCAGCAATCGCCGAGCTCTTAAAGATGAAATGAACCCTGACAGTGCTACCGGCTTAGACCCCTTAAACCGAAATTCAGGTTTACCTGAACCACCAAAACCTACTTCCTTTCGAAAACAGTCAACTTTAGCATGGAAGGCAGCCAGCCAATCCATACCCAAAATCACATCAAAATCCTGAATGTCTAACGGAATCAAATCTATCGGCATATCTCTACCTTCCAAACTTAAACAACAAGATCTAAATACCGAGGTCACTGGGATAGACTCCTTGGTCGACGTATCAATCACTAATTCAGTGTCTAAGTTCTGAGGTGACAATTTCAAACGACGCGCTAATGTTTCAGATATAAAGGAATGTGTTGCACCTGGATCGATCAAAGCATATACATTACGAGAGAATAGTTGAACCATACCTGCCACAACATCACTGGTAGCTCGGGCATCTCTTGCAGTCATTGCATAGACCCTTCCCTGCTCTCTAGGTTTTTTTTTATCTTCACCACCAGCCTTATTAGTGAAAGATTTCTTGAGTGGATCCGGACACTCCTTAACGCGATGCCCAGTCTTGCCGCAGTTAAAACATGTACCTTTTCCCCAATAACACGATTCTGTCTGATGCTTTCCCCCACAAGTTTTACAGTTAGTACTAACCCCCGGATTTTGACCTCGACCCTGATTCTGGTTCCAGCCTTGGTTATAATTTCGGCTTTGGGTCTGGTTTCGGCACTGATTCTGATGTTGACCCTGGTTCTAATTCTGACCTTAGTTCTGATTTCGACCCCACTGAGTTGTCCCTTTTGGATGATTTTCCTCTGTATTTCTCCTCTTATTATCACTGTGGGTCCCACCTTGACCACTAGACTGTCCCCGATAACGTCCCCCTTGGTCATCAGCACCTCTTTTCTTTTCCTCCTTTATATTCCGATAATCTGTCAAATCCTCCTTAATAATCCTTGCCCGATCCAACACTTCAGCATACGATGGCAATTTCAAAGGTTTTAGCATGTAACTGATTCTATCATTAAACCCCCTCTCGAACTTCCGGGCTTTCTGCTCCTCATTGTCAAAGAAATTTGGGGCCTACTTTGACAGTTCTGTAAATTTGGCATCATATTCATTCACTGTCATCGTTCCTTGTTTCAGGTCAAGAAAGTCTGCCACCCTTTTCTCACGAACACTGGGAGGAAAGAACTTCTTATTAAAGGCTTCCAAAAATATCTCCCAAGTTATCACCTGAATACCTCTTGATTCTATGGCCCTTTTCTCTGCCTTCCACCACTGGCTTGCCTCGCCCTGAAGTACAAAAGTGGCGAGCTTAACCTTCAGCTCACTAGAGCATGTCATAGTCTCAAAAATCTTTTCAATGTTATCCATCCAATCATCCGGCTTCTATGTGCCTGGTGCACCCGTGAACTTACCAGGATTCCGCTTCTGAAAACTCTCTAGCGGATCTTTAGTCACCACTTGTGGCTGAGCAACAGGTTGGGGTTAGGGTTGAGGTTGAGGTTCAGGTCTAGCTTGTGCCTGAGCAGCGAGTCCCTGAGTAATTTGACCCAAGCGACAGGTTTGTGTCAAAGTTTGCAAGAGCGCAACCAATGCAGGGTCCGTTTGCGGAGGGACATTAACATTGGCGTTCACATTTGCGTTGGTGTTGAGGTTAGGTTAGGGACCACTCTGGTTTACTGCAACCCCCGAAGTAGAGTCCTCGGCCACTTCATTTGGCCTATCCCCTCTCCTACCTTGACCGCGCCCACGGCCACGAACACCAGCACGACTAGCTCTGGCCATTGTGCTCTGAGACAAATCCAAGAAACATTACACCACAATATAAGGGATGAAATCCATGTCTAAAATCACAAAGAATGATACATATTGACCGACCCAACAGAGCTCATTCACAAGTTCCAAAATCTTAGGAAATAATTCGTGGGTATTTAAATCAAATCAAATTCTAAGAACTTATATACGAAATGAAATTTCATAAAAAAATCAAAACAAAGATTTTATTACTAACTTACAATTCAAAATTTTCAAAATTCAAAACCACTCCATTATAAAGAAATAAATACTAACTGAAACTTCCTAGGGTTTTTCCCCCCACTACAAACTAATTTGCTAAAATTTATCTCTCTAGCCTAATCTTTTAAGAGTACAGGATTTAACACTGCTCCCAACTCTTGGCTTGGTGTTTTAGATACTACTTCTACTAGGATTTCACTCGCTTCCTCTGGCTATGCCAAGGCCTTCTTCATTGTCTTGAGCTGGGTTCTCAATTGTTCGATCAGTCTATTCTCACACTTCTTCCTACGTTGGATCTCCTGTTTAGCTAGTACCATTTCTCTATGGGTTGCTAGCCATTTCCAGCTAGGTACATAAAGGTGAAAAGAAGATTTCCTTGCAGTCTGTTTGGTTCTCGCCATTTCCTACAGGTAAACAATAACTTTTGTCAGTCTCGATGAATTATAGGGATACACATACTTATAACTAAAATCACAGACTGCAAGGAAATCTTCTTTTCACCTTTATGTACCTAGGTGGAAATGGCTAGCAACCCATAGAGAAATGGTACTAGCTAAACAGGAGATCCAACGTAGGAAGAAGTGTGAGAATAGACTGATCGAACAATTGAGAACCCAGCTCAAGGCAATGAAGAAGGCCTTGGCACAGCCAGAGGAAGCGAGTGAAATCCTAGTAGAAGTAGTATCTAAAACACCAAGCCAAGAGTTGGGAGCAGTGTTAAATCCTGTACTCTTAGAAGATTAGGCTAGAGAGATAAATTTTAGCAAATTAGTTTGTAGTGGGGGGAAAAACCCTAGGAAGTTTCAGTTAGTATTTATTTCTTTATAATGGAGTGGTTTTGAATTTTGAAAAATTTGAATTGTCAGTTAGTAATAAAATCTTTGTTTTGATTTTTTTATGAAATTTCATTTCGTATATAAGTTCTTAGAATTTGATTTGATTTAAATACCCACGAATTATTTCCTAAGATTTTGGAACTTGTGAATAAGCTCTGTTGGGTCGGTCAATATGTATCATTCGTTGTGATTTTAGACATGGATTTCGTCCCTTATATTGTGGTGTAATGTTTCTTGGATTTGTCTCAGAGCACAATGGCCAGAGGTAGTCGTGCTGGTGTTCGTGGCCGTGGGCGCGGTCGAGGTAGGAGAGGGGATAGGCCAAATGAAGTGGCCGAGGACTCTACTTCGGGGGTTGCAGTAAACCAGAGTGGTCCCCAACCTAACCTCAACACCAACGCAAACGTGAACGCCAATGTTAATGTCCATCCGCAAACGGACCCTGCATTGGTTGCGCTCTTGCAAACTTTGACACAAACTGTTGCTGCCTTGGGTCAAATTACTCAAAGACTCGCTGCTCAGGCACAAGCTAGACCTGAACCTCAACCTCAACCCTAACCCCAACCTGTTGCTCAGCCACAAGTGGTGACTAAAGATCCGCTAGAGAGTTTTCAGAAGCGGAATCCTGGTAAGTTCACGGGTGCACTAGGCACAGAAAAGTCGGAAGATTGGCTGGATAACATTGAAAAGATTTTTTAGACTATGACATGCTCCAGTGAGCTGAAGGTTAAGCTTGCCACTTTTGTACTTCAAGGCGAGGCAAGCCAGTGGTGGAAGGCAGAGAAAATGGGCCATAGAATCAAGAGGTATTCAGGTGATAACTTGGGAGATATTTTTGGAAGCCTTTAATAAGAAGTTCTTTCCTCCCAGTGTTCGTGAGAAAAGGGTGGCAGACTTTCTTGACCAGAAACAAGGAAGGATGACAGTGAATGAATATGATGCCAAATTTACAGAACTGTCAAAGTATGCCCCAAATTTCTTTGACAATAAGGAGCAGAAAGCCCAAAAGTTCGAGAGGGGGTTTAATGATAGAATCAGTTACATGCTAAAACCTTTGAAATTGCCATCGTATGCTGAAGTGTTGGATCTGGCAAGGATTATTGAGGAGGATTTGACAGATTATCAGAATAGAAAGGAGGAAAAGAAAAGAGGTGCTGATGACCAAGGGGGACGTTATCGGGGACAGTCTAGTGGTCAAGGTGGGACCCACAGTGATAATAAGAGGAGAAATACAGAGGAAAATCATCCAAAAGGGACAACTCAGTGGGGTCGAAATCAGAACCAAGGTCAGAATCAGAACCAGGGTCAACATCAGAATCAGGGCCGAAACCAGACCCAAAGCCGAAATTATAACCAAGGCTGGAACCAGAATCAGGGTCGAGGTCAAAATCCGGGGGTTAGTTCTAACTGCAAAACTTGTGGGGGAAAGCATCAGACAGAATCGTGTTATTGGGGAAAAGGTGCATGTTTTAACTGCGGCAAGACTGGGCATCGCGTTAAGGAGTGTCCGGACCCACTCAAGAAATCTTTCACTAATAAGGCTGATGGTAAAGATAAAGAGAAACCTAGAGAGCAGGGAAGGGTCTATGCAATGACTGCAAGAGATGCCCGAGCTACCAGTGATGTTGTGGCAGGTACGGTTCAACTATTCTCTCGTAATGTATATGCTTTGATCGATCCGGGTGCAACACATTCCTTTATATCTGAAACATTAGCGTGTCGTTTGAAATTGTCACCTCAGAACTTAGACACTGAATTAGTGATTGATACGCCGACCAAGGAGTCTATCCCAGTGACCTCGGTATTTAGATCTTGTTGTTTAAGTTTGGAAGGTAGAGATTTGCTGATAGACTTGATTCCGTTTGACATTCAGGATTTTGATGTGATTTTGGGTATGGATTAGCTGGCTGCCTTCCATGCTAAAGTTGAATGTTTTCGAAAGGAAGTAGTTTTTGGTGGTTCAGGTAAACCTGAATTTCGGTTTAAGGGGTCTAAGCCGGTAGCACTATCAGGGTTCATTTCATCTTTAAGAGCTCGGCGATTGCTGAAGAAGGGTTGTTGTGGTTATTTGGCATACATTAATGATACTCAGAAGGGGGAGGTTAGCATAGAGTGTCTTCCTGTAGTGAAGGAGTTCATTGATGTTTTTCCCGAGGAATTGCCGGGACTTCCACCTGAAAGGGAGGTAGATTTCTCCATTGATTTAGCACCAAGGACAGCACCAATTTCGAAAGCACCATATAGGATGGCTCCGGCAGAACTTAAGGAGTTGAAAGAGCAGTTGCAGGAACTATTAGAGAAATGATTGATTAGGCCTAGCGTGTCACCTTGGGGCGCTCCTGTGTTATTTGTAAAGAAAAAGGATGGAACGATGAGGTTGTGTATCGACAATCGTGAATTGAATCGGGTTAAAGTGAAGAATAGATACCCATTGCCCAGGATCGACGATTTGTTTGACCAGTTGCAAGGTGCGTGTTATTTCTCTAAGATTGACCTTTGCTCAGGGTACCATCAACTGAGGGTCAAGAAGGAGGACATCCCTAAGACTGCTTTTAGAACTCGATATGGTCATTATGAATTTCTGGTGATGCCGTTTGGTTTGACAAATGCCCCAGCTGCATTCATGGACTTAATGAATAGGGTCTTCCGAAAATTTTTAGATCGGTGTGTAATTGTTTTTATTGATGACATATTGATTTATTCCAAAACTCGTGAGGAGCACGAACAACATTTGAGGGCGGTGCTTCAGATTTTGAGGGAGGAGAAGTTGTATGCCAAGTTTAAGAAATGTGAGTTTTTTTTGGAGGAAGTAGCCTTTTTGGGACATGTGGTATCTAAGGATGGAATCTCGGTAGATCCAGCGAAGATTGAGGCGGTAGTAAATTGGGAGAGACCAACCACCGTCACTGAGGTTCGAAGTTTTTTGGGGTTAGCAGGGTATTATCGCCGTTTTGTTAAAGGATTCTCAAAGATAGCAGTGCCCCTAACTCGGTTGACTCAAAAAGACGTGAAGTTTGTTTAGACAGCAAAATGTGAGGATAGTTTTCAGGAACTGAAAAAGAGACTGGTATCAGCCCCAATTCTTACCTTACCAACTGAAGCAGGAGGATTTGTGGTTTATAGTGACGCCTCGCAGAAAGGCTTGGGTTGTGTATTGATGCAGAATGGTAAGGTGATTGCTTATGCTTCGCGACAGTTCAAGAATTTTGAGAGGAATTACCCGACTCATGATTTGGAGTTGGCGGCTGTGGTGTTTGCTTTGAAAATTTGGAGACACTACTTGTATGGAGAAACGTGCAAAATATACACTGATCACAAGAGCCTGAAATACATCTTCACACAAAAGGAGTTAAACATGAGGCAGAGGAGATGGTTAGAACTGTTAAAGGATTATGACTGCATAATTTTGTATCATCCTGGTAAGGCCAATGTGGTGGCTGATGCATTAAGCCATAAAAGCAGGGGGAAGTTGGCCACGATGTTAACTAAGGAGAAGAGGATTTTATATGATCTCGAATCCTTGGGTTTAGAGGTTAAAATAACAGGTGGTAGAGGTTATTTGGCACACATGAGTTTTTAACCGTCTCTAATAGAGAGAGTTAAAGCAGCACAGAAGGATGATCCAGAGTTAAACAAGATTTGTGAAAGGTTGAAAGACGGTAGGCAAACTGATTTTCGAGTGGGCGATGATGGAATTTTGCGATTTGGGACTAGAATTTGCATTTCTGCTAATCCGGAGTTAAAAAGGGAGGTATTAGAAGAAACCCATTGTTCGAGGTTCTCAGTGCATCCAGGAAGTACGAAGATGTATCGGGATATGCGGGATACCTTTTGGTGGGAGAATATGAAACGAGAGATTGCGAAGTTTGTTTCAAAATGTCTTGTCTGTCAGCAGGTTAAGTGTGAACATCAGAAACAAGGCGGGTTGCTTCAATCGATGCCCATTCCCGAGTGGAAGTGGGAACATATTACTATGGACTTTGTAGTTGGGCTGCCTAGAACACTTAAGAAAAGTGATGCGATTTGGGTGATTGTGGATCGACTGACTAAATCTGCACACTTTTTGGCTTTTCGAATCAATGACTCTTTGGAAAGGTTAGCGAAGATGTATGTGGATGAGATTGTTAGACTCCATGGGGTACCGGTTTCAATAGTTTCGGATCGCGATACTAGGTTCACATCAAAGTTTTGGGGTAGTTTGCAGAAAGCTTTGGGTACAAACTTGAGTATGAGTACGGCTTTCCATCCGCAGACTGACGGCCAGTCGGAGTGAACCATCCAGACATTGGAGGACATGCTTCACTCGTGCACATTAGATTTTCAGGGTAACTGGGATGAGCACTTGCCATTAGTAGAGTTCACCTACAATAATAGCTACCATGCGAGCATTGGTATGGCCCCATATGAAGCATTGTACGGGAGGAGGTGTCGCTCGCCAACTTGTTGGGATGAAGTGGGAGAACGAAAGTTGTTGGGACCGGAGTTGGTTCAGATCACCGCAGAAAAGGTACAACAGATTAAGCAGAGACTCTTGATGGCCCAGAGTAGACAGAAATCATATGCAGACAATCATCGTCGCGAGCTCGGTTTTGATGTGGGGGACCACGTATTTCTCAAGATTTCGCCTACACGTGGAGTTATGAGGTTTGGTGTTAAGGGGAAACTTAGCCCTCGATTTGTTGGACCATTTGAGATACTTGAGAAGGTGGGAGAGGTCGCGTATCGACTTGCCTTGTCGCCTGTGCTTTCGGGGGTTCATAATGTGTTTCATGTATCGATGTTGAGGAAATATGTCCCTGACCCGAGCCACGTTGTTGAGTATAGACAGTTACGCCTAAGAGAAGATCTTACCTATTCAGAGCAGCCTATTAGAATTGTGGATCGCAAGGATCAGGTTCTTAGAAGACGAACCATTCCATACGTCAAGGTGCAGTGGAGCAATCATACGGAAAGGGAAGCTACTTGGGAACTCGAGGAAGAGATGCGAGAGAGACATCCTGAACTTTTTGTATGACTTAGTACCTTAAGTTTAGAGGACTAAACTTCTTTTTAGGGGGTGAGAGTGTAATACCCCACTATTTTGTTTTAAATAGAATAAAATTTGTGTTTATAATAATTCTAAAGACATATTATTTTTGGGCTGATCTTGTTAATTTTATCTTTGGGCTTGGCCCATTAATTGGAAGGTTTGAATTCAGATTTTTAGCAAAATTGTAGTTGGACTGATTTGGACCAATTGACATTTCTTGGATATTATTTTTGTTAGGCTTAGCCCACACAATAGAATATTAGTTTTTGCTTAAAAAAAAATTTATTTTAATTTGAAGACGTGCACAGCGAGGAGTTGAAGGAGTCGGGCCATAACATATTGAACAGCAAGTTTGTTACACAAGGATAAGGACACTCCGTGGTTGAAATCCTTTGAAACTGGGAGAGTTAGACTAGTTGCAATCGTTTACTGAGGGAAAGAAAGATCGAGGGAGAAAAGAAACGGCAGAGCAAGAGAGGAAGAGGGACGGCTAAGGAGAGTTTTGGGCGCATCACACCGCGAAGAAATCCAACTGAGGTAAGCCTAAGTATTCCGTTCTCCTTCGATCAAAAAAGATGTTATTTATTTCGTTGTTATAATGAGATTTCAATTAGTGGGTTTGATATTTTAAGAGAGAGTGAATTGAAAGTATTATTATGTTTTTTTATCCTGTTAGTGTGATAAGTGTTTAAAGTTGGAATGGAAGTGATGGAGGGAGGGAGAATGCACTGACAGTGAGCATGGTGGTGTGTGTGATGTGAGTATGGGAGGTTTCTTTCATTTGTTTTTTTACAAGGCAGTGAGAGAGAGGTAGTATAGGGCGTCTACTGTGTTGTGTTTGTGTGTGTGTGCGTGATTTTGGGTGCTATCGTGATTCATATATGTGAGTGTATGTGCGTGATTTTGGGTGGAATCAAATGGGAAAAAAAAAAAAAGGGTTTTCAAGTCAGGTGTGGTGTATTGAAATTTGATTAATGGGTGGAGGAAAGAAAAAAAAAAAAAACAGAGCAGTTTGGGCGCATAACAGGGCTTGCGGCTGGAAGAAGAAGAAGCAACAATTTACAAGTTCACCCCCCCTAAGTTTCAAACTTGGGTTTGTAGTTTGTCAATAGGCAGAATAGGCCCTAAGATACTAAAATGGTGAATAAACCCCTCAGGTTTTAAGTTTTCAGAATGGTGGTTTAGGAGGGGTTGTTGACATTATGTGTTAGGAATTGTTGTTGTTCATTAGGTGTGGTATATTGATATTGGGTGTAGGTAGTGTTATTAAACAAATACTAAATACTTGTAATGTCATTATGAGATGAGTAATTTAGTAAGTATAATTTTATTTAGTTATAGATTAGATACACTTTAAGTTATAATTGTGTATATATATAATTTAGTTTTGTTTTGACTTTTAGACTCGGGCAAGCACGGGTAAAAGCTACCTTTCGTGTTCGAACTAATCGTTTCGCTGCGTTATAAAGGTAAGGAATTTCGCCTCTATTTAGGTATTTATAATATATGTCGATGATAGGTTTCTTGTACAAATTTTTATAATACCGTCTTTGACACCATGCCCGACCTTGTGTCGGTATTTGTTTTGACTCCGTCGTATGCGTTTCTTCGTACAATCGAAATTGTTTATTTTCGTAAATCTCATGTGTTAATTTTGATAATGCATGCGATCCTTTTTATTTTGAAAAGTTTGTTTTGATTCAATAAATTGTACTGTGTTAGTTACCATTCTCGTTTTGAATTCCGTATGATCACTAAGTATGAATTACTTGTCACTAGAAATTTAGTGACTCTCAGACTTTATTAGAAAATTAGCACCACTTGGCATGTGTGTGCGGTAATCCGGATTTACCATTTAGAACTCAGAATTCAGAACCCCGTTAGGGGCCATTTGTTAGAACTTTGAATTATTCGAACATATTTACGTGATCATATTTCTTGTGAATATTTCGTCGTAATTGACTGGTATGGAACGGTCAGTGATGTTTGGAATATTCCGTTTCCTTAGTTGTTTAATATCGTCCTTGAAATTCCCTCTTTGGAAAACTTTGAAAATTATTCGTTTTGTATTTGAAATGCTGATGCTAATCTTCAATGATATACTGTCGGCAATGATATTTGTTCATACACTCATTTGAACTTCTTTGTGTGTCCACCCTCCTTAGTAACCGGAGGGGTGGCGTTTGATCTTACTGGGCATTGTTCGCTCACCCTTTCACATTCTCTTCTCTCCAGGTCACAGGCGAGAGAATTAAGATTTATAGTTGAAAGTCGTATTTTCGAGGACGGACTTGAATGTATTGTGATTTATTTCCTTACATTGAACTGTGTAAAGGATTTTAAGGATTTATTAATTTTGACTAGTCCTGCGAGACTATTTTATTATTTGTTCGGAGTTACATAGATTGTAAGACTTGGGATTTTATTTCTGGTATAAGTCGTGGGTTGTATTAAGTTAATTTGTTGATACACATTGTTGAGTTAAGTTAAATTTTATAGTAACGTGACTGGGCTTGGGCCATATGGTTGGGCCCAAGTTTGAGGCATTACACAAAGCAAGAGTTGAGACAAACTTGCTGTGCTCGAAAGAAATTCCAGATAATTTGAGAATTTCAAGGTGGACCAAAGCAGTTTGGAAACAACATGCCAGCAAGCCCTTTAAAAAATGAACAAGAACAAATTTATGAAGCTCATAAGAAAATGTCAATATGCTTTATATAAAAACAAAAAAGGCAGATACGGAGGAAGATTAGCAATCTCTTTCAGAGCTTCATACAGGTCATTGTAGTCAACATTCTGGAGTTGGCATTCATTTTTGTTTTCCTTCAAATTTAAAAGCTTTTGACAAAAACTAGGTGTTAGTGCTCGTATAGTTGACAAGGTTCAAGCACGGTTATACGCCAAAATTAATAATTTGGCATATATACTCATCAACAAAAGAGTTTTATTTGAGAAATAACAAAATGTGAAGGTTACAATGATTGAAAAGTAGCTAAGATATAGAATACCAATTCATCACGTCAAATATTTACTTACAAGGGAATTAATGCGTTAGATCATCACGTTTCAATGAAAAGCCAAGAAGAGATGACAAGCAAACACAAATTTACAAGCCAAGGAATCAAAGGTAAAAAGGGAAAAAGGTTGTTCACTTCGGAATTCGATCATTATGAGGCAACTTAATACTTCAAACAAGCCAAGGAAGATTATTCATAATAGTTGAAAGGGTAATTGCCGTAGGGTAGATAAATTGTTATCACCACCCCTATTGTAATCTATTGAGCGTCTTGGTGTGATTTCCTAGATTGGTTGTAATAGACTTTTATTGATTTAGTCTGTATTTGTACTTCTACTTCTACTCCGTGTACACGAAAGATGGAAAAATACAACAATGTCTACAATGAAGGCTATAATGAGATGACAAGAAATAACAATAAAAAAAAAATACTCAAAGATTATAGAAGTAATTGAGAGATAAACCTAGTTGCATCACATAGATAGTTACTACCCATCCCAAAAAGATAATGTAATTCAAGTATCAGATAAAAAAATTAGTCAGATTTTATTATATTTTCTAAGGCAATAACCTTATAGAGTAAGGAACACTTTTTATTTTTCTATGTTACAAAAACAATAAGTTATTGATAATCGATCAAAACTTAGTGAAACAAACCTTTATAATGTCTATGGTGTCTAATAATCATGTTTCCATGAAAGGCCATGAAACGAAATTCATAATATACGTCTCGTAAAGATGATCAAAACACCACAAGTACAAAACTTGCAGAAGAGGTATTTTAAGCAACATAACAATATAAAGAATTATGTCAATTGGCATCTAGTAATCTTGCTTATGTTGAAGGTCAATACTGTTACTAAAAATGGCATTACAAAGTTCATGGGAATAATTGAATGTTAAATCAAGTTTACTTTTTCCCGTTCCATCTAATTTTTTATTTATTTTGTAGAAAGATAGAGATGGCCTATTTTAGGTGACATATCTAAAAGATTATATAAATAGGGAAACCATGAGACATACTAGATATCGGATAGGATCTTTTATTCTAAAAAGGTGTTTCATCTCTTATTTTAACCGTTGGATCTTCGCCACACGGGGTGATTAATGTTGTTTATTTCATGCACATGTGGCGAAGATTCAACGGTTAAAATAGGAGATGAAACACCTTTTTGGTGTAGAGGATCCTGTCTGAATAGATCTAAGTATATTAAGAACAAGCCATTGATTAATAACATGCCATTGTTTTTTAACCTTGTAAAAAACAAGGTCCATAAGTTCAGGACATGATAGAAACCTAACTGCATAAAATGGCAACCTGGAGGATTAGTTGTTCTCATTTATTATTTATGTTATTCTATTCACTAGATTTCAATTATAACATGCTGACTAAATTGGTGCTATTACACACTAATTTCCATATATTTTTAGGTAAAACACTAATCTGAACATCGATATGGCGAAAAACTAGGTTTGCCGAAACAGTAATCTGATAAACCCTACTTGAAAACCTGATAAAACCGGAATCAGAAAACCCATGTTTGAGATAAAACTGTAAGCTGAAAATCCAAAAACTATAATCTAAAAAACCATAACCACTATAAGAACATACCCACCCCAGTATACGTGACTTCGATCTCTCTGAATTTGACTCCAGCCATGGTTCAGCCGGAAACTGGTAATCGCTAAAATGAGCTTCAAAGAACAAGACATCGAAATCATGTTTTTTCCAATTTCAAACAATTAAAATAAAAATGTAAATGCGTGATCTAAAGATTTCCGAGGATACTAAAAATTAGCTACAACAAGTTGTGTTTAATTATGTAAATTTCAGATCTATGTAAGAAGTTCTTAATTCAAAATAAAAAAATTGTTGAAGAGCTTTTCCTAGAGAGAGAGAGTGAACTACTTACATTAAAGATTTTGGTGGCATGTAAACTGAGGATTGCTTTGGGATCTGACCCAGCAACACAGAAGAGAGAGAGAGAGAGAGAGAGAGAGAGAGAGAGATGTGGGCTGCGACTTAGAAAGGCGATTATTTATTACTATATGGTGTGTGATATTCTAGTAGGGTTTTAAAATTATGTTTTAAATTTCAAAACTGCCCTCGTGATTTTGGTTTATTCACTACGCAAAATTTTCTTAGACATTGTCACAGACTCACGTGGCATAATATAAAATAAATTCAAAATTTTTATCCCACCCTTTATCACATTTTCTGTTCCATTAAATCTTAGCCTCACACACGTCTTTATTATTTTACTCAGCTTTCCTTTTATAAGAACATCGTATGATTCAATACAAAAATTGTGACACTGGTGGAATAGAAGATTTGAAATCATATAAAAGAGATAAATTATAAAAAGTGGGACAACATTTGTGAGAAAAAAGACAGGTATGGGAGAGAAGATAAAAACCGGCAAAGCGCGAAGAAGATATAGGACTACAAAACCGGTTAAAAAAACACCGTAAAACAAATTTAACTTGAAAATAAACTATGGTTTCAACAATTTTTATTAAAGTTCAATTTCAAATAAGGAGAATTTAATCAACTTCAGATTTAATCAAATCTAAATAGTTTTGGCCTACTAATTTTATTATTTTTATTGAAAATAATAAATATCATAAATATTATGCATTGCATGTGCAAAACGACTTGTAATTATTATTGTTTTTTTTTTTTTTTTTGAAGGATACCACTCCAGAAATTAAACTCGTTCATTTAGCTCAGAGGGATGATCTTCGGTGTCACTCGGCCATTGGTAAATTAGTATTTACCACGCACTATTCGATTAATTACTTGTCGACTATTGATTGTTGCAAAGAAAAATATACATTTTCTCTCTCTATTTATAGAACAACACTACTTTCACTCTACTTATCCATCATAGCAATCTACACAATACTATAATTTACTTATACACGATGGTTATTGATCAAAGAACTCTACATGATACTATATTTTACTTATATATGAGGGTTGTTTGAGAAAATATTACATGGGTGCTACGTCCACTACCAAAGTTGTTCGAGAAGCAAAGGGTCCCTCAGTGATTTTTGGTGACAACTCCAAAGGGAAGACAGTTGTCTATGGATGTATAGTTAGAGGAAATCTTTCCATCAGCAAAGTATCTCTAGTAGAAGGCTTCGAAGCACAATCTCCTAAGTATATCACAATTCTGTGATAAGGGATTGATATGTCAATTCATTTCAAGTCCTTGCTTGACCAAGGCCAGTGAGACCTGCACAACTATCTTGACTGGATTTAAAAAAGAAAATGTGTATGTGGTTGATCTGAATGCTATAGAAAGAAAATCAAGCTAGTGTTTAATTGCAAAGACCTCCAATGATAAAAGTTGGCTGCGGCATAAAAGACTCAGCCATCTTAAGTTCAAGTAAATTTCTAAGTTATCTAAGGACAACTTGGTTGTTGGTTTGCCAAAAGTATCAACAGATCATGTGTAAGGCCTGCCAGCTAGGAAAGCTAACCAAGTCATCATTCAAAAGCAAGCCATGTCTATCAACTACCAGACCTCTACAGCTGCTGGACATAGATTTGTTTGGTCCAGTTACTACAACTAGTCTTGGTGGTAACAAGTATACACTAGTGGTGGTATATGACTACTCAAGATTCAACTGGGTTGAAATGTTGTCTTCAAAGATGAAGCCTATGACTCCATAACAGCACTTTTCAGAAGACTTCACAATGTTGTGGCCAAATTTTGTGATGACCATGGAATTGGTCACAACTTCTCTACTGCTGGCACACCTCAACAAAATGGAGTAGCTGAAAGAAATAACATAACTCTCATTGAAGCTGGGAAGACCACGATTGCTGAAGCAAGGCTGCCTATGTATTTCTAGGCTGAAGCTGTCAACACTGCATGCTTCACACAAAACAGGTCTTTAATCAACAAGTTTCATAACAAAACTCCATATGAAATATGGAGAGGCAGAGCTCCCAACATTGGTTTCCTCAAAATATTTGTGTGCAAATGTTATGTTCTTTACAATGGTAGAGAACATAGAGACAAGTTTGTATCTAAATCTGATGAAGGAATATTTCTGGGATATGCTAAATATTCAAAAGCATATAGAGTTTATAATAAAACTTTTCTTAAAGTTGTTGAATCTGTACATGTCTCTTTTGATGAATTTGATTTTATTGGGCCACATTTGGCTCCGAAGGTTTCTAATGATTCTGATGAGTGTGAGACAGGTACAGAACAACCAAACTCTAACTCTGCTAATGCTCAATCTCCACAAGTTCCTCCAAGAATTGATATGACAGAACTTCCAACTGGTGATAGTGTGAGCACCCCGATCCGCAGATTGTTCCTGGGCCTTTTCGCTCTGGACTCCCGAATAAAAGTGTGTAATAAATGTGCACAACACATTTATATTTAAAACAGAGTCGCCACCCTCGTTTATATAGGAAACGAGAGAAAAACTAAGATTGTGGGCTCGGAGGCTAAGTTACGAGTTAGGAAGGTTTTACGCACACAACTCGCCCTTTCGGTCTCTTATGATTGCATGCTCGAGTTTATATGCTACGGGTTCATTATATTATGTGACTGGAGAAAATGTATTACGGAGATTTATATCTCCGTTTATATTATAAAGTGTATACATGATTTATTATTTACAAAAAAAACAAAGTAAATATAATATCTATTTATATTTAATGGAAATAACTAAAATGAAATCTTAATTTAAAGTATCTATTATATATATATTACATATTTATATATATATATATATATGTATATATATATATATATATATATAGATACACATATAATATCAACTAAATAAAGTGAATGCCCCGGAGCTTAAATTTAATAAATATAATACATTTATTTACTTATCAAATTTATCAAAATAAATATACACATTTACAAATTGAATGTATTTATTTATATATTGAAATGGATAAATAATGTAATGAACGGAAGGGATTACCTTCTATTGTTTTACATAATTCGGGCCAAGTTCTAGGCCGTTGTGTTATATTGGATCAATCTAGCTCGTAGCCTGACCGTTGTGCTTCCACTGCTACCGATACGAGGAAAGGAAGACTTACGTTTTGATATTAGGTGTGTTCAAAGAACACTGTCTGTGTGTGTGTGTTGATAAAGAGTCAATACTCTTTTCTCTTTTCTTTCTCTCTTTTCTTCCTCAAAAAGATGCTTGATAGAGAGAGAATTGTGTTTGTGAGAGAGAGCTGAGAGCTGATGGTGTTGTGTTGTTGGTGTGTTCTGGATGATTTGAGGGAGAGAGCTGAGAGCTGATAGTGTCTTCTTCTTTGATGGAGAAGGAGTGTATTTATAAGTGAGAGTTTGAGGGATATTTGTGTTACTCTCGGGGCCAAGTAAAGCACGAAGCTTCGTTTGTGCCTTCAAAGTCTTCAGCAGCCGGCGGCTTGACTTGTGAGGCAGTGCTTGGTTGGGTACGCGGCGCACCAAAAAAGGAGATGGCGTACCAAAGCTTTACAGCTTTTGGTGCGCGGTGTACAAGGAGAGGAAGTGGCGCACCAAAGCTTTGATTTGGTTTTTACACTTTGAATCTTCATCTTTCATTCTTTACGCTTCAGGTCCCCCGTCAATTTTATTTAATCTTTGTGCCTTGAAGTTGTTCCTTTTGTTTTTCAACCTTGGAATCATCTTCTTTTATGTTTTGCACCCTGTAAGCTTTGTATCTTCAGTTTTAACCCTTGATGTTGATCTTAACTAAAGTTGTTAATGTTTGTTTGACGTCGTTAGTCCTACTGAATATTTTGTTTCTTGAAATAATCATAGAAACCAGTGTTAGTCCATTTATAAATAAACAATTATTTATAGGACAATTCGTATAATATAGAGTACGAATTCTGGGTGTCTACAGAGCCCCTCGACTACGTTCGCTTAGAAATAAGCGAGCGTCGTCGAAAAAGATAGACATTCAGCTACGAGTTCCATGTTGATATAGGAGTAATGGATTTTAGAGCTAGGATATTTGAATCAAGTTCTTGTCCACTTAATTAGGAGATCTCAACTTCTGTGGACATTAGATAATTCCCAAATCGTCCGAGATCGGTAATGTGTTTATAAGAGCCTAAGCTACTAGGTACTGATAATTGGGATTAAACATTTTCATGGCCGAAATTGGCAAATTAATGTTCGAGCCTGGAGCACTTGATATTAAAGCTGTGTGGATTCCTCTAGTTGGGAAGTTGTAGATGGTAATGTAGGTCTACTCTGGTATATCTGACATTTTATTTGTGGTATATCCAACCCGTTGCCATTATTATAATTTCATCAAGCCTGATCTTGCTGCTATCATCCCTTCATAACTCACAAGTAACTCTTCTGATCTCGCCACCATCAATCGAATCCCTCTATTCTCTCTTCATACCGATTAGATTTTGTTTTATTCAAGTATTTTGCAGTTATTTTTCCATGTTTTTCTTAGGAAACTATAATGGATGAAAGATGGTGGTGTCTGATCACGCAGAAATGGTTTTGGGTGACCACGTCAGCTCCGTATGTAGCAAGTTTCCTTGGTCAAGATGCCTCGGCTCTCTAAAGGCGTTCTTTAGAAGGGATTTGATTACGGGACCAAGCATTATCTGTCAAAATAAAGACCGTTAGGGGTGTCGGGGGTTTGACCCGACTATGACCCTCCGGCGTGAGAATCAGTATGAGGATTTATGAAGGGTAGAGAGGCTTAAATGAGGCTCTCGTGAGTAAATGCACAGGCAGTGTATAGAAGTGATATGGTAGTTGAGAGTAAAGGGACTGTGAAGAAGCTTTGTCTTGTAAAGAGTAATGTTACCTTAGTCTTTAATGGAAGCTGCTCTCCTGGTATTTATAGCCAAAGGTGGTGTCTGGTGTGTCACCCGTAAAATGAGGAAGGTGACCATGCTGAAGTATGGCCACGCTGGATATATTGTCAGGGTAGGTGAGCAGGTAATATCTTCCCTGATTTGAGGGAATGGGAGGTTGATAATCATGGGCGCCGTCACACGCCAGAAGGGGTGCTGCCATTAATGAGAATGTATGGGCTCTGTTGGATTAGGTACTGACATACTGTGAGCATTTAATGCTATGAGGCCGACCTGCTCCAAGGTCGCGTGTGGGTCCTCGTGTGTGGTCGTCCTCGGTGACGACTTGGGCCTTAGGTCGCGCTGAGGTCTGGTTTGCCCGACGACCTCGACCAGGGGGTCCGAGCTTCTTACAGCCGATGTGGCCCCTGGGCCCTCTTAGGGACGACGTGGAAGACACGTGATGCATATATTTGGGAGGATCCCATCAGTAGCCCCCAAGTCCTCGGCTGAATGGATTTATCCTGAAGACGAGGAGTTTATTTTTAGAGATCAGTACAACTTCTAAGTCCTTGATCTTCTTTAGTTGCTGTCTGTATGACTTTGGCTTCGACCTTTCCAGGTGCCTCGCTGCTCTGATACGATCACTTTCTGGCGAGCTTGATCTTTTGGCGTCAGAGGTCATTCTGGTTTTCGATAGTTGCAAGTGTTCTGAAGAGAAACACAAATAGAAAAGAAATGGCGGGCTGCTATACACGGCGGAGTGAGGAGAGAGATTGAATGCTCGCGATGATCGGGGTTATGAGGGATCCGACTTGTTAATGATCGCTATGGTGCGACTGAGTCGAGGAGGTACGTCCTCGCCACGTCGTCGCTCATAGGAGGATCATGTCAGTAACTCGGTGCGACTTATGTCGAATACGATCATAATGAGGTCGCGTCTCGTCGTCGTGGCGGTCACGCGGACGAGCTGGCTTATGTCAGCCTCTGGCCAAAATCTGGGGAAGATAACTTCGCTTAGAGGGTCACATCAGATAATTATGAGCGCGATACTCAATATCGCTTTTCATTCAATGCGTGACGTTTCAAATGTCAGGAATACGGCGGAACGCGCCTAACACCGCGCGTCCTTCTCACGATAAGAGGCGTATGGGGTACACTATCCAGAATCTGCCTTGGGTTGACCCGTTTACCCGGGGTATAAATAGGGGAATTCGCTCCTTCGTCTTCACTTTTCACAGAGTTTCAGAGAGAATCCTATTCCGGCTACCTGAGCGATTTCCGTCTAAGCCCAACCGTTTCCAGAAATCGCCATTATCACTCGTTCTTGCTGCTCCAACCTGATCTTCTTTCGTAGGTTGGTTCCTTCCTTTATTTTCCCGTTGTTTTGATGTCTTTTTGAACTGTCTCTATCTGTAAAACCGTTTTTGAGGGTATTCGTTCTTCGCCGGCGACATTGACTCCGGTGTTCTTGATTTCAGGCGGACTGTTCCTCTTCTAGTTTCGTTCTCCAGATTCTTCCTTTGATAAAGGTAATCTCCTTGTTTTTGGCTTTGGAAATTTTTAAATTTTATGCAAATGTCTTTTTTGGAGGGAGTAGAGTTTGTGTTTAATCTTGTTGAAATTGTGAGTTCCACGTCCTCGCCGAGCTCGGACTCTTCGAGCTCGTCGTGTCCTTTTAGCTCGTCGTCTAGCATGTCTTCCCCCGAAGTTTTTGCTCGCTCTCCTTCGGGGAATAATATATATAGGCAAGCTGAAGGCCGCTGGGTCTTCGTACCCCCGAGCGCGGCCCGATCATACTTACTCAACCCAGGAAATAGAGGTAGAGGCTTTCTTTGTGGTCGCGGACGACCTTTATTCTGTTAGCGACTTTCCCTCGTCGACACCTATGTTAATAATTCGGCCTAGTGAGGTTATAGACGAGCTTTATCACCAATATTTTACCGTTCAGAAGGTGATAGATCGCATTAAGGCAAACCGAGAGAGAAAAATGCGTGAGGCCATTGAGGCAGAGAAAGCTTGCTCTGGCCGGGCTAGAACTCGCGAGGTCCCCAAGCCCGTGAGGCCGCGTGCCGGCCAGAAGAGATACAAGATGTTAGCTCGCGGCCCCTTATCCGCTCGCAAATTGAGGTCGTCTAATGAGTCTGCTTCTGTACAGATGGCGAGGACAAGGGGCGGAGCTTCCACATCGGGCCGAGTTGATTCTGAGCGACCTGAGGCTAAGACCAGCAGAGCCCCCAAGGCTTGGGTGAATCAACTCAGTGCTAAAGACTTGACCCTTTGGAATAACAACTACAATCATGCCTTCAACGACTTCCGGGGGTCATTTATAGCTGGCGATGATCTGGCAAAGCTGAGGGGTTTACGAAGCCGAGTTGGCTTCTACCTCAGTTTCTTTGAGGTCGGTCTTCGTCTTCCTCTGGACCCCTTCTTCTGCTCGTTTTTGAGCGATATGTCTGCTCATCCCCTGGATCTCTCCCTCAACACCGTGAGGATGTTGATGAGCTTTGCGGCGGTTACTCGGCTGCTCGGCTTTGAACCCAGTGTCAACCTCTTCCGCCACTACTTCCTTGTCTGCCAGACTTTGGATCGAACTCGGATCAACTGCAAGTCCCAGAACTTTGGGGTGAAGCTGTTTACAGAGACTCCCAACAAGGTGAATGGTTGGGCTGATAAAGTGATCGGGGTTGAGAGCCGCCGAGGATGGAATTTTCCCTTGCCGACGAGGCAGTTCGAGATCCCTACTCGTAAGAGAGACGAGCTTTCTGCCTATGAGCAGCAGGCGAAAGCTTCCATTGAGGGGGAGCTCGGATTTGAGGGGAAAATCTCAGCTCGCCTATATCACTGGAGGAGGTTGATCGAGGATGAAGGGTTGTTGCGGGCAGCAGGCCTTTCCAGGAAAGAGGTGGGAGGCGTCGTGCCCTTGTGCGCTATGCCCGAGGTAAAAAGTTTTCCGGGCTGGTGCTTACACCAGAAACTGCTCTTCTGCGAGCAATGCCCATCCTGCAAGGGCGAGCTGGAGAAGGAATGTGACCCTTGTAAAATCCAAAACTTTGACCTTTACTTGTAATTTGATTCTTGAGTCTTTGGTTTCAACTCATTTATCTGACTTCTCTTTTCCTTTTGCAGCGATGTTTAATCTTGACAAGTTCCTCGCTTCTAAGGGTGGCCTGGCTGAGGCTGCCAGAGCTCGGGCACAGGCGCTGCCCGTCAACCTGCCAGCCGCTAAGGACGCTGGGACTGCTCCAGTGATTCCCACCATGGCGGTGGCCCCTGCAGCAGCTAAGGACCAGACCGCTGAAAAACAGGCTGGGACCAAAACAACCCGGTCCAAGTCGTCGACGGCCTCGGAACCTTCTCGTAAGAGGAAGAAGGTTTCAGCCGAGAAAGGGTCTGTTGCAACTGTTGAGGGCCCTGGAGAGGGTAGCCAGCCCGAGCAGCCATCCTCCGAGGCTGGGGATAAAGCCGAGGAGACTTCGGCGGCACCCGACCTCTGAGCCAGCGGGCTCCCCCCCTTCTGTCGACGTGCCTCTGTGGCTCAGGCCGGGGTACGAGGTTCCCACCAGCCGCGCTAGCGGGGTTGAGCTGGCGAAGGCAATTGGTGAGGTCCCCAATCTCGTCAACGTGGTGGCCTCACTTGACCGGTCTTCAGATGGGGTCGTTGCTGGCCAGGGGATCATCCTCAGGTGCTTGGATGATAAATTGGTGGAGAGGATGTCGGAGATGGGGAGGATGCAGCTCCTCGGGACATCTGGTGTTGCCCTGGCCGAGGTACCTTTTATTCCCTCCTTGTACTTTATGAAGCTATTTGTTTGTCTTTATCTAATGAAGTTTATTTTGTTGATGCAGTTGGCGGGGTCTCTGTATACCCTCGGTTGCGAGCTAAGTGATTCTCGCTCCGAGGTTAAAAAGCTGACAGCTGAGCGGATTCAGCAAAATAACGAACAAGGTCGGTTGATCGGCGATCTCCGTGCCTCAAAGGAGGAGGCCAAGCGCGCCAAGGCCCAGCTCGCCGTTTCCGAGGACCTCAAGAAAAAACTTGAACAAAATCTTGAGAGGGCCCAAGGATTGGCGACTAGACTGACCGAGGAGAGGGACATCTTGTCCGAGGATAAGCAGCAGCTCGAGAAACGAGCCTCAGCTGCCGAGGAGAAGGTGGCTCAACTAGAGCGCGAGCTTGCTGCTGCCAAGGCGAACCCTCCTCGGGATCAGGTCTTGAAGGAATTCCAGGAGTCTCCTGCCTTCGGCGAGGTGATTGTCCCCTATTACATCCGGGGTAGGGAGCACGTCCTGAGGGTGGCCGCTGGCTCTGGAGTCCGCCTCAGCCGTCTGCTAGAGTGGGGCCAGTGTAAATTTTTCAGTGACCTGGCGAGGAGTAGGCACGAGCTGGTGCCTTTCACGGCGGAGGAGCTCGTCACCCTGCATGCTCATGATGCTGAACAGGGCAAGGGTCCTTGGACTCCACCCACTCCTTTAAGCCATAATTTCAGGAGTGTGGTGGACATCCTTCAGGCGGACCCCGCTGCCACATTTGATGGTGATGCCAGGTTGAGGGATTTTGAGGGCGAGAAGACGAGCCGAGATACTGATAGGGCTTTGTAAATAGTCTCCTCGCTGTGTAGAGCTTTTGAACATTTTTTTTTTTTTGTAAATCTTTAATGTAATTTGATACTGGCCTTTGTGCCGATGTAAATACTGGCCTTAGTGCCGACGTGCAATGTAAAGTATTTTGCTTTATTTTACTTGTTTTGATTTTATCCTTAATGAATTGCCATAGTAATTTTTCAAACGTGGCTACTTGGTTTGAGTTTATTCAAGTGTTCAGTTTTTGCGAGGTGAACTCCTCGTTTGAGTAAAGTTCCGCCTTTGTTTTTGGCGAGGAACTTTAGTTGAGCGTTGAGATTCTGCCCTTTTGTTTGGCGAGGAATATTAGCTCGTGAATGAGTTTAGAGGTTCCACCATTTTTAGGCGAGGAACTTAATCATAGTAGTTCGTAGATGAGTTTAGAGGTTCCACCGTATTTAGGCGAGGAACTTATTCAATGAGTTCTTTGGCGAAGAACAAGCCTTTGTGTTTATTTGAAGTGTTAGGGAATAAATGTAGATTAGGAATGCCAAACTCGTAATTTCATTGATAAAAACATGTTTACAATTTCACAATGATGTACAACATTTTTCCCCATTCACTGATAGTATCTTCGAAGGTGGTCGGCGTGCCATGGATTTTTCAGCTCTTTTTGTCTTGGTCAGCCAACCTGTATGTGCCTTCTCTGACCATGCCTTTGATTTGATAGGGTCCTTCCCAGTTAGGTGAGATCTTGTTCCTCGTCGCATTTCGCCCAGTGACCTCAATCTTTCGCAGTACCCAATCTCCTATAGAGAAGGATCTCGGCTTCACCCTTTTGTTGTGATGGCTTTTTGCTAGTTGCTTGTAGTTCACCATCCTCATCCTCGCTTCAAGTCTCTTTTCCTCGAGCTGGTCCAGGTCAAGTGTCCGAGCTTCTCTGTTGGTCGCTTCGTTGAAGTGAGTAACTCGGAGGGTTGGAAGGGCCATCTCGACGGGTGCCATGGCCTCAGAGCCGTAAGTTAAGGCAAAGGGGGTTTCTCCTGTCGGTCCTCGGACCGAGGTGCGAATGCTCCAAAGCACTCCGGGGAGCTCGTCGTACCACCTGCCTTTCTTCTCGTCCAGGCTTCTTTTTAGAGCGTGGAGGATCTACTTGTTCCCTGCTTCAGCCTGGCCGTTTCCTTGGGGATGGGCTACCGAGGACATCCAGTGCTTGACATTCATGCGCTCGCAGCTCGCCGTGAACTTGGTTGAGAATTGAGTACCATGGTCCGAGACAATTACTCGTGGTAACCAAAATCGACACCAGATGTGATCATGCACGAAACTGATGGCCTTGTCCTCAGCGATGCTGGCTAGCGGCTTAGCTTCCACCCACTTAGTAAAATAATCAACTGCGACGATCACAAACTCGCAGTTTCCCTTAGCTTTAGGGAAAGGACCGATGAGGTCTATTCCCCACATGTCAAAGGGCCAAGATGCGATGACTGGAGTTTGAGGGACTGCTGGAAGGCGGGGAATGTCTGCGAATCTCTGGCATTTGTCGCATTTTCTCACGTACGCTTCTGCATCCTTCCTCAAGCTCGGCCAGTAGTACCCATGGAAGATGATCCGGTCTGCAAGGGTCCTCGCTCCGGGGTGTCCCCCACATACTCCCTCGTGGACCTCAGCGAGGAGATCTTCTGTGATCTCTGGTCGCACGCATCGAAGTAGTGGCTTGGTGAAGGATTTCCTATAGAGGGAACCTCCAATCACAGTGTACCTTGCTGCTCGCTTCCTTAAGACTTGGGCCATGATTTTGTCGTCGGGCTGTGTTCCCAGCTCGATATACTCTTGGATCTCGTCAATCCAGCATCTTTGAGTGGGGATGATAGGCAGAACAGGCTCCCTGTTGATGGAGGGAACCTCCAGGAATTCAATCATTATCCCTCCCGGAAGGTCCTCGAGCTCGCCGGAAGCTATCTTTGACAGGTAATCTGCTCGAGCGTTGTTCTCCCGGTCTACTTGTTGTAGTTCCCAATATGTCAGTCCAGCCAGTAGTTTCCTCGCCAGCTCGCAGTATTTCAACAAAGTTGGGTGAATGGCCCCATACTCCCCGAAAATTTGCCTTACAACGAGCTGTGAGTCACTGATTATGACGAGACTTTCCACCCCGATCTCTTTGGCCAGTTCAATTCCAACGATCAGTGCTTCGTACTCGGATTGATTGTTCGACGCTGGGAATTTGAAGCGAATTGCTTTGCTAATCTCCTCTCCTTCCAGGGAAAGTAAGGATAAACCTGCACCGCTGCCCTTCTTGCTGGCTGAGCCGTCGACGTAAACTGTCCAAAAGGTTGGCGGCCTAGACCCGTTTGATTTTGTTCTTCCTATGGGCGAGCTGGGATGACTGTCAGAAGTGCTCGCTTCCCCGCTTGCAACCGTGTCATCCTTCACGAATGATGTTTCAGCGATGAAGTCAGCCAAAAACTGGGCCTTGATCGCTTTTCGCCGCTCGTAAGTAATATCATACCCTGATAGCTCGACGGCCCATTTCATCATCCTTCCCGCGACGTCTGGCTTATGAAGGATTTGTCTGAGGGGGAGATTGGTGTAGACTATCATGGCATGAGTTTGGAAGTAGTGCCTCAATCTTCTGGCCGCTACGATCAAAGCTAAGACCACATTTTCAACGTTCAAGTACCTCGTCTCGACATCAGACAGTGCATGCGAGACGTAATAGATTGGTTTTTGGGTGGCCTTGTCATCTCGAAGTAGGACTGCTGCCACAGCGAAGTCAGTCGCGGTGAGGTAGATGGAAAGGACCTCGGCTGGCGCCGGGCTAGAGAGTAACGGCGGGCTGCCGAGATACTCTTTTAGCTCGGCAAAGGCCTTATCGCACTCCTCGTTCCATGAAAAATTCATCCTTCCTCGTAATACTTTCAGGAAGGGTAAGCTTCTGTCAGCTGCTCTTGCGATGAACCGACTTAGGGCTGTGATGCGACCATTCAGCTGTTGGATTCCCCGTATTGAGGTCGGAGCTCGCATGTCCACCAAAGCTTTAATTTTCTCCGGGTTAGCTTCGATGCCTCTCTCATTCACCATATATCCGAGGAATTTCCCTGCCGTTACCCCAAAGGCGCACTTGGCAGGGTTCAGCTTCATTCCATTTTTTCTGAGGTTGGTGAATGTTTCATGCAGGTCGGCGATGTGGTTGGTGTCCTTGGTTTTGATGACCATGTCATCAATATATGCTTCTACATTGTGGCCGAGTTGTTCACCGAACACCTTGTTAACCATTCTCTGGTAGGTAGCTCCTGCATTCTTCAGCCCAAAGGGCATCATCTTGTAACAGTAAAGGGCACCTGCAGCTCGGAAGGCAGTCAGCTTCTTGTCGGCCAACCACATTCTGATTTGATGGTACCCCGAGTAGGCATCTATGAAGCTTAGGATCCGGTGGCCTGCAATCGCGTCAACGAGCTGGTCTATTCGTGGCAGGGGATACCAGTCCTTAGGGCAAGCCTTGTTGAGATCGGTGAAGTCGACGCACATTCGCCACTTTCCGCTTGTCTTCTTTACCATCACAACATTGGCAATCCAGGTCGGGTAGAGGATCTCTTCGATGATATCAGCTCGCAGCAGCTTCTCGATCTCTTCCTTTATCGCAGCTTGCTTTTCTGGCGAAAAGACTCGAGGTCGCTGCTGAACAGGTGTGACGGTTTTGTCTACACTTAGTTTATGCACAGCAACCTCTTCGTCGATGCCCTGCATATCCTCGACCTTCCATGCGAACACGTCCTTGTTAGCTCGCAAGAATCTGATTATTTCTTCCCTCTCATCCTCGAGTATCTCCATTCCAACTTTGATCTTTTGCTCTGGATAATCAAAGTTTATAACCACCTCGTCAATGTTCTCGTGAGGCAGTATGTCAGCTTCGTTCCGATTATCCAGACTTTCGACGACCACCACCTTGGGTCCTCGGGCGTCCGGTCCAAAATCGACATCGTCGGAAGTTTTGGGGTCCGTGCCATTTTTTTCTTGCGGGCTATTCTTCTTAGCCCGCTTTGATTGCTATGCTTCTGTTTGGCTGAGCTCGGCCTCTCTGACGACCTTGCTGGTTTCACTGGTCTCTGCAGCCATTTTCTCGGCTTCCTTTCTTTCCATGATTCTTCCTTTCTCTGGGATCATTTTTTCAGGGTGGCCTCCTGAAGTTGTTGTCATCACTTTCCTCTTCTCCTCGCTCGTCTCACGAGCTTCGATAGTTCGTGGTGCTCTTGGGATCATTCTTCATCATTCCAATTCCCTGTTTTGTTGGGAATTTTATCCTTTGATGTGCGGGGGAGGAGACCATGTCAAACTTGATTTGGGCAGGAAGCCCGAGAATGGCATTGTATGGGGACGCCAGGTCGAGGACGAGGAAGGTGACATCTTCGGTCCTTGTCCTCTCCTGCTCGCCGAGGGTGACTTGGAGGGTGATCATTCCTTTGGCCCTGGCTTTGTGGCTGTGAATCCTTCCGGTACACCGCATGGAGTAAGATGAGCGTCCTGAAACCCTAACGCCCTGAAGCAGGAATCAAACATCACGTTTCTTCCTGCCCCAGTGTCAATCAGGACTCTTCTTACAAATCGGCTTCCAATCTGAACTCGGAGTGTTAAAGGTTGTTCCTTGGCAACGGGGTTGGTGGCGAGCTCGCTTGGGTAGAAAACTATCCCCTCCTCGTCTCTCTGCGGAAGTGGGCTGAACGTCTTGTCCAAGTTGTGGATGGTATTCTTGAGTTGAGTGATATTCCTCGTATCCTCAAGTATTGTATGGACCTCGGCATCCTCGGCTGCGGGGACGTCAACCCTTGGAGGGTCTCTTGGCCGAGGTGGTTGCTCGCCTTCCTTCCGTTCAAACCTTCTAAGGGATCCCTGGTCTACCAGTTTTTGGATCGCTCTTTTCAACTCTCTACAGTCCTCGGTGTTATGTCCAATCTCGTTGTGGTAAGCGCAACGCTTATTCGGGTTCCTGGGTCTTTCTGGTTCCTTCATTGGGAAGGGCCTCTGGATCTTGTTTTCTCGAAACAGCACGTTCATTATGTGCTCTCGGCTGGCATTGAGAGGAGTAAAGTGCTCATCCTTCTTGTGGAACTTGCTACTTTTCCCCTTGTATCCAGATTGCTCCTTCCTCGGCTCCTTACTGCCGACCTCCTTGGAGTGGCTTGCTTTCTGGCCTTTTCATTTGTTCTTTTTCGACTCAATCTCAGTTTCTGTCTCCCCGATCTTTTGTGCAGCGAGGTACATGGCTGCACTAGTGGCAGGTCGTTTGAGATTGAACTCGTGGGTCATCATTCCGGGCTGGATTCCAGCTTCGAAACAGAGTATGATCATTTGATCGGGGACATTCTGCAGCTCGGCTGCAACTTCCTTGAATCTTTTCAAATAATCCTGGAGAGTCTCGTCCTCGCCTTGTTTGCACTTGGCCAGGTCGGACTGGCTTTTGGGAAGGTCGCCAGCCGATGAGAATTTCTCCAAGAATTTGTTTTTAAAGTCATGCCAATCGGCGACTGACCCTTTTTCCAACTCTTCGAACCACTTTAACACGGCTCCTTCAAATGTACTCAGAAACGCTTTGCACCATAGATCCAACATGTTGGTGCAAATGCCCATTTTCGCCTCGAAGCTAGAGACATGCTCTCTCGCGTTTGTCTTTCCTTCATACGACTTAAGGGCAGGGAGTTTTAGGCGGGAGTCTGGCGACGTATCCCTGATTCTTCTGCAAAAGGGGGCGAACTGGTCTCGGGGTTTGATGGCGAGCTTGCCTGTTTCCAAGGCGTCCAACCTTTCGCGAAGCTGGTTGAGTACAGTTCCTCCAGTGGTTTCTCTGTTCGTCTGCTCTGGGCGAGGAGGTCTGCCTTCTCCTCTTCGTCTTTTGAACGAGGAGGCGTTCGATCGAGTTTCACTTTTTTCGGGGGTGGGAGATCGCGGGCGATGTCCTGATCTGGCCCTGGTTTGAGATCTCCCTCTGGTGGGCTCCTGCTCCCTATGCGACCTCGAAGAATATGAGATTCTCGAGTGCACACTCCCCCTTTGTCGAGTCCGCTCCTCTGGTCGGGCTATTCTATCATGAACACTAACTTTCTGTGCAGCAACTCTCTCATGAACGCTCCGTACAGTTGCACTGGAGCCAGAGGTTCGTGAGTGAGGTCGCCCTTGTGATCCTCCAGTCTGTCCGCGGTGGGTGCTCTCCCTACGACCTTCACCATGCCCGGCATCACGTTGAGGGGCGACTACGCGACGAGTCAGTTCGTGCTCGCGTCTTTCCAACTCCCTCTGTCTCTCGAGGTAAGCTTTCTCCCTGCGGATATGCTCTAACTCGGCCAAGTCCCACTCTTTTTGAGTGAGGGGCCTTGGCTCTGCTCGAGCTGATGGTGTTCCTTCTGTGCGGGGAGTTGTCCCCGTATTTACGTTGCTCACGAGCAGGCTTTCCCTTTGCTGCCCGCTGTTTGTCTTTTTCTCTTTTCCAGTTGGCTGTTTCCTTTTGGCTATCGTCTGAACCGGTTTTAAGGTCCTCGCTGTTTCAGTGACCTTGATCGGCGTTTCGAGGACGGGATTAGGGGGTTGCTCGGTTGTCAGTTCAGTAGCTCGCGGGGGCTGTACCTCCGCTTGAGGAGTTACTGAAGGAGTTGGAGGAGGTAGCAGTTTTGTGGGAGTTTGTTTGGAGGTGGCCATTTACTCTTTTGTTTTTTGAAGATTTTTAAGTAGTCCCGGCAACGGAACCAAACTGATCACGCAGAAATGGTTTTTGGTGACCACGTCAGCTCCGTATGTAGCAAGTTTCCTTGGTCAAGATGCCTCGGCTCTCTAAAGGCGTTCTTTAGAAGGGATTTGATTACAGGACCAAGCACTATCTGTCAAAACAAAGACCGTTAGGGGTGTCGGGGGTTTGACCCGACTATGACCCTCCGGCGTGAGAATCAGTATGAGGATTTATTAAGGGTAGAGAGGCTTAAATGAGGCTCTCGTGAGTAAATGCACAGGCAGTGTATAGAAGTGATATGGTAGTTGAGAGTAAATGGACTGTGAAGAAGCTTTGTCTTGTAAAGAGTAATGTTACCTTAGTCTTTAATGGAAGCTGCTCTCCTGGTATTTATAGCCAAAGGTGGTGTCTGGTGTGTCACCCGTAAAATGAGGAAGGTGACCATGCTGAAGTATGGCCACGCTGGATATATTGTCAGGGTAGGTGAGCAGGTAATATCTTCCCTGATTTGAGGGAATGGGAGGTTGATAATCATGGGCGCCGTCACATGCCAGAAGGGGTGCTGCCATTAATGAGAATGTATGGGCTCTGTTGGATTAGGTACTGACATACTGTGAGCATTTAATGCTATGAGGCCGACCTGCTCCAAGGTCGCGTGTGGGTCCTCGTGTGTGGTCGTCCTCGGTGACGACTTGGGCCTTAGGTCGCGCCGAGGTCTGGTTTGCCCGACGACCTCGACCAGGGGGTCCGAACTTCTTACAGCCGACGTGGCCCCTGGGCCCTCTTAGGGACGACGTGGAAGACACGTGATGCATATATTTGGGAGGATCCCATCAGTGTCCTTAAAGGGTGCCCAGTGGTAGATTTGAGTTTCACAAAGCATGAAGTATTAGGTTCGATCTCATCTCACACCTCATTGGGACACAAAAAACTAATAATAAGGTGTTGTGGCTGATCTCATTGGGTTAGTTAACATTATAACATAGATATAATTTGCACTGGGTACGGGGAGGAACAGAAAAGACAGAGAGGGGAGGATAGCTTTTTAACATCTGAAACTGTGGAGATAGCAAGATCTCAGAGTTTGAATACATAGGATGTTTTGACTGATTTTTTATTTTTTATTTTCAAATTCTTCAAACACGATGAAAGCATTATTCAGTAAAGTGTAGACCAACAAAAAGCAAAAACCATGGTTACAACTATCAATTTGATAGTTCACTCGCTTGTCTAATTTGCTACGTGAATTTTTAAGGGTTTTCCATCATGCTGTCTGCAATTACGACAACAATTTATGCGAAGGTGCTATACATCTTAAAGTATAAACAGTCAATGATGAACATAAAAAAATTCACTCACGCTTTTACCTCTTGTTCCGAACCTTCAATTTCTTCATTTTCTCCCCGCCCTGCTGCTTCTTGATCTCTTCAGCTTTTTCTACCGTCATCAACTGGCACAAGGCTTCCGACACTAACATCAAGACCAAAGCAGGAGGGCAAACAACAAACTTGAAATTTCTTAGTAATTTTCATCCTAAGTCCTGCCAGACAAGCTTCCCGCCATCATAATCTAGCAGAACTTCATTACGGCGTGGAATACAATATAGGGTTGACAGTACCTAGTCCGAGATTCTTTCGACCCATACTCCTTCATAACCCAAATATCAGTTCGAATATCTATGTAATCACTAAGTACACACAAAGATACCCTTTAAATACATATGTAGTACTACCAATTGCATTCGAATACACAAAGGCACCAAATAATTCGGTGGACAATCAAAACCATAAGTTGTTGGGTGCTTGAACGATACACCACAATTTGGTGGACAATGCCCTAATCAAGTAGTATTTTGTTTCCTAATTTCGACCCCTTGTAATGTGTGCCAAGAATGGTTAGTTGATACACTTATGTGTAATCTGCACAGGCATACAGAATTGCACAGGAATATACATCAAAGATTCAATGATCAGTAGCCAATTAGGAAACTCATTGTTTCCTGCAACATTTTTTTTCTCTTTTTACAATCAACTACCATCATCGTACACAAACGATCACCAATTCTTTTGCGTAACTGTAGTTCGAATCACTACTTCTGAAAATGAACATCCACAAACACAAAATATGTCAAGCATTGCATGTGCCAACAACATGAAAAAAAATCTAAAGCTGAATTCTCTTACAAGGTAAATGAATATCCAAAGTTTGATTACCAACACTCAATGCACGGAGTACATAAATCAACAATTAATAGAAGCTATTCACCTACCAAGACACTACAGTAAAGTAAAAGAAAGATCCAGTAAACGAGCCTACATCCGCTTTACGATTATTTAAACTACCCCCTCCGCCTCCAACTCCATAGGCACCAATAATAATAACTAAACAAAATAAGAAACAAAAAAGGGGGAATCCCTACTTCTCGTGGCAGTTATCCAAAAAATGGCCCTATTAACTCTAAAAGTCAAACAAAAACAATTGCTTCATGTTCAGAAGGTATAATAGATTCATAACATAGAAACACATAAGAACTACAAGGTAGATAACAGGGAGAATAAATTTTTTTTTTTTTTTTGGTTCAAATCGCAATAAAACAAAAGAAATAAAATGAATTGAAGGACTATGTACACCTCTCTTCTTTTTGAAAAGCATACTAAATATTATACATTTCTTCACAAAAATGGTGCTGTCATATATTTCACTCTCTTTACAACCTTCAGATGCTTTAGGATCGATGTAACGATCCGAGCCCGAAGCCCGGTCCGCCACGCATAGCCCACGCACTGTCCCACTAAGCACCTGGGTCAACTAGCCCACTACAAGCCACCCAAAAGTCCATGGATAGGTTGGTGCCCAGAGGTAGTGAGTGGCCACTTATAAGGCCCATAAAAATCCCACATCTCCCCGATGTGGGATATCACAATCGACTTCAGAATACAAGCTCCCGATATGCCTCTTTTCGAAAAACATGAACATCAGTTGTACTCTAACCAGCTCCTTCCTGCTAAACCACTTTGTATTGGATTTCCTCCTTCAGTTTTCCAAAACCAATCATGCACTTCTTCTTTATAAGATTTCAAATGTCTTCTACTTTGGGCTCCTCCCGTTCTCTGCTAGGATAAACTGTGTTGAAATAAATCAGTCATAGAACCTCTTCCCTCCTTGAGATCTGTACCATACTACTGTTAACCATACTTAAATGTTTGCTCGTTAGCAGATTAAATAAGTGAACAATATTCAAGAATTATGTCTATGGTGATAGTCATAACACTTGGAGTTAGCCCACTCTTACTGTCATCCACATGAAATATTGGTTCACTGTTCCCAAATGTTCGAAATTCATTTAGTTTCGCCACTTCCAATTCTCTTGTAGAAACATTATTCACATTATTTTCAATGGGGCAACTTGCTATATTCTTCTCCACCACATATTTATGTTCATCTTCTTCTTGTGTTATCTTTGTGAAGCTAGTCCTGTTTCTCATCAACAACAGCATTTCTGTAAGCAAGAATTCCTACTACATTGCTTACAGAACTACCGTCTCTGAGCGTATTTTTTGTCCTTGATGCCAATTGCTTCAGGAAAGATAGCATTTAATTACTTCAGGCTCGCCTTCCTCGTTGAACATCCGTCAAAGAAGCCTCAAATTGACTTTTCGACTGATTTGATCTCTCGTCATATAAAACAGGATGACCTCCCCAAATTCTAGAAGACTTAGAGTGACGCAGATAGGAAGACTCAGGACAGAATAGATGAGAGATACCGAAGAGAGAAAGAAAAAGAGACCACACTTGAGAAACCTTTTTCCCTGCCTGTCGTGTATTCATTTCAGCAACTATATATACACAGCTGTACAAAGGAAGCTATACAGATCAACAATTAAATATGATTCTATCCTAAAGTATAAAGAATACAACGGAAACTTTGACTGTCATACATGCATCGAACTTTGTTTTATACAAATTAAGGAGAGCAAATATAATTATGCGTTCACACCCCCCCGCAAGCCAAGTGGAGTGGAACGAAGCTGCAGCTTGTTTGAAAGAAGTTGTAACCGTGGTTGAGCCAGACTTTTTGTGAATATGTCTGCGAGTTGGTCACGAGTTGAGACATATCTGAGATGAAGAAATCCCCGATGTTGTAACTCACGAACGAAGTGGTAGTCGATTTCCACATGACGAGTACGGGCATGAAAAACAGGATTTCGAGACATGTGAATTGCCGAGATGTTGTCACAAAAGATAGTCGGAGCTTGTAGATTTAAACCCAATTCGCAATATAGAAACGAGAACCATCGGAGTTCAGCAGCCGTGGTAGCCAATGCCCGATATTCGGCTTCACTACTGGAACGGGACACAGTTGACTGCTTCTTGGCTGTCCATGTAACTAAATTAGGACCAATAAATACACAAGCCCCAGTAGTAGACCTTCGATCATCCGGGGAACCTGCCCAATCCGCATCAGAAAAGGCTGACAAAGTGATATCGGCGGAAGCTTGGAAGTGCAACCCAAGAGAGATCGTTCCTTTAATGAAGCGAAAAATTCTTTTTACAGCTTGCATGTGAGATGATCGAGGAGCATGCATATACTGACATACTTGGTTGACAGCAAATGAGATGTCCGGTCGAGTCAGCGTTAGATATTGCAACCCCCCCACCATACTTCGGTAGACAGTAGCTTCAGCTAGAGGGTCACCGGTGGTGGAGTTTAAATGAGAACCCGCAATCATGGGTGTCTTAGCAGGACGACACCCTTCCATGTTGAATTTTCGAAGGAGATCCGAAGAATATCGGGACTGATTCAAGCTAAGAGACTCTTTGGTGCGGACTGCCTTAATACCCAAAAAATATCCCAATGGACCGAGGCGACGACTTTCAAAGGTATCACAGATTTGATCAATTACCTTAGTAACAGACTGAGAAGATGATCCTGTCACAAGAATGTCATCGACATATATTAAAATAGCCACCATGTCCATGCTGTTGTGACAAATGAAGAGAGAGCCATCGGATTTGCTGTTAAAAAAACCAATGGTGACCAAGAAGTCATGGAGACGTTGAAACCATGCCCTTAGGGACTGTTTAAGGCCATATATCGCATGATGTAACTTACAGACATGATCTAGAAATTGTGTATCTCCAAACCCAGGAGGCTGAGCCATATAAACCTCTTCATGCAGAATCCCATTAAGAAATGCATTCCGAACATCTAATTGTTCAATTGACCATCCTCGGGAATGAGCAAGCGTGAGTAAAGTGCGAATAGTGGGTGGTTTGACAACCGGACTAAATGTCTCGTCATAATCGACACCTTCTCGTTGGGTGTAACCTTGAGCTACGAGACGTGCTTTGTGACGTTCAATTTGTCCATCTGCCCGACGTTTAATTTTATAAATCCATTTGCTTCCAACGATGTTTAAGCCCGGAGTTCGAGGGACTAACGACCAAGTACCATTCTTTTGGAATGCACCAAGTTCCTCTTGCATAGCCTGTTGCCACTGTGGGAGTGAAGAAGCCTGCTTGAAAGAACGAGGCTCAAACTCAACAGAATTAGGAGTTACAGCGGCTAAAGCTTCGGGTAGAGGGTGATTATAAGTGAGAGCATTGATGCTTTTAAATTTACGAGGAGGAGCAGATATGTCACTAGCGGGAGAATCCTGGAGAGCACACGTCACTGGTGAATGAGGGAAGGCTGGACGTTCTGACTGAGAAGCAGTTTGTGTGGTATCCAATGGAGTCCCAGCATGTGGTGTGATCGTGCCCAAGTCTGGGACGCATGTGTCAGGGTGAGGGGTCACTGGTGTTTGAACAAGTATTGTAGCTGGATGGTCTAAGTGTACTGGTGAACTTTCGGTTGGGCTGGAAGCACTGAGGGAGGCACCTGTCCAACTGTTTGACGATTGGGCTGTGGTGAGCTGCTAGTGCCAAAGATTTTGCTGACTGGTGTAGACTGAATTCTCGGCTGGCTGTTTCCAGGATTGCAACCTGTATGAAATTCACTACTAGCAAATGGGAAACATAATTCGTCAAAAAGAACGTGTCTTGAAATGTATAACCGCTTTGTGCGTATGTCAAGACATCGGTAGCCCTTACGGAAACTATCATATCCAAGGAACACACATGGTTGAGACTTAGGCATCAATTTGTGTTTATTATATGGAACTAAGTGCGGAAAACACAAACACCCAAAAGTCTTAAGGAACCGGTAATCAGGAATTCTTTTCATTAACTTTTGATGCGGGGATATAAAATTCAATTGACGCATCGGGAGGGGATTGATGAGAAAAACTGCAGTGGTAAAAGCCTCAAGCCAGTATTTTTGGGGAACTGAGGATTGAGACAGTAAACATAATCCCATTTCGACAATGTGCCTATGTTTACGCTCGACAACCCCATTTTGTTGAGGTGTATATGGAAATGTGGACTGGTGGCGAATGCCATGTTGTTTGAGATAAGAAATAAATTGTCTATTCATAAACTCACCTCCGCCATCGGTCTGAACAGTTTTAACAGTGTGGACTGCACAAATTGTTCGAGACAATTGATTCTCTATTTGAGTTTTGAAAGTTGAAAAAACAGATGTTACATCAGATTTTTGAACTAAAGGAAAAATCCACACAAATCTAGAGTAATCATCGACAATGCTTAAATAATACCGAAACCCAGAATTTGAAATGATTGGAGCAGGTCCCCATACATCCAAATGTAACATGTCTAAGGGATTTGAAGAATGAAAAGTACGAGAAAAAAATGGTAAGTTACATGACTTGCCCAACGGGCAAACATGACACGAACCTTTATTTTTGATTGGTCCGCTAACTGGAATCCTAACAGTTTTAACCAAAGACTCGAAAATACGAGAAGACGGATGACCTAGGCGAGCGTGCCAAGTAGATGACGGGGCTCGTTCACCAATGAGAGCAAGGGGATTAATTTTGGTGGTGGAATCAAAATGTAACTCATAGAGTCCATCGGAGCTATTGCCAGAAAGAATGGTCCGCTTCGTTCGATTGTCCTTCACACGAAAACCAAACCCGTCAAATTCAAAAAAACAATCATTATCCAAAGAAAATTTACGAATGGAGAGTAATGATTTATGCATGGAAGGAACACACAGAACGTTACGTAAAAGAAAAGTACGATCACCACTAAGAAAGGAAGACTGGCCAACACAAGAAATGGGCATACGAGCTCCATTAGCTACTGTGACCGAGCCATTACCTTGGTATGGTTCGACTTGAGAAAGAGTAGCCGGATATGGGGACATATGGTTTGTTGCACCCGAGTCGAGAACAAATGAGGGAGCCACAGGAGATGCATTGTTCATTTGAGGAAAACCATGGTTAGGTGGTTGTGGGTACGGGTATGGTGGATATGGTGGACAGGAGTATGGGTAAGGGGTAGAGTAGGATACTGGAGTTTGATGGGCGGTATATGCAAAGTTGGTTCGATCTTTGCATTGAGGGGCTAAATGTCCAGATTTATTGCATAATTGACATGTATTGGAGGAGTCAATTTGGACAAAGGGGTTTGGTGGTGTGTACACGGGGTTAGAGTGATGTTGAAAGGGAATATGGCTTGCTTGGTATTGGTTTGGAGGAGTTGGAAGGATCCCACGTCCTTGGCCCTTGCCTTTATTCTTCCACCATGACTTCCCTCTCCCACGGTGTCCACCCCTATTATATTGTCTAGATTGGTAAGGCTGTCCACTCCCCTCATTTTGCTGGTTCTGATGTTGATTAAAAGTAGTGTTTTGCCTAGAATTGTGATTGGTGGTTGCTAGAGCGGTGGTAGAATTGAGGGAGAGATTTGAGAATTTTAACTGAAGATCCTCTTCTTGAAGAAGAAGGTCTTGAAGTTCATCAATGGAGATGGCAGGTTTGTTGTTTTGGGTTGTGATAAATTCTTTGTAAGTAGGACCCAAGCCATTAAGAATCCGACGCTGAAGATCGTCTTCCGACACAATTTCGCCGGCTTTAGCTAAGGAGTCGGCTAGAGTGGTAGCACGAAGGAGGTAGTCATCAATTGCCATGTCGGGAGTGCGAGAGAGGGAGTTGAGCTCGTCTCGTAATTTCTGAATATGAACCCGTGAGGTTCCACCGAACCGTTTGGCTAGAATTTCCCATGCTTCGACTGCTGTCTCACATGGGTTGACACGGGGTTGAATTTTAGATGTTACGGTGGCTTTGATCCAGCCAGCAACTAAGCCAGAGGCTTGAGCGAACTGTTCATGGTCTGGGTTTGGGGTTACACCATCAACAAGGTGTTCAGGATGTGGGTTTTTCGTGACTATAGTTTGCATTAGTCTGTGGGTTTGCAACACTGATTTGAAGAGGGAACTCCAATTCAAATAATTTTCGGCAGTGAGATGGCAGTGACCCATGTATGACTGAATGTTAAGAAACAAATGGAGGGAGGCTGAGGTATTGAGTGGCTGTGTGGAAGAGGAGGATGAAGCACCCATGGTTTTCGACGAAGTGATTGAAGCATCTCCCATGGCTCGTGAGTGCTCTGATACAATAAAAAACTTAGAGTGACGCAGATAGGAAGACTCAGGACAGAATAGATGAGAGATACCGAAGAGAGAAAGAAAAAGAGACCACACTTGAGAAACCTTTTTCCCTGCCTGTCGTGTATTCATTTCAGCAACTATATATACACAGCTGTACAAAGGAAGCTATACAGATCAACAATTAAATATGATTCTATCCTAAAGTATAAAGAATACAACGGAAACTTTGACTGTCATACATGTATCGAACTTTGTTTTATACAAATTAAGGAGAGCAAATATAATTATGCGTTCACAAATTCAACCAACTGTAGGTGTTATTGCTGTAAAATGCAACTAATAAACACCCTTTAATCGTTCTTTCCCTCCGTGGGGAGGGGACCTGGGCCTCATCAATTATTTGCCCCTGCCACCATTAATAATAACAATAAGAAAAACATGTTTGATTTATATAGAGCATTTTAGATACTTAAGACATGGTTCGAAAAGGAAAAGTATTGAGTAAGTCCTCAGAAATTTGAGATACTTAGCTAAAAAGGCACATAAAGAAGAAGGTCATAAAGCCCATTGTGGTTGTAAGCCAAATTTCATAATTTGACATATTCAAAGTGAACCAGAGCATTGTACCCATCCCGAGAAAGAGATTATTTAAGAATCAAAAATTTTTGAAAGTTACAACGATTGAAAAGTAGCTTAGATATAGAATATCAATTCATCACACTCACACGTATATATAAAAGGCAAAGAAGAGATGACAAGAAACAAGCCACAAAGTTTACAAGCATAATTAAAAAGGTAATAGGTTAGTTTACTTCGAATTTTGAGGTGATTTAATACTTTGGACCGGACAAGTAATAACATATGGATCATAAATATGATCGAATCACCACAAGTACAAAACTTGCAAATCAGGGAATTACCATTTATTATATGTTTTAAGCAATAATCCAATAAAAATATCAATATAATCTAGTAATCATGTTTACATTAAAGGAAATAATGAGATGGAAGAAAATTTAAAAATAAAGAATACATCCACAAAGGTTATACAAGTAATTGAGATGGGCTCTTCAAAGATTACAAAATAGGGAAACCTACCTCGAATATTGAAATGTCAAGAACAACGAACTGGTCCTTTACCATGTGAGAATTTTCATCCCACTAACGCAACACTACAAAAAGGAAAGACGAACCAAGCAAAATAAAAGATCAGTTCCTCACATAAGAACTCCACATAAGAATCAAAATTAGAAGCGAGAAGGTAACATTTTTAGGTAATAAAGTAGAGGCCCCCACTCCCCACCATCTATAACAGCCAATCGTAGATTTCATTTCACACCACTTCACCATCTTATCTCATAAGCTATGAAAGCGTTCACTAACTGATGCCGGGCAATTACAGGAGAAAAGGAAATATTATCAACTGAGGTAGAAACAATAACAAGGCTCACGACTCCAGTTGGAGATACAGAGCTGGACACTCACCACTCGTCGGAATCCACCTACGAGATATAGAGTGATTAGTTCATCACTCAATGGACAATTCCACAGAGATACAGAACTGAAGAAAAGGGCTCAAAGCACACTTTTATTAATTATTACTCAACTCAAAAACAGCTTGTCTTGCATCACAGATTTAGGGGTACTTATAGTTCTCTTGGAACATCCTTCCAAGATAGGAAAATTGATAAAATACTAAGGGGAATGAATTACTAATAATTATTTAGGGATAAGATAAGATAGAAAGATCAAAAGACAGAGAAAACTATCAGATAGCAGAAGATTCTAAGAATCTGTTTCCATGAGCAGCACTAAAACAACTGACCATAACTGTGTGTAGGATGCACGAAACGACAAACCGAAAAGAGCCTAAGAAACTAGACATCCAGAGCTTTCCAAGCATATGTCACACATGATTTTCCACCTTCTGGATCAAAACAGTTTTGCTGCTTAAGTAGACCCAAATCTGTGAACTTTTGCTCTTCAAAATTCTTGCCTGAACTTCCTTGTATATCATCTGTATCAGGCTCCCCTGGTTGAAAAGAACTTCCTTGCTCTAGGCTGAAGCTTTGCATATTTTCCAGGAGGGAACCGACCTTTACGCAGGTGAACCCATACCAATTCACCTTCATTGAATTGGACAAACTTCCGATGCTTGTTGGCTTGTGCTTTGTACCGTTCATTTTGCTTCACAATTTGTAGACGAACTTCTTCATGCAATTTCTTTATGAACTTAACTCTTTCTTCTGCATCTCCACTGAACTGATGCTTTGAACCGAGAGGAACCAAGTCCAATGGGCTAATAGGATTCATCCCATACACTACTTCAAAAGGACTTCGTCTTGTTGTTTGATTAGTTGAACGATTGTAGGCGTATTCAGCATATGCCAACAACAAATCCCATTCTCTTATGTTCTTCTTCAGTAAACTCCTCAATAGGTTTCCCAGGGTTCTGTTTACAACTTTCGTCTGGCCATCCGTTTGAGGGTGGCACGTAGTACTGAACAACAATTTTGTCCCTAACTTCCTCCAGAGAGTTTTCCAAAAGTGACTCATGAACTTAACATCACGATCTGAAGTGATTGTCCTTGGAACTCCATGGAGTTTGACGAATTCACGGAAGTAAAGATCTCCAATATATGAGGCATCCATGGTTTTGTTACACGGAATAAAATGGGCCATTTTAGAAAAACGATCAACAACTACCATGACCGAATCTTTGTTTCTTTGGGTCCGAGGCAACCCAAGAACAAAATCCATGCTAACGTCTTCCCATGGTGCGTTTGGTACAGGAAGGGGGATGTACAACCCCGAGTTGCTTCCATGATCCTTTGCCTTATGGCAAATCACACAACGGTCAACCAATCTTTGAACATCCTTCCCCATCTTAGGCCAAAAGAAGTTCTCTTTAACAGTTGTCAGCGTCTTATCACGACCAAAGTGACCTGCAAGACCCCCTCCATGTGCTTCCCGGATAATTGATTCTCGCATAGAACATTGAGGAACGCACAATCTATTATTTTTGAAAAGATATCCGTCTTGCTGAAAGAATTTTTCAACAACTCCTTTGGAACAAGCATTCCAGATGGTCCCAAAATCATGATCATTTTCATATAAGTCCCTTATCACCTCAAAACCCAATACCTTGCCTTCAATAGTCTGCAGCAAATAATGTCTATGACTAAGAGCATCGGCAACTTTGTTCATCTTCCCCGATTTATGCTTGATGGAAAAGGAGTAGGACTGAAGAAACTCAACCCATTTAGCATGGCGAAGGCTGAGTTTGTGTTGACTATTTAAATATTTTAGCGCTTCGTGATCAGAATATAGAATGAACTCCTTAGGCAACAAATAGTGACTCCATTGATCGAGAGCACGAATGATCGCATAAAACTCCTTATCATACGTTGAATACTTTCGCTTGGCTTCATTCAATTTCTCACTAAAGAATGCAATCGGCCTTCCCTCTTGACTAAGGACAGCACCGATACCAATGCCTGAAGCATCACACTCAACTTCAAAGATTCTGTCAAAATCTGGAAGGACAAGAATAGGAGCTGCTGCCATTTTCGCTTTAACTAGCTCAAAACTTTTCTGGGCTGCTTCTGTCCATTGAAATGTTTTTCCTTTCAGACATTCAGTTATCGGAGCAACAAGGGTGCTAAAATCTCTAATAAATCTGCGATAAAATGACACCAGTCCATGAAAGCTTCGAACATCATGAATGCTCTTCGGAACAGGCCAACTTCTGATTGCCTCTACCTTGCTGTCATCTACTTCAATTCCTTCTGAAGTCACGACATAACCCAAAATATAATTCTATGGGTAAAAAATTCACACTTCTTTATGTTAACATACAATTTTTGCTCTCGTAAAGTTTGAAATACCTTCCTCAAGTGCTGCTCATGCTCTTCCAACGTCTTGCTATAAATTAATATATCATCAAAATAGACGACAACGAATTTTCCCAAGAATGGTCTAAAAATTTGAGTCATTATACGCATAAAAGTACTTGGAACATTAGAAAGTCCGAAAGGCATTACCAGCCACTCGTAGAGACCATTCTTTGTCTTGAAAGCCGTCTTCCATTCATCGCCTTGCCTTATTCGAATCTGATGATAGCCGCTGCGAAGATCAACCTTAGAAAACACCTTAGCACCAAATAATTGATCAAGAAGATCGTCAAGACGAGGGATGGGGAATCGGTACTTCACAGTAATTCGATTGATAGCTTGACTATCCACACACATACGCCATGAACCATCTTTTTTAGGCACCAACAAGGCCGGAACAGCACAAGGACTTTTACTTTCTTGCAAAACACCATTGGCTAAAAGTTCATCAACTTGTCTCTGCAATTCCTCATGCTCCTTAGGATTCAAGCGGTAGGCGGCTTTATTTGGAAGAACAGAACCAAGCACAAGATCAATACAATGTTGCACGTCTCTCATCGGAGGGAGGCCTGGTGGAATTTCATCTGGAACGATGTCACTAAACTCCTCCAAGATGGGTTGTACAAATGGACTATGTTCAACTTCTACAGATTTTGAGCTATCCATTAAAACAAGAGCATATCCTCTTTGAGACTCCAAAAACTCCTTTTCTATAAGAGTCCCTGACAACAAAGTATTTACCTCCCCCTTTGGTGGTTCGACAAAAGAATTTTGCCTTAGCGGAGCAAGAACAATACGATGCCCATCTTTTACAAAAGAATAAGTATTTTTGTAACCATCATGTGTGACTCTTCGATCATATTGCCATGGTCTGCCTAATAATAAATGGGCAGCATCCATGGGAACAACATCGCACCAAACATTATCTTTGTAATTTTTCCCAATAGAAAACTGGATTAAACATCTTTTACTGACCTTAATTTCATTGCCCTTTCGAAACCATTGAATCTTGTAAGGATATGGATGCTCCTCCATTTTTAATTGCAGCTTGTCCACCATCTTCTCCACAACAACATTACAGCAGCTTCCACCATCAATTATGACATTACAAACCTTCCCAAGGCAAGTACACCGTGTATGGAAAATGTTTTCTCGCAGCCAATCATTATCACGTGCTTGATCCATGTTCAGATTCCTCCGTATGACCAATGCTTCGCCTTCATCTGGGTGCACAATTTCCTCATTATGGTCAGCCTCATCCTCTACAGAATTCTCCTCACGTATCTCTTCAAGCTCTTCCTCCACCAAAGAAATAATTTTTCGGTTAGGACACTCGGAAGCAATATGTCCATAACCTTGGCACTTGAAGCATTTTCTCGAGCTTGTTGTAGAGGAACTAGCAACCGGCTTATCACTTTTAATAGGAACACTTGATTGGGCACTTGCTGATAGTTTAGGCTTTGTTGAACTAGTACTTCCCCGATTAATAGAAGCCTCCTTGTTGTAAGAACGAAATGATCCTCCACGCGTCTCCTTTTGTTGTTTTTCAATCTTTACTGCTAGTTTGCAAACATCTGAAAGGGTCCAATAAGGTTGCAGCTGTAGCACATTGCTAATTTCAGGCTTTAGTCCTCCAAGATAACGTGCAATAGTCTGCTCCTCGGGTTTAACAACATCACACTTGATCATGAGATGGTCAAAAAGTGATGTATATTCCTCCACTGTTTGCTCCACTTGCTTTAGATTGTGTAACTTCAGAAAAGACTCTTGCCTATAGTTTTCTGGCAAAAATCTTCTCTTAAGTTCCCTCTTCATCTTCTCCCATGAACAAATTGGTCGCCTACCTTCACGAACTCTCTGCCGCTTCACATTTTCCCACCATAAGCTTGCATATTTCCGAAGCTTCAAAGCAACAAGCTTCACTTTTCGTTCATCCGAGATCTCCTTAAAGTCAAAAACCCTTTCAATTGTATGTAGCCAATCAAGGAACTCATCAGGTTCCATCTTTCCTTCAAACTCTGGAATATCAATTTTAACGTCGACATCCCGCCTATAATATCTTTGGGTTCGGCGATTGCCACGAGACGATCTGCTGGAACCCGAACCAGAAGAATGATAAAAAGGATTTTCTCCGATATCATCATCACTGCTGCGATTATCCACCTCTGCATCCTCTGGAACTTGTTCATCTTCCACAGGTTGAAGACGTTCAAGTTGTTGCTGAAGTTGCTGCACCTGCCTCCGAAGTTCGTCCATCTCTAAATCTCGGAGATCTCTTTCGCGAGGAGCTGCATTGGTAGCCTTTGGTTGGCGACGAGGAGGCATGATCTGAACCAAAGCTCTGATACCAAACTTGATGCCGGGCAATTACAGGAGAAAAGGAAATATTATCAACTGAGGTAGAAACAATAACAAGGCTCACCACTCCAGTTGGAGATACAGAGCTGGACACTCACCACTCGTCGGAATCCACCTACGAGATATAGAGTGATTAGTTCACCACTCAATGGACAATTCCACATAGATACAGAACTGAAGAAAAGGGCTCAAAGCACACTTTTATTAATTATTACTCAACTCAAAAACAGCTTGTCTTGCATCACAGATTTAGGGGGTACTTATAGTTCTCTTGGAACATCCTTCCAAGATAGGAAAATTGATAAAATACTAAGGGGAATGAATTACTAATAATTATTTAGGGATAAGATAAGATAGAAAGATCAAAAGACAGAGAAAACTATCAGACAGCAGAAGATTCCAAGAATCTGTTTCCATGAGCAGCACTAAAACAACTGACCATAACTGTGTGTAGGATGCACGAAACGACAAACCAAAAAGAGCCTAAGAAACTAGACATCCAGAGCTTTCCAAGCATATGTCACACATGATTTTCCACCTTCTGGATCAAAACAGTTTTGCTGCTTAAGTAGACCCAAATCTGTGAACTGTTGCTCTTCAAAATTCTTGTCTGAACTTCCTTGTATATCATCTGTATCACTAACAAACAAGCCCAGCTGAAAACTCGATAAAACTAAAACCCAATTCGAAAAGTTTTAGCACTTTTCATGACAAAAAACTACTTATGTTTAACTTTTCGAAATCAATCATATTCATATTGCTAAAACAGCACTTTGAAGAAGAAGTTTGCAATATATATATGGGGCCATGTCTATAGTAAACTAAAGACATCGCACCATAGCTAGTTTGCTTCAATTTTTTCTCTACAAATCAAAACAAAAGTTGAAGATTTAGTTACAATTAGAAATCTACTTTTATATCTTCATCCATGGACCTCTTACTCATACTCAGTCAATTGGAAGTATTGATCCAATTGAAAATTTTTGTTTCACAATTTCATAATCCAATTTTTCCATTTTTAAGTGTCCTTTGAATAGAAATCGCGAGAATTTATTATTAGATATTTATAGATTTTAGAATATTATAGAATAAGTAGAGACGGAATAAAGAGAAATCTAAAAACAAGTTCTAATACACCTTGCTAAAATGAAAACTAAGACTGGGAATCTTTGACGAACAGAATCAAGAATCATTATTATTTCGACACAAGAAATGTTTGGATAAAAATATTTTCCTGCATCATCCCATTTCGAGTTGGAGGACTCACAGAAATACCCCGGACGGTGCCACAATCGGTTTGACATACAACAATATGTTGAACTACTTCAACAAGCCTGCGAGTGAGATATCCAGCATTCGATGTTCGTACAGCAGTATCCACAACTCCTTTACGGGCTCCGTAGCAAGAAATAATATATTCGGTTAAAGAGAGCCCTTCGCGTAAATTGCTTTGAATGGGTAAATCAATCATTTGTCCTTGGGGATCCGACATTAATCCCCTCATACCTATTAAACACTTAACAATATTACACTTAATTTCACTTATACATCAAATAAATTGCCATACCATACATCAAAGAATGACACTCTTATTTTAATCTGTACTAACGCTTAAATTTTTAGAAAAATTAAAAATCTGTCTTACGTTTCTATGATTTGAAATCTTTGGGAATTTTTTTGTTTGCCAATATATCTATAAACCTCCCGTAAGACAAATTCCTGGATCGGCCTCTATAAATTGGTATACGTAAACATTAAAGAATTTACAAACCATAAATTTAAAATCAATTATGAGATAAAACCATTAATAAAACAACATGCGCTTGTATTCAATACAAACAATTTATACAGCTAAGAAGATATAGTGTCCATATTTAAAACCAAGGTTTTCCAATCTTGAACAATTAATTAATTAATTTTTTTTCTTTTGGAACAAATAATTAAATTTCCTTAAAAAGCTTCAAACGTTATCAAGAAAATTATTATCAAGGCATGATCCAAATTTCTAGAGGAATCTAAACAAAAACAAAACACAATTCTCGAGCATCAAATCTATAATTCAAAATAAAATATTAGCTTCCTAGAGTGAAGAACTTACATGAAAGATTTTCGGTTGCATAAGAACTGATGGCTGCTTTGGGATCTGACAATGGCACGCAATGAGACAGTGAGAGTGAGAGTGAGAGTGAGAGTGAAAGTGAATGTGTGGGCTGTGGTGGTAGGAATTAATGTGATATTGTAATAGATTTATAGTCTCAGATGTTACAGTATTCTGTTAGGTTTTCATTGTTTAAATTCCACTACTACCCTTTACTAGGGTTTTATTATTATTCTGTAAAAGTCCACTAGTACCCTTAAGTAGGCATTGGGAGTGTTTTTAGAAACCACAAAGTGCACGTTGTTGGAATGTTTTATGGGCGAATTGTCATCACTGAATCGAATGTAATGAGAAAAAAGGTGTAAGACTCCGTTTTGACCTTGGTTTCCCTCAAATGAGTTCTAGTTCATGAAATAATAAGAGTTATTGACAAATGACGCACTCTATTTTGTTTTAGCTACGATTTTACATCCCTTACTTTTTCTTTAATCAATTTAACACTATAGTCTAATACCATCCTTACTAAGCCTTGAGCTTTTAACTCCGTCCAAATAATAGCGAAAATCCTAACAATGTTCAAGAATACTTACAGAATTCTGACGATGACTACTAATGTCAACAAGATGCCAACATTGGAAAATAGTTGACTAAAGACCACCAAACTCGATCAGGTCCTCAAAAAAACAAATGAGAGAAGAAATCGATATTTAAGTCAACATCAGATCAAAATGCGGAAAAGTTAAAGAAAGCTGACAAATTCACTTCATTGGCGTCAAAGAACGGCATAAATTGGCAAAGATTTAAGTTGATAAGGTTGTGAAAAGTAAAATTCTTAGATATTTGACATTGCGGTGGCGGAAATCGTTCGAACTGTGTCATAACTGTGGTGGATGAGAGTGATTGATTTCTTCTCTGTTGAGCTTCCAATCTAGTTCGAAAGAGTCCCAACCGGCCTTGGATCTTTACAAGACTTTCACACAGGTTTTGACAAGTGTTTCACACGGTTTTGAGCTCAATCAAGGACTCTTATGCACGGCTGAAAAATAGGGCAGCAATTCACACGTTTTGAAGCTTCTAGAAGTCCTTTTTTTGGGCTTGAATTCCTTGAATTGTGTACACCAACTTGGGCTCTTCACTTGTCACCAATTGGGCTTGATCTTGGACTTGTGAAACGAGACTTGTTAAGGCTTGATTCACGTTCCTCATCATTCTCCCCCTCTTCGAAAGGATTCGTCCTCGAATCGTCACCTTGCTTGTATTGAATGAGGTAAGGAAACATCTTGATGAATTTGATTGAACAAACATGCCTCTCATTTGAATATTCCTGTGAGATAGATGGAACAAAGCTAGAGAAAATAATGTGAACATCGTTAGTATATAAAATAAAACTCTCACTTTCGTTTTCTCCCTCTTCTACTTTTCTCTCACTTTTCACTCTCTCAACATTCTCTTTCTCACACCTTTCTCTCGCTATCTTTTCTCTCTCAAGCATCTCTCTTTCAAGTGTTTCTTTCTCAAGCTTCTCTCTTTCATGTGTTTCTTTCTCAACATTTTGCTCACTCTCAAATCTTTCTCTTTCATGGGGCTCCATTGGGGACAAAGGTACAAGAGTGAATTTCTTTTGATTGGATACAAAAGAAAAACTGTTGGTGAATCCATCATGCTTAACTCGACGATCAAGTACCCACGGTAGACCTAATACCAATTGCTCAACGTGCGACGGCATCACATCACACCAAACTTCATATTTATAATTCCCAATAGAAAAAGAAATTAGTGCTTGTTTAGTTACTTTAATTTCTCGACCTTCATGCAGCCACTTGTAAGGGTAAAGAAGCCTTTGGACATGAATACCCAACTTGTCAATAACTTTTGTACTCACCAAATTATTAGTATCACTATATCCATCAATAGTTAGATTACAAACTCTTCCTTTGATTGTACAACGGGAATGAAAGGTATCTAACATATCCTCCAACATACTCCACTTTTTTTTTTTTTTTCAATGTTGGATTCAATCCACAATGAAAGAAAGAATAGAATAATAATTAAAAACGAATGAATGAATAACGGGATAAATGATAAATTGAAATTTTGGCCAAATTATCAAGGGAAAATTCTGCCTTTTTTTTTTTTTTTTTTTTTGACTATTTGCCTCCTTTGGGATGGCTTGAAGAAGAAAAGATGAAGAAAACTCTGTGGCACAAAAAGATGAGTAGATAAGATAGTATATGGATTATGGAATGAAGAAATTAAGAACAAGATAATAAAATAGGGATAGAAAGATTGTTACCAATAGCCTTTGCTCTGATACCAACTGATGTGATTCCCAACGAGACCCACAAGTTATAATGAACTTGGAACCACGCTTTCGGAATTACCTTGCGGAAACGTACGCCTAGGACTTGAATAACAATCACAAGGATGATCGCAACCCTTAGTTTCGCAATGAACTAAGAACCTTGATCGATTCGAAACCCTTAATTATTGATTAATTAAGAACTACGAATTAGAATATCACACAAACTTAATCCAAAGTTTGCAAAATGCTAACAAACTATGTTTGTCAAGAAAGAGTTTAAACTCATACTATTTTTAATAATAAAATTCTCATTTTTACAATGAAAGAAAAGGCCTATTTATAGGCTTTTGAATAACACTCCTACTTAACTAAGGATAAGAGTTTAAATTAATCTAGAACTAAAAGATTAACTACTAAAAAACAACTAGGATTCTACTATCAAGCCTTGGCCGAATGTATGGTTCAGATTTGAGTTGAGAAACCATAAGACTTCCACACGGTTTTGGTCTTTGAAAGAGTCCCAACCGGCCTTGGATCCTTACAAGACTTTCACACGGGTTTTGACAAGTGTTTCACACGGTTTTGAGCTCAATCAAGGACTCTTATGCACGGCTGAAAAATAGGGCAGCAATTCACACGTTTTGAAGCTTCTAGAAGTCCTTATTTTGGGCTTGAATTCCTTGAATTGTGTACACCAACTTGGGCTCTTCACTTGTCACCAATTGGGCTTGATCATGGACTTGTGAAACGAGACTTGATAAGGCTTGATTCACGTTCCTCATCATTGATGATGCATCCCACATCGATTGCGGAGTGTCTTCTGGGCTGGTTAATAAGGTAGGGTTCAATCCTTCCCCTTTGAGCGCGCTTTTGGGGTGAAGTTAGGGGTCTTCATCCTTATCATTTGGTATCAGAGCCACCACTCTGTTGGCTGGTGTCGCTTAGGGTTCGACGGATCGCCGACCGAAGCGGTCGGGTCTTAAGGAGGTGGGGATGACGCATCCCACATCGATTGCGGAGTGTCTCGTGGGCTGGTTAATAAGGTAGGGTTCAATCCTTCCCCTTTGAGCGCGCTTTTGGGGTGAAGTTAGGGGTCCTCATCCTTATCATTTGGTATCAGAGCCACCACTCTATTGGCTGGTGTCGCTTAAGGTTCGACGGATCACCGACCGAGGCGGTCAGGTCTTAAGGGGGTGGGGATGATGCATCCCACATCGATTGCGGAGTGTCTCCTGGGCTGGTTAATAAGGTAGGGTTCAATCCTTCCCCTTTGAGCGCGCTTTTGGGGTGAAGTTAGGGGTCCTCATCCTTATCAACCGTGTGGAAGTCTTATGGTTTTTCAACTCAAATCTGAACCATACAGTCGGCCAAGGCTTGATAGTAGAATCCTAGTTGTTTTTTAGTAGTTAATCTTTTAGTTCTAGATTAATTTAAACTCTTATCCTTAGTTAAGTAGGGGTATTATTCAAAAGCCTATAAATAGGCCTTTTCTTTCATTGTAAAAATGAGAATTTTATTATTAAAAATAGTGTGAGTTTAAACTCTTTCTTGACAAACATAGTTTGTTAGCATTTTGCAAACTTTGGATTAAGTTTGTGTGATATTCTAATTTGTGGTTCTTAATTAATCAATAATTAAGGGTTTCGAATCGATCAAGGTTCTTAGTTCATTGTGAAACTAAGGGTTGCGATCATCCTTGTGATTGTTATTCAAGTCCTAGGCGTACGTTTCCGCGAGGTAATTCCGAAAGCGTGGTTCCAAGTTCATTATAACTTGTGGGTCTCGTTGGGAATCACATCATTATTACTCAGTGAAGTCCTTGTGCTGTTTGGCGTATTTTTTTTTCAGTTCTTTAAAATGAACGGTGGGAGTAGTTCCTCTCAACCTGCTGTTGAGAAGTTGGTTGGTGACAACTATAGTTATTAGAAGGAATGTATGGAAGCTTATTTACAAGGGCAAGACTTGTCAAAACTTGTCTCTGGTTGTGAAACGGTAATTCCAGAGGATACTCCGCAAAATAGCGAGCTCCGACAGAAGTGGAAGATTAAGTGTGGAAAAGCTTTATTTGCTTCGAGGGCTTCGATCAGCAAGGACTACATCCAGCATGTTCGTGGTGTGAATTCTCTAAAGCAAGTGTGGGAGACACTTGAAAGATTATTCACTCAAAAGAATACGATGAGGTTGCAGTTTCTGGAGAATGAACTTGCTGGAATCGTTCAAGGTAATCTTTCAATTTCAGAGTATTTTTTAAAAGTTAAAACTTTGTGTTCTGAAGTTTCAGAGCTAGACTCGGAGGAGCCAATTAGCGATGCACGTCTGCGCCGTTATCTTATTCGTGGTCTACGGAAAGAGTTCATGCCATTTATATCTTCTGTACAAGGGTCGGTAAATCAACCTTCAATCATTGAGCTTAAAAATCTGCTGTCAAATCAGGAAGCTTTGGTGAAACAAATGTCCAGCAAACTTCTCTTTCAGGGAGAGAATATTCTTTTTACCAGAGATCAAGGAAAGAACAATTCTCCATCTAAGCATGTTTCAAGCGAAGACAAGTAGTTTGGCAATGAAGGGGAGACGAGGAGCAGTCCCAAAACTTGCTATAGATGTGGAAAGGAGGGGCATTTCAGGCGTGACTGCCATGTGAAGGTGACCTGCTCTCGATGTGGTAAATTAGGCCATATTAAGAGCAATTGTCGAGTAAAGCTTCATGGCGAGGATGCAAACGAAGCTCATGAAATTAAAGAGTCTGGTAGTCCAAAATGGGAACAATGTTTCTCTATTGAGGTTATTGATCAACCAGAAGACATGGCTTCTGCAGTGCACCCAACTAATGTTGTTGATACTATTAATTATAAGAAGGAGTGGATTGTTGACTCAGGCTGTTCACATCATGCCACATGAGATGTTAATTTACTTTCTAATGTTCGACCTCATGAAGGAGAACGAGTTATTGTGACTGCTGATAATTCATTACATCCTGTAATGAAAAAACGAAATTTCAATGTTGATGATGGATGTGTCTCTCTCAAGGATATGTATCATGTTCCTGGCCTAAAGAAGAATCTCGCATCAGTTTCTCAAATAACGAACACTGGTAAGTATGTTTTGTTTGGTCCAAATGATGTACAGATTCTTGATAATTTGAAATATGTTACTGCAAATGTTCTTTTTACTGGAAAGAAAAAGAAATCTCTCTATGTATTATCAGCAAGTGAAGCATATATTCAAAAGACAAGCACGAACACAAGTCCTTCAGTGTGGCATGCTCGGCTAGGGCATATTGGCTATTAGTTGCTGCAACAGATTTCTACAAAGAACCTGCTTCATGGCGTTCCTTTCTTCAAGGATTTAAATACTAATGTAGTATGTGCTGGGTGTCAATATGGGAAATCACATCGGCTTCCTTTTCAGAAATCAACAAATCAAGCAACTAAAGTACTTCAGTTGGTTCATTCAGACTTAATGGGGCCTACAAGAACAGCAAGTTACAGTGGTTTTCAGTATGCAATGATCATGTTGGACGACTTTTCTCGTTTCACTTGGGTCTATTTTTTACAATACAAAAGTGAAACTTTTTCTCAATTCATTAAATTTAAAATGGAAGTGGAGTAGGAATTTGGCCAGAAAATAAAGTGTATGTGTACTGATAATGGGGGTGAATACATGTCAGAAGAGTTTCTTACATACTGTGAGAAACAAGGGATTCAACGGCAAATGACATGCCCAAATATGCCTCAGCAAAATGGCATAGCTGAACGAAAATTAGCACATCTCACCGCAGTTTGTTTGTCTTGGTTGCATGACAAAAATTTGCCTAAGGAGTTGTAGGCTAAAGCTATTCAATGTTCCTGTCATGTAATCAATCGGTTGCCCCCTTGGCCAGGATTAACGTATGATGATGAACCGAAGTGTTATATAGAAGCTTAAGGGTTAGCTGAATGGGAAGCTGCTATGAGTGAAGAAATTGAAGCTTTGCATAAAAAATAGTACCTGGGAGTTAGTACCAAAGCCAAGGGATGTTGAATTAGTGACTTGTAAATGGGTTTACAAGTTAAAAAAGAAGGCAGATGGGTCAATTGATAAGTCAAATGTACCTGGGAGTTAGTACCAAAGCCAAGGGATGTTGAATTAGTGACTTGTGATGAGTTGTCTATCCGGTTTGAAATGAAGAATTTGGGAGAGGTTCATTCTTTCCTTGGCTTAGAAATCCTGAAAGCAGATGGATATTTTCTTTCTCAAAGGTCATATGCCACAAGTTTGCTGAATCGTTTTGGCATGAGAGATTCAACACCAATTACAACCCCTATGGAACCACAACTGAAGTTACAGAAAATTGAAGGAGAGCCATTGGATGATGCCACTTAGTATCGTCAGCTTGTGGGCAGTTTGTTCTATCTAACTCTCATAAGACCTGATATAGCGTACGTTGTTGGAGTTGTATCACAGTTTATGGAAAATCCTTGCGTTGGGCGTTTAATAGTTGCAAAACGAATTCTTCGATATGTGAAAGGTACACTGGAGTTTGGTCTCTTTTATAAGTCAAATGTATCTTTCTCTTTACATGGTTATGCAGATGCCGACTGGGCTGAAGATGTCATAGGACGACGCTCAACCTCTGGGTATTGTTTTCATACTGGTTCTGCTGTAATTTCCTGGTGTAGTAAAAAGCAACAAGCTGTTTCTCTTTCAAGTACTGAAGCTGAATATGTGGCAACTACTACTGCCACACAAGAATGCATTTGGATTAAAAGACTCCTCCAGGATGTTGGAATTAATCTAAACTATCCCGTCCCCATCAGCTGTGACAATGAGAGCACAATTAAGTTAGCTGGCAACCCGGTGTTTCATGCTTGTACAAAACACATAGAAATTCATCATCATTTTGTTCGAGAAAAGGTGCTAAATCAAGAGATCCTGCTGCAGAAAATAGGAACCAACGACCAAGTTACTGGTGTGTTTACCAAGCTCTATCACGAGCTAAGTTTGAAAAGTTTCGCAGTATACTTGGTATTATTGATCGTAAGTCTGCACTAAGAGGGAGTGTTGCAATTTAGTGCATCTTACAAAGGGTGAACTGGCCATTTAGTTGATAAAGTCAAGAGTATTTTTAGGACTCCTTTTTAATTTTTCATTTGTTCTAATCTTTATTTGACCTAGTCTTCAGCTTGTTACTATGGATCAGAGTAGTTGAGTTTCTTCAGGAGCTTTTTATGCCAGTAGCTAGTATAAATAAAGTACCAGTTTACATGTTTTATGTACTTCACTTTCTGTAATTCAGTGAGCAATAAACATTGATTTACTCCACTTTGTTCTTCATCTTTAATTAAAATTGAGTACTTTGTTTCTGTTATTCTTGTTCTATTTATTTATTACAGTGCCGATTGGATGTCTATTGATAAGTGGCTTCTAGCCTTGTTCAGGAGTATTGGTAGTGCCTCACTTACATATGATTATCATGAATGGTTTCACAATCTTAGTCATCTACAACTATAATGTGTATAGTTCTTGTTTTATGTATGTTATGGTTGTTGCAATGGCTTTTAAATGTGGTCAGTATGTTTCTCCTGTCTACTTTTGTAGTATTGTTAGTGTTGGTGTTTGAAGGGCTTGTAGTAAAAAAAAAAGACCCAATTTTGCCTCAGTGACGTAATCAAATACTCGAATATTCAGAAACATTCATGTCGTTGTTTCCCCATTTCACGTGTTTATTGCACTTCTGTTTGACACCTTTTAGAACGATGAGACCTTTATATAGCTCTTCATTGGCCTTTAGGATTACGACAAATGATATTATCCTTTTTGTTTCCTTTTCTAGCAATTTTATTAATTCTCAAAATAGCCATTTTGCCCACAAGCTTGGTATCAGAGCTCGAATAGCTGCCACAATGCATGGACATGATTCAAAGCAATTGGATATTGCAGTGAAAGCTAATAAATCCCAAATTCTGGATGTCAAGAAGATGGCGAAGGTCCAGTTGACCATGTTGAAGCCCAAGAAATAGAAAGAAATAGGACCAAGACCGTCTCTACGTCTGTCCGGATCCCAAATTCAGTTTTATTTCCAACTTGTTCAGGTTTAGAGCTTATAGCATCTTGTGAAAAGACAAATTACATGTCATGGTGTTGATTGTGGAGCTAGTTTGACACTAACTTTCGGAAAGTTTAACTCTTCAAAAGTTTAACTTATTTCTGGTGAAACTTCTCAAATTTTCCAGAGTAGGAAAATACAGCTATAGATAAACGCATGAAAACATATAAGAATATCAAATTTTAAAAATGAAATACAAAACTGTATATATCTCTCTTCCTTTTGAAATGCCAACAAAATTGTTGGTCCTGTCATATATCTACACTCTCTTTACAACCTTCATATGCTTTAGAATTGACTTCAAAAAATATATGCCACTTTCCAATAACACTCATACCAAGTATGGTGCGTTGCCAAAACTAATCATGTACTGTTACAAGATAAACTACATGAATCACTGGTAACCAAGTTTGCTCTTTTTTCCTACATTTGCATTTGGCTTCGTTTTGTGTTCTCTTCGTGATGCTAGTTGTGTTTCTCCTCCATGACTGTATTTCTGTAAGCAAGAAATTCTGCTGCACTTCTTACAGAACCACGCTCTCTATGCATATTTATTGACCTTGATAATGGTCGTGTTTAACATTTCTGTAAACAAGAAATCTTGCTACATTGCTTACCGAACTACCGTCTCAGTACGCATCTACTGGCCTTGAGGCCAATAGCAAAGGAGAAAATAGCATTTCTCCGTGCTCCCCCATATCCAACCAACTCTTGGTGTTATCGCCGCAAAATGCAATTAATATACACCCATCAGACATTCTTTCCCTTAGTGGGGAGGGGGCCTCATCACATATTTGTCCCTGCCACCATTAATAATAACAAGGAAAACATATTCCATCATATAGAGCATTTTAGATATTTAAGATAATGTATGAATTAGCTACTTAGTGTAGAGCAGAGGAAGACCATTTAGGAAGTCCTCAGAAATTTAATATATTTAACTAATAAGGCACATAAGAAATCTAACTACTTTGTAGTTAACATTCTAGAATTGGCTTTAAATTTAATTTTCATTTTCCTCTAAACTTAAAAGCTTTTGAAAACTAAGAGTTAGTGCTCATATAGGGCAAGTGATCTAATACAGTTGACTACATTCACACGCGGTTGTAAGCCACATGTCATTATTAGAAATATGACAAGACAGAAACCACAATGTTTCCAAACATAATTGAAAAGGAAATATGCTTAGTTTACTTTGGATTTTGACCATTATGAGGTGATTTAATACTTCGGACAAGCCATGGAAACGAAGGTTCTAACATATTGATAATAAAGATAATCATATCAGCAGAGGTACAAAACTTTCAAATAAGGGAAATACCATTTATTATATATTTTAAGCCATAATCCAATAAAAATATATATATAAATTGCAGCTAGTAATCATGTTTAGATTGAAGGCTATAATGAGATGATAAAAATTACTCCCTCCGTCCCTAAATTATTGTCTTCCTTTCCTTTTTCGTCCGTCCCAAAATAATTGTCTTGTTTGAAACTTTCCTTTTTAGAACATCACTTTTACTATTTTACCCTTACTTTTTCTTCCTACTTTAATTATGGGCCACATACACATGGGCATTAAAGGAAACAACACACTTTTTCAATACTATTCCAATATTAATAATCAAGTCAATTGAGTTTTCTTAATCCGTGTGCCGGGTCAACCCAGACAATAATTTAGGGACGGAGGGAGTATAATAAATCATAAAGGTTATAGAAGTAACTGAAGAGATGGCATTGGCCCAAAGATTACATAATTAGAGAAACCTACCTCACATATTGAAATGCCATAAACAACGAACTGGTCATTTACCAAGTGAGGTCTTCCATTACATGCCAGAGTTCCACTAACATAACACTACATAAAAAAGGAAAGAGAAACCAATCAAAATAAAAAAATCAGTTCCTTCACATAAGAGCTCCACATAAAGAATAAAAATTAGATGGTAATACTCTTAGGTAATAGGTAATAATTTAGAGCCCCCAGCGCCCCCCACATCTATGACTATGAGAGCCACTCAACCATTTGTTTATCTTATCACATAAAGCTATGAAAATTGTTCACCGCCAAAAACATGAGGGTTAACAAGAAAAAACTAAAACCTAATTCGAAAAGTTTTAAAACATTTGGTCGTGTTGAGAAGCAATGTTAATGCAAATTTCATGACGGGAAACTACTTCTATTTAACTTTTCAAAATCAATAATATATATCCTCTTGGGGAGTGGTCGCGGATTCCTCAAAGTTTGAAAAATCCACACGTTTTTCCTTGTAATCTTGAAATAGTAATTTGGCCATCTCAAATAAGATACTTAACAACATTAAACTTAAATAGTCAAAAAAAAAAAAAATAGCCCAGCAAATAGTCAAAAAAAAAAAAAAAATTTCTTTGTACTAATGCTTAAATAGTCAAAAAAAAAATAATAATAATCTTTGTAAAATTTCTAGGATTTAAAATTTTTAAATTAATAATCTTTGTACTAATGCTTAAATTTCTAGGATTTAAAATCTTTGTAATTTTTTTTTTTTTTGGCTAACATTAAAGAATTAACAGACCATAAATCCAAAATCAATTTTGAGATCAAACAATTAATTTAAGAACATACCCTAGTGTCCTTGACTTCAATCTCGCAGAACTTGACTCCAGCCATGATTCTCCCTAAAACCACAAATCAATCACAAACATTTAATATAGCCCAGCAAATATCGTGACGAAATTAAAAACAAGTTTATTTCCAAACTAAAATCATTAAAATTGCTTTCTAAAAAAATTACAACATTTAAAATTTATGGGCGATCCAACTTTATTGAGGAATCTAAATATAGATATAACAAGATCTGAATAATAAATATCTGATCTAAGCAAGAGTGGAAAACAAAACACTTTATAAACATCAAATCATTAATTCAAAATAAAAAAATCCGTTCAAGAGCTTCATAGAGCAAAGAAAAACTTACATGCAAGATTTTTGGTCGCATGAGAACTGATGATTGCTTCAGATCTGCAATGGAACACAGTGAGAGTGAAAATGAGAGAATGATGGTGTGGGCTGAGGGATAGGAATGCGATAGATTTATAGTCTGAGAAGGGTCGATATCTCCTAGTTATTTTCTTTTTCTTTTTAAATTAAATTCCACTTATACCCTGTAGGCCTGTACTAGGGGTTTTCTATTACTCTTAAAAGTCAACTAGTACCCTTTTGGTTTAGATTTAGTCCAATTATCTGGGAAAATTATATAAATTATCATCGTACTATCGTTTGGTAACTGATTTGACCCCATAATCTCAATATACTAAATTTAACCAATGTACTCATGAATTGAGTGCAATGTAGTCCTTCTAACTAACGGCTCATCCATTTATTTAACAGTTGTTAACTTTCCATCCTATTTTTTAACTGGCTGTTGTTTTGATATACGTGAGATCTTTTTTGATGGGTATCCAATCTAACTTTAAGGGGATGTAGAGAAAATTTATATTTTGGAGGGGATTGTTTATAAATTTTGAATTTAGGGTTGAGTGGGTATAAATACTAATTACCCACATTAATTTCTCAGTTTAATCATTAACAATTTACGTTGTTTGTGGGGAAGCAGCTGTAGACATTAGGGTTCAATGTTCTCGCCAATTCTAGGTAAGAAATTGATTTTTTAGTTGATTTTTCTCAAGTTTAATGATTTCTAAATAGTTTTATATCTGTAAATCCATGTTTTATTTGATCTGAACCCTAGGTTGGAGTTTTAAATCATTATTTTGTAAAATCAATTTTGAATCAGGAGTTTTGCGCCTGCCTCTCAGCACATAGACAAGATTACACGATCTTTTTGGACCTTTTCCTCAAGTGGTTTTCAATCAATATTTTTTTCACAAATAAATTCACATATTAGGTTGAATTGTGCTTTGATTTTAGTCAAAAATAATTTTTATAGAATTTATTAAAAATCTCCCACCAAAACAGGTTCAAATTCGGATCAGTTGTAGAAAAATGATTGATTCTCCCTCGTTCCTTATTGGATTTCAACATATAATATGTCCCTGGAAAGAGGATTCAAAGAGCTTTAATTTAGCATAAGAATCATAATTTTTTTAACTGTAGAATGTTAAATATTGACAAGCAAAGAGGACTGTTTTGCAAACAGAATCTGTTTTTTGTACAATCAAGGGTTTTTGTTAATTATGTATAGGGAAGGATTAGTGTATAATTGTTAATTTTGGCTTTGACGTAGGATATAGGTTAGGGGTTAATTATTGAAATAGTATAAGTTGGTATTGATATTACATTTGAAATTTTAGATTCAGGCAAGCAGATCTAGAGGAATTCTTTTGCGTACGTGTTTTTTTTTTTTTGCTTCGCTGATCAGGTAAGGGATTACGCCTCTATTTAGGTTATTTTGTAATATACTTCGATGATAAGTTTCTCGTACATTCTTTATAATACCGTTTTTGTTGTCATGCCCTATCTACTATCGGTAATTGTATTTGACTCCGTTGGTATGCATTCCTTCGTATGTACGTAATCATTATTTTCGTAAATCTCATGTGTTAGTTTGATAATACATGCGATACCTTTTGATTTGAAAAGTTGATTTTGATTCAATTAGAGGTACTGTATGGTATCATTTTCGTTTTTGAATTATGTATGATCAATAAGTACGAATAACTTGTCACTAGGATTAAAGTGACACTTCGATCTCATTAGAAAACTTGCACTACTAGGCATGTGTGTGCGGTAATCCGGATTTACCTTTAAAACTCAGAACCTCGTTAGGGGTCAAATGTTATAACTTTTGATTATTAGAGCTTTCTTACGTGATCATATTTTCTTGTGGGTAGTTTGTCGTGATTCGCTGGTATGGGACGGTCAGTGACGATTGGACAATTTCGTTTCTTTGGTTATTTGATATTGCCTTTTGAAATTCCTTATTTGAAAACTATTCGAAGATTATTCGCTTTAAATTTGAAAAGTTATGCTAAAACTCCAATGATGTACTGTTGGTATTTATATTTATTCATTACTTCGATTTGACTTTCTTTGTGTGTCCACCCTCCTTACTAATCGGAGGGGCGGCATTTGAACTTACTGAGCGTTGTTCGCTCACCCTATTATATTATTCTTCTCTCCAGGTTACAGGTGAGTGTTAAGGTTATTATTTGGAGGTGGTGTTTTCGAAGATGGACTAGATTCGATCTTGTTATGTTCCATTGTAATAAATTGTCTAGAGGGTTTTAAGGATTGAATAATTTGGCTAGTCCTGCGAGACTATTTCAATTCCAGTTTAAAACTATGAAGGTTGTAAACTTGGATTTTTATTTCTCGTATGCATTGTGATTTGAATTAAGTTTGATACGATGTTTCACATTATTTAGTTAAGTTAGATTTTGTAGTAACGTGACTAGCTTGGGCCCGTGTGGTTGGGCCCAGGTTTGTGGCGTTTCACAATTAGTCGAATTTTGATGGCGATTGCGAGAAATCAAATGGAGTAGAAGCGGAGGATGATGAAGATGACAGCGACTTGAAGAACGATTAACGGCGTTTAGATCTAGTTTTTTATTTTCAACTAGGATTTGTTTTTTGATCTGGGTTTGAGTTTTATTGGTTCGTAACTTGCAGATGTTTGTACGTGTGGTGTGCATGTACAAAGAGAAGACGAACAGAACCATATAGAGAGAACTAACGCAGAGGGAGAGTGATAGAATTGATGGTGGTTCTTCCGACTATAGCTGTTAGGAATCTTAGTCTCGCGGCTAGACTGTCACGACCCGACCCGAGATCCTACGTGGAACCTCGTTCGGTGCGTGAAACAAGGAAACAAAATGCATATTTCAAAAATCATTTTCGTGCAAAAACCCTGTAATGAAAGTGTATGATTATTTTTAAAAGCAAAACAAAACCTCACAGCAAAATAACAAGCCAGAGAATAACACATTAGCTAGCCAACAAACCCACGAGCTAGAGAGCTAGGGATAAACATACATTCATAATAGAGTGCGTGGAAATTAGAAGTTAACAATATATACCAAGCCTGACAAACCATGTCGGCACCACAAAATAATAATACACAAGTATCAAGTACAAGACATCTACCCAACTATACATTGTTTAAATAACATGTTGAAAACTTGTGTTTAAAGAATAATACACAAAAAAAAAATTAAAATAGGGTGGCTAAAGTTTAAAACTTGTACAAGTTGAAAGAGGTTTGCTGATTTTTATTTAGTTTAAGAATTTAAAAAATAGTAAACTGGCAAAATGTATGTATATGTTTGCATTTTTTTTTTATTTTGTTATTGAAAATATTATAATTTACTCAAGAATTTAATACTCACTCTATCCCTAAATTATTGTCTTGTTTAATTCGGCAAACGGATTAATAAAAAACAATTGACTTGATTGTTAATATTAATATAGTGTGTAGTATCTTTTAATGCCCATGTGTGTGACACATAATTAAAGTGTGGAGAAAAAATAAGGATAAAATGGTAAAAGTAATATTATAAAAAAAATTTAAACAAGACAATTATTTAAGGACGGATAGAGTAAATTTTACTATTTAGTGGTTTCAAGTAGTTATTAGTAGTTGGTGGAAAAAGTGGATAGTTTTAAATGTAATGGATAGGTTTTAATTTGTCCGTCCATAAACAATTATCCAGCTTTACTTTTTTTTCTGTCCTAAAAAAATTATTTTGTTTCTAAATTTTCCTTTTTAAAAAAATATTTTTATTATTTATCCTTACTTTTTCTCCCTACTTTAATTATAGTCACATGTACGAGGGTTTAAAAGTAAACAACATATTATACTAATATTTATAGAGTCAATTAATTTTTCTTAAACTGTGTGTCCAGTCAAACAGGATGATTATTAAGGGACGGAAGGAATAATTGATAAAAGAAGTGCTATTTACACCCCTAATAGCTGTAATTACTATTTACACTCCTAATAGCTCTAAGTACACCACGTTACTAAGAACACCACCATAATATTTGAATCTTCCAAAAATCTAAGTACACCCCCTATTTTCCTAGTCTACTCTTCCTTATATTTTCCCCAAACGTATACCTCCACACACACACACCCCAACTGTCTACTTCTCCACACACACACCCCAACTGTCTGCTTCTCCACACACACACACACACACGCACGCAGCATCTATCTCACTCTCTCTCTCTCTCTCTGAGCAACTATGGTCATTCATGCTTGTTTTTTTTGTTTTGCTTTGTTTTTTGCATTCTCTCTCTCTCTCTCTCTCTCTCTCTCTCTCTCTCTGCGCAACAATGGCTACTCATGCTTTTTTTTTGTTTTGTTTTTTTTTTTTTGACATTTTAGGTTTAAATAACATAAATTATTGTTAGGGTTTAGTACTAATTCAATTTATATGCAATTCAGTGTTCAAATTTCGTGGTTTATAGCAAATGTATTTTGAATAATCAAAATTTTTGTGTCATATCTGTATGGCCATGTATTACCAAATACCCTGCCCCTTAATGTTCTACTAAGGACATTTATGTTAAAATTTATAATGATATTTTTGTAATATATGAAGGAGTGTACTTAAAGCTATTGGGGGTGTAAATAGCAATTATTAATTGATAATTATTCGGTAGAGTTAGGGTAGAATTTGAAATCACAAAAAGGCTTCATTTGTTAAAATGTAATTGTGTAATTAATAGGTAAGAAAGAGAGATTAAGAGAGCTATTGGGGGTCTATAACAAGGCTTCATGTATCACTATTCATTTCGATGGCCTCCTCTTTATTATAGTATAGATGAGTGAAAAATTACAAACCCATATTTTAGAGAGCGAGAGATTAAGAGGGCAACCTTTTAGTTTGAGTTTGGAATTAGGTACTCTATTCTCCACTAAGAGCATCACTGTGGATTTGATCCCATGAAGATGCAGGTAATTAACATCTTCAATCACATTTGACAATTTTTATCCCTTTATTCACATTCATTTAAAAGAGTCATCTCAAATACAATTGTAGATTTGATCCTATGTAGCGTAAGCCCCACCACTAGAATGGTAGAGAACAAAGAGAATATTTGGATTTAGTAAGAAAAATTCTGATTATGATGTATTCACATTGTCAACTAGAATGTTAAAAATCAAGAGTCTGATCAAGAATGTGAAAAATTTGGGCGACACATCATCTCGACAATCCTCCCACACAATTCCATTGAAAAGTTCTTTTGTTTTTTTTTTTTTATTCCAAATAAGGTGTAAATCATAAATAACACTCAATTTTTTTCGCATTCACATTTGCATTGGTGATGCTCTAATTCGTTCTTGTAAACATTTTCAGTTTTAATTAGGATTTGTTTATTCCCATTTTGCTCTCTTTCATTAACCAAATATTGTGTATTAGTTAACTATTTTCTATAAAATTTTACGATTTTTTGTTTCCAATGCAATTTTTTGTTTTACTTTGAGCACAATTTGAGCAAGAACCAATCAAAAAGGCAATGACAATTTTTCTAAAATTTTTACAATTGGAAAGAGGATGCTGCGGAAGAACATTGTCAGTTAGGGCTACTCAGAACTATAAACCCATTAGGATTGAGGAATGGTACATTTCTATGTGACCTATTGGGGTTGCAACGAGTTCAAGAAATCTAGTGAACAACACAAAATAAATGTGCCTCTGAGAAAGGAATTCCATGATATATATATATATATATATATATATATATATATATAGGATATACCAATAGCAATTAATGGTTTCTCAGTAGTTTATGTGGTGCAAATTGGATGCCTTTTGATAAGAGGTTGCTAACCTTCTTTAGGATTGTTGGAATGGTATTAGAGTCTCAGTAGTTTTATGTATGCTATGGCTGTTGCAATGGCTTTTAAATTTGGTCAGTATGTTTCTCCTGTCTACTTTTGTTATATTGTTAGTGTTTGTGTTTGCACCATGCATATATATTTTTTGTTTTTTATTTTTTGAAAGGTGTTCCCAGGCCTGAATGCCCAAGATTAATCCACCGAGCCTGATCAAACCGCAAGAGCAGTAAAGCACTCTCAACAAGATTTTTAACACAATTGTGTTCCTATAAGTTTAGAACCCGAGACCTATGGTTAACCTAGAACAGCCCCACCGTAGGTCTCAGGTTCGAGACTTATAGGAACGCAGCTCTATTAAAATCTTGTTGGAAGAGCTTTACCACCCTTGTGGTCCTACCAGCTCGGAGGATTAATCTTGGGCATTGAGGCCTCGAGACACCTTTATCTGCATGCACATTGTTGCTATTGTTGCAATTGGATTCTATTGTTGCCTAGTGTAAAAATAAGCGATTGAACGGATTGTAGTCAAAGCAATGACACCATTTTGCCTTGGTGACATAGTTAGATATTCAGAAACATTCATGTCGTTGGTTTTTTCCCATTTTACATGTTTGTTGCATTTCTGTTTAACACCTTTTAGAAAGATGAGACCTTTATATAGCTCTATCTATTGGCCCATTGATGATTACGACGAGTGATATTATCCTTTTTGTTTCCTTTTCTACTCAAAATAGCCATTTTGCTCACAAGCTTGGTATCAGAGCTTTTTGGTCCTTTAATTTGAGCTCGATTAGCTGCCATGCTGCACGGACACAATTCAAAGCAATTGGAAGTTGCAGCAAAAGTTAACAAAGCCCAAATTCGAGACATCAAGAAGATGGCGAGGGTCCAGGTGACCATGTTGAATCTCAAAAAATAGAAAGAAATAGGGCAAAATTTGGGCCGGTCCCTTTTAGACAATTTTCATTCACTAAAATCCACTATTATTGTTTTCAACCTGAAAATGACACTTTTGTTGCGAAATGTCATCTATACCCTTTAAAAACACGGAACAGTTCATGCTATGCATCGCAAAAACAAAAAACAATGCATCGCAACACAACACGATGCACATAAAACACACGGAAGCCCACGATGTGCATCGCAAAACAAAGACGATGCACAAAAACCTTTTTCACTTGCGATGCACCAAAAAGTTGTGCATCGCACTGGAAAAAAAACCCTCTTAACTATAAAAACATACTAAACACGTACCCCGTTGCATCGGCTTCCAACTACAAAAATAAAGAAACATCAGACGATTCAAAAAACTTATAAAATACTTAAAACATTAGGCGATTCAAAAGAGCAAACAACATCAAGAAACATCGGATGATTTGAAAAAGTAGGCAAAAATGTCTTCGAAACTAGAACATGGCACCAGAACAAGGAAAACACAAAAACACAAAGTTGAAGAAGTTTCAGGTACGTAATACATTTTATAGATGTACTTCCTGAATAGATTTGTTTACATTTGCATAAAAATTCTGTTTTTGATGCATCACAATGCATTATTTGAAAAAATATGGTGTCGGGATACTAAAAAATGTTGCATCGCATTCACTAAACAATGAAAACAATGTTTGTAGGGTTTAAATTTTTTAGCATCCCAATGCATCAATTTTGTGCATCGTGATCCATCATTTTTGTGCATCAGGTACACAATGCATTAATCTTACACCCTGTTTTATTTCTTTTTGTAATTCTTTAATTTTGTGACTATAACCACAATATACTTAATATGTAGCTGCTATGACTAAAAATCCTTCCAGAATTGTATACAGATTAAATATAAAGAGCCTCATATATCAAATTCAGGGATGAGCATAAAACAGCACTAAAGAAAACACATTTTTGGTACCTCATAAGGAGCATAAATGATGTTGTCCGCGATCATTGTAAGAAGGTCGATTCAATAATAAGGACTATTGCCAAATTCTACGTCAAAGGGCAACAGTGTTTCCAGTTTGGGAGGAAAAGGATGAAACTTCAACCAATAGATGCGAAGCTCATATTGGGCATAAACGATGGAGAGGATGATATAAACATATTATTTTACAAATTGAATCGCACTGATTTTCTCCAAAGGTGTTTCTCGAAAAAAAAATGTCAAATGAATCAAAGAACATAATATTGAAGCCAAAGTTGGTTTTTGATAGCATTAAAAAAATGATAGAGAGTCCAAATCAAGTAGATATCGAATGCGTCGCTAGATTGACGACCCTGCATATTCTCGCTACCTTGCTGGTTGCAATCAAAACATACTATATATCGTGGGCACACACAAGCCATGTGTCTAATTTGAACACAATATCAATGTACAACTGGTCAAAACATGTCGTTGATTTGTTGTTGGAAAGCTTGGAAGCTATATCTGTTGACCTCCTAGAGAGGTGCGTGATGATGCTGCCGGTAACTTTAAGTTCATTTGGTATTATTTTATGCAATTATTGTGTATGATGCATGTTGATTTTATCATATTGAATTTTTCTATGCAGTATTGGTTGTGCGAGAAAAGTAAGGTTGTGTAACCGACTCGCGATACTTATATCCCAAGGTTTGTGAAATGGGATTTGAGGGCACTATTAAGCATATTGGATGAAACCAATATTGTAAGCATCATGACAGATCAGGTGAGTGGATGCACAAAAATTGCACATTAGTATTATATTACAAATATCAACATTACACTTGCAATGCACAAAAGATATGCATCGTGATGCACAACTTGTACTAAAGAAGTATTATTTTTGGGCATCACGATGCACAAACCTTATTTCCGATGCACAATTTTTAAACACTGTTTTTTATTTTTTTTTCCTAGATTTTGCAGAAGTTTGATAATGTTCTCAACATAACAACAAATGATGAAAAGGAACTGCTTTGGGAAAAGAGAAACAATGACATGAAAATTCTTGGTGAGGCCTCTGTGGATGATCAACAAGATGCTACAGCTGCACCTAGGGGTTCACTAAATAAGATAGGTGGGGTGACTGATACGGTTGTAAGTGAATATGTGACTGATCAAATAGAAGAAAGAAATCAACCAGAAGGTGTGAGTCAAACAATTAAGCAAGCTACAATTGAAAAAAAAAAACAAAAAATCAGGAGGTCAGAAAGGACTAAAATTGAATATATGGAAGAGGAAGTACAAAGAGTCCAATGGAACGACAATAGTTATTGATTAAATATGTTTCTTAGTAATTAAACTTTTTAGATACATTTGTGGTGTAATACTTTCTAATATTATTTTAATACATGTAAATATTTGAATATATTTTCTGGTGTTTTAATACTAATTGATAATTAATTTCATATGCAGTTTTATTGATGTGTGTTGATTACATTGCGCATTATCTTTTTTTTTAACATTAAACTTACGATGCACAACAATTGTTCATCACAATTCACAAAACAGTTCAACGAAAAGTGCTGATTATTGCATCGCGATGCACACGATGCACATTTTATATGCAGCTTTATGGATGTGTTCAACAATTGACATGCACATTTTATGCTTGACGATGCACACAATGTACATTTTTTAACATAAAAATTTTAATTACATTAACGATACACGTTTTACACACATGACGATGCACAAAAATCAACCTTGTACATACAAATGAACTTCAAAAATTACAACATAACAAAAATCAACTTTGTATAGCATCTCTACATGACCTAGAGTACATGGTTACAAAGTTTGTGACATCTACTACATATCCTTTTTTTTCTTTTTGTTGATTCACCATTTGATAGGATCTTTGTCTTCTTGGGACGTCTGGGTAATCTCTTCATTATAGGAGGTAAAATGGTCTCACCCTCGCAAGAATTCTGAAGCTTGTACCTTTTCGTAGTTGCAATTTGCATCAAGCTTTCCTCGTAACACTTGAAGTAATTGCTTGTTAAGAAGTAATTATCAACCATATCATTGATATTGTTCCCGGATCTCACAATCACAATGGCTACATGGCAACACGGGAATCCTTGAATTTGCCACTGATAGCATGAACATGTCTGCTACCCCAAGTCAACAGGGACACTTGGATCGAATAAAACCTCGTATATTGAGTTAGGTGACATGCGAATCTACCATGTCATTCCAATATTAAGGTACTCCTTCCACTTTTTATCCATCTTCTTACAAAATAATTTATTACATTTCTTTCCATTCCCAAGTCTATCCCTAAACCATTTCATTATTTTTGATCTTATACAATCCACCATGTGAGCGATGGAAAGACCGCGAGCCTCTAAAATCCAATTGTCAAATGATTCAGCAGCATTTGAGGTCATTTCGACATACCTATTCTCGTGGCAATGTGCAATCGCCCACTTCTCGTATGGAATGGTGGCCAAGAAATCACAGGCAACTTGTCCCCCTTCTTTTTTGAATATCTAAATTTTCTCATTAAACAGTCTAATGTTAGGGTCATACGCGCAGTCCTTGACTCTTGAACACAAGCTGCTGCTGAACGTGTTCGAATAACATTTACTGGTAAACATTTATTTCAAGTTCCGATAAAGATGCACCAAGCAAAAAAAATGCTTGGAACCCCCAAACACGTCGTGTATTGCTTCCATTAACCAAATTACGATCGGATAGAAACAACACTTCGCAATCGATTGCTCTTTTTATCTTAGATAAAAACCAAGCCCAATTATCCTTATTTTCAGAACTTACAACAGCAAATGCAAACGGAAACAGACCTGCAGCATATGAACAATATTTAATTAACAACAACAGATTTGCGATGCATACCAGTGTGCATCGCGATGCACAAAAATGTACTACAAAAGTACTAATTTTGTGCATCGTGAAGCACCACTTTCATTTCTCGATGCACAAAAATGTACTGAATGTATCTCTTATTAAGTACAAGTACAAACAAGGCATAAAAACATGATCAATCGATTGCCCTTGAATCGAGATTTCATAAATGTGTCATCTATAAAAAATATAGGACGACAGTAGTTGAAACCATCTACGCATGCCTGAAATGAAATGAACAACCTACTGAACCGATTCGTAGCATCGTCTGATTCTAAGAAAATAAAGCTACCAGGATTACTCTTTGTCAAGGCTTTAACGTACCACTGCAGCTCCTGGAAAGATTCTTCGTAACAATCAAATAAATTTTTTCGAGTCTTCTCTACACTCCTCCATACCTTGCTATATGTTATCTTAATGCCATAATTAGTCCTCATGTGATCAATTAAATCCTTCAGTGAATAGCTTGGTCGACTGCGAACATGGTCAAAAATCAACTGCCAATGATACCACAGCTCATCCTTTTCAAGTTATTATCGTCAACCATGGTCAAATGACAACTGTGTGAAAGGTTGCACTTGTATATGAATACTGATTCATCAACAGTTAAAGATTCCTTGATGAACCAACTGCAATCATCACTCTATTTCTTTCAACATGCAACGCTAATCCTATTCTTGTTGCTCTTAATGTAAATAAATTGAAAACCAATCTTGAATGAATACTTTATAAGCTGCATGCGAAAATCTTTTATTTCATCTTTAAATATTTGACCAACACCAGTAATAAGATTTGATCAACCAGAATTCCAAACTTCCTTATGTCGTATGTCCCACACTTTCAACATTGCTTTCAAAACTTGAAGAATTGGTACAACTTCTATTAATGTTCTCATTGTTACATTGTTGTGCATTGCCAAATAGATGTGGTGCATCACGATGCACAACTTTTCCTTTACCTTTGTCAAGGTTTTATGCATCGCAATGCAAGTTTTGTACATCGTCATCTTCATAAGCAATTGCATCGTCTTCTGCAATCTCATCTCCATAATTCTTTTCCTTATTAATCCCGTAATTCAAATCAGTATCTGTTTCAAACACATTAACAATGATAATATAAACTGATAAAATTTTGGCTAATGTCAACATGTTTTTGAAATCTTCTTTGTGGGTTAAACAACAATTATTATGTGATCCTACAGTATATTTCAAAATACAATTATCCGATTTAAAATTATAATATTTACCTCTGATGCATTCGATCAACTCAAATAAACCAAAAATTTCTGAAATTGTCAAAACAATAATATCTCCTCTGAATTTTAGCTACAACATGACAGCAGCTTGATTTGTTGAATCCATTGATTTCGATTTCAAAATGAATTCGATATTAAACTGTTTTGGTATTAGTTTTTTAAGTATTCAAGTTGATATGAATGATAATTTTAGTAAGAAATCGCAATGGAGATAAATACGGGATTGAAAGGAGTAAATCAAGGAAATCACACAACTAAAAATACATGATATATTGTTACAGGGGCAATTTGGAAACAAATCATAAATTTACAGTTAGTACATTTAACGATGCACAAAATAACTCTCTTCACGATGCACAAATTATAATGAAAATAGTACTGTTATAATTGACGATGCACAAAATTATACTTGATGATGCACATTTCTTACGCAAAATCATACTGAAAAACAGTTTTGTTATACTTGACGATGAACAACATTATACTTGACGATACACATTTTTAACACAAAAATCACAAATTACATTGACGATGCATACTTTATACTTGACGTGGCAAACGATGCACATTTTTTAACACAAAAATTACAAAATACATTGACGATGCACATTTCACACACATGACGATGGACAAAATACATTGAAAAGTATAATATATTGATACGGGGGTAGTTTTGGAACAAACAACTAATTTATCACTTAAAAGTAACTTAAGCGAATGAAAACAAATATAGTGAACTTAAGCAGTTGAATATTATAAAAAAGGTACCGCCCGTAATTTTTCTAGAGAAATATGACAAGGACCAAGAGACTGGGCTCTACGTTAATCAATGGAATTAGAGTGCCCATGAAAGCCCTCACCAGAACGAAGGGACGAGCTGGAGATCTAGAGGACCCTGGAGTTCAGTAAATTCCTCCGAAGAGTGAACACAAAATTTTGATTCAAGGGCATGTTTGGTTCATCATTTTTAAACATAAAAGTATTGTACCAATTTCCAACTTATTCAGGTTTAGTGCTTATTGCATGTGGAACTGATTTGACACTTGAAAGACTGACTTTCGGTAGGTTAAGTTACAAATTGTATTTCTCGACTCCTCAAAAGTTCAACTTATTTCTGGTGAAACTTCTCAAATTTTCAATCAAAGTGATTTATTTATTTTTAATTGTTTCCATTAACGCAGAAAAACATAAGCATATCAAATTTGTAAGATAAATTACAAGACTATATACATCTCTCTTCCATTTGAAATATCAACGCTTTCCAAAAACACTCGTACCAATTAAGGACTTGCCAAAACTAATCATATGTGCTGTCTAAATAAATCAATCCTAGAACCCCTTGCCTCCTTGACATCCACTTTAACAATTGGTTCTCTGTACACAAATGTTTGAATTTCATTCAGTTTCGCCAGCAATTTATCCCCATTTTCTTCAGTGCAGCAACTTGCTAGTATTCTTCTTTGGAATATGCTTGTCATGCAAATTTCTCTTTCTATACTATTTTAACCTACAAAAAAAAATAAAAGATTACAAAAATAGTACAACTAATAATCATAATAACATTGGGGAAAGATAAGCAAACAATTGTTGTCAATACCTTGAACTAAGGCTTTCCTTCAACCGTTTGAGAACACCATGGAGTCGCGATGGATTCTTATCAGAAGCACACAAGTGTCTCTCGTGTCATTTTGGTTCTAGAATAGATATAGAGAGAGGTTTCTCTTGTTTCATATAAGTGCCAATTTGGGTTCTAGTTCTCTGTTGGGTTTGAGGTTTGTATTTTTTCCTGCATTTGCATTTAGCTTTCGTTTGTGTTCTCTTCGTGTTGCTAGTTGTGTTTCTTCTCCAAGACTGCATTTCAGTAAGCAAGAAATCTTGCTACGCTGCTACCCTCTCTATGCATATTTAGTGAGCTTGATAATGGTCTTTTTTCTTAAAGACAACATTTCGGTAAGCAAGAAGTCTTGCTACATTGCTTATCGAACTACCGTCTCTGTGCATATCTACTGGCCTTGAGGCCAATTGCAAAGGATAAAATAGCATTTCTCCATGCTCCCCCAAATCCAACCAACTGTAGGCGTAATTGCCGCAAAATGCAATTAATAAACACCCTTCAGTCATTCTTTACCTTAGTGGGGAGGGGGCCTCATCAAATATTTGTCCCTGCCACCATTAATAATAACAATAAGGAAAACATATTCCATCATATAGAGCATTTTAGATATTTAAGATGAGGTATGAATTAGCTACTTAGTGTAGAGCAGAGGAAGACCATTTAGGAAGTCCTCAGAAATTTAATATATTTAACTAATAAGGAACATAAGAAATCTAACTACTTATTATTGATGGATGATCTGTATAAGGTCGGGGATCCCTCTCTTCCATCTTAAGCCTTTGTATCTTATGGCCAAGTTAGCTGCACCTCCTTTCCTGGAGGGAGGAACTAGGACTTCCGACCGGAAGGGGAATTAGGTAGATGAGCTACTGGTATCATAGGCAGCTAACTGTAGCTCCTCTCCCTAAGGGATTCTTCATGGGTCCAAGAGATGAGATATGAAAAAGGGGATCTCTCTCCGGGAATTGGTCATCTTTAATCGCCATTGGCTAATCTTCGATTGAATAAAAGGCAGGTAACCAAACATCAAGATTACATAGTTACCTTCTATAAGTGTATGCTCATCTGGGGTGATCGGGCAAAAGCTGACTTCCTCAGAGCAGAGAATAAAGACTTCAGTTGTCGACTCCGCTTTCGGAGAGAAAGGGGACTATCTGGTATAAGCTATACTTTAGACAACTGGGAAATCGTATCAGAAAGAGGAAGGAGATTCAAGCTAGAAAGGAACCTCACCTCTGGCCTTTGAACCAGAATCTGCCAATTCACTTAGTGATTTCATACCGAAGACCAAGCCAAGGTAAGTCAAAAAAGAAAGAATTGCTTAGAAGGTGTGACACAGGACAAGGTTATCTTTGCTCTACTCGGTTTGCTTTCCTTAGTTCGTTATGGAGGTTTGGTAACTCTCTGGTCAAGTTCAGTAGGTTTTGTCAGAAGGATATGATGAACTGCTATTTATACGCCCACCTTCCTTACTCTGAACCTTAGGGATATTATGTATGAGGATAGGATTTCATTTTCTTTATCTAAGGAGGCACTACCAGCCTCGGGGAGGAGCCGAAAGCAGGTATTTAAGCTGCCCGGGGACCACCCACTAAGTCATAGACTTTTCACATTAAGCCAAAGGGCTTATGCAGTCTTAAACATCAGTTCTCTCTTTCTGCTTTCTTTCTCGGGACAGAAAATGGTGGTGATACTCGTCCTTTGCTATTTGGTCTATAAATTGTCCCCGTATGGAGCCATCGTCATTTCAGGTGTAGCGCGAGGTATTGTAGTTCCTCGTCCAAGATCAGTCCATCCAGAGAAGCCATGAGTCAACAAGCAAATGGTGCTCACGCCCGGATCCATTCCGGTGTGGTTGGATTCTGTTCAAGAGCCCAAGGACTTGGAGCGCATCTTTTCTTCTTTCCACTGCTTATTCGAATTTAGAAAGGTGAAGGGAGCTAAAGACGTATTATCATTGTCTAAGTTGGCACCCCCCCTTACTTCGTTTTAAGAAATCTAACTACTTAGTGGTTAACATTCTAGAATTGGCTTTAATTTTCATTTTCATTTTCCTCTAAACTCAATAGCTTTTGAAAACTAAGAGTAAGTGCTCATATAGGGCAAGTGATCCAATACAGTTGACAACATTCACACGCGATTGTAAGCCAAATATCATTATTAGAAATAGACAAATTGTCCTAGAGCATAGTACCCATCCCAAGAAAGATGGTCTTATTCTAGAATCAACAACATTTTAAGGTTACAGTAATTGAAAAGAACAGATCTATGTGTCGACTCATCACGTGTAAGATTTACTGGTGTTATATTTTGGAATGCATTAACCTTATATAGAACAGATCTACATGTCGACTCATTATGTTGTTGTTTCTGTGAAAGGCAAAGAAGAGATGACAAGAAAAAAACCACAAAGTTTACAAACATAATTGAAAGGAAATATGTTAGTTTACTTCGAAATTTTACCATTATGAGGTAATTTAATACTTCAGACAAGTAAAGGAGACGAACGTACTAACAGATTGATTATAAATATGAAGGAATCACCAGAGGTACAAAACTTGCAAATAAGGGAAATATCATTTATTATAAATTATAAACAATAATCCAATAAAAATATCAATTGCAGCCAGTAATCTTGTTTAGATTGAAGGCAATAATGAGATGACAAAAAAACTTAAAAATAATCCATAAAGGTTCTAGAAGTAACTTAGATGGCTATGAGGCTTGGCACAAAGATTACATAAATAGGGAAACCTACCTCAGATATTGAAATGCCACGAACAACGACCTGGTCCTTTACCAAGTGAGATCTTTCATTACATGCAAGACTTCCAATGAAGAAACACTACGAAAAAAGGAAGGAGGAACGAAACAAAATAAAAAATCAGTTCCTTCACATAAAACTCAACGTAAAGAATCAAAATTAGATGCAAGAAAATAATACTCTTAGGTAATAATTTAGAGCCACCCCCAAAATTTAAAAAAAAGTAAAAGAAATTCTATAGAGCCACTCAACCATTTTGTTTCACACCACTGCACCATCTTATCACATAAAGCAATGAAAAATGTTCACCAACACATAACCACAACAGAAAACATGAGAGTAAACACGATAAAACTAAAACCGAATTCGAAAAGTTTTAAAATATTTTGAAACAAGGTTAATACAATTTTCATGATACGGAAAACTGCTTCTGTTTAACTTCTTAAAATCAATCAATTCACATTGCTAAAACAACCCTATGCAGAATAAATCCAATCTGTCCTATTGGGGAGTGACCGCGGCTTCCTCAAAGTTCAAAAAATCCACACTTTTTTCATTGTAATCTCAAAATGGTAATTCAGCCATTGCAAATAAAATACTTAACTACACTTAATTTTACTTAAACATCAAACAAATTGTCATACCGTATATCAAAGTATGACTTTTAAAATAATAATAATAATAATGTGTAGAGCCCGTTTGGTGTAGCGTTTTGAAAACGCAGTGTTTTAAAAACTCAGCGTTTCTAAAACGCAGATTATTTAAAACGCAGCTTTTTTTTTTATAAATGCGTTTGGGATATTATGTCAAAACACTGCTTTTTATTCCTACTGCGTTCTAAAATCTGCATTTTGGAAAAAAGCTAGGAATTCCAGCGTTTTGAAAACGCAGCGTTTTCTACCGCAGCATTGAAACACTAAGTTAAGAATAAACTGCGTTTTAACCCTGCGTTTTGGCCAAAACGCGCGAACAAACGGGTTCGTAGTAAAACTAAATTTTCAGAAAAACTAAAAATCAGGCTTAAAGAATTACCTATCAACATCCCCAACCACTATAAATTGCGATATTTAAATACTAAAGAATTAACAAACCATTAATCCAAAACCAATTTTGAGATCAAACCATTAATATCGTAACGAAATTAATCAAAAACATTTAATTAAGCCCAACAGATATCGTAACGAAATTAATCAAAAACATTTAATTAAGCTCAATAGATATCGTAACGAAATTAAAAATCAAGTTCTTTTTCCAAACTAAAATCATAAAAATTGCTTTAAGAAAATTACAACTTTTAAAGTTTATAAGCGATCCAACTTCCTAGAAGAATCTAACAAGATCTGAATAGTAAGTATCTAAACAATTTAAAGCAAGAGTGGAAATTTTTTAAACATCGAATCTCTAATTCAAACTAAGAAATCAGTTCAAGAGCTTCCTAGAGCGAAGAACAGCTTACATGAAAGATTTTTGGTCGCATGAGAACTGATGATTGCATTGGATCTGCAATGGCACGCACTGAGAGTGAAAATGAGAGTCTGATGGTGTGGGGTGAGAGGTAGGAAACTAGGAATGCGATATATTTATAGTCTGAGAAGGTCGATATCTGCTAGGTATTTTCTTCCTTTTATTTTTTTTCATAAAATTCCCCTTATGCCCTATACTAGGGTTTTTCTATTATTCTTAAAAGTCAACTAGTACGGTAGCACCCTCATTTTTCAAAAAAAAAAAAATTTATCACTCCATCCAAATTTTTAGATGGAAAGCTTAAAATCTTTTTATAAATCCAAAAATACCCTTACTTAAAAAAATTATATTTTTTCTTTTCCTTATTTCATTGAGTAGCGCTATTAACACCCCCAACCTCACTAAACACACCCCCTCAATTTTAATTACAAAAATGTCATTCTCTGTAAAGACTTTGATACCCTTCTCTCTTTTCTTCCCTTTCCGAGCCTCTGGCGGCTGGCGCTCCCTCAGCTTTTTCCTTCTCTTTTTTTTTTCTTCTTTCCTTCTTCCCCACCCCCTCCCCCTCCTCCCTTCTATCATATCCTCCCCTCCTTCCGTGCCTACTGGCTCCTCCCCTCTGTCCCCCCTCTGTCCCCCTTTTTTTTTCTTCTTTCTTCTTCCCCTCCCCCTCCCTTCTCTCCACACACCCTCCTCTTTCATGGTTTGCCAGAATTTTCTTATTTAGTCATGGTTGACCGAACAACCGAGTGTTTTTCAGCTAGCTCAGATGTTCGGTTAGGGCTAGCCGATCAACACTCAATTGTTGGTCGAACAAGAAAATACCGACAAATTGTCAACAGGTTTACGAAGGGAGTGATAGAGAGAGGAGGCAAGGAAATGGAAGAAAAAAATAAGGGAAGGAGAGAGGGAGGAGAAGGAAAAAAAAAAAAGGAGGGAGGGAGGGAGGAGAAGACGTACCTTTTCTTTTCTTCTTCCTTCCTTCTTTCTTCTTTTGTTCTTTTTCTTCTTTCTCGTTCTTTTGCCGTGGAGGGATAAGGGGTTAGGGTTGGGTGTGAAAGAGAGTGAGAGAGTTGGGTGTATTGAAAAAAAAAAGATTTTTAGGGGGGTAAATTAGGAATTATAGGGAGTGTGTATTAAGTGATTATGTTAGTTTGAAATAAAGATGGTGGGTGTATTAAGAAAAGGGGTGTATAAAGAAGAAGTGGCGGTGTTAATAGCGTTGCTCTATTTCATTTCACTCCCACCGTCTTCTTCTCACAATCATCTCCTCTCCGTAATAAACCATCGTCCACCACTCCATCGCCACCGAAGGTAGGTGAGGGGATCCTAAAACGTCATTCACCATCATCAACCATTTAACCCCTCAGCCAATCACTCCAGATTGTGTGAGAGAGATCTAGAAATAAGGAATTCTATCTATAACCACCTTGAATGCCCTCTTGTATCTCTCTTCATCCTCCTTCAAGGGTGAGTGTTTTTCTTTTGAATCAAACAAGCCAACTCCACAAAATCTAACAATCATGTAACTCTTCTAGCCGTCATGGTTGGACTTGTTCCGTGGCTAAGGGGTTTCTGTGTTTAGGTAACCGCTTTCAATTCAAATTAAAAGTTTGATTTCCAAATCCTGTGTTCGTTGATTTAATTGAGAATTTTAGATAGACACTTAATTAAATCAGTTGCCATTATGTTGATTGTGATATTAAATTTTGATGAAATTAGGTCAATTTGTGATGAATTTTTAAGGTTTAGAAGATGGAGATTAGTTTGGATTTAGTGAGCTGGGCTATAATGTGTGGATTTGATATTTTTATACACAGTTGGTCTTACATCCAAAAGGAGGTGGAAGAAGAGATATAATTGAATTGAGATTCAAACACCCACAGACAGGGTTTAGCTCTTGGATGCTTACTTTTCCCTGCGATACTGGTAATGGGTTTAAGAGCTAGTTCTAGCGATGCAACCAGATTTGCATCTTTAGACACGGATTATCCCCTTTCTTTACCGTTAGAAAAATGTGTCAAGAAAATATAGGAAATCCTCTCTTATCAAATCGATTGAGCATCAGTTTTCTCTTAACATCTAACCCACTTGTGGGTTCAGTGAGATTTTTATTACCAATAAAACTGACCACACTGAAAGAAGTAGATCGGTGGCCATGCCACTAATAGACGGAAGATGTGGAAGATCGATGGGGTTTTTTTTGCCGGAACATGGAAAGATGAGTTCAATGGGGAAGTAATGGTGTAAGAATAAATTATAAAATCTATAATTTATAACGTACAACAAATTCTCGATTCCCGGATCTTGAACTTCATGAATTTTCACAATTAATCATAAAAGAATCATATAATTAGGGTACTAACCTTGAGCAGCCATATTGTCCAGCGTTGAAGAGGAGGGAAACAGATTTCTCTCTCTTGACCTATATTTATCCCATAGAACTTAATTGACTTTTATGTGATAGATCGTAAATTCTATATTGGCTCTTTTCTAGATAGAGAGGGGACTAGTTTCTTGAGCAGTTATTCTACCAAAACAGTTACGGCAATAACTGATAGTTACCCACGTTCTATCAATGTGTTGGGTGATTTTTAACCAATACTTATCTGATAACATATTAATTATTTAAGCCACAAATTAGATATTAGAGATAATTAATTTAATATCTAAAATACATGGCACGTGGGCCACATATATCTTACATTCTCCCACTTGCCCGAGGGACAGAATATGTCTTTACGGTTTAAATAATAAAGTGTAATGTGCACAACATAACGATAAGTCTTAAATTCATTGGTCAAATCATAATGTCATTATTAAGTATACACTAATATGGGTCATGGCGGTTCTACATTATTAACTCGACATAGTCCCTTCCATGTACCACAATATTAGTTTTCTACTTATAATGACATGTAAATGAAAATGTCAATAATGGTCCACATTAATGTCTAAGATAGACTAAACCCTGTTAAAGTTATGTCAACATTCATGTATACAATAATGACAAAATAGGATATCAATTCATTTCAGAAACAACATACAAATGAGCTCAAAATGTCAAATACATAAAGCACCAAAGTCATTAAGGTATCACCATAATGCCCATTCTTTCGACATGCCCAATAAATGTCTTTGGTGGCAATCCTTTAGTCAACGGATCCGCAATCATAACATCAGTGCTAACATGTTCAATAGACACTTTTTGTTTCTGAACTTCTTCTTTAACGACAAGATATTTCAATTCCATATGTTTGGCACCTCTAGAATACTTGTCGCTTTTAGAGAAGAAGACCGCTGCGGAATTATCATAGTAAATTTTCAACGGCTTGGCTATACTGTCGACTATACTAAGTCCTGAAATAAAATTCCATAGCTAATTTCCCTAAATTGTGGCCTCAAAGCATGTGACAAATTCAGCTTCCATAGTCGATGCAGCAATGACAGACTGCTTTGCACTTTTCCATGTTAGTGCTCCTCCACCTAATAGGAACAAATAACCAAGTGTGGATTTTCTAGTATCAACACATCCGGCGTAATCTGAATCTGAGTAACCAATCACCTTCAATTGATCACACCTTTGATAAGTAAGCATATGGTCTTTTATTCCTTGCAAGTACCTCAATACTTTCTTTCCAGCTTTCCAGTGATCAATTCTTGGATTACTTTGATATCGACCAAGCATTCCCATAGCAAAACTGATGTCTGGCCTTGTACAAGTTTGTGCATATATTAAGCTCCCAACAATTGATGCATAAGGAATTTCATTCATTTGTTTGCGTTCAAATTCATTCTTTGGACATTGCATAAGACTTAACTTGTCTCCCTTCTAAATTGGAACGACATTTGATGAGCACTTTTCCATTCTAAATCTCTCTAGAACTTTGTTGATGTATGCTTTCTGAGACAACCCTAACAATCTTTGCGATCTATCCTGGAATATTTCTATTCCGATCACATAAGTTGCCTCTCCCATATCCTTCATTTCAAAGTTCTTTGAGAGAAATTTATTGGTTTCATACAATAAGCCAAGATCATTTGTCGCAAGCAAGATATCATCGACATACAGAATCAGAAAAATAAACTTGCTCCCACTGACTTTTAGATATATACACTGATTAATAGTGTTTTCTTTAAATCCAAAAGAGGTGATGGTATCATTGAACTTAAGATACTATTGACGGGAAGCTTATTTAAGTCCATATATCGATTTCTTAAGTTTACAGACCATATGTTCTTTTCCTTCTATGGAAAAACCTTCAAGTTGATCCATATAAACTTCTTCTTCCAAATTTCCATTCAGAAAGGCTGTGTTCACATCCATTTGCTGCAACTCTAAATCATAATGAGCCATCAAAGCCATAATAATTGTAAAAGAATCTTTCTTAGAAACTGGTGAAAATGTCTCCTTATAATCAATACCATTTTTCTGAGTAAAACCTTTGGCAACAAGTCTGGCCTTGTATCCGATATTGCCATTTGAGTCGCCCTTGGTCTTAAAGACATATTTAAACCCGACTCGTTTGCAACCTTTTGGCAGTTCGACAAGGTCCCAAAACTTCATTTTGCTCCATAGATTTCAACTCATCTTTCATGGCATCAAACCATTTCATAGAATTAACATTTTCCATGGCATGTGAAAATGAAACTGGATCATCATCAATTCCAAAGTCAAATTCTGACTCTTGTAGATATACCACATAGTCATCAGAAATAGCAGACCTCCTTTGTCTTTGGGATCTTCTTAAAGTTATTTCATGCAATTCATCTACTATAGGTTCATTATCAGCATTGTGAATTACTTGATCATTGATTTGTTGTTCTTGCTCAATGTTAGACTATTCAACAATGGGAGGAACAACTTTATAAGAAGGAGGGACAATAACTTTCAAAGAAGTTATGGGCACAGGAATTGGCACTCTAACTTCTTGAATGTCCACTTTCGTGGTTCTTGACTCCCACTAACTTCACCATTCTCAATGAACCTAGCATTTCCAATTTCAACAATTCTTGTACTATGGTTAGGACAATAAAACTTATACCCTTTGGACTTTTCACAATAACCAATGAAGTAACCACTGATCGTCCTTGAGTCCAATTTCTTTTCCTTTGGATTGTAAGCTCTTACTTCTGCCGGGCAACCCCAAACATGCAGGTGCCTTAAACTAGGTTTCCTACTAGTCCACAGTTCAAAAGGGGTCTTTGGAACTGCCTTACTAGGAACTCTTTTTAACAAATACATGACAGCTTTAAGTGCCTGCATCCACAATAATATGGGTAATGTACAATTGTTTAACATACTCCTAACCATATCCAATAGAGTACGATTACGCCTTTCTGCTACACCATTTTGTTCTGGTGTACCTGGCATAGTATATTGAGCACATATGCCACGTTTTTCAAGAAATTTGGCAAATGGGCCTGGACGTTGTCCGATTTACCATATCTTCCATAATATTCACCACATATATCACATCTGACAATTTTCACTTTTCTATCAAGTTGTCTTTCAACCTCATTAATAAATACCTCAAGGGCATCTGCTAACTGAGATTTTTCATGTAATAGATAGATATAACCATAACGTGAAAAATCATCGATAAAAGAAATAAAATAATTTTCCTTTCCAAAAGAAGAAGCATCAAAAGGCTTGCAAATATCGGTGTGAATTATTTCAAGAAGCTGTGTGCTTTTATTGGCTCCTTTCTTTGTGTGTTTTGTTTGTTTACCTTTAATATAATCCACAAAATACCAAGATCAGTAAAATCCAAATCCGGAAGGATTTCATTCTTTACCAATCTTACAATTCTTTCTTTGGAGATATGCCCCAAACGTTTAAGCCACAAGTAAGCAGAACCTTCATTCACTAAATCACGTTTAACCACAAGTAAGAAGAACCTTCATTCACTAAACCACGTTTAGTTCCAACATTATGATGTAAGGTTAGAAGGGTCTCAGCAAAAAAGTTATCAAGCCTAAATTTATAGAGACCATCATTAAGGACACCAGAACCAATAAGAAGATTTTGTTTAAACAAACTGAAGCATCCATTTCCAAATTTAAAACAATATCCAACAGAATCAAGTCTAGAAACAGAAACTAAATTGCAAGAAACAGAAGGAACTTAAAGAGTTTGAAACAAGTCTAAATGGTGCCCAGTATCTAAGATCAAATGATAAGTTCCAATAGCTTTAACTAGAGCCTTGACTCGATTTCCCATATAGACATATTTTTCATTTGGGTTTGTGGTTCGGGTCGTAAGGAATCCCTGCATCGAATTTGAAACATGAGTGGTGCAGCCGGAATCAAGCCACCAAGTGTTACTAGGAACTTCAACAAAATTTGATTCGAAACATACAAAAGCATTAAGCATACCTTTCTTTTTGAACCATGGCTACAAGCAATCATTTTGAAAATGTCCTGGTTTTCCACAAAAACGACACTTAGGATTGTTGTGTACCTTTTTCTGGATTTGAGCAGATGATTCATTCACTTTAAGTGGTCCTTTCCTTGCCTTTTCCTTTCTTTCTATCGACTTTCTTACCAGCTCCTTGATTGGTAACGAGATGAACGGAATGAGTTTCCTGATTCTTAAGTCGTGTTAATTTCCTCCTGAACTAGCTTACTGTGAAGTTCATTCACATCCCATTTGTCTTTCATGGCGTTATAGTTCATTTGAAACGGATCATACTCAGAGGGCAGTGAGTTTAAGATAAACTGCGTAAGGAAATTCTCATCCACACTCATCCCTAAGGATTTAAGTCTTGCTGCAATATCTGTCATTTCAATAACGTGCTCATGCATGCTACGAGAACCATCAAACTTCATGGTGGTTAAGGTAGCCCTCAATGTCCCAGTAAGAGACTCAGCTGTTTGGGAACGTTGTTCCACTAAATTCATGAATTCCTTAGCATTTTCAATGCGAGGAAGAGTAGACTTGATGTTATTCACTACACTCATTTGCATAAGCATCAGGCTTAGTCTGTTCGATCTTTCCCAAGCATCATGGTAAGATTTTTTAACATCGCTGCTAGTATCAGTAATAACAGGCTTTTCAACTTGAAATGCCAAGTCAAAATCCAAGATACCGAGGTGAAATTGGATTTGTTCGCACCAATCGGGAAAGTTAAGCCCGTTAAACATAAGAACAGACGAAGCATGCGAATAAAGAGAAGTGGGAATAGGCACTGCAATTAGAAGAGTTGAATGATACATTAATACTTTGAGATCACATAATACAGATTCAAATAAGCCAATAAATGTACATTGAAGTTCTCCTTTGGGTGATCCAACAATATACTACATTAAACGGAATTGATGCTAAAAACTAAATTCATATAATTGGTAATTCATAGATATGCTTGCTATCTTTGGATATACTGAATAAATCTAATCAAGTACCACAATCATGTTCTTGATTATAAAATAATTGATCAACCTTTGGGCGATCCTTAAATGTCCTATAATCAGTGGAACTTCAATATACCCACTACAAAATATCATCGTGTCATTTCGATTAATAGCGTCACATAATCATGGGTAATTGAAATTTCTATTTAATCTGACATCTATCATAAATATTCTAATTCGGCCACTTTCTATTTAATCTGACATCTATCATAAATATTCTAATTTGGCCACTTTGGTGACTAACAAATTATTCATAATATAGAAGTCAAATTAAATACTAAATATTATACAATTAGATAGAGCTTACGGTGAGGTCACTTTGATGACTAACTAACCATCTAACATAAATTTCAATTACATAATAAATATCTTAAATACAATTAACAAGTCATATAAATATTAATATAACTCTAAAACTTATCACTTGAGATAACTGGCTACTGAAACTCAATTGAAATCATAATTACTACATAAAATCATAAGTACTCCAGCATGAACCAACAACCAAACTAAATTGAAACAGGAAACAATACATCTAATTTCAATTTCATACACAAGTATTGAAACATCTATAATACAATACAGGGCTGTTCGTACGTGTGCAATTGACTGGGGACAACTACTGGCCAAGATTTACTGAGTTACTAAAATCCTACGGCAGTAATTTACTCAGGGTTTCACACGTGTGAGCGGCGGTTTCCCCAATACAGTCTCTCTCCTTCCCCAAAAGCGTATGACTCTCTCTTCTACACACAACTCGCTCCCTCTCTTTCTCTCTGAATTTTCTTCCACCATAGAGAAAGATTCCTATTATCAGTTTGTAAAGGATTGTGGTTTACCTACAAAACCCACAAAGTCCTTCCCCAAGTCTGGCCTCCTCCGACAGCTCTCTCTCTCTCCAGCCCTCCGTCTAATCTCCGCCACTGTGGTCGTCTCCAAGGTTTGATTTTGAACTTTTAATTTTGAATTGATTTTGATTTTGAATTTGATTTTGTTTGATTTTGAATTTGATTTTGATTTTGATTTTGTGTTCCATGACACAACTCTCTCTCTTCACTCAGTCTTTGTCCTTCCGTAATCTGGCCTCCTTCTAAGCTCCGCCACTGTGGTCATCTCAACTGTAAGTTTGCATCTTCAATTCATTTTCATTTTTTTTTAATTTGATTAGAATCTCTTTTGTGTGTCTGTTCTCTTCGTTTTTTTTTTTTTGGGTTAAGAGAAGCAATTGCTAGGTTTGGTTTGGATAATGAATGACACTGTCATGAAGAGGTGACTTAGTTCTCTTAATTCATGATATTTTAATTTGATTAGAATCTCTTTTGTGTGTCTGTTCTCTTCGGTTTTTTTGGGTTAAGAGAAGCAATTGCTAGATTTGGTTTGGATAATGAATGACACTGTCATGAAGAGGTGACTTAGTTCTCTTAATTCATTGTATTTTTGGCTTCAAATAATGACATTTACCATTCTGAAGTAGGGATATATCCACCTTTACCATTCTGAAGTAGAATCATGTTCCAAGTGATGTTTCTGAAAGTAAATTATGGGCTCTTCAATCTGCACCATGTGGGCCTGTTGAAATTTTCAGAAACAGCAATGGGGGATCAAAAAAATTTTAAAATAGAAACAATAACTTGATATAGGAGTATATACACATACATACATACGTACGTATAATTTATTTATTATATATACATACATACATACATACATACATACATACGTATAATTTTTTTTTACTCTGCCATGTTCAGAATTCTTATTCTTCCCATTTACTTTTTCTAGATTTGATGATCTAAACTTGATCATAATATCAGTCCTAGAAAAGTAGACAACCTTTCCCAAAGTGACCTCTCTTGCTAGAAATCTCTTACTCCAATAGCAAAACCTGCCAAGGCTCCAAGAGATACAACACTCTAATTGAAAATCATGTTAGTGATAAGGCAAGTTTCATGATGCAATTTTCATGGTACATACCAAAATACACTTTTTTCTTTCTTTAGCCTTAGATAACATCGAGATTGAAGAGTTTAAGTTCTGAATTAAAGCCACCCAAAGGTTATCAGGCCACAACCTTACATATGTTAGGAAGAGACTTTTGAAGACAAATTTTTTTTGGAATTAATATATACTTGATATCCAATGAGATATATTATAAATTCGACCCTGATGATGCGTGTGGGTAGATTAGTTAGGCATTATAAATAAGAAGCCACGGAGATTCATAAAAATCAATATATGCCCCATGAATATCTAACGTAATCATATCCATTAAACAAAATAAATCCATACACCTTCATAAAGCATGATATCAAACCATACTGAGATTGTATTTAATTAATATCATATAGACGAAGCTATTAGTCAACCTGAAGCAATTTGTAGGAACTTAATCACGAGGATATCTCCAACGAGCATATTTCATAAACTCTCTAAGTAAGGTGACAGGTTTACGTTATGTTAGCTTGATCTGTTGTTTAACATTTTTATTCAACTTAAGGATTCAGAAGAAAAAAGAAATATGAAAAGAATCAAAAACGAAAGGCGATATTTAAGAACTCAGCAATAGATTACAACAGAAGATTCCAAGAAAGGAGTTACAGTATAGTTTTCTTAGGTAGTGTACTGTTCACTGTTGGAAAAATTTTCTACCAACTATCAAAGAGCAATGTAGCAGAATTAGGCACCATCAGAGCTTAGTAAGAGTGTTACAGGGGATTTTTTCTTTCCTTCATACAATAGTATATTTCTGATTAGAGACGAGATCAAATTCTGTTATGGCTTATAAGCTTATGATTATTCGAAAACATAAAATCTACAGTCAAGCATTAACAATGTTTTAGGTGTTTTTTAAGGTTTAATGATTTGTATTTCTGAAATTGCATTACTTTAAGTTTTGTTTTTGTTAAACTTATTAGATTGTTTGTTCCCCCAACTGTAAGTCCAACCAAAATTTCAATTTCACATAAACAAATTTTCTCGATTGTATCTCGATTGAAATTACTGTAAATTGACTCCACTCAGTGTAAGATTAGGATTTGAAGTGTTTTTGTATTTGATTTATGTAAGATTTTGTGTGTGGTTGTGAAAGATTGACATACAGATGATTCATTGTATTACTGATTTGCGATTTGAGTGCTCATTTTTTACATGTCTTGAGTTTTTTTGTTTTTTTTAATTATTATTATTATTTTGGCTTAAGCAATTTAATTGAAAACATAATGACAAGTTGTAATTAAGAGAAACTACAAAATTACATATATAGAACAATAAGGCCATGGGGATGATTCATCAAAGAAAATGAGAAGTTATAGTATATATTGAATGGTCGAAATATCACAACTCACTGAAAGCCCTGTCTATACGCCTTACACTTGCAGGGATGGTAAAGATGCTGAATAAGCAAATACTGAAACATTCATGAAAATTTTTATAATGGATACTATATGTCAAGTGGTGATATATATATGACTTCTATATGTGATGTGAACTGTTAACGAAGGCACGAGTAAGATATATGTTCTATTTTATTTATATTATAACTGACTTAGTAGTTGATGGAAGGTATGAATTGCTATAATTTGCTACTTTAGAAACAATGCAATTATAATGTGCAAAAGTCCTTATACCAGAAGGTATGCTTTCAAATAGTTTTCTTAAAAAAAACCTCAATTAGAAGTCTAAAGGAGCATTATTTTATCTATGTTTTTTTTTTCTTAACGACCAAGTGAATTTTATTTATATATTATCACCTTGGGACTTACGTATCTTTTTTATTACCTATAGAATGGAGGATGCAGAGTACGGTTATGTTGAAGACCCTATCATTACGGACCCTGTAAAGGACATTGAGGATAATCCTGAGGAAGATCCCGAAGAGAATCCTCACGAACATTCTGATGACAAAGAGAATAACGAAATAGGAAATGATGACGATATGCCTATTGCTAACGTTCAGAACATTCTCCTACAAGCTGAGGAAAGGGTGAACCAAGTTAGAATAGGAATTAGAATTGACTCGGGGATGAGCTTCAGAAAAGAACCATTGGCTTCACCAAATTTATTAAAGAAAATATGTGGGAGTGCGAGGACATGGACAGAGAACTCCATGCAAATAAGTCCGATAAGATCAAGCTGCGCAAGGCTATGAGCAAGCTGATTGAAAAAATGCGTGACTTGCTTGGGAAGATTCACGCTGATGTCTTGATAAGTAACTAGGGATTGGCACATTTCAAATCAAATATTTTTTTTTTTTACAATTTTAATATTTCATTATTGGTTTTCTTACAAAATAAATAAATTAATATTTCATTATTGATTTTGTTACAAAATAAATGAATTATAATTTCGTATAATTTCATTATTTTTGTGACATTTAGTCTTACTCACCTCGTACAAAATTTCAAGCATACGTTAACCTCGAGTATACAATAATTTGATCCCTACTATCATCGTGCCATAGGCACGAGCACAAAACCTAATCATACATAAAAGTGGGCCGCGTATGACTATCTTTCAAACTGAGTTTTTACTGATTCATAACAGGGCATTTATTCATAGTTAGTCCTTGCTGATTGGGGAAGTAATATCTCTTATGGCCCTTCGACATAGCAGCAAAATAAGACAGACAGAAGTAATTTTGCAAACTTCATAATTTGCCAAGTCAACTGAATGTTTACGCATTATATACATTACTTGAGCATAAGTATGCATAAATAATATAAAATCGGCACTTGAGTAATTAACATATTCCATGAATTGCATTTAATCAAAAATAATATCATATTTCATAAAGCAGTATACATAACAGCAGAAGACATGATTGGATTCGTGAATTGAAAACCTCATAATCTTAATTAGAAAATCACGCGTTCTTAAACCGAATGCTCTGATACCACATGTAAGAATAAATTATAAAATCTATAATTTATAACGTAAAACAAATTCTCGATTCCCGGATCTTGAACTTCATGAATTTTCACAATTAATCATAAGAGAATCATATAATTAGGGTACTAACCTTGAGCAGCCATATTGTCCAGCGTTGAAGAGGAGGGAAACTGATTTCTCTCTCTTGACCTAAATTTATCCCACAGAACGTAATTGACTTTTTTGTGTTATATCGTAAATTCTGTACGGGCTCTTTATAAGATAGAGAGGGGACCAGTTTTTTGAGCAGTTATTCTACCAAAATAGTTAAAGCAGTAACTGATAGTTACCCACGTTCTATCAACGTGTAGGGTGATTTTTAACAAATACTTATCTAATAACATATTAATTATTTAAACCACTAATTAAATATTAGAGATAATTAATTTAATATCTAAAATACATGGCACGTGGGCCAATATATCTTACAAATGGAAATACAAATTACAGTATACTTAGTCCACTCTCTCTCTCTCTCTCTTATCTCTTTCATTTTTCCCCAAGGCATAGCTCACAAACTCGTCTTTTCGTGGAAAAAGTCTGAAGTCAATTAATCCTCCTCATATATACACGTGCACATTGTACAGTTTGTTTTGAGGGCATTTTAGTCTTTTTGGTCATTTCCGTCTAACATAACGAACGGAAATGGCTTGAATGATATATTTGTCTGTAAAATTGAAGTAGAATCATTAAAATGTAAAAAAAAAAATAAAAAAAATTGAGTGAGCTTAATGAATTTTGATTGAAAGTAGAGTGATTAATTTGGTATTTAAGTCTTTTTTTCGATAGGAGCATGAACGGTGGCAAAACGTGGATCGCGAGCTGGGGGAAAAAGTGGAGCGCGAACGGCGACGAGACGTGTGGCGCGGTCTCAGGTGAGTGTCTTTTCAGAGTTAGAGGTGCTGTGAGGTCTACGATTGGCGACGGAGCTTCGGGTTGGAACTATGCACGAATGGATTCCGGCTTAACAAACGACGTTTGGCTTTGTTGATGTTGGGTTCTTTGTTTCATGAGTGACCTCAATCAAAGAGCCATGGCTTTGTTTGACAAATAGAGGGCTAATCTCTCAACTTGGTTGATTTTGAATGAATGAGACAATAGAACCAATCTTGGCTCTGATACCAAATTGAAAGAAATGTGTTTTTTCTTCATTCATTGATTTAGAATATAGAATATACAAGTCTTTTATAAACTATATCTATGTGAGAAATAAGGAATGAGACTATTACAAAAATCATGGGATTCTATTTACAAGAATCATGGAGAGAATAAGGGAGCTAATTTCCCTTCCCTAATTCTAGGAGAAAATGTCAACACGTAAGTCAATTAAGTAGTCAACAAAAGCGATAAAAATTCTTCCAATTGCTCCATCTTCGACTTCAAATCTTCTGTCCTACTCCCTATCACACTCTCTGTCCCATTAAATCTCAATCCTACATGTTTCCTTGTAAAAATTATAAAAAGAGACAAACTAAAATAACAAGTACACGAATAATCAACTTTGGGATACTTTAACAAAAACATCTACCTTAAAATGAGTCAATAAGACTACCCATCTCATACCAACAAAATAATCAACTGTTTCGTCAAAATAAACTGATAAAACACAAGGTCCCGAAGCATTTTATAAAGTTCTCTTTTCCATGAAACTGACCAGTTGTATCATTGTAGAATACCAATGGCAAGATCGGTCATTCCACAATAACAAATTTCATATTCCACAATAACAAATTTCATATTCCAGAATAACAAATTTCATATTCCAGAATAACAAATGTCACAAGTTTAACCAGTCAATCTTGGTAACCACATTATCCTTATGACACGGTATCAATCTTGGTAACCATAGACATAGTATATATCCTTATGCCGAGATATCAGATTCATAGTGTCACATGCATTCTCTTCGCAAAAGATCTATGGTTTAGTTCTAGTACTAATTAGCATAGACAATTTGAAAATAGTTTAGATTCAAGTCTAGATTTAGAAATTACTCAGTTTGCTAGTTCCAGAGTATCTCACTTTCCAAATGTAATCAAATAAACATACCATATCTTGAAAAGCTTCAAAATGCAGTTGAGGTTCATATGTTTGATTTATTTCATGATATTTTTTAAAAAAATTACATTTTTGACATGAAATTCAAAACCATTGGAAGATGATAATAATTTGTATTTCAAAGATTAGTGCTCGTGATTTCAAAGATTAGTGCCACAATAGTAATTTCAAACATTAGTACTGCTCGTGATTTCGTGACAACAACTGGAAGATGATACAGATGCATCAAATGTATACTAGTATTGTATCAAAACAACAACAAGCCTTTTAATAGAGGAAATAAAATAAAACAAAAGAAGCGGAAAAAATTTTAATCCTTTTGAACCAATTCATGCAAAAAGCAAAAGCTTTTAAAGTGAGGGATCATCGGTGTGTGTGTGTGTTTATATATATATATATATATATATATATATATATATATAATAACGAAATCGGCAAAACAGGGCTGCGGGGTCACGCCACCCATACAGAGCGAGCCTGCCCGTCACTAAGGTTTGGCCAGCTGAAGAGTTAATGGCACGGCCGCACTACCTCTTGGGCGCGAGCTCGCGCTAAGACGCGGCTGTTGGATTTTAAAATCCTCTCTATCAATCCTTGATTTGTGTCAATTTGGAAAATTGGTAATTAATTGATTGATTGATTAGTTTTGCCTTTCTTGGTAAAATTTGAGATTAATCACAAGATTGTGATTGATTGTATTTTTGATATATCTTGATTGATTAGATAATTAGAGGATGATTGATTATAAATATGGTAAATAATAGGTTAACTTTAGATTGGTTCAATCAAGGATCTTGATTGAAGTATATATGGTATTTATTTATACTAATTCTAACTTTCTTGTTTTAGTATGTTATTCTTTCTTAATTCTTAAGGAATTCTCAAGAGTATTTAAAGGGCAGTAAGTGATGCATTTCAGTCTACGGAAGTGAGAGAGAATTCAGAGAGAATTTTTTTTTAAAACACTCATACTGTCATGAAGTGAAAGTGAGCAAAGACGTTGCAACATCTTCCGTTACATTTGATTCACATTGTTTTGAAACCAAGTTCCTTGACCACTGTTGTTGTCCTTAGACAATATATAGAATTTGTTTGATCCTTAAGTGGTATTCTGTAATCTCAGTTGAGTTACTTGTGTTAGGAACATCTTTTGTAGTTTCACTAATTGTTTACTTTGTAAAGGGTTCTATATTTTCTAGTAAAAGGTTTTTGCCTTATTAGCACATCTACAAGTATTTATACTTGTAGATAATGGTTACAACAAATTGCCATTTATATTTTAATTTTGCTGTATTTTTTACTTGTTACTGTAGATGTTATCACATCTTTGATAACATTTACACAATTTCAGTATTATGTTTAAGTTACATAGCTATAAAACTCTCAGTGGCGCTAAGGCGCGCAGGTCCCTGAACTTTGCAAAATCTGATTTTTTATGAAACTTCAGGATACTGTGACGCTAGGGAGCAACTTAGACTTCAAACTTCTCTGTAAGTGTCCGAGAATGATTCCGAAGTGATTCTAAGTGACCCTAAGATGGTTCTAACTTCAAACTAAGTCAAGCCACACCCAAAACTCAACCAAATCATCTCACATTGATTCATGAATGACGATGAACCAAAGTCTCGGTCGCACACGAGGGTAAACACACGAAACGAACCCCGAATCATCTCAACTTACGGGTTAACGACAAGACTAACATGCTTGTCATTCGAGAGTGAATCTAAACCAAGGCTAGGTCACTTAAACGTGTGCAAAGTACAAAGTATACAAACACTAATCAATGTTGAGAATAGTCTCGAACGAATACGAAAACAGTGCACAACTCATCATAGGTTAATCATGTGTCAAACACTGGTTACAACTTAATACGTCACGCTTAACAAGCATGATGTCTCACAATCTAAGGGTTTCAAAGCCGATATAAAGTGACTACGAGTAAACTAGGAAGGAAGTATGGTCGGGGTGTTACACCTATGGCTAGAGGATTTACGTAGCTTGAAAAGACAATTGCATCGTTTCAGAACCGACATTTTACCATGTCGGTTCCTTCAATTTGGCCAGAAAATGACCATGGATGACCTCATCATGGAACTAATGCACATCTTCTAATAGAAAAAATTAACCCTCATTGTGAAAAATGGATTGGGGTTTCAATCAATAACTGCACGAAATATTAGGTTTAAAACCCTTAACATTAAACTTTTAGATTTGTAGATATTTATTTTGATATCATCGTTAGAGTTGTTTGCTTATCCAATATTAGTAGCTTTTCTTAGTACCTAGTGGGAAACTACATAAAAAAAATTAAAATAATATGGGAGCATGAATGAAAAAGAGTAGAAGGGATACACGAATATCAGTATATATTATGCACATGAAAATAATTTAATTCTATGTGTCACTTGAAATTATTGTGATAGAAAGAAAGAATGTATATATACGTAAGACATTTATGTATTTTTCTGATTATTGTACGGACTGAACTGCAATCTTCTTATTCCTTAAATGCAGCGCATTCAAATAATGGAATGATTATATAATAATTTAGGAAATAGGGCGGTGGGCCCCCCATGCCCCTGGCCCTAGTTCCGTCACTGGTCTTGCTTGAGTTATGGTTCATGAAACTCATGCATATGTATATGAAAGTTGGTGACCCTTTGTGACACCTCATATTCTTTTGTTATATTATGATCCTTAAAGCCTCCAAGTAAGCATGTCTATTCAATATATTAGAATTGTTGGTTGTTCAACCATTATCTGATAACTCTAACTATTAACTTTAATTATGACATGAACTATAAACTTACTATGTTACTAATAGTTATTAGCATGCATTACTGTACTAATATAGATAATTAATTAAGATGAAGATAATGGTAGAGAACCAAATTTTCCTCCTTCAGTTGGCTTTCCAACTAGAATACATTTTACTGATATGGTCGAAGTACAAGGTTGGTTGATGGTGTGTGCTTCCAAGATTGACTCAAGATAGTCTGGTGGAAGCTCTTGATGCGTATCAATGAAGATTCTCTCTTTCAAGGGGGTAACTGTTTCAAGATAGTTATTTGTCTGTAGCTCTTGATTTAGCTTGAGTGATCGTTTAAGCTCTTGTATTGAATCTCCTGGATGTAATTCTTCAATGCAATGGTGAGATCTGTTGATGTAGATGAATAAACTATTGTTGTGGCTGTAGTTTCTTCCTTTGAAGAATGATGTATTTATAGATATTCATGGTAGAATTGTAGAAACTAACTGTTAAGACGCAACAACTTGTTTCACCGACTTATCCACTTGCTATCTATTTACTGTCATTCTCTACTTTTCTCTTTGAAAGAGAAACGGCTATAATTTAAACACAACCATTTCTAATGATTGATGAGAGTTGTTCTTCCATTTATTTATCCAATAATGCTTTTTTGTTGGTGAAAGCCACAAATAATTGTTTGTATTTGTATATCTTAAGTGTTTCTAACATATGAAACAACTAACCTCTAGATCAGTGATTTAATTATATCAAACTGATTAACAAGAAGTTCCTTGACACTTATTACAATGTCTTGGACTAGGAAACATCAAAGAGATCGCTTGAACACTTGTTTGATCTTTGATGTGTTTGAATGAGTCCAAACAGCTGACATCTGAAGGTGGATAGATGTTTCTGTTTCGCAAAAATCTCTTCAAGTGACAAAAATTTTAAAAACTCTTGTACATAAAAAGCCTAATATATGGGATAGTTTTAAGGTCCTAATTAACACAAATTTATAAAGAGTTAACTATAATAAAAATTATAATACACTGCATTTTGAGAAAAAACAAACATCTTGTTTAGATAGAAATCAACACAAATATTACACAAATCAATTCAAAAGACTATATATATATATATATATATATATATATATATATATATATATATATATATAACAACTACATGTTGAATTATTAAAGAGATATCAACTAAATAGTTAAATGTGTACATTTTAGTAACTAAAGACAGTACAAAATATGAATAACTAAAAACCTATGCATACATAGCATGCAATATATCACATTTTAGCAAGTAATCAAAAAACCCCTTCCCATCTACCCAGTGCCGGTTCTGAGCATGATCCAGTGGATCGACCGCACAGGGCCCAAAAAGTTTAGGGGCCCAATTTTTAAGTCCATGTAATATATATATATATATATATATATATAATTTAATCTTTATTGCTTCACTAACTAGTAGATTTGAACAATATAAAGAATATGAAAATATTTTTGGTTTCTTATTTACTTCTGACAAGTTGGATTCATTGGATAATATGAGTTTAAAGTCTTGTTGTAGTCGTTTTGAAGCTGCACTTAAAAAAGGTGAACAATCTAACATTGATGGAAATGAATTATACGTGGAATTAAAGTTACTCCAAGAATTCTTGCCCAAGGAAAAGATAAACCTGTTGATATTTTAAAATTTTTGAAACATGTAGATTGTTTTCCTAATACAATTATTGCATATAGAATTTTGTTGATTCTTCATGTGACAGTTACATCTGCAAAGAGAAGTTTTTCTAAATTGAAGTTATTAAAGTCATACTTGCGTTCTACAATAACACAAGAAAGACTTAATGGATTAGCTTTCATAGCAATTGAGAATGATTATTTGGATAAAATTAATTATGAAGACTTAATTGAAGATTTTGCTTCAAGGAATGTCAGAAGGATGATACTTTTTAAATAAAAAGTTTGATAGTAGTTTGGAGATTTAGTTATATTGGTACTTCATTTGTAAGAAAATAATTTTAAAATTATAATGTTATAAACTATGTAATTTATTTTCATCTTTTGTTAAATATATTTTATCAATTTTGAGGCCTAATTTTAAATTTTAGACAAGGCCTTCAAATGTCGAACCGCCCTCTAACCAAACCCCGCCCCAAAAAAAAAAAAAAAGACGAAGAACCTACATCCCTAGAATATATGAAGTTGTAGAGATTTAAAGAGTTGATTAAGAGTTAGAAAATATACCTACTCCAAGAAATATGTAAAGCAAGATAGACCACATTTAAAAGTCATTGCAACCGTCATAATATCCGATTCATGTATTTGATGAACTTCAGTTTGACACCTTTTCGAAGGATGAGACCTATATATAGCTCTCTCGATTGACCTTGTTGATTACGAGGACTGATATAATCCTTTTTGTTTTCTTTTCTAGTAATTTTATTAATTCTCAGCTTTTTAGTTCTTTAATTAGAGCTCGATTAGCTGCCATGGTGCATGGACACGATTCACAGCAGTTGGATGTTGCGGCAAAAGGTAATAAAGCCCAAATTCTAGACCTCAAGAAGATGGTGAGGGTCTAAGTGACCATGTTGAAGCTCAAGAAATAGAAAGAAACAGGACCAAGATGAAGAGACTTGACTTTACGTCAGTAAATCGATGGGATTAGAGTGCCCATGAAAGCCATCACTAGGACGGAAGGAATTAGAATTCAATAAATTTCACCAAATTTTGATTCAAGGGCCTGTTTGGTTCTGCATTTTTAAAAACAAGTTGACTCATTTAAGCATAAAGGTATTGCACCAATTTTCAATTTATTCAGGTTTTGTGCTTATTGCATCATTTGAAAAAGCCAAATTACATGTCATGACGTTGATGTGGAGCTAATTTGACACTTAAACTTCTGGGAAGTTGAGTGAGTTAGAAATTGTAATGCTCAACTCTTCAAAAGTTTAGCTTATTTCTGGTGAAATTACTCAAATTTTCTTTCAGAAAAACATAAGAATGTCAAATTTGAAAAATAAAATACAAGACTATATACATCTCCCTTCCTTTTGAAATGCCAACAAAACAGTTGGTGCTATCATATATCTACATTCTCTTTACAACCTTCAGATGCTTTAGCATTGACTTCAAAAAATATATGCCGCTTTCCAGAAACACTCTGTACCAAGTAAGGACGATTGCCAAAACTAATCATGCACTATTACAAGATAAACTAAATCAATCACTCGTAGAACCCCTTCCCTCTTACTTAGATTAGTCTGGCCACCAAAAGCTCATCATTGCCCACTCTAATAAAGATTTGTCTTTTTTCCTGCACTTGCATTTGGTTGCCCACTCTAATAAAGATTTGTCTTTTTTCCTGCACTTGCATTTGGCTTCCTTTTGTCTTCTCTTCGTGATGCTAGTTGTGTTTCTTCTTCAAGACTGCATTTCTGTAAGCAAGAAATCTTGCTAATCCGCTTAGAGAGTAACCTTGATAATGGTTGTTTTTCTCAAAGACAACATTTCAGTAAGCAAGCTATCTTGCTACGTTGCTTACCGAACTACCGTCTCTGTGGGTATCTATTGGCCTTGACGCCAATTGAAGAAGAAAATATAGCATTTCTTCATGCTAGAATTCCTCGTTGAATAAGCCATCAGAGGAGCCTTAGATTGACTATTTGACTGATGTGATTTCGCGTCATACTGAGGTACGAACGGAATGAACACCCCTAGATCCAACCAGCTGTAGGTGTTATCCCCAAAAAATGCTACTAATAAACGCCCTTCAGCAGTTTGTCCCCTCAGTGGGGAGAGGGCCTCATCAAATATTTGCCCCTGCCACCATTAATAATAACAATAAGGAAAAAATATTCCATTAAATAAAGCATTTTAGATATGTACGATAAGGTTTGAATCTAACTACTTTGTGTAGAGCAAAGGAAGTCCTCAGAAATTGTATATATTTAGCTAATAATGCACATAAGGAGGAAGGTACATTCTGGAGTAGGCTTTGATTTAAATTTTCATGTTCCTCCAAACTTAAAAGCTTTTGGAAACTAAGAGTTAGTCTCATATAGGGCAAGTGATCCAATACAGTTGACAACGTTCACACACGGTTGTAAGCCAAATTTTCAGAATTTGACATAGTCGAAATGTCCTAGGGCATAGTACCCATCCCAAGAAAGATTGGTCTTATTCAAGAATAGCCAACATTTTAAGGTTACAATAATCGTAAAGTATAGGTATAGGTCTAAGATTTACTTTTAAGGGAATTAACTTTCACTTAACAATATTTTAGAGTGCATTAACCTTATAAAGAACAAATCTATGCGTCGACTCATCAGGTTTCTGTGAAAGGTGAGGAAGATATGACAAGAATGAAAACACAAAGTTTACAAACATAATTGAAAAGGAAATATGTTAGTTTAATTAGGATTTTGACCCTTATGAGGTGATTTAATACTTCAAACAAGCCAAGGAAACGAAGGTACTAACATATTGATCATGGAGATGATCAAATCACCAGAGGTACAAAACTAGTTTGCAAACAAGTGAAATACCATTTATTATATATTTTAAGCAATAATCCAATACAAAATGTGAATTGCATCAATCATGTTCAGATTGAAGGCTATAATGAAATGACGAAAAATTAAGAAAATCCATAAAGGTTGTAGAACTGAGATGGTCTATTTTAGGAGGCTTGCCTCAAAGATTACTTGCAATAGGAAAAACCTACCTGTGGATAATGAAATGCCATGAACAACGACCTGGACCTTTACCATGTGAGAATTTTGATTACTTGCAAGAGTTCCACTAACGCCACACTACGTAAAAAAGAAAGGATGAACAAAACAAAATAAAATATCAGTTTCTGCACATAAGAACTCCATATAACGAATCAAAATTAGAAGCAAGAAGGTAATATTTTTAGGCAAACACGATAAAACTAAAACAAGTTTTAAAACATTTGAGAAGCAAGGTTAATACAATTTACATGATGAGAAACTACTTGTGTTTAACTTTTTGAAATCAATCGTATTCACATTGCTAAAACAGTCCATTGTAGAATAAATCCAATCTGCGGCAATTGAATAAATCCACACCTTTTTCATTGTAATCTCGAAATAATTTCAGCCATCTCAAATAAAATACTTAACAATATTACACTTAATTTTACTTAAATATCAAATAAATTGGATAATAAACCTATCAACCTCCCCAACCACTATAAATCCTAAACAAATTTTGAGATCAAACAATTAATAAAACCACAAATTAATCACAAACATTTAATAAAACCCACAAGATATGGTGACGAAATTAGAAATCGAGATTTTCCTTCCAAAGTCTATGAGAGCATTTGGATACAGACAGAGCAATTCTGACCATACCTTCTTTATCAAAGGCAAGAATGGTAAGATCATTAAAATTGTTTTTAAAAAATTACAGCATTTAAAATTTATGCGCGATCCAATTTTGTTGAGAAATCTAAATATAGCTATAGCAAGATCTGACTAATAAGTATCTGATCTAAGCAATTTAAATCAAGAGTGGAAAACACAAAACTTTTTAAACATCAAATTTTTAATTCAAAATAAAGAAATCAGTTGAAGAGCTTCCTAGAGCGAAGAAGAACTTACATGCAAGATTTTTGGCCTCATGAGAACTGATGATTGCTTTGGATCTGCAATGGCACGTAGTGAGAGTGAAAATGAGAGTCTTATGGTGTGGGCTGAGGGGGAGGAGCGCGATAGATTTATAGTCTGAGAAGGGTCGATATCTGCTAGGTTTTTTAATTTAAGTAAATTCCACTTATGCCCTATACTAGGGATTTTCTATTATTCTTAAAAGTCCACTAGTACCCTCGCGGTTTATACTTACTCCAATTGTCTCCCCTGATTTTTTAATTTGTTTCTATATATTATTCCTTTATATTAATGTCTTTTCTTTTTTTTTTTTTGGTACTTGGGAGGCCCGAAGGGGCCTTAACACCTACACCACCTCGACAACGCTACACCAACTCTATCGCTTCTCAGCTTTGTTGAGGTATCCTCGAGACGGTCTGTGAAGACTATCATGCCGAAGGGAATATATATATTTGGAAAGATTTGCCATGTGATCCACGCATTCCCGATGAACATGTCGCACAACTAACTCCCAATCTTGAAATTATTTCTTAATTATTAGTGAAATACCAAAAAATAATACTAAGGACAAAAATGACAATGACATGTGATGTAATGAATCAGACAAGGGCGCCGCATAACAAAGCGGAACAAGGCCGGCTTGGATGGCCTGGGTGGCCTACGTGGCCTGGATGGCCTGGATGGCTTGGGTGGCCTACGTGGCCTGGATAGCCTGGGTGACCTGGGTGGCCTACGTGGCCTATATGGCCTATATGGCCTGGATGGCCTAGGTGGCCCAGGCAACTGGAGTTTGTTGGCTACGGAACTATCTCCGATCAAATCACGGAACTATCTCCGAGTAAATCACGAAACTAACTCAGACTCATAGAACTGTACTATATGTCCATCACATTAGTCCTATATGCCTGCTGGCCAAGGAGTACAAGATCTGATCGAATCTATCACGCCCGAAATTAGGCTACTCTCTTATAAATAGTAGCATCAGAGACAGTACAAGGTATGCGCAACTATACCCATTTTGCTTCCTGAATTAGCTTTATTCTTGCTCAGATACACATTGCTAATTCTCACACCGGAGGAGCTTTGCAGGGATCCCTTGCGTAGTAACTCTGTTCTTGTTTTCAAGCTAATTACCAGCTATTTCACCGTAGTATTTTCCCATCAAGACCACGGTGCGAAAATCGGCATCATCAGTGGTTCCGTTGCCGGGAAACGTTTGAAAGCCCCGATATCCAAACAAACAGTTCGAACTCTAATCCGGTGATTATGGCAGGTAACGCGACAACTACTGGCACTGGCAACGATCCTGCTCACCCAACGATTGAACAAATGGGAGCGACTAACATAATGCTAAATCCTGCCGCTGCTACACCACCACAAGTTGGCTCACAGGCGGACAAAACCCTGCATGTCTTAAGGAATCGTAAAAAGGCTACGTCAAAGAAACCCGCAAAGGGCAAGGGTACCCGGGCAAGTAAGAAGGCGGTAGAGCCACAAGCGGGAGCCAGTGATCTACGTGATCTGTTGGATACACGTCGGGCAACCACCGGTATATCCATGTCACCCGAGGTCGATCCGACTGCCCAGGCAGAGGCACTTAAGGCGCAGACAGCCGCGCTTGTTCAGATAATGTTGAATAATCAGCTCTTGCGGTCAATGGGTCAGGCTGAGGTACCCATTCCGGCCGCACTGTTAGGTTCCCAAACACCAGCACCCCAACCTACTAAGGTGGTACCAATTATCCTAAGTGGATCGGGAGGCCCTAGCAGGCAACCTGAGGGAAGACGCTCAGGTATGGGGGCTAGTCATTCTGAGCGGAGAACAGTAGAAGGAAGCAAGTCTAGACAGATCCGGGATGACGAGCGTATGGCCAGGCATATGGGCAAGCAGACACCTTCTCAGAGCAGGGTTAGTGTCCAACACAGACTTCACGACCCAATAGGTTGCGTGAATGAAGCAGTAGGGGGAACAACACGAGAAAGAAGTTGCGAGGGGCCGGGAATCTAATCCGAACCCTCGCATAAGACACAGTGGGCATGTCCACAGACCAACGCAATCGAGGCGATCAAAATCTCCTCGAAGCCGAGCTACAATGTCGCGTGGGTATTCCCTGAAGAGGGGAAGGTCAGCAAGCCCAAAATGGGGGAGATCCCTTGAGAGGAAGCAGTCAAAAATTCAGGCCACCAGCAGGCCCGCCCAAGATGAAGTCCAAGATCTGAGAAGCGTCTAGAGGGCATTGAGACTGAGAAGGCCAAGATAACACCCATTGGTACCCGTTTCAAGCCGTTTGCACGCTGGATCCGAGATTCCCCACCTGACCCGACTATAACATATCCCGCCTTTAATGGATATGAGGGGAAGACCAGTGCACGCGACCATCTCAACCACGTTGAGATGAGACTTGCTCTGCTCACCACGGACGACACAATCATCTGCAAGGCTTTTGTAGGTACTCTACAGGGTAAGGCTGCTACATGGTTCGTCAACCTACCTGAAGGGTCAGTTAAAAGCTGGCCAGATTTGCAGAAAGTATTTATGGGGGAATTCGGAATAGCGGGCGCATTACCCAAGGCAAGAGGCAAGCTAAGTAATGTGAAGCAGAAGCTCGGGGAATCCATTCTGGCATTTGTGAAGCGGTTCAAGGGTGTCTTAGACCAAATAAGCAATATTTCTGATCAGGAAGTTTTGACATGTTTTGAAGGAGGCTTAGCGCCCAACAATCTAAAAACTGAATTCTTTGTTCGCCCGCCCGCAAATAGGGCAGAGCTATTTCAGTTAGCCGAAAGGATAGGTAGTGCCGAAGCGCCACTGGAAAATGAGAAAAAGAAAGAAGAAATGGACAACGCGTGACACGAGGAGAGTGATCTCGAAGACTAATTCAGCTGAGCTTGGTCGCAAAAGGTACCTATTGCGGGCACTTAGTTAGGCTTCATCCTACTCAACTTGTCATGTACTTGAAAATGTTAGCTATCAATAAAACATGTTATTAGTATTTACATACATTCAAAGCATTATGATGAGCACCATAAGGCAAGCAATATGCCAACTCACTAGTAGTCATTTCCTGCCAATAGATAAGGCCCGCTTATCAGCGGGATCCCATAAAAACGCGAGTAATCACGCGAGCAAAAAAGTCAAGCCAATAGGCAAGACAAAAGGCTAAGGATAAGACCCTTGACGGGCACCCACGATGCTAGAAAAAGTCAAGCCAATAGGCAAGACAAAAGGCTAAAGATAAGACCCTTGACGGGCACCCGCTACCAAAAAAAGTCAAGCCAATAGGTAAGACAAAAAGTTAAGGATAAGACCTGCAAATAGCAGGCTCCCTAAAAACGATGCGAGGCTGCGCACATGCTAAAAATGTAGCAAGATCGCGTATTAGGATAAGGCCCTTGATCAGGCATCCACAATGTCAAAAAGTTTAAGCTAAACAGGCAAGACGGACAAAGCCGCTTGCATGCTATGAAAAATAGTATAGGCTATCTACGCTAAAAATGAAGTGACTCATTAGGGTTTTCTAATCAGAGGCCATATTCACACTAAGGCAACACGTCCAAGCCGCTCGAATAGCAGAGGACATATTTTATTTACGCTAGGTCATGAAGAGAAACTAACATAATAAAAGCAGTACACAAAAGCCCAAGTGGTCAACTCTTAAAAGAGGTAAAACCACACTTCCTTACGGACGCATCTTGCAAATTCGAGCCGCGGATAAGGGGCCAAGGTGGCCTCTTAATGGCCTGGGTGGCCTCTTGATGGCCTAGGTGGCCTGGGTAGTCTGGGTGGCCTAGGTGGCCTGAATGGCCTAGCACGAGTCATGCGACCCAACATGCCTTTGGTGTTAGCCATAATGTGCAAAGTTTTTGAAGAGAACGCACTAAAGTAAGATAAAAATAGTACGGAGTATAAAAATAATATGAGTAGGACTCCCAACTAAAAAGTTCTAAATGTCAGTTAAGGCACATGCGTCGTAATGACTCGATGCAGCGAGCAAGAACTAATTGTTGTCACCATCTTTGGCGACATCATCTTCTTCGCCGTCCAAATCACCTCATTCAGATAACATTCAAAGTCTTCAGTTTCTAGATCACGAAGATGCCAGTTCGGATGTAAGTGCACACGTCTTCAGTAAAGGGAGTAAAAGGAGGCTGACTTCACATGGCGGTATGGAGGACCGCATCAAAGTTCTCATTTGGTCGCGGGTAAGCGGTCTCGCGTGTGTATTTATTTATTTAAAGATAATTTTGAAAAACTTTTAAGTATACTCCTTGGTCTGAGCACGTGTTGTATTTTAGCTTAAATTTGCTTGAATCCATAACCTAAAAGTCTAAGACAAGGTGACTAATGGGCCTGCGTGTCTGTTAGTGTGGCAACTTGTACTTAGGCATAGCTTGAACAGCTTAGAGTTGCTAATTGTATAAGTCTTGAAGAAGATAGCCTATAGGACATCGGACGTCCTCTGCACAAATAGGCAAAATTTGATCCAGCAGTCTTACTTTGATATCGGACAAGCTCGTACAAGCCAAGCTTTATCTGCAATGTTGAAGAACTCCAAGAACGTCCGATAGTCATCTCAAGATATGTCCTAACTCAAAGATCTCATTAATTGCGATACAACGTTAACCCGCAAAACGCATTCAATGAAGCTTTCCATTCTTGGCATACAACTCGAAAAGGACATTCCGCCGCAAGCACGCCTACCTATTTTTGGCAAAATGTCGAGACAGATCGTAACTTGCGTAACCGCCTATCGAGCTCAACAACACCATTAGAGCATTAAATGCTCTTGAATTCAAATTGAGCAACTCATGAAGATCTCCAACGGCTCCAAGGTCCTCCCGCATATAAAAGGAGACTTCATGGCAGCATTTATGAGGACTTCAACAACTCCAACTACGAATCTCCATAGTCTTCAAGTTCTTAAAAGCTTAAACGTCCTATTCGTACATTCATTGAAGAGCTTCACACTTAGACGTCTAGTCCATTAAAGCTCTTCATTGATTGCAACACTTAGCTTTTCATAGCTCACGAGAATTGTATCTTATTGATATCAATTCTCCCACACAAACACTTGGTCAACAAAATTTTTGTACACAATCCATTAGAGATTTAGTTTGTAAAATATCTAGTGGATAAACTTAGTACACGATTTTCAAATCCAAAGTTGACCACTTTGGTTGTGGACGTAGCACTTATTTATAAGTGTGAACCATATTAAATACTGTCTACTTGTGTGTGATTGTGAATTATTTGTGTTGCTTAAATTTCCGATTTCCAAACTGAGAACCGCCGATCTTGTCCCGTGAAGATCGCCATTTCCAACTTGTCCTATACTTCACAAGACTTCCGCCCGCAAAATTTTTCTAACTTAAGTGAAGTAAGATTTTTGAATCAAATTTTAAAAATTGGACATAGGCTATTCAACCCCCTTCTAGCCTATATTGAGCAACCTTGGACCTAACAATTGGTATCGAGCTTAACTCTTTGAAAACTTGTTTTTCCGAGATTAACCTCTTGAGAGATTAAAGATCATGGCTGCTCACCAAATGTTGGAAACTTCAAACGTGAACCATTGTCCTGTCTTGGATGAAGTTCACTTTGACATCTGGAAAGATAAAGTCAAAAGACATATGAATTCAATTGATAAACGTTTGTGGAAATGTGTCACGATGGACCCGTAATTCCAATGAAGCCCAATACACCGGCCGCGGTAGATGCAACCGCGAACCCGAAGTACCAAAGCCGAAGAGGAGTGGGATGATGAAGACGAAAGAATGATGCTCGATGGAAAGGCCATCAACATCATTACTAGCCGTGTCGATATAAGCACGTACCGCCAGATTATCAACCCGAACACAAAGAAAGGAGATGTGGGAAGCCATCCTTGAATATCTTGAAGGTGATGGTGAGACAAAGAATAACAAATTATATACCCGCATCCGTAAGTTTGACTCCTTCAAAAGGATCCCAAAGAGTCTCTACGAAGCGCCTATGACAGATTCTATGAGGTAGTCAACTCTTGCTATTCCTTAGGAAAGAAGTATGAAAAGAAAGAAATAAACATGAGATTTCTAAATGCACTAGGCGCTTTATGGCATGTTAAAATTATCGCCATGAAAGAGTCAAAAGATTTAAACAAACCGACTCTTAGAAACCTTTATGCTAGTCTTTCGTTTATGAGCTTGAGATCCAACAAGCTCAAGAAATGGAAAAGAGTTTTAAAAACTTGTCCTTACCACCATATCTATCGAACCTTCCTGTTCAAAACCCGATGAAACACCTTCTACATCCAAATGAAGATGATGATATTCTTTCGACGAAGCCTTTGCTATGTTTGTAAAGAAATATCAACGTTTCAAAAGGTTTAATAAATCATCATCACATAGGCGCCTTCTCACAAACCGCTGTTCCTTATAAAACAACCGCCAACCGAAAAGTTCTCGCTCCTTATAAATCGCAGACCACCAAAAGGACAATGAGCTAGTTTGTTTTAATTGTAGGAAACCAGGCCACTTTGCGTCTCAATGTCCTAAGCCAAAGTATGAATTTTATAAGAAACGTCCCGAGTCTAAATTTCAAAAACAAAAAGGGATGGTGGTCAAGACATTGATGAAAGCAACCTACCTACTTGGTGTGACACCGACACGATGAGGATGACTCGTGATTTTGCCGAAGAAGCCAACATATGCCTTATGGCCGGGAGTCACCACATGATTCGGAGGTCACTACCATTTCAACAAAATGACAAGTGATGATGATGATGAGTTCAATGACCCATCAAAGGGAGAGCTCATCAAAGCAAACAAGGATATGCCGGAAGAATTTTCAAAATTCAAAGCCCTATGTAAAACTTGCCAAGAAGCATGAACTAGTCGTCTCGAGAAATCAACCTTGATGTCTAAGATCAAAGATCTTGATAGACAAAGAAGAAAGTATCAAATTGCAAAAAGAGAACAAAACTTTGATCGAAAAGTGGACTTCCTACTTGAACACATCAAGAAGATAAATTCGAAAAGATGACCTTCAAAAGGTTGTCAATACTTGAATAACTCTAAAGGAAACTTTGATACCATTCTCTCAAACCAAAAACTTTAGATGACAAAACCGGTATCGGTTTCCAAAGTGAGTTCAATGTAGGTAGTCCTTCTAGTTCTCAAAAAGATGAGACATCTCAAGTAATTGCCAAGAATCGGAAGTTTCTTATGACCAGCAGCCTCCCAAAAGGCAAGGACTTGGCTTTAACAAAGTTCCTTTTGTTTATCCCAAGAACACAAAAGACAAGTCCAAAAGAAAGCAATCGCCAAGAATGACTCGCTAATAGGAGTCTCGAGCAACGAAACCCGCCATTAGTCACCCTAAGGAAACAGGATGACTAATAGCAAGTCTAGGAATTCTCACTCAAACCTATTAAATTTGTCAAAGGCAAGACCGCGATCTCAACACCGCCTATAAAAGGGCAAAAGAAGTGAATTCGCCGATAAAAGCTTAAAGGACATGTGCTCAGTAAATACAAAATCTTTTGATAAGAGGTCTACCTATGGTAAACCTAACATCAACAAGAAAAGGCATTATCGCCCTAAGTCCTATAGGCCAATTATCGCCAAAGGTCATTCCAAAGACCGCCGATAATAGAAGCCTCAAAAAGAAATCATTACTCATGTTGAAGGATTTCACAAATGCTCTTTCGCAAATGCCATGGTCATGAGATTCATGAATGCCTTCGAGATTCACACCTAAATCTAGAGGATTTACTCCTCCAAAGGTTAAACAGTGTGGATCCCAAAAGGTTGCTAACCTTGAGGACCCAAAAATAAAAGGGGACCATATTCTTAAATGTCTATATTTCAGAATGCTTTATGGTCACAATGAAGAAGAGAAAGATCTATGGTATCTAGACAAGGATGCTCAAAGCATATGACCGGTGATCCAAATCTTCTCTCAAGCATTGTTGAAGCAAAGGGTCCTCACCATATTTGGAGACAACTCAAAAGGGAAGACCATTGGTTATGGAAGTATAATCGAGGCAATCTTTCTATCAACAAAGTCTCTCTAGTTGAAGGTTTAAAGCACACCGCCGAGCATATCACAATTCGTGATAAAGGTCTAACTCCGTCGCTTTCCTCTAGTCAATGTCTCATAAAGGACAATGAGACATGTTCAACTATCCCGACGGATTCGAAAAGGGAATGTCTATGCCGTTGACCTAAATGCCGTTGGAAGAAAATCAAATCTATGCTTGGTTGCTAGGTCATCAACCGACAACAACTGGTTGTGGCACAAAAGGCTTAGTCATCTAAATTTCAAATACCTGGAGAAGCTATCAAAAGACAATCTAGTTGTTGGTTTGCCTAAAATATCACCGAATCACACGCTTCGCAGAGCATGTCAACTAGGCAAACTACACAAATCTTCTTTCAAAAGCAAGCCTTGCCTATCAACAACTGCACTCTACGCCTCTTGCACATGGATCTGTTTGGACCCGTAACTACTACAAGTCTTGGTGGCGCAAGTATACTCTTGTGGTAGTTGATGATTACTCAAGATTCACTTGGGTAGAGATGATGTCCTCCAAAGATGAAGCATATGACATCATTACCGAACTCTTCGAAGACTACAAACTCGGCCGGATGATATCTCGATGTCGATCGTACAATGGAACAGAGTTCAAAAACAATGGTGTTGCCAAATATTGTGATGACCATGGAATTGGTCACAATTTCTCTCAGCTTGGCACACCTCAACAAAATGGAGTTGCTGAAAGGAAAACGAACTCTCATTGAAGCAGAAAGACAATGATTGCCGAAGCCAAACCGCCTATGTATTTCGGGCGTAAGCCGTGAACACCGCCGCTTCACACAAAACAGTCCATCATAAACAAATTTCATAACAAAACTCCATATGAAATATGGAGAGGCGAGCTCCCAACATTGGATTCTTTAAAATATTTGGTTGTAAATGCTATGTTCTTTACAATGGTAGAGAACATAGAGGTAAATTTGAATCCAAAAGTGATGAAGGAATTTTTCTCGATATGCCAAGTTTTCAAAAGCATACGAGTTTACAATAAAACTTCACTTAAAGTTGTTGAATCTGTACATGTTTCTTTTGATGAATTTGATTTCATTGGGCCACATTTGGCTCCTAAGGTTACTAATGATTCGATGAATATGAGACAGTACGTAATGCCAAGTCCCGATCCCGATCCTCCTTCTTCACAAGAGCTTCCAAGAGTCAACCTATTAGAATCCTCAAACGAACCAACAAATGAACACTCAAAACCCCGAATCCACTTTGCCTTCCACACCGTAAGTCATACAACCTACCTTGGAATTAACCTACCCTTTAGAAAATCAAGCTTCACCACTTCTACTTCTCAAGAATCCAACTCGCGATGCAATAAGACAAATTCAACCTCGAAGTTAGGAAGTAAAAGATCATCCTATCACTCAAATCATTGGAGATCTTAATGTTGGCGTTCAAACTAGACAAGCTTCAAGGAATGAATGCATGTATTCTACCGCATTTGTATCTAACATCGAACCCAAAAGATTGATGAAGCTCGGAAGATCCAAGCCGGGTGAAGCTATGCAAGAAGAGCTAAACCAATTTGACAGATGCCAAGTCCGGTCACCGGTCCCTAGGCCCAAAGAACAAGCAGTTATTGGCACAAAGTGGGTTTTCGAAACAAAATGGATGAAAACGGCAATATTACAAGAAACAAGGCAAGACCGGTAGCCCAAGGATATAGACAGGAGGAGGGTATTGACTATGATGAGACATTTGCTCCGTTGCAAGATTAGAAGCTATCGATTATTCTTGGCCTATGCCTCTTTCAAAGACTTCAAAGTTTATCAAATGGATGTAAAGAGTGCTTTTCTGAATGGAGAACTTCAAGAAGAAGTCTATGTAGAGCAACCTCCTGGATTCATAAACCGCTCAAGAAGAGAAGATGTCTACAAGCCGAGGAAAGCCCTTTATGGACTCAAACAAGCTCCAAGAGCTCGGTATGAGACCCTTTCAAAGTTCTTGACATCTCAAGGCTTTGTAAGAGGTCAAATTGACACTACTCTTTTCATTATGAAACATAAAGGTCATTCCTTACTTGTTCAAATTTATGTTGATGATATTATCTTTGGTTCCACTAATGAAAATCTTTGCAAAAGGTTTGAAAAGCTTATGCAGAGTAAATTTGAGATGAGCATGATGGGAGAGCTCAACTTTTTCCTTGGTCTTCAAATTCAACAAAGTTCAAATGGTATCTTCATCAATCAAGCCAAATATGCAAAGGATGTTATCAAGAAATTTGGTCTTGAAAATGCAAACAACTTCAAGACTCCTATGGCTACTAACCGCCATCTTGACAAAGATGAGAAGGGCAAGAAAGTGGACATGACTCTCTACGAGGCATGATTGGTTCACTTTTATACTTAACGCTAGTAGGCCCGATATCATGTTTGCCGTTTGTGTTTGTGCTAGATTTCAAGCTGATCCAAAGGAGTCTCACCTACAAGCAAATAAAAGAATCATCGATATCCGATAGATACTCCCAATTTGGGAATCGGTATCCTAGAGATTCATCTTTTAATCTTATAGGCTATTCGATGCTGATTTTGCCGCATGTAAAGTTGACAGAAAAGCACAAGTGGGACTTGTCAATTCTTAGGAAATAGACTTGTCTCATGGGCCGCAAGAAGCAAACCTCTGTCTCAACTTCAACAATCGAAGGTAATACATAGCCCGGTAGCCGCTGCCACAACCGCTGTGGATCAAACAAAGAACTTGTTGACTATGAGATTACGATCGCTAATTGTCCTATAATGTGTGACAACACGTCGCAATCTCGATCTCAAAATCCGTCATGCACTCCAAGACAAAGCACATTGATGTGAGATATCACTTTCTTAAAGACCATGTTGAAAAAGGTAACATCGCATGCAATATGTGCCTACAGAGAATCGTAGCGTACATCTTCACAAAACCACTTGATTCAACCAGGTTTGCATATTTAAGAGGAGAGCTTGGTATGCTTGACCTCAATCCTTAACCTTTCGACTAACTATTTAAATCATTTTACAAAATTGTCTAAATGATCTCGCAAATTGAAACTCGCCGAGAAATTGGACAATACCGAGTAAGTCCTTACATGTCCAAGTCGGCAGCCTTTATAGAAAATAGGCACCTAAGCGCGTCGTGCAATCAGTCATTCATCGTGTCATAAATGCGGACTTCAAAATTATCAAATACCATTTATTAACTTGTCGAAGTACAAAAAGGCGAATGATACAAGATTTCTTCACATTTTTCAAAACCGCCATTTGCTAGTTTTCAAAAACCTCTCGACTTCCAATCGCAATCTTCCCAAATCTTCTCAAAACTTCGAATTTCTCTTGTTCTCAAGCGTAAATCATCAATGGTAATGATTTCTACACCTTCTAATTCATTTAAATCAAGTTTTATGATTTGCATTAACCTAATTTGTGCTATTTCGAACTATACATCATTGATGAACCGCAAAATCTTGAAATTGATGTTTGAATCTTGTTTATGTAGCATAAAATTGTGACTTCGGATTTCTTTGATATTATGTCTTCAGCTTACACAATCCCGTTTACTTAAAAATGACAAAATAGGTAGATATTTTGAAACCCAGCTCATGAACTGTTCTTGTCATTTGTCATCATACGCACATGTTTTGGGTTTTAATCAACAAGCACTGTTTGTGTTAATATCGGCCGATCACTCACATCGGCCGTATTTAATCATACCTTCTTATATCTATGTGCGTTCTCATATCCACCAACCGTATAGGCAAGGACTAAATCTTCCAAGGCTACCGACACAACGTCATCCTCTGCATCGCTAAGCCATCTAGGGCTAAACAGCCGAAAATCTTCCACCGAGAATCCTTCCTGTGTCAAGTTATCATCCCGGGATGACAATCGACCGAGATTCCATTATCGCACATCCGCCGGTGATGCCCGCTAAGGATTTAACAATGTGGGCTTCTTCCCTTGTTCCAACTTCATGATACCCACTACAAAGAATGCTTTAGCCGAGGAATTTTACACAAGGATGATCCCGCTCCTCCTCCACCCAATACCAATGAACCGGTCAACCTAAGCTACATCAAAGGTTACATCGAGGCCATTACATCAAATTGACCTATAAGGATATTGGGGCAATCCTTGAACCGCCTATTGAAGGCAAACTAGACTTAACCGATGCTGAATCAACGCTTGCTTGGGAAATGATGCGAGGATCCGCTCAACCCGAAAGGTTTTCTCGAGATGTCCAGAATCTCTTCCCGAAAATGCTTATCACATCGCCATCTCGATCGATAAGAGCATTCTCTTCAAGAATGGGGCAAGAGACATTTTTACATCTCAACAACTTCGTGGACCAAAGCCGTGATTCTTCGAAAGCAACTTAACCGGGCAAAAATCGTCTTCTCTATGCTATCTCAAAGTGTTGCCGACGTCCAATCCAACCCTCCATGCGACGACCTTTCGTAAGGGTCATCAATATCATTCTTCGCAGATTTGAAGAGATCGATGATAAAGTTATCACCGACGACCTCATCAAGGTGTCTAACACCTACGTTTTCACCGTCAACAACGTTACCCGCTACCGGATGATATGGCCAAACGAACAATAGTCGGCTGCCGCCGCTTCTTCCACTAGTGGCACTTCTACCCAAGCCAAGGGTAAGCGAAAAGTCACATGTTCCGAGACCGAGCCACCGCCGAGGAGGAGCCTAAACCTATAGGGCTGAACTTCCCGAGAACTTTGATCTCGAAACTTGATCATGATCCCTATGAACCTTCCGAGCCTCCTTCCAAAAGGCCAAACATTCCTCCACTCTCACTCTCCGTCTCAAGAAAAACCGCAAATCTCGCACTAGATCCGAGGTTGAAAAGGATACCTCTAATTTCAAACCCGCAGATCTATCCAAACCCAAACCTAAACAAACCCTCCTACCCACAGACGAATCCTTTGGCCTTCCTAAAGTCTCATCCACCTCTTCTTCCACACCACCGTATCCGCACCGGTTTCCACTCCGCTTCCCCATCGGCTGTTCCCCACCAGCCAGCTCCCACCAAATCCTCTCCACTTCCTACTTCGCCTCTTCTTCACCTACAAAGTCCACTCATGGCAAGCGCTTTAAAAGAGTGCAAAGAAAAGAGTGCACTTCAAGAACCCGCCGATATAACCTCTCCACCACCTTCACCACCTCTACCTACTACCACTACCACCTCACCTACTTCCTCACCTCCTCACTCGCTCCCATCCAAACAACCCCCACACAAGAACCATCTATCTCACCCGCCACCACCTCTCAACCACCATCTTCCAAACGATCTATCTCTCCCTCTTCCGACCCGCCTACCCCCAAACGCCTCAAACCTAACCCTATAGCCACCTACATCCCGAGGTGCAGATCTGCCGTCCTTCGGGATAAGTGCCTAAGCCCAACCCCGCCGATTCTCGACCCCTACCTTTCTACCCTTGACTACCCCAGAAAATTCCCCGCCACCTATGTCCGCAGTGAAATTATCTTTAAATGGGGTGCTTTCTATGAACCTCTTCCTCCACTGGTCCCAAGAATTCTTCTCCCACAACTCCGCGGTGCAAGATCTCATGATCTTCAACCAATGGGTTGCAATTCACAAGGACCTAGGCCTTCCTCTCCCACGTAATCAACCGTCTCTTCCTTTCTCTCTCTCGCCTAAACCACCGTCTTCACCCTTATCTCGCTATCCTTCCATCCTTCTTCACCCCGTGGTCTACAACTTCATTGATGTAGTCACCACTTACCTTGGCTTCAACCCTTTCATCCCTATTCTATACCGTTCACCTCATCCTATCTCTATCCCTATTCCTTTTCTCATTGGTCATCTAAGGCCTCGATCCCCTCTCATCCCTCCATATTATCCATCCCTTCGTTTGACCTACCCTAGCCAATCCCAACCCTCTACCACCATATTACCATTTCCTCCTCCACCATTCTCCAACATCCTCCACCCACTCCCGCCTTCCACCAATCCTCCACCCTCTCCTACCCAAGCCGCCATCCTTCCCCTCGCAGGTCCATCCTCTCCTCCAACAGTCATCCCGACTCGTCGATACCTATCCCGCCGAGGCCGTTCATAAATTTTTGAAAGACTTTGAGGTCATCTCGTTGACCCGACCAAGGCCCCGCACCCTCTCGCATCGCCTCACATCACCCATGTCCAGCCGATCGCATGACCCAAGTAATGGAAATTTCAAAGGTGCCAAGGCCGCTTTGATGCCTCGCCCGGTCCATCTCGGCCTAACCGCTCTTGCCCCGATCTCGATCTTCCTCCTCGACCTCGCCATCTTCAAAACCAATTGGGACAACCTCGCCACTAAGATGATGCAGATCGTCGACATGGTTGAAGCCGGTTACAAGCTTGTGCTTCACTCCCAACGCCAGCAAATCGCTCGTTCACTCCTCGAGCGACGCGCAATCTTACCTCCAAGCACTTGGCCTTCTATCGCAAAGAGCACATCACTACTTCCAACCGTCTTGCTCTCATTGATACCTCGCTTGCGTCCATGAAGGAGGAGATGGCTAGACTCAACAATGATCGCGGACTAGGCTCATTGAGCATAATGCACTACTCAAACAAAAAAAGCGATCTGTCCTCCGCATTGGCCGATACAAAAGAAGAGTTAGCCGAGGTCAAACGAAAACATCGATCTCTCCTACGACTTGGCCGACGCAAAAGATGAATTAGCGAAGCCAAAGAAGAAATTGCAAAACTAAAGGTCGCCGCGACTCTAGATGGACATCAAGAGGCTATGAGCAATCTTCATCGTGCAGGCAAAGGTCGTGCATCATCTAGGTCATCCTCTCGAACCGGCCGATAAATTTTTGGTATAATCTTTTGCAAAAACTTTGTAATTAAACTCCGTGTTTAATTCACAATGTTTATATTTTAAAATTTTCATGCTTTTTATGAACCGCTTATTATGTGAATGCATGAAAATTAAACCACCGGTTTAAAGACATGTCCTATATTGCCTATTCTCGCATGTTTTTAAATTCGCCTAATTACAAGTGTCCGATGCTTAATTTCCTATTCGTAAACACTTTGTAATTCTTGAATACAATGACCTGTATGTAAGTTCATCTAGGGCATGCTTATTTAATATATCAATCTTTCAAGCATGTTATTACTAGACTTGAACTTGGTCACCGATATTGTATTCGTAGGGTCATGGACTCAAGCAAATAGGAGGAGATTGTTGTATTTTAGCTTAGATTTGCTTGAATCCATAACCTAAAAGTCTAAGACAAGGTGACTAATGGGCTGCGTGTCCGTTAGTGTGGCAACTTGTACTTAGGCATAGCTTGAATAGCTTAGAGTTGCTAATTGTATAAGTCTTGAAGAAGATAGCCTATAGGACATCGGACGTCCTCTCGCACAAATAGGCAAAATTTGATCCAGCAGCCTTACTTTGATATCGGACAAGCTCGTACAAGCCAAGCTTTATCTCGCAATGTTGAAGAACTCCAAGAACGTCCGATAGTCATCTCGAAGATATGTCCTAACTCAAAGATCTCATTAATTGCGATACAACGTTAACTCGCAAAACGCATTAATGAAGCTTTCCATTCTTGGCATACAACTCGAAAGGACATTCTCGCCTAAGCACGCCTACCTATTTTTGGCAAAAGTCGAGACAGATCGAACTTGCGTAACCGCCTATCGAGCTCAACAACACCATTAGAGCATTAAATGCTCTTGAATTCAAATTGAGCAACTCATGAAGATCTCCAACGGCTCCAAGGTCCTCCCGCATATAAAAGGAGACTTCATGGCAGCATTTATGAGGACTTCAACAACTCCAACTCGAATCTTCTTCATCTTCTTCAAGTTCTTAAAGCTTAAACGTCCTATCGTATCCTTCTTGAAGAGCTTCACACTTAGACGTCTAGTCCATTAAAGCTCTTCATTGATTGCAACACCTAGCTTTTCATAGCTCACGAGAATTGTATCTTATTGATATCAATTCTCCCACACAAACACTTGGTCAACAAAATTTTTGTACACAATCCATTAGAGATTTAGTTTGTAAAATATCTAGTGGATAAACTTAGTACACGATTTTCAAATCCAAAGTTGACCACTTTGGTTGTGGACGTAGCACTTATTTATAAGTGTGAACCATATTAAATACTGTCTACTTGTGTGTGATTGTGAATTATTTGTGTTGCTTAAATTTCCGATTTCCAAAGTTGAGAACCGCCGATCTTGTCCTGTGAAGATCAGCCATTCCCAACTTGTCCTATACTTCACAAGACTTCCGCCTGCAAAACTTTTCTAACTTAAGTGAAGTAAGATTTTTGAAACAAATTTTAAAAATTGAACATAGGCTATTCAACCCCCCCTTCTAGCCTATATTGAGCAACCTTGGACCTAACAGCACGCTCACACGGCAAGGAGTAGGGGGCTACTGAAATACCAAAAAATAATACTAAGGACAAAAATGACAATGACATGTGATGTAATGAATCAAACAAGGGCGCCGCATAACAAAGCGGAACAAGGCCGGCTTGGATGGCCTGGGTGGCCTACGTGGCCTGGATGGCCTGGGTGGCCTACGTGGCCTGGATGGCCTTGGTGGCTTGGATGGCCTGGGTGGCCTACGTGGCCTGGATAGCCTGGGTGACCTGGGTGGCCTACGTGGCCTATATGGCCTGAATGGCCTAGGTGGCCCAGGCAACTGAAGTTTGTTGTGACTACGGAACTATCTCTGATCAAATCACGGAACTATCTCTGAGTAAATCACGAAACTAACTCAGACTCATAGAATTCTACTATATGTCCATCACATTAGTCCTATATGCCAGCTGGCTAAAGAGTACAAGATCTGATTGAATCTATCACACCCGAAATTAGGCTACTCTCTTATAAATAGTAGCATCAGAGACAGTACAAGGTACGCGCAACTATACCCATTTTGCTTCCTGAATTAGCTTTATTCTTGCTCAGATACACATTTCTAATTCTCACACCGGAGGAGCTTTGCAGGGATCCCCTGCGCAGTAACTCTGTTCTTGTTTTCAGGCTAATTACCAGCTATTTCACCGGAGCATTTTCCCATCAAGACCACGGTGCGAAAATCGGCATCATCAATTAGTATAAGTAAAAATACATACAATTATAATTAATTATACAAACAATAAACCCCACAAGCACATCAGGTAGATGTGGAACTTGTGTATGCCTTATAAGTGACCACCCACTACCCCTGGGCACCAACCTATACATGGACTTTTTGGTAGCTTGTGGTGGGCTAATTGACCCAGGTGTTTAGTGGGCCAGTGTGTGGGCTATGCATGGCGGACCGGGCTTCAGGCTCAGGTCGTTACAAATGGTATCAGAGCAGATCCCGGCCGAAAATGTGTTGGAACACATCACCCGGGGTGCCGATTCTTTGGGCCACCTTTGGGTCTGACGAGGACGTTAAGGATTCAAATGGGGGAGATTGTAATATTTCATCGCCCGAGGTATCGATCCTTTGGGTCTTGACGAGGACGTCAAGGATTCAAGTGGGAGAGATTGTGATATCTCACATTAGGTAGATATGGGACTTATGTGTGCCTTATAAGTGGCCAACCACTACCACTGGGCACCAACCTATCAATGGATTTTTGGGTGACTTGTGCTGGGCCAGTTGACCCAGGTGCTTAGTGGGCTAGTGTGTGAGCTATGCGTGGCGGACCGGGCTTCACGCTCAGATCGTTACACAAATACTAGTAGCAATTCTTAGTACCTAGTGGTAGGCAACATCGGAAATAATGTAGGAGTATGAATGAAAAAGAGTAGAAGGCTTGCTCATCTTAACCTTTTTCTCATCTTAACTCTAAAGGAATTTCTAAGTTATTCACAAACAACCTTGTAAAAGGATTACCAAAGTTGTATTTCAGAAGAATAAGCTTTGTAAAACATGTCAATGTAGAAAACAAAAAGAAAACTTCTTTTAAGAAAAAGAACAAGCTTGATACTAGAAAACCATTTAGGGCATGTTTGATTTCTCTTATTGGAATTAGATTATGGCTTATGACTTATCATAAGTCATTTTCAAAGTGTTTGATTTAACTTTTGGGTGAATAAGTCATAAGTTGGGTACAAGCCTTTAGAAGCACAATTAACTCATAAGCCATAAGCACCTGTGTTGGTGTTGATGACTTCTCAGGCAAAAACACGAAAGAGATATGAGTTTAATGATATTTTCATAATTTCAAGATTACCCTTCTTCAAACTAGGGTTCAATTCGCTTCTCCTTTCTTCTCCAAACAATAGCCACACTAGAGAGCAACAGAGCACTACCAACCGTGGGTACCTTCGTCCGTCGCTTCTAGGCCAGAAACTTCATCACGACGGTCGCAACAGCTCCCTACCTCTCTCAATTTCTTCGGTCTGCAATCCTCGTCGTCCATATTTGAAGCCCTAAATCACCAGGAGCTCTTCTGCGAGCAACTGTGCTTTTGCTGCAAATCAACCCTCTTCGTGGTAAGTTCTTTCCCGCACATCAACCCTCTTTTAACTGCTATTCTTCTATCTCTCACACACACACACAAATATTAATGATTTTGCTTTCATGATTTTTTTTTTACTCTGATCTATGTGCTTATTATATTTCTTTCAATGAATATATATTCTTAATTAATTTCTCATTGTTTATAGATGCCTGCTAGTGGAAGGATTCAGTGATTGGGGAGTGTTAGTTTTCTACTTTTGGATTCTTGTCACTTTTAAACAATTGAAATATGTTTGCAAGTACAATGCAGTGAATGTCTGATTTTTCTATCAATCAAAAACAAGGGAAAAGAAAGAAAATTAAAGAAAGAGAAAGATAAAATCTATTAGGGGGTGGCTATAAGTTTCACAGTGATAGTCTTTTAGTTTATTAGGCAATTTTATCTAGAGTATTCCTAGTAGTATTAGGATCGGAGAAGCAATAGTAGACTGTAAATATAGATTGTAATTGTTCGTTATAATTGGACTCAAAACTTGATACCAGGACATAAGGTCTAATGTAGACTATTCATAATCAATATTATAATCTGTTGGAATATTGGGGTCAATATATATGGGTGAATGGTTAAGTCACCACAAGAGTCTAAACCCACATTGAATATATACTAGAAAGTATCCTAGTTTATATAGTGGGATATTATGGAGAGTAACATTTAAGTTACAAGCCATGTAGCCATGTCTCGCGCACTAGCTAGCTTTGCTAGCCGTTGGTTGGACAAAACGCTCACACTCATGCTCATGCTCATGCTCACGCTCACGCTCACGCTCACGCACTCGCACTCGCTCGAGCCCGTGCACGTCGCAAAGTTCGCATTGGGCGCTTTCGAGGCGCACTTTGCACTTCGAACGTACGCATCGTCGCGAAGGAGCGATTGGAGCCTTTCTATTTTATAGAAACTGGAAGGGCTGTCACGGACCAACACACCCGTTGGAATGGTGGGCGGCAGTTGGGCTCGGCACAGCCTTGTCCAGATTCGTAGTATACGGCAGTTGGGTTCGAACAGACACCGCTCGATGCCAGCGCACGGTGGGCAGCCGTCACTCGAATAGACACGTCCAGGTTCACTGAACATGCCACGGGATGCATCTTCTGCGAACAGACTCGACCAAGGCTATATAAAGACCCCTCTTCCAGTCATTCCGGTCATCGAAAATACACCCAATCTCTCTCAGTCTAAACAATCCGAAAATCATAATTGTTGTTAGCTATTCCTTCTCCCGTTTTGAGAAAGTTTGAAGAGCAAGTCAGATTATTTGGTTCATCCGTCAACGGTTAGTAAAGTGCAAGTCTAACTTTTGGAAGAAACGTTGTATCTTGGGAGACAATTGCCAATCATCCGTTTGCACCGTTACGGAGGCAATATTTGTCTTAAGGAGATTTGCTTCGGCATACCTCGTTTCAATCATCCGTTTGAAGACATTTAAAGAAAACAAATTATTTACCAACAATCTTAAGACAAATATTTCAGGTATTTATTTTGTTTTTCTTCTACTTCATCTCCTTCTTATTTGATTTTCTGTTTTCGTGACAGAAAATGGCTAATGGAAATGAATCCACTAGTGAAACTGTTGCAACCACTCCGGGTGCGTTTGCAAGCACTACAAGTGCAAATCAGCTTGTTATGCCACCGGCCTCGCAATACGAGAAACCCGAAAGGTTCAATGAAACCGATTTCAAGCGTTGGCAACGAAAATGTTGTTCTACCTCACAACGCTTGGATTGGTGAAGTTCTTGCGTGAAGAATGTCTGTAGCGGAAGGTACAATGGACAAGGCAGCACAATTGGCTATTGACGCATGGAAACATGCGGATTACCTATGCCGAAACTACATTTTGAATGGGCTAGACAACACATTGTATAATGTGTACTACTCAATTCAAACCGCAAAAGGACTTTGGGAATCTCTCGACAAGAAATACAAAACCGAAGATCTTTGGAACAAAGAAGTTCTTTGTTGCAAAATTTTTGGATTTTAAAATGATTGATTCTAAAGCGTAATGAATCGGGTTGAGGAGATGCAAGTTCGTTGCATAACATTGAAGCCGAAGGCATGCAATTGAGCGAGTCTTTCCAAATTGCATGTATGATCGAGAAGCTGCCTCCTTCATGGAGAGATTTCAAAAACTATCTCAAGCATAAACGCAAGGAGATGTCAATGGAAGACTTGCTTGTTCGTCTTCGTATTGAAGAGGACAATCGTGGTGCGAAAAGAAAGCCGCACGGAACATGGAAGCAAAGGCTAACATGGTTGAAGACTCCGGCCTAAGAACAACAAAAGAAAGCGTGATGACTCTTCTAAGAACAAGAAGACAAGTAATGACAACAACAAACGCTTCAAGTTCAAAGGGGACTGCTACAATTGTGGGAAAAGCGGTCACCGGGCAAAGGATTGTCGAAGCAAGAAGAAGAAGCCTCCCCAAGCAAACATAACGAAGTGGATACTCTCTACGGGTGTTTCCGTAAGTCGTCATTGTTGTATGTGAAGCCAACTTGGTGTCAAACGTCAAAGATTGGTGGGTGGACAGGAGCCACTCGTCACATATGTGCCGACAAAAGCTTGTTTGCGAATACAAGAAAATGGAACGTGAAGATTTTCTCTATATGGGAAATTCCGCAACCTCCAAAATTGAAGGTATTGGGAAGGTGATCCCGAAGTTCACATCGGAAAGGAGCTTACTCTCAACGATGTGATGCATGTACCCGACATAAGGAAGAATTTAATTTACGGTTCATTGCTTAGTAAGAAAGGTTTTAAAGTTGTATTTGAATCCGATAAATTTGTACTTACTAAGGGAGGAATGTATGTTGGGAAAGGATATTTGCTAGATGGCTGTTTAAGGCAAACGCCGTTGTAGTGGACAAGAAGTCCAATTATTTGTACCCATAGGCTATTAATAAAATCGACAATTGTTTACTTGTGCGAGTCTTCTAATTTATGGCATAGTCGCTTAGGACATGTGAATCGTGCTTCTTTAAGAAAGCTTGTCGGTTTAGGACTTATTCCAAAACTTGATTCAATAAAAGATCACAAATGTGAAATTTGTGTTGAAGCAAAATTTGCAAAGAAACCTTTTAAATCAATTGAAAGAACTAGCCAACTGTTGGGTTTAATTCATAGCGATATATGTGACTTAAAATTTGTCCCAACTCGTGGCGGTAAGAAATACTTTATTACTTTTATTGACGATCAAAGTAAATATTGTTATGTCTACTTGTTAAGTAGTAAAGATGAAGCAATGGATGCTTTCATCACTTACAAAAATGAAGTTGAAAATCAACTTGAAAAGTCAATTAAAGTATTAAGGTCGATAGGGGTGGTGAATATGAATCGATAGAGTCTAGTGACTTATGTTCCAAATTTGGAATCATTCATCAAACAACCGCACCTATACTCCGCAAAATGGTATTCTGAGAGGAAAAATAGAACTTTAAAGGACATGGTCATTTGCATGCTTGTAAGTTCTGGTTTACCACAAAACTTGTGGGGGGAAGCAGTGTTGTCTGCTAACTTTGTGTTGAATAGAATTCCACACAAGAAAACTGGTTCCATACCATATGAATTGTGGAAAGGAAGAAAACCTTCCTACAAATTCCTCAAAGTGTGGGGGTGCCTAGCAAAGGTTGCCGTTCCACCTCCTAAACGGTCAAAATTAGGACCTAAGACCGTTGACTGTATATTCATTGGGTATGCAATGAATAGTAGTGCGTACAGATTCTTAGTACATAAATCTGAAATAAATGACATTCATGTCAATACAATAATTGAATCTCGTGACGCTGAATTTTTTGAGGACGTGTTCCCTATGAAAAGGAATATTTGTGAAAATACTCCTAAGAGACCACGTGAAAGTGCTTCGAAAATAATGAGGATCTTGAACCAAGAAGAAGCAAAAGAGCTAAAAGCGCTAAAACTTTTGGTCCAGATTTTATCTCTAATTTTATGATTGAAGATGAGCCTCAATCATTTAAAGAAGCCATGGACAGCTCAGAATCCACATTCTGGAAAGAAGCTGTAAATAGTGAAATTGAATCCATCTTAAGTAACAACACTTGGCAAGTGGTTGATCTTCCAAAAGGTTCTAAACCAATAGGATGCAAATGGATTTTCAAAAGGAAATTAAGACTAGATGGTTCCGTGGATAAATACAAGGCTCGTCTTGTTGCCAAAGGATATCGTCAAAAGGAAGGGTTTGATTTCTTTGACACATATCCTCCAGTTACCAGAATTACTTCAATTCGAATCTTAATAGCCATTGCCGCATTGTACAAATTGTAGATACATCAAATGGATGTGAAAACTGCATTTTTAAATGGTGATTTGAATGAAGAAATTTACATGGAACAACCCGAAGGCTTCAAAGTAAAAGGACAAGAGCACAAGGTGTGCAAACTTGTTAAGTCCTTGTATGGTTTGAAGCAAGCTCCTAAACAATGGCATGAGAAATTTGACAATGTCATGACTAGGAATGGTTTTATCACAAATGAATGTGATAAGTGTGTGTACTCAAAGAAATTTGGTAACACATGTATTTGTTTGTTTATATGTAGATGACATGCTCATATTTGGTCATGACATTGAAGTTATAAATAAAACAAAGAAAATGTTTACCAATAACTTTGATATGAAAGATATGGGTGAAGCAGATGTAATCTTGGGAATGAAAGTCTCTAGAACCTCCAATGGAATTAATTTATCTCAAACACATTATGTAGATAAAATGATTGAGAGATTTAATTCTCATGGTATTAAAGAAACTAGTAACCCATTTCTGCCCCATATAGTTCTTCGCAAGAATACGGGAATGCGAAACAACGGTTAGAGTATTCACAAATCATTGGAAGCCTAATGTACTTGATGCGGCACAAGGCCGGATATAGCTTACGTTAGTAAGCTAAGTCGTTTTACTAGTAATCCTAACAATGAACATTGGAATGCATTATTAAGAGTATTAGGATATATAAAACGAACTAGAGAGTATTCATTGCACTATAGCAACTATCCTCCGTAGTTGAAGGATATAGTGATGCAAATTGGATATCGATACGAGATGAATCCAAATCTACTAGTGGCTATGTATTTACTCTCGGTGGAGGTGCCATATCATGGAAATCTTCTAAGCAAACGTGTATAGCTCGATCAACGATGGAATCTGAGTTTATCGCTTTAGATAAAGCTGGTGAAGAAGCTGAATGGCTTAGAAACTTCTTAGAAGATATTCCTCTGTGGCCAAAACCCGTGCCTGCTATATGTATACATTGTGATAATCAAGCAGCTATAGCTAGGGCAGAAAATTTTATATATAACGGCAAATCTCGACACATACGTCGTAGACATAACACCGTTAGACAGTTACTCTCAAACGGAACAATTTCTATTGATTTCGTGCGATCAAAGGATAACCTTGCGGATCCATTTACTAAAGGTTTATCTAAGGAGAGAATAAAGCGTGCATCGACAGAAATGGGGCTAAAGCCTAAACAAATATAAGTCAACTTGACGGAAACCTAACTGGCGATGGAGATCCCACGGACTAGGTTCAATAGGAAAACTAGTCATGATTGATTTGAGAGAAGCACTAGGAAGTTTATCTTCATCCCATTTCTATAATGCAAAAGTCTTGCCTACAATATGGTAGAGGTTAAGCTATTGCTTTTAATGATGACTATATCTTGTAAATTAGTACAAGTGGGGTAATGTAGGATACTCTTTATAGCACATCACCTATGTAAGTGTGAACGTGGCTGTTCGTTGAGAAATTTTCTTAGGCAAATTCTCTAAAGCACTAGCGAACCAAGAAAGTTCGGGGAAATAATGAACACAATAGAGAACCAAAATCGATATGAAAATTTAATGTGTTTGGTCTATTGTTTAAACTTACAATAACGCTGACAGTTCAATACGTTACGTACAGATCAGCCAAGTAAGTTCGATAGATTCTTACTAAAGAAGGTTCAAAGCGAAAGCCACCTATCTTGATGCATTGATTTTCAGCTATGCTCTTCTTCTTCTTTCTTTTCCGTGTCGACTTCTTCCATTCATGTGGGGGATTGTTGGAATATTGGGGTCAATATATATGGGTGAATGGTTAAGTCACCACAAGAGTCTAAACCCACATTGAATATATACTAGAAAGTATCCTAGTTTATATAGTGGGATATTATGGAGAGTAACATTTAAGTTACAAGCCATGTAGCCATGTCTCGCGCACTAGCTAGCTTTGCTAGCCGTTGGTTGGACAAAACGCTCACACTCATGCTCATGCTCATGCTCACGCTCACGCACTCGCACTCGCTCGAGCCCGTGCACGTCGCAAAGTTCGCATTGGGCGCTTTCGGCGCACTTTGCACCGCACGCACGCATCGTCGCGAAGGAGCGATTGGAGCCTTTCTATTTTATAGAAGCTGGAAGGGCTCACGGACCAACACACCCGTTGGAATGGTGGGCGGCGGTTGGGCTCGGCACAGCCTTGTCCGATTCGTAGTATACGGCGGTTGGGTTCGAACAGACACACCGCCGATGCCAGCGTGGGCAGCCGTCACTCGAATAGACACGTCCGTGTTCACCGAACATGCCACGGGATGCATCTTCGCGAACGCACTCGACCAAGGCTATATAAAGACCCCTCTTCCAGTCATTCCGGTCATCGAAAATACACCCAATCTCTCTCAGTCTAAACAATCCGAAAATCATAATTGTTGTTAGCTATTCCTTCTCCCGTTTTGAGAAAGTTTGAAGAGCAAGTCAGATTATTTGGTTCATCCGTCAAAGGTTAGTAAAGTGCAAGTCTAACTTTTGGAAGAAACGTTGTATCTTGGGAGACAATTGCCAATCATCCGTTTGCACCGTTACGGAGGCAATATTTGTCTTAAGGAGATTTGCTTCGGCATACCTCGTTTCAATCATCCGTTTGAAGACATTTAAAGAAAACAAATTATTTACCAACATAATCTGCACTTTTTGTTTATGAAAGATTGGATTTACAATTGACTTTTTACTTAGTTAACTTCAATTTCATACTTATCTTAATGCTTAAGTATTGAAGTTCAGACTTTTGATGAGGAGGAAATTTTAAATTACTTTTTTTGCAGATTGGTCTTAGTTCACGAAGAAATAATGGGAAAAGTTGGAGATTTTAAAATATAAAAATACTAGTAGAAAATTTCACCATTGATCTTTGCCTTAGTTGCTTATATGTGAACTAACATGACAACTTTTTTTGTGTGATACGTATTAGAAAAGTTGAAAAAATATAAAGATTTATATACACTATCCTTGAGTTCATTGATTTAGATTTTAGCTTTTGAATGTTCAATACTTTGATATGGTAATTATTATCTAGTTTCTTCTTTTACTTTTTATCTGCTATTTTATTTCTTTGAAGAAATTTCTTTTGTGCAATCATGATTGGAGAAGTGGGTTTGTGTTTTTCATTGTATTAAAAAGAAGAATGGCATCTCGAAAAGATCAATCGCAAACGAAAGCGAAAGGGAAAATGCCAAGCACGTCACAAGGAACAAATGAGAAGGCCAATTGGGAACCAGTACACCATGAACTTTTTGTTAATCTTTGTGCTGAACAAGTTTTAGCAGGAAACATGCCTACTACATGTTTGAGCAAAGAAGGATGGAAGAATGTAAGGAACGCGTTTAATGGACAAACAGGAAAACAATATGTCCAAAAACAATTTAAGAATCATTGGAATCACTTTAACAAAGATTGGATTTTGTGGCGTTCTTTGCTTCATGGAGAAACTGGGCTTGGTATTGATCACGCTTCGGGTATCGTCGATGCTTCAAATGAATGGTGGGAAATAAAAACTTCAGGTATATATTGAGATATGAGACATATATATATATATATATATATATATATATATATATAACTGAGCATTTTATTGAAATGGTACTTTTTTTTTTAACATGTATTCTTATATATTTTTGCTAAAATTGCAGACAGTTCCTAAAGTAGTCAAGTTTAAGAATAATCCATTAACTCATCTTTCAAAATTGGAAATCATGTTTTTGGATACCGTTGCTACCGGGGAATCTGCATGGACCCCTAGTTCAGGTGTTCTTCTACCACGCATGCGTGATGCAAATAGTGATGCTGAAGAGAGTGACGAGGATGACAATATTCAACCAATTGACGATATTATGGGTGACATAGAGAGTGGAGCTGAGAAGACAAGAAAAAGAGGATCCGTAAGTGTATCACGTCCGTGTAAGACAAAGGCAAAAAGAGTTACTACCGCTGCTAAGTTGTTCAATACACTTGAAAAAATTATGGAGGCGGTGACTAATGATAGTGTGTCAAGTGTTGGAAATTCGGGGTCTCGATATACCATGGGCACTTTTCTTGACATCATGAGCAAGATTCTAGGAGTCAAGATCGCTGATCCATTGTACTTGTTTGGGGCACATTTGTTTAAAAGAGCTGAAAATCGGGAGATGTTTGTTGAAATACCTAGTGAGGCACGTCTTGCATGGTTGAAGGCCGAACAATATATTTTCAACCATTGAGTGACAACAAGTCATTAACCATCCTTTTCTACATGTCTTCTTGTTATGGTCGAACAAGAATTATGACTTTCTTTATTGGCGAACAAGTTTTGTCGATTATGTGTGTTTAGAACTTTAAATATGTTGTTATGTTTCTTATTATAATGAGTACTTTTTATTTAGATTGATGATGGTTTAATTAGTATATAATGAGTACTTTTTAATATTATTTTTTTGCAGTTGTAATGGAAAATAATCATGAAGACGACGTATTCGAGAATAACAAAATTGCTTCCAATAGGAAGAAAAAATTTGCTTTGATCGGTGGGCTTATTGGTACTTATTTATTTCAAAAATATGCAACTAAATCTCCATATAAAACATCACAATTAGCAGGGTGGAAGTTTGTTTCAGGTGTGCTTGAAAGTGATACAAGTTGTCATAGGATGTTTCGCATGTCTACAGCTGGATTTTTTTAGCTTATGTGAGTTATTGCAAGAAGAATATGGGTTAGTTCACAGTAGAGATGTTAGAGTGGAAGAGCAGGTGTCAATGTTTCTTTTGATAGTTGATCACGGTATGAAGAATAGGGTGATTTCAGAGTTGTTTAACAGATCTGGTGAAACTGTTAGCAAGTTTTTTCACAGTGTTCTTCGTGCTACTACTAAGATGTCAGTTGATTGGATAAAGCCTTCGAATTGTACCGAAACACATGCTCACATCAGGAACAACAAAAAGTATTGGCCACATTTTAAGGTACCCAAAGTCACATTTTGAAAGATCACTGTTTGTTATTACTATTATTAACTTTATTGTTTCCTAACTTATTTATATACATGATTTATTGTTTCTTAACTTATTTATTTATAGGATTGTATCGATGCCATAGAAGGCACTCATGTACGCATTACTATCCCTGTTGAGGAACAACCTCAATTTATTGGCAGAAAAGGGTATCCGTCTCAAAATATATTGGTTGTATGTGACTTTGACATGTGCTTCATATATGTAAAGCCGGGATGGGAGGGAAGTGCTCATGATACACGTATTTTCTTACATACTATTCAAGATCCCTTATCAAATTTTCCTAAGCCTATTCCACGTATGTCTCATATTATGAATATTTTAATAAATTTCATATCTTAATTTTTTTTTTTCTAAATTATATACGTTATTTGTTTTGTAGCTCAATTTTACTTGGTTGATGCGGGGTATCCTAATAAAATTGGGCTTCTTGCACCATATAAAGGGGAACGATATCATCTACCTGAGTTTCAACGTGGTGAGAAACCACGAAATGCACATAAGAAGTTCAATGTTGCTCATTCTTCATTGAGAAGTGTGATTGAAAGGACTTTTGGAGTTTGGAAAGCTAGATGGAGGATTTTTGCTGACATGCCTGCTTATAGTTATGAGGATCAAATTTGTATGGTTTGTGCAACAATGACGATTCATAATTTCCTTAGGAGAAGAAACATTGAGGATGATGAGTTTTGAGCTTATGATGTCGACCCTAACTTATTGCCCGAGGTTGAGGATGATGACCCCAATGTAGTCGATCAAACACCCAACTCCTTTTTGGGTATTGCTGATCCAGAGATGGAAGCTATGAGAAATGCAATGTGTTATCAAATATGTAATAATATTTTCCATTAAATGTATTTATAGGTATTGTAGTTCAATGAATATTTCCATAAAATATGGAGCTTGTTATCAACTTGAACTTATATATGTATGTAATTTGTGTTTCTAATTTTCTTTATTTACATCATCCGCATGTTTGCTCGAAGAATTCTCTTATTAGTATTATTCTAATTTAAATTATTGATAACTTTGTTTACAAATTGTTTGAAAAATAATTTGTTCATTATACCCTTATAGTTCAACAAATAGGTAAAAGACATTCTTATTTGAGGGTATTTTAGTCTTTTTATTTTAATTCAGCATTTTTTCAGCTTAACAATCAAACAATCAGACTAACTTATGACAGCTCATCAGCACTTCAAAAAGTTAAATCAAACAACATCAGTTTATCAGTCCATCAGTCATAAGTCATCAGTGATAACATAAGTCATTACCCATCAGTTAAATCAAACAGACCCTTAGACTATGGAACATACTTGTGGGAAAATGAAATCATTCTCATGCTCTTCTCTGGTAAAAAAGGAACAGCCGAATTTATAAAAATAAAAGGTAATACTTTGGGCACAAAGAAGTCACAAAAATTTGTTCACAAAAGTCTTGTTGTCAGTTTTTGATTAATTTTTTTATTAGTTAGTGGCGGGCACGTAAATTATGCAACCAATTATTAACCACCAACGAAAATTTTGTAAACAATTTTTTTTTTACTTTTTTTGTGTCCATAACATTGCTCAAAAACAAAATACTCCAAGAATCGGGTAGAACAATGTATTAGCGTCATCAATGGGCTAGAGAAAAAAACTATGGTACGTATTTATGGGCTTAGAAAAGCAACCATCATTCGAATGGAGGCGAACTAACATAAATAGAGAGAACAGTCAATGCTTACCAAGAAAAATAAGATATTGCACCAAACAAAAATTAAGAAAAAAGTATATCATGAAAGTGAGTGGTCACACTATTTACTTAATCTATAACTAAAAAAATATATATTGCAATAATTTAATCACTGAGCTTAATCAACTCTTTCAATAAATGCAACTAGATAATTATGTTAAAAATAAAGTATGTCTCAAATTCTAATATAGAATCATTTTTTGCAATTTGGTTTGTTTTGGTTTTTATTGGTGGAGCCCATATAGTTAACACTTTGGTCAAACCGCAAGGACGTTGTATTCCATGGCGGAAAAGGAAATAGTTAACCAACTTTACTATTCCAATTATAGATTGGATTAGTCTAGGCGGTGATTTATTGTATTATAAAAGAGTCCGTTCCTTTTCTATTAGACACGAGCCGAAGGGACGGATGACGGACATGGTGGTCGAGGGTTTCAAGGTCTTGGCAGTGTTAGACAAAATATTGCGTAACTATTTTGGGCTGTGAGAGGTGTGGTACTCTGTGGGATCGTGTCAATCATTGTAACTCTAATCCTAGGTAGGGTGAGTACATTGAAAACTCTCTATTGTTATTCCTCATCATTTATAGTGGATTTGTTGCTTGCCTTGAAGTAGATTAAACCACGCAAATCATCTGTTCCCTTTTGTTTGATTTCGTTATATTTTCTATTTTCTTGTCATTATTTCTCCAAATACTTGGTACTTTTATTTTCGACTAATTCTCTTCCGCATTGAATATGGAAACTTGAAATTCTTAAACCAAGAATATCCTTGTTTTTATAACAAATTGGTATTAGAGCTTTGGGATAGTTGAAATTATGCAAGAGATTGGAGTTTTGAAGATGGGGGACGTTGGAAATTCTACGCAATTCCAATTGGAGAAATTTTACGGAAGTAATGACTTTAATTTGTGGGAATTTAAAGTTAGGGATGTGTTGATCCAAACAGATCAAGAGATTGCTTTGGAAGGAAAGGAAGCAAAATTCGACGATATGAAGGATGAGGTATGGAAGAGAATTGATCAAAAAGCGGCTAGCACTATCCGGCGATGTTTCGCGGATAATGTTCTCTACAACGTTATCTCCAAAAAATCTGCGAAGGCATTATGGGAGAAGTTGGAGAGTCTCTACATGGGGAAATCTATGTCAAACCGGTTGTACCTAAAGAAGGAGTTATTTAACTTCACGATGTCTGAAGGTACGAATATTCATGATCACTTGAATGCTTTTAACAAGATACTTTACGAGTTGGCTAATATCGGTGTTAAAATTGAGGATGAAGATCAGGGTTTAATTTTGCTAAAGTCTTTGCCACCATCTTTCAAGTATTCAGTTACTACTGTTATGCATGGAAAAGACAAGCTTACTTTGGGTGAGGTACAAATATCATTATTAACGGATGATTCTATGAACAAGGGTTCTAAGAATAATAATAATAGTGATGCTTTGTATGTGGGAAGCAAAGTTAATTATGTCAGAAATTCGTCCGGTAAAAGTTCAAGTGGTGGTGAGAAGAAAAAGAAAACTTCCAAGATAAAGTGTTGGCATTGCAATGAGATAGGTCACGTTGTTCGTAATTGTTAAAAACTCAAAGATGAAGTGAAGAAAGAATTGAATTCTAATGCTAATATTGTTACTTTCGATGAGGGTGGTATTAGCAATGACGAGAATAGCGGTGATGTAATTAATGTGACCGTGGGTGGTGCTAATCTACGGACTGAATGGATTCTTGATTTCGGTTATTCTTTTCACATGTGTTCCAATAGAGATATGTTTTCTACTTATAAGAGTGCAAGTGGTGATGTATTTTTAGCGGATAATTTTTCTTGCGAGATTGAAGGTGTTGGGACAATTAAAATCAAGACTCAAGGTGGAGTGAAAACGCTAACCGAAGTTTGTCATATTCCGAACTTGAGGAGGAATTTAATTTCTTTGGGTTCCTCGGATTCGAAATGTTGCAATTACACAGTTCATGATGGAAAGATGAAAATCATTCGTAGTGGCCGTTTTTTTATGGGTGGAAACAAAAAGGGTAACTTGTATTTACTACAAAGGAGTGTCATTAATTCAAGGTGGAGCTCATGCTATGTTTCAAAGTGAAGATGCCAAGTGTGAAGAAAATGGAAGTATTCAGTTTTGTAGTATTTCATTGAGCGAGTTCAAGGGTTGTTTAGACTCGTGTGTTTGAGATCAATTCTAGGCACCCATGGTGGGGTGCATGACGGGCAAGCTGTTAGAATTTTATGGACTTATATATGTGTGTATATGATTAATATGTGCATTTGGCCATACAGACGTGTATGCACTGCAGCTTGATCGTACATTTCATGTTATTTAAATTTAATAGGCCTAATTAAAGTGATCTACTAAGTTATATGGGCCTAAGTCATCTTTTAATAAGTATGAGGTTTTATTGAATATGTGTAGAGACCTAAAAGGAGCTAATTGTCAATTTATAATGGGCCGGTTGATAATTAGGTCAAATTATCACTATAAAAGGTTATGGTCCCAATTGAGCGTAGGGTTACAATCTTTTCTCTCTGTCGTCCCATTAGCAAGAGAAAGCCTAAAGATACTACGCGTCAATTGGAAGACGCATAATCAAGAAACAATCATTCTCATGGATTCAGGTACGCTTCCGCATCTAGTTTATTGTTTCGGGTAATTCCTATATGAGAGTTAAGATCTATGAGTTTTAATATTCATTATTTTTAATTCCATCAAGTGGTATCAGAGCACCTTCATATCAGGATTATCTGAATATTGGTTTTCGAGTTGTATATTGGTTAAATGATTCACTCAAAGCCTCAAACTGTATTGGGGTTTTAAACTTTGTTTTTTCTTAAACTACTTTTATAACTTTAATAATCAGTGGATCCAGTGGACCATTTTGTTTCTTTTTGAGCGTGAATTCAGCCAACATGAGAGACCTTTGGATTCAACCTTTAAAAAAAAAAAAAAAAAAATTATCTTTCCTACGCCTCTTAACATAGTTGGGGCGGCTGCGGCTGCTATAGACTTGCGGCTTCTTAAAAATAGGGCTGCTGCTGTGAAGTTTTGTTGAGCAAAGAAGGCTGCATTTTTTTTTTTTTTTTCTCTTCTTCGCAGATTTTTGCTTGGTAATAGTATCAAGACTGTAAGCCATACTATTTTTCATTGCTTTCTATAATGAAAGATTGATCATTCCTGCCCATGAATGTAGGCTTTACCGAACCATGTAAAATCCTTTTTTATTTTTAATGATTTATTAAAGTTTGTTTAATCATTATTATAAAATAAATGCCTATTTTGAATGTTTATTAATATGAATTCATGATAAACAACCTTGATTATGCATTTATGCTTTATATGCAATGATTTTGTGTATTATCATGGATTCAATTTTTGATTCAAAATGACGAAGGTTTTGCTCAGTATATTTGAGCATGTCTGGTAGTTCATATTAATCAATTGATGCAGCATGTTACAAAAGTAATCTCTCCTTTTTATATTTTTTAATTTTGAATTACTAAGATGTTTTGTGTATGCAATTTTCATGCGGATAATGATCAGCCAAAAGGAAGGTTATTATCGTCTGGCAGAAAATCAAATACACTTGTGGTAGTAAACATGTGATGATTATTAGGTGTCCCTGTGGGTGTTGGGTCGGTCAAAAGAAAGGCTCAACATTTGACTGGATTTTATTGTCAATGTTTGATTACTACACCAAGAAAATCACTTGCAAATTAATTTTCTGTCAAAAGACTAGGATTAGTGTTGTGCCGATTTTCTTGTAATAGGAATGGTCATTTTGAATTAATTTAAACTTATCTGCTTAAGGTTTTGTTTTAGTTTATGTGAGCTTATTTAGTTTTGTTTTCATTCTCTGTTCAGTTAATACATCTGCTGCAACTGTATCTGCTAATATCAACTCCATTCCGGTACTTAATGGTACCAACTTTAAGGACTAGAAAGAGAACGTTATGATTGTTCTCGGTTGCATGGATCTAGACCTTGCTCTACGGGAGCAGCATCCCACTGATCTTTCAGCTTTAAGTACCTTTGATGAAAAGAGGGAAATGGAAAAGTGGGACCGCTCAAATCGCATGAGTCTAATGATCATGAGGCGTGCAATTCCAGAAACATTCAGGGGCACTATGTCCGAGGAAAAGGTTGCGACAACGTTTCTTCAGGAGCTTGAAAAGCGCTTTGCCAAGAATGAAAAATCGGAAACAAGTTCTATTTTACGTAGTCTTGTGTCCATGAAGTATAAAGGCAAAGGGAACATAAGGGAGTACATTTTGGAGATGTCTCTTTTGGCATCAAAACTAAAGGACCTTAAGTTAGAGTTGTCTGATGACTTGCTCGTTCATTTAGTTTTGATATCTCTTCCTACACAATTTAATCAGTTTGTGGTCAGTTATAATTGCCAGAAGGAGAAATGGACTCTTAACGAGCTCATTTCACATTATGTACAAGAAGAGGATAGAATGAGACATGAAAAGACAGAAAGTACTCATTTGGCAACATCTTTCTCGGGCACCATCAGGAAAAGGAAGGGTAAGGAAACTGCGGATTTGGACCCAAAGAAGAAGCAACAGAAGGTGTCCAAAGGACAAGATAAGGAAATGGGCTGCTTCTTTTGCAAGGATCCTTCTCATGTGAAGAGAGAGTGTGCTAAGTACCGCGCTTGGCGCGTGAAGAAAGGTAAACCTCTCATTCTTGTTTGTTCTGAGGTTAATTTGGTTTCAGTGCCTAGACATACTTGGTTGTTAGATTCTGGTGCTACTACTCACATAAGTGTGTCTATGCAGGGTTGCCTGAGTTGCCGCAAGCCAAGTGATGCTGAAAGATTCATCTATGTGGGGAATGGCAATTCAGTTGAGGTTGAAGCAATAGGAACATTTAGGTTATTGCTTAAGACTGGATTTTATTTAAATTTATTTGAGACACACGTTGTATCGTCTTTAGACGGAATTTGGTTTCTATTTCTATTTTGGACAAAGAAGGATATGTTTGTTCTTTTGGAAATAATGGATGCCGTCTCTTTTATGATTCTAAATTTATTGGATCCAGTACTTTATCAAATCATGATAACCTATATTTGCTTGATACAGTTACCTCATTTAATGAAAACCTGCACATTGAATCACGTGGCACTAAACGAAAATTAACAAACGAGAATTCTTTATCATTATGGCACAAGCGCTTAGGTCATATATCAAAACAAAGAATTCAAAGGCTTGTGACAGACGGGATTCTCGATACACTTGACACATTGGAAACCGAAATATGCGTTGAGTGTATTAAAGGAAAACAGACAAAAAAGAGAAAATCAGGTGCCGAGAGAGCTAAGGATGTCTTAGAACTAATACATACAGACATTTGTGGGCCATTTCCCACACCTTCGTGGAATGGCCAAGAGTATTTTATAACATTCATAGATGATTACTCTCGTTATGGCTACCTATTTTTAATAGATGAGAAATCTCAAGCTTTGGACGTTTTCAAGAATTTTAAGGCTGAGGTTGAAAACCAACATGGCAAAACCATTAAGAATGTCATATCTGACCGTGGTGGAGAATACTACGGCAAAAATGACGGTTCAGGTGAACAACGTCCAGGGCCTTTTGCCAAATTCCTAGAAGAGTGTGGAATCGTCCCACAGTACACCATGCCAGGTACACCTAACATGAATGGTGTAGCTGAAAGACGAAATAGGACCTTAAAAGATATGGTAAGAAGTATGATTAGTCATACCACCCTACCTGATTCACTCTGGGGAGAGGCACTTAAGACTGCAGTTTATATCCTTAATAGGGTTCCGACAAAAGCTACGACCAAAACCCCTTATGAATTATGGACGGGCAAGAAACCTATCTTAAAACATTTAAACATTTGGGGTTAGCTGAGGCAAGGCCTTATAGGCCAAATGAAAAGAAATTGGACTCAAGAACGGTTAGTAGCTATTTTGTTGGATATTCTGAAAGATCACTAGGTTTCAAGTTCTATGATCCAAAATCTAGAACTTCCTTTGAGACACGAAATGTTCGGTTCTTTGAGGATATTGAGCTTTGGGGGGGAGGGGGAGATAAGGTAAGAGACTTTGTCTTTGAAGAGGATTCGGTTACTATTCCTCTTCCTACAGTTGTCCTTGACCATAATCAGGATCTTACTCCTAACACGGTTCAAGAACAACATTTGGAACAACAAGACAATGTTGAAGTTCCCCTTGACATAGGTCAACCAGTTGTTCATGAGGAACAAGCTCAACAACCTCAAGAACCAGTGCCTTTAAGGAGATCCACTAGAGAGAGGAGAAGTGCAATTCGAGATGACTTTATAGTATTTCTCAATGAACATGAGGCAAACATTGGCGTGATGAAAGATGATCCAATCACCTTTCGTCAAGCCATTGAAAGTTCAAACTCTCAAAAGTGGATGGATGCCATGAATGAGGAAATCAAATCAATGAAAGACAATGACGTCTGGGATCTTGTCCCATTGCCCGAAGGCGTGAAACCTATTGGTTGCAAATGGATATTTAAGACCAAGAGGGATTCACAAGGCAATGTAGAAAGATATAAGGCACGTCTAGTCGCTAAGGGATTTACTCAAAAGGAAGGCATCGATTATAAAGAGACCTTCTCTCCAGTTTTTTCGAAGGACTCATTTAGAACGATTATGGTACTAGTGGCACATTTCGATTTAGAGTTACATCAGATGGATGTGAAAACTGCATTTCTCAATGGTGATATTGAAGAAACAATCTATATGGTGCAACCAGAATGCTTTGTTTCGAAAGATTCAAAGCAAATGGTTTGCAAACTTAAGAAATCCATCTATGGGCTCAAACAGGCTTCTCGACAATGGTATCACAAATTTCATCAAGTTGTATTATCATTTGGTTTTGAGATAAATACAGTTGATGAATGTATATACCATAAGTTCAGTGGGAGCAAATATATTTTCCTGGTTTTATACGTGGATGACATCCTACTTGCCACTAATGATATAGACTTATTGCATGAAACTAAGAAATTTCTATCAAAAAAATTTGAAATGAAAGATCTTGGTGATGCATCTTTTGTGTTAGGAATCCAGATACATCGAGATCGTTCTCAGGGTATTCTTGGAGTATCACAAAAGGGATATATTGAAAAAGTACTTAAAAGGTTCGGCATGCAGGATTGTAAACCAGGTGATACTCCAGTTGCTAAAGGAGATAGATTCAGTCTCAATCAATGCCCCAAGAATGAAATTGAATCTAAAGAAATGAAAGATATTCCTTATGTTTCAGCTGTAAGGAGTTTGATGTATGCACAGGTCTGTACTCGTCCAGATCTAGCATTCATTGTTGGAGTGTTAGGCAGATACCTCAGCAATCCAGGGAAGGAACATTGGATAGCAGCCAAAAGGGTTATGCGATACCTACAGAGAACAAAGGATTACATGCTCACATATAAAAGGTCGGATAAACTTGAGATCATTGGGTATTCTGATTCCGACTTTGCGAGATGCCAAGATAGTCGTAGATCTACTTCAGGCTACATTTATTTGCTAGCTGGAGGAGCAATCTCTTGGAAAAGTGTTAAGCAGACACTCGTTGCTTCTTCCACCATGGAAGCAGAATTTGTAGCATGTTACGAGGCATCAAATCAAGGGGTTTGGCGCGAAATTTTGTCACTGGCCGAATAGTAGATGGTATTGAAAGACCATTAAAGTTATTTTGTGATAATAAGTCTGCAGTCCTTTACTCAAATAATAATAGGAGCTCTTCGAAATCTAAGCATATAGATATCAAGTTCCTTGTTGTTAAAGAAAGAATTTAGAGTGGTCATATCTGTATTGAGCATATTGCGACAAACTACATGATAGCGGACCCACTCACTAAGGGTTTGACACCCAAGGTCTTTCACGAGCATACTGCTCGTATGGGTGTTCTATAGTTGGATTATGCATAGGTTCAGTGGGAGTTTATATTATGTATTTGCTCGACATTTATGATTCATTGTCATGACAATTCTACAATTTTGGATTATTGTTAAAGTATAAAGTTATTCAATATTTAGCACTCTGAATGTTACATTTGATCTCATACGGACTAAGGTAGGACCAGTTGGAGATAGACATGTGAAGATCACATTACATGTAATTTCCATGCTACATATCCAATACTTGATCCATGTCGTTGGTTATGTTAATGTATGTGACCATTGATGGGTCTAGTCGCGATAAATGCAATGAAAGCCTCTTTGATCCTTATGTTAATTTTGACTAATGGACAGGATTGGTTTAAGATGACTAAAAGCAAAAGGCTTGCTCGAGCTACTAAAGTATATAATGTGATATACGATTCTAAGGTTTATACGTATGCACACATATATATAGTCCAAGTGGGAGATTGTTAGAATTTTATGGACTTATATATGTGTGTATATGGTTAATATGTGCATTTGGGCATACAGATGTGTATGCACTGCAGCTTGATCGTATATTTCATGTTATTTAAATTTAATAGGCCTAATTAAAGTGATCTACTAAGTTATATGGGCCTAAGTCATCTTTTAATAAGTATGGGGTTTTATAATGTGATATACGATTCTATAGGATACCTATAATTAATAAGTATGGGCCTAAGTCATCTTTTAATAAGTATGGGCCTAAGTCATCTTATAATGTGATATACGATTCTATAGGATACCTATAATTAACCAGCCCAAGGAACACCTTGAAAGAGGGCCATGTCATGCATGTCAAGCTTAGTAGACTTACTTGGGAGGGAAATGATATGTGCAGAGATTGCAATAGCCATCTGCATCAACACTCAACGAGTTTTAATCTCTTCTGAATTTTCAAGATGGAAAGCTACCACTAATAATGCACCACAAACCAGACCTCTTTTGATTACCCGGACATCCTATGCATTTTCTGTTATTCAGTAATGAATTACGGAACAACCTGAGAGAATTGTCAGACTTATATTATTAACAAATGATCAACACAGTATATATAGTTACAAGTGTATAAAGATAACTACACAAGATAATTACAGTATCTAAAGGGATAAGAATAGACTAAGTCATATTCTTATCATCATACTTAACATGCCCCCGCAAGATGAACGACCGAGTTGAGAGACCGATCTTGGACATGAGCAAGTCGAACCTAGGCCGTGCCAATGGTTTAGTGAGAACATCGGCAAGCTGGTCCCCTGTTGGAACATGAGTGACACGTAGAGTACTATGTTGAACCTGTTCTCGAATAAAATGATATGCAAGAGCCAAATGCTTCATTCGAGAATGAAAAACTGGATTTACACTGAGATGTGTGGCACCAAGATTGTCGCAGTAAATTACTGGAGTGTGAGACATTGTGACACCCATCTCATGTAATAAGTTGCGTAACCAAAGAAGCTCAGCAGCTGCGGAAGCAACTGCTTTATACTCAGCCTCGGTAGAGGATTGAGCCAATGATCGTTGTTTCTTAGAGCTCCAAGTAATAGGAGTGCGACCGGGAAAAACCACTTGACCCATTATGGACGTGTAATCATCCTTATCCCCTGCCCAATCCGCATCGGAGAAAGCATGTAGACGGAGTGGTGAGTGACGAAAAATAGTGATACCTTTATCCATGGAACCAACAAGATATCGTAGAAGTCGCTTGAGAGCAACCCAATGAGAAGTCCGTGGTTTATGCATGAACTGGGAGAGTCTATTCACCGCAAAGGCCACGTCGGGCCGAGTGAGATTAAGGTACTGGAGCCCGCCAACTGCGGATCTGTAATCCATGGGATTGTCAATAAGATCACCATCATGTAACTTGAGAGACGTACCCGTGAGCATCGGTGTAGGAGCTGCCTTTGCATGAGTCATTTTGGTTCGCTCAAGAAGGTCCATTATATATATTTTTTTGACTTAGAAATAATCCCTGTGAGGTTGGTATAACTTCCACACCAAGAAAATAGGTGAGATAACCTAAGTCCTTGAGTGCAAACCTGTGAGCTAACTGATGAACAAATAAATCCAAGGCATGAGAATCGGGACTTGCGAGAACTATATCATCAACATAGAGAATAAGAAATATAGGAGCTGAATTATGTTGATGAATAGACAATGACGCACGGCAATGGACCTTTTGAATCCGGAACCAATAAGAAAATTCGCTAGTTCTGTATACCATGCCCGGGGAGCTTGTTTGAGCCCATAGATGGCCTTGCGGAGCTTGCAGACATGATCAGGATAGGCAGTATCAGTGAACCCAGGTGGTTGTGCCATGAAAACTTCCTCACGAAGGGTACCATTAAGAAATGCATTGTTAATATCAAGCTGTCTAAGATGCCAATTGTTGGTCATGGCCAGACTAAGAAAAGTGCGGATGGTAGCTGGCCTGACAACGGGGCTAAAGGTTTCACTGTAATCTACCCCGGGTCTTTGTTGAAAACCTTTAGCAACAAGACGAGTGCGATAGCGGTCTATAGTACCATCGGGTTTATATTTTATTCGGAAGACCCATTTGCACTTGACAATATTTTGATTCGGGAGAGGGGCGACTAACTCCCATGTACCAAGATTATGGAGAGCCTTAATCTCATCCAACATGGCTTGATGCCAGAGAGGGTTCCGAAGAGCATCAGTAACAGATACGGGTTCAGTGGGTTTGGAGGAGGCAGTGACAAGGTTAACATATTTGGGGTTAGGCTTGAATATATTATTCTTAGAGCGGGTGGTGATGGTGTAGGATGGTGGCGGAGGGAGCTCGTGTAGTGTGTAGCTGAGGCTCGACATGTGGACTGGGAGAAGACAACAGGACGGTTAGGTTGGTTGGCGGGGCAGCGGAAGCGGGAGAGGGAACTGCCGGTGTGGATTGGATAGGGAATGGTGCAATGGGCGATATGCTGGACGAAGAAGGACCCGGAGGAGATGGAGCAGAGGCCACTGGTGTAGCTTGGTCATTACTGGGAGAAACAAGAAGTGGGAGTGACATAGGACACCAAGAATCGGGATGAGGATATGAAAAGAGCTGTGGTGTAGAAGAGAGATTATTGTATGAAAAACAATTTTCAACAAATCGAACATGACGAGAAGTGTACACCTTGTGAGTAACCGGATCAAGGCAGTGGTATGCACTTTGAGTAGGTGAATAGCCTACAAAAATGCAAGGAGTGGAACGAGATTCAAGTTTGTGCTAAGCGTAGGGGCGGAGCCACGGATAACAGAGACATCCGAAACTCCGAAGCTTAAGATAATTGGGCGAGTGGCCAAATAGACAATGAAACAGAGATTTGTGTTGAAGCGTAGGAGAAGGAAGACGATTAATTAGATAAGTTGCAGTGGAGAAGGCATATGACCAAAAATGAAGGGGAAGATGAGCATGAGATAGAAGCAAAAGTCCAGTTTTGACAATATGGCGATGTCGTCTTTCGGCATAGCCATTATGCTCCGGAGTATGAGGAGGAGAGGTTAGATGAGAAACGCCATTATTAATGGTGAGATAAGAAGAGAGAGCTTGATATTCTCCACCATTATCAGAATATATGATTTTGATTGATTTTTCAAAAAATTTCTCAACTAGTGCCTTGAACCTAATGAACACCGCTTTTGTATCAGATTTATTTTTGAGTGGATAGAACCATATGTACTTAGTAAAATGATCAACAAAAATGACGTAATACTTAAACACATCATGCGAATAAACAGGAGATGTCCATAAATTTGAGTAAAGGAGATCAAGCGGAGAGTGAGATTTTAAAGTGTTTTGGTGGAATGGGAGCTTATGACTCTTATTACATTGGCATGCATTACAATTAAAGGAGAAATCACGAGAAACATTAAGATTAAAGGAAGAGACAAGAGATTTAGAAATCGGCAAAGACGGATGCCCTAAGCGATGATGCCAATTAATAGCTGAAGTTTTGACGCTGGAGAATGCAACAATGGAAGAGAGTGACGAAGATGGCAGCTCATAAATCCCATTTTTAGTTGGACCCGTGAATAGACGTACCCCCGTAAGCCTATCCTTCACAAGAAAAGAATCAGATGAGAATTCAATAATGAGATTATTTTTAGAACAAAACTGAGAGATGGAAATAATATTTCGCTGCATATGAGGAACACACAAAACATTAGAAAGACTAAGAGATTTGGAAGAAGCAGGAAAAAGAATGGAACCAGTGTGTGTGATTGGCAGCCCGGAGCCATCACCAATGATAATCTCCTCTGTACCATTATATGGGTGGTGAAGGGATAGGTTAGAGAGATCATGTGTGACATGATGGGAGGCACCGGAGTCAAGCAAGCACGGAGTGGACAATGGAGGAGTAGAAGTGGTTGCCATATGGGCTTGTGGAGGAGGGGCCGTATATGTGGGAGGCAGTGGTGGGCGAATGGTAGGGTGTTTGTCCTGAAAGATGGGATATTTTTGGAGAGAATGACCTTTAGTGTGACACCATTGACACTTTCCAAGAAATGGACGAGCACCGGTAGAGGAGTGAGATGGGGTGGGAGATGGGGAGTTGCGGGTGGCGGTCCTGTGGTTGTGGTGTTGACGGGAAATGGGAGAAGGGGTAGCGGAGTGGTGGGGAGGGTAAGGCCGAGCGTAGGTGGCGTGGGCAGAGGCAGGGAAGTTAGGGATGAGGGGTTGAGATTTAATTATAAGCTCCCTATTTATTAGTTTTTCATGGAGCTCGGCAAAGGAGATCGAATTATCACGGGCATTGACAGCATCAATAACCCCTTGGTAGGAAGAGTCCAAGCCTTCAAGAACTTTGTCAGTGATGTCCTCAGGTTGGAGAGGGTCACCAAGAAGGGCTAAATGGTCAGTACATGCTTTGATAGCATGCATGAAATCGGTAATGGATTGAGGACCTTTGGTAATGGTTTTAAGGTTGGCCTTGAGTTGTTTGATGTGACCACGAGAAGCGCTGGCAAAGGTACTAGCAAGGGTATCCCAAAGGTCTTTGGAGAGTTTCGTGAGGGATATGAGAGGAACTAGAGATTGTTCCAAGGTGCCAACAAGGGCTCCGAAAAGAAGACGATCTTGTCTAACCCAAGAGTGGTAAGTGGGATTGGGAGTGGGGGTATTGTCTTTGGAAATTGTAGAGGGTGGTCGGGGGTAAGAGCCATCCAAGAACTTGAAAAGACCGAAGACAACAAGTGTGGCTTCCACTTGAAGTTTCCACGAGAGATAGTTTGTGGAAGAGAGCTTAATAATATTAGAGAGGGTGACAACAATGATCGGAGTAGAGGGATCAAGATCATTGGGAATAGTGTGGTGATTACTGGCCGACATTGTTTGGTGGGAAGAAAAAAAAAACAAGGTGACAGGAGAAAAAAAAAATTAATTAAACCAAGCTCTTGATACCATGAGAGAATTGTCAGACTTATATTATTAACAAATGATCAACACAGTATATATAGTTACAAGTGTATAAAGATAACTACACAAGATAATTATAGTATCTAAAGGGATAAGAATAGACTAAGTCATATTCTTATCATCATACTTAACACAACCTTTTGCATTGCATGAGATCCCGAATGACCATATAAAGTGAAAGATATCAACAACTGAGAGTAAATTGAAATTGTGTTCCCCACTTCTCGATTACATTGTAAGATGACACCTGGGATATGTTTGGCAAGCAGTTATCTTATAATGGGAACATCCATTTGATGACCATAATGTTTAATTATACTCACTCGTGTGTTTGGTACCTGCTAGGTGAATGGGAATGGGCATTTGATTTCCCTACAGTTTACACTCGTGTTTGGTGAATACTTAAGTGGACGTGGATATTGGTTTCCAGATCGGATCCTCTATTCCAAAATGGTATTTCATCTCCTATTCCAACCGTTGGATGTGCGCTACATGTGCATGTGAATAAACAATATTAATTACCTCATAATTTTTTATGCACATGTGGCGCACATCCAACGGTTGGAATAGGAGATGAAATACCATTTTGGAATAGAGGATCCGATTTGGGAACGGAGGGAGTAATTAGAAAGTGATTGTAAAGAATGTGAAGTAAAAGAAATTAATATGAGAAGACAATAAAATATCTCACACTTATTTGACAAGTATGAATAATTATAAAGAGAGTTGGGAGGCACTTTTTTACAAGTCTAAGAAAAAAAGAAAGTAGCAAGAAAATGAATATTTTTCCTCAAAAGTATGTTTTGCTTTAATTTAGCTTTTTTTTGTTTCCTTAAATCAATCATGATCGCGTTTCTTGGCCTTGCAAGTAAAGAAAAGTTATGAGCTCAAATTGTCAACATTTTGAAGAGAATAAATTATGTCCACATAAATAGAATAACAATTAAGAAATTGATGATTATATTTAAAGGAGCGAATTAGGATACAAAAAAATCAAAGCCTTGGAGAAATAAATCTACAAATAGATCTTCAAGAAGCAAAACTTATCTTGTTTTGAAAGAATCTCTACCAATAGCATACAATAAAAGAAACCCAATGATCTTACAAATTTTTTTTTTTTTAAATTGTATCGAAATTGTGCAAACGTTCAATATACCAATAATTTTATTTGTGTTCAAAGTGGTATATCGATCCAAAAATATTGCCTAACATTACCAGTTTAAATATCCAAGAGAAAATAAAAAAAAAGAATCGAACGCCAATATCCGGCAATGATATATATTAGGTGTTGAAAGATCAATCAAGGTGATTCCACATTAGAAGTCAATTTTATTAGTAATACAAATTACGAGAGAAATAAACTTGTTATGCAAGGCTTGGCTTGCGATAGCCGAAAGAAACTACAATGCATAACTAGTACTCAATTAATTGGTCGGTGATCTGAGTCGCAATTGGTACTGCTACTTGATTCAAGCATACCTGTTAAAGGGGAAAAACAAAAATCATTATCAAAAGACAAATCAGAACTACAAATGAAAGTAAATCGACCATGATTTAAGCTTGTACAAAATTGAGTATCTTCACTATTGATATGAATAAATCCATTACACGATTTGATGAAAGTGATGAAATGTGATGCATGACTCTAGGAGTGTGAGTGTGAGTGTGAGAGTGAGGAGGGAAGCGAAAAAGGTAACGGACCTCATGAAGGATCGTTCTTTTAAGATTGGAGCTACAATGGTTCTGAAAGCCACTGCCCCATTCTTGATTGATAAACGAGGCTAACACTGACAAGTAGCAACTTAGTATATATATGAAACGATTGATCAAGTTAAAGAGACCATAAAAGAAGAATTTAAAAGTAAAAAGTCCCAGTATATGCCATCTTGGGATGAACTAGAGGAAGTATGGAACACACATCCCGTTAACCCTGCTGGTTACTTTTTTAACTTGGTTGTCTTCTATTCGAGTGACTTCTACACTGATCTTGAAGTTGCCAGCCGCCTATTCATGCTCAAAGTCCTCGTTGAACAGCAATCAGTGGAGCCTTAGATTGACTTTTCAGCCGATTTGATTTCTCGTAATTCTGAGGTACAAAAAGGATAAGCTCCCCCAGATCCAACCAACTATAGGTGTCATCGCCCAAAAATGCAACTAATAAACACACTTCAGTCGTTCTTTCCCTCGGTGGGGAGGGGGCCTCATCAAATATTTATCCCTGCCACCATTAATAATAACAATAAGGAAAACATAGTCCATTATATAGAGCATTTTAGATAATTAAGATAAGGTTCTAATCTAACTACTTAGGGCATGTTTGGTAACCAAATTAAGAGCTTAATTAGGAAAGTTTTAAGTGATATTAAAAATAAGATTGTTTGATAATACAATATTATATCACTTAATAAATTAAGTATCTCTTAAAAATAGCCAAAATTTTAAGTCAAAAGATGATATCTTAATATTTTAAGCTCTACTTTTTCAGACATCAGTTTTCAGAGCTTAATTTTCAGTTTTAACAAACAGGCCCTTAGTGTATAGCAAAAGAAGACAATTTCAGAAGGCCTTAGAAATTTATATATTTAACTAATAAGGCACATAAGGAGGAGGGTCTGCATACTAGGAATCATGGTTAACATTCTGGAGTTTGCTTTCATTTTAATTTGCATGTTCCTCAAAACTTAAAAGCTTTTGAAGACAAAGAGTTAGTGCTTATATAGGGCAAGTTATCCAATACAGTTGACAACGTTCACACACAATCGTAAGCCAAATTTCATAATTCGACATAGTCAAAGTGTCCTAGAGCATAGTACCCATCCCAAGAAAGATCGTCTTATTCAAGAATCAACAACATTTTAAGGTTACAATAATTGAAAAGTAGCTAGGGTATAGAATGTCAATTCATCACATGTCTGAGATTTACTTATAAGGGAATTAAAATTTACTTGTGCTATATTTTTGAATGCCTTATCCTTGTAAATATAAGTTCTATGTGTCGAATCGTCATGTTTCTGTGAAAGGCAAAGAAGAGATGACAAGATAGAAACCACAAAGTTTACAAACATAATTATGAACGAATATGTTAGTTTACATCGGATTTTGACCATTATGAGGTGATTTAATACTTCAGACAACCAAGGAAACGAAGGTACTAACATATGATCAGAAACATGATCGAATCACCAGAGCAACAAAACTTGTGAACAAGGGAAATACGATTTATTATATGTTTTAAGCAATAATCCATTAAAAATTATCAATTGCATCTAGTAATCATGTTTGGATTGAAGGCTATCCATGAAGGCTCTAGAAGTAACTGAGATTGGCCTCTTTTAAGAGGCTTGGCACAAAGATTACATAATTAGAGAAACCTACCTCAGCTATTGAAATGCCACGAACAACGAACTGGTCCTTTACCAAGTAAGATCTTTCAATACATGCAAGAGTTCCACTAAAGCAACACTACATAAAAGAGGAAGGAGGAACCAAACAAAATAAAATATTAGTTCCTTCACATAAGAACTCCACATAAAGAATCAAAATTAGAAACAAGGTAATATTTTTAGATAATAAAGTAGAGCCCTGACCAATAACATGAGGGTAAACAAGATAAAACTGAATCCCAAATCGAAAATTTCTAAAACATTTGGATTTGTTGAGAAGGAAGGTTAATACAATTTTCATGACGGGAAACAATCATATCTGCTAAACATTCCTTTACAGAATAAATCCTATCTGCCCTCTTGGGGAGTCAATTGGGGAGTGGTCGCGGCTTCCTCAAAAGTTTAAATAATCCACACTTTTTTCATTGTAATCTCGAAATAGTAATTCGGCCATCTCAAATAAGATATTTAAAAACATTAAACTTAAATTTACTTAAACAACAAATGAATTGTCATACTTTATATCAAAGTATTGACTTTTTTTTCAAAAATGTGTACTAAAGCTTAAATTTCAGAAAATTTAAACCTTAATTTTTAAGATTTAAAATCTTTGTAAGCTATTTTTGTGTGGCTAATATACAAAACACGAAAATGTTGAATTAAAAACCATAAATCCAAAACAAACCATAAATGAATATCGTGACTTCAATCCAAAGCAAATGAATTGTCATACTGTATATTGAATTAACAAACCATAAATCCAAAACAAATTTGAGATCAAACAATTAATATAAGAACATACCCCAGTGTCATTGACTTCAATCTCGCAGAACTTGACTCCAGCCGTGATTCACCCTAAAACCCCAAATTAATCACACACATTTAATACAACCCAGCAAATATCGTGAAGAAATTAAAAATCAATTTTTTTTCCAAACTAGAATCATTAAAATTGTTCTTCAAAAAATACAACATTTAAAATTTATGGCGATCCAACTTTCTTGAAGAATCTAAATATAGATATAACAAGATCTGAATAATAAGTATCTGATCTAAGCAAGATTGGAAAAAAAAACAGTTTATAAACATCAAATCTTTAATAAAAATAAAAAAAATCCGTTCAAGAAGCTAGAGCGAAGATGAACTTACATGCAAGATTTTTGGTCGCATGAGAACTGATGAATGCTTTGGATCTGCAATGGCACGCATTGAGAGTGAAAATGAGAGTCTTATGGTGTGGGCTGAGGGGTAGGAATGTGATAGATTTATAGTCTGAGTAGGGTCGATATCTCATAGGTTTTTTTCTTTTTTCTTTTTAAATTAAATTCCACTTATGCCCTTTACTAGGGTTTTTCTATTATTATTTAAAAGTTCATTAGTACCCTCGTGGTTTAGATTTACTCCAATTGTCTCCATTCATTTTTCAATTTGTTTCTACATTTAAGAATCAAACAATTGCAGATCCTGTTGCTCAGGCTCCAAGAAGAATTTCATGAGCAGCTAGACCTCTTAGAAGAAGAAATAGGAACAGGACTGAATTAGCTGATTGCTTGAGTGAATATTTCAAGATCATAATAGGAATGCCCTTAGAATAGAATAGAAAACTTATTCATATTTCTGGAGACTCTGAAAAAGTAAAGAAATGATGACAAACAACCTTGACTAAAGTATTGCAAGAACATTTATCAGGAAACTCTCAAGAGAAAGTTAAAATAGCTAAACATCAAAGTAGTCTGCTATCGGTGCTATCCCAGCACTAACATCAAAGTAGTCTGCCACTCTTACATCATTGCATCCAATATCCGAAGTTGTAACTCAAGAAAATCAAGAATCTCCCTGGGAATCATCCCTTGAACTCCATCCCCATCAATGCCAAGTTGTTACTTAGGAAGCAAGAAAAATGAAGAGAGAACTCAAGCAAGAACAATTGAGAATGTTTGCATTCTGTATATTGAATTATGAAGAAAAGCTTACAATATTACAAAAGAAGGATAACTACTTATAGTTATGTATAAAACCTGTACAATCAATCACGTTTCCATTAACTTAACTCCACTAACTCACTAACCAATCATATTACAGAGATCGTAACTACCAAATCAACTTAATTAAGTGCAGCTTGAGGTTGACTGGTGGTGAGAACACCAGGCTAATGTGAGGACTCCTTTGCCTTTGCAATCTTCATCGTGTGTTGTTGTAGCTTATGTATTATTAACATCCTACCTCAAGTTGGAAGTGGAAAAAAGATTGAGCACTTTCAACTTGGAAAGAAAATGAAAAATTTGAGTAGAAGAGAGGGACTTAGTGAACAAATCAGCTGGCTGATGAGCTGTGGGGATATAGTTAGTGGCAACGAAAACTTTATTTCGAACAAGATGACAGTCTATTTCTATGTGCTTCGTTCTTTCATGAAATACGGGATTAGCAGCAATGTGTAATGCAACCTTGTTATCACAGAACAAAGTAACATGAATGAGATTTTTAACCAGCAAATCCTTGAATAGGGCTACAAGCCAAGTGATTTCACAACTAGTGGTGGCCATCGACCTATACTCAGCCTCTGCAGAACTTCTTGACACAGTATGTTGTTTCTTTGATTTCCATGAAATTAAAGAATCACCAAGAACCACACAATAACCAATCCTAGACCTCCTAGTAGTAGGGACAAAAACCCTGACCAATTGTACCTTTGAGATAACGAACCAACTTTAATGCAGCCTGCACATGAGGATGTCTAGGAGAAGCCAAAAACTGACTTAAAGCATGAAGTGGATAAGATAAATCAAGCCTGGAAATGGTGAGATAGATCAAACAACCAACCAACCTCCTGTAACTATTAGCATCGGGTAAGATATCACCTCTGTCAATAGCAAGATTATTATGCTGGTCAAGAGTAGGAATAACAGAAACTTTAGCCCCCTCAAGCCCTGTATCCTTCAACATATCCAGAACATCTTGAGTTGATGAATGTAAATACCAGAAGGATTCCTGGCTACCTCGATGCCCAAAAAATATTTCAGCAAGCCTGAGTCTTTAATTTTGAAGGAGGAGTGTAAAAAAACCTTTAATTCATCAATAACAGAGGAATGAGAACCAGTGATCAACAGATCATCTATATAAAACAGAACCAATGTGAAAGTGCTAAGTCTAGATAACTTAAACAAGGAATGATCGCATTGAGTTTGAGTGAAACCAAACTGTAGAAAAAGAAGTGGACAATTTATGGAACCATTGGCGAGGGGCCTGCTTAAGACCATACAAGGACTTGACCAATTTGCACACAACAGGCTGTGAAAAACCTGAGGAACAAGGATGCAATGAGGAAGAATACCCTGGAGACAAGTCCATGAAAACCTCTTCATTAAGGTCTCCATGCAAAAAAGCATTGGAGACATCCATCTGCAGAATATCCCACCCCCTCATAGCAACCAAGGCAAGAAGAGTTCTCACTGTTGTCATCTTAGCAACAGGGGCAAAAGTGTCAAAGAAATCAAGACCCTCGGTCTGAGTGAACCCTTTTGCTTATCTATAGAGCCATCAGAGTTGTATTTAATCCTATAAATCCATTTGCATCCAACAGTCCTTTTATTGGGTGGTAGAGTGTATAAAATCCAAGTCTTATTATTTTTCAAAGCTTGTATCTCTAGTTCCATGGCCTTACACCAAAGAGGATCCTTAACAACCTAAGCATATGAATGAGGTTCATCGACTTGAGTAATATTAGCAAGAAAAGAATAATAGCATGGATTAATAATATCATAAGTAAGAACAGAATTAAGAGCATGTAGAACTGACCTGTGACCATTGGAAGCATAGGTAGATAGAAGAGAGCAGGGTAGACCAACATAATTCTGAAATTTAGCTGGCAATATTCTTGTTCTCACTAGTCTAACAGGAAGAGAAATAGGAATGGATGAATTGGATTGGGATGCTTGAGAGGATGTTGAAGAAGAAGACTGATCAGAAGACTTCATAGGAGAAGAAGTAGAAGAATAGGAAGGAGAATAACCATGAGAAATATCAAGAGCATCAGCAAATGAGGTAGGAGAGGAAAAAAGAGGAATAGAGACTGGAAGAGTTGTGGGAGATGCAGATTGAAAGGGAAATATGTTCTCATAGAATTTTACATCTCTACTGTAGATAACCTTGTGATTTTCTAGATCATAAAGTTTATAGGCTTTCGTACTAAGAGGAATAGCCTATGAAAGCACATTTGATAGCTCTGGATTAGAATTTATCTCTGTTGTGAGCCAATGATGAGGCAAAGCACAAGTAGCTAAGAACGCTAAGATGATCATAGGTAGGAGGTTTGCGAAGCAAGATTTCATAAGGTGTTTTGGACTTTAAGATAGTGCTTGAAAGCCTATTTGTGAGCACCCCGATCAAAGTAATAAATGTACAAAAACACATTTATATTGAAAACAGAGTCGCTACTCTCATTTGTATAAAAAACTAGAGAAAAACTGAGATTGTGAGTTCGGATGCTAAGTTACGAGTTGGGAAGGTTTAACGTACCCAACTCGTTTTTCAGTCTTTTATGACTGCATGCTCAGATTTATATGCTACGGGTTCATTATACTATGTGACTGAAGAAAACGAATCACGGAGATTTATATCTCCGTTTACGTTATATAATGTATACATGCTTTATTTATAACAAAATAAACAAATATAATACATATTTATTTAACAGAAATAAACTTAAAAGGAAATTTTATATACAAAACTATTTATTATATATATTTTACATATTTAAAAAATATATATATACATCAAATAAAATAAATAAAACAAACAATATACGGCAGAAGCCCAAAATAGATTTCTCCTGTCGTGCGTAGTGCACAAAGGAGGCTTGTCATGTTTGGGGTGCGGCACACCACACATGGCCTCAGCACCCCCAAACAGTGCACTAAGGAGGCTTGTCATGTTTGGGGTGCGGCACACCACACATGGCCCCAGCACCCCAAACATTGCACTTGATTTTCAAAGACAGTAGCTTAAAATTTTAATTTTTGGGATGAGATTTCAAGTTTTTAAACTTATTTTTCTCGCATAAAATCATGTATTAACATATATTAAAGCATGATTAACAATAATATACAAGTTTAACTTTGAATCGGAGTTAAAAACAATCGAAAAAATCAAATTTACACACCGTCAACGTATAAAAACGAAGAACGAAGCTTCGAAACTCAAATTTAACGGATATAACATGTGTATTTACATATCAAACACATTGAAACTAATTCATATACACATTTACAAATTATTAAAGCTATTTACATATCAAAATGAAGGAAAAAAACGATCCGAAAGATTTTACCTTCTGTCGTTTTACAGAATTAATTTGGGCCACTATCTAGGCTATTGTGTTGTGCTCCCACTGCTATAGATACAAGGAAAGGAAGACTTATGTTTTTTTTTTGTGTTTGGGCGTTCAAAGAACAAAGAGAGTATTTTTGTGTATGTTTACTATGTGTGTTTATGTGTGTACGTGAGAAAGAGAGAGAGAGCAGAGAGTTCTTCTCTTTTTTTTTTCTTTGATAAGAGATCCCCCTTTTTTCATCAGGGAGAGAGTATTTATATGAGAGAGATGGGTTACTCTCATCCCCAAGAAAAGAAGGAAGCATCCTTCAACCCTTGGGCACCAAGCTTGTCGGAAGAGAGGCCAAAGAAGTCCATAACTTCAGCCGTTATTGCAGAGCTGCCAATGCGGCTTGACTATTAAGGTTGTCATTTTAGGTGCGCAGCTCACCATAGGGTGCCCCAGCGAACGTGATGAGATCCAAGGCAGTGACACCGCGCCGAGTTCGATGCACGTATCAAGTGGACCGTTGACAAGGGCTTGTGCCAAGAGGATTCGGGAGGAAGTAAACGGATTGATGCATGAGTGGATGGATGACAAGCCTCTTCCATGTCTAAATATTAATCTAAGGGCTCAAGGGAATTGTCTCAATGTGATCCGAGGTCATAGAGATGAGCTGGACAACTTGAGGGACCAAACTGCAACTTCTGGAAACTCACCAGGCTTAATGCGACCGCATAGGGCGTTCGCATAGCGTCAACAGATCGTGGGCGGCTGCCTAAGGTGAGCTCGCTCCCAAAATCAGAGTTTCTGGATTTATTGCGGCCGCATAAAGCGTCTGCATAGATTCCATACGGCCGCATAAGGCGTCCGCATAGCGACGGGCAGGTTTTCTTATTTTCGTGATTTAATGTATTTTTAAATTAGAACTTTTTCTCATATTTTAGGAGTTCGTCTTTTAGAAGCTTTTAGGGTTTAGTAGGGTTTGTTTCAGGCTATTTAAAGGTATCTTTATGTATTTTTAGACAGAACTTTGAGATTAAATTAAATTGAGAGGATTCTTTAATTCTTCTTGTTCTTTGCGAACTATTCGAACTTATCAGGATTGTCCTGTGGCGTTCATCCTTTCCAACTTATCAATTGGGATTCCATACCAATTGTGGCGTTAATCCTTATACCAAGGTTCGTGGTCGTCTCAATTATCGGGTCGCGGCTGTACATGCCAAGGTTCATATTTGAACTGATTCATCGGGTTGAGGTGTCACCTTCCATTCAACTTCCTTTATCATAGCTTCCGTTCCGCGTGAAATCGTGATTCGTAGAAAATCCTTGACGAAGATCGTATCATTTGGTATCAAAGCAAAGGTTCTTTCCATAATCTATCCTTTTAATTGTTTCGTTCTAGCTTTCAATTGTTTTCCAATTTTTTTTAGGTTGTTGATTTTGTTCCCTAATATTTTTTTTTTTTTTTTTTGTAGTATCATAAACTTGGGTCATAAACCTTAGTTTATTCGTAATAATTTTTGTTCCTAGTATTCTTGCTTGTTTCAAACCCTAAAACTTTCTAGGGTTATATAAAAAAAAATTGCAGTTGAAAATTTTCGGCTTATTTAAAAAAAAAAAAAAAGATAAGGCAAAAGGCCGAATTTCAACCCAAAATTGTTGGCTTCACTAAAAGTGTTCTCTAACCCTAGATTTAAGAATAAAAATTGAATCTTTCTTTCTCTAAAATTCTTAATCCTTCCGTTTGTCTTATTCTTGGTTGTTTGTCACTTGATAATTCTAGTTTTGATTGTTTAGTTCAATTAGAACATTGAAGAATTGATTTGAGTGGTAAAAGGCAAAAGAGGTGAGACTAAAAGAGGGAAAAAGCCTGAAATTGTGTGAAACACGAGAGTAAGTGAGTAACAACCTTTTTGAATATTATTACTATGTCTCAAGACGATAGCAAGGGTTCTAAGAGGGAAGGCACGAGTCATATGAAGGAGGGGACGGGCATAGATATATCGGAACTTAATGAAACTTTGATAGCGGCCATGAATCGTACGCTTAGGCAACAATTAGATCTGATGAGGAAACGAATGGATAGAATGGAGAACGAGCGTAGGGAGCCTCCGCGACGTGTTCCAAACACGTATGGAAGAGATAGAGTGAGGGAAGAAGAGAGAGAGTACTATAGAGATAATGTAGATGATGATGATAGGTGGTCCGATAATGGCAGACGAAGAAGAGATAGGAGAGAGAGGAATCGGTTAGATGACAATCTTAGTGGTATCAAGCTAAAAGTGCCATCTTTTCAAGGTAAAAATAATCCTGAGGTCTACCTTGAATGGGAGTTGAAGGTGGAAATTTTTTTTGGGTGTCATAACTACTCCGAGTTGAAGAAGGTTAAACTCGCAGCAGTAGAGTTTTCTGAGTATGCTGCAGTTTGGTGGGACCAACTGTGTCACACTAGAGTAAGATATGGGGAAAGACCTATTGACACCTGGGAGGAGATGAAAAGGATTATGAGGAGACGTTTTGTACCAACACACTACTATAGGGACTTATATTTGAAGTTGCAAACCTTGAGACAAGGAACTAAGAGTGTCGAGGAATATTTCATGGAGATAGAGGTCTCAATGATTAGGGCTAACGTGGAGGAACATCGGGATGCTACCATGGCTAGATTCTTAACAGGGTTGAATAGAGAGATTAGTAATGTTGTGGAGTTACAACATTATGTAGAGATCGAGGAATTAGTCCACAATGCAATTAAAGTGGAACAACAACTCAAGAGGAGGGGTAGCAACAAGATGAACCCTAGTCCTCATACTAACTGAAGGACCAACAATGGAAATAGAGATGAGAAGGCCAATGCAAGGGCCAAGGTGGATACACCAAAGGTAGGGTCAAGTGTCTTAGCAAACTCAAACAATTCCAAACCTCGAACCCGTAAGATCAAATGTTTTAGGTGCCAAGGATTGGGACACATTGCTAGCGAATGTGTCAACAAAAGGGCCATGATAGTGTTAGAGGGTGGAGAGATAGTGACTGAGGATGAGGATGAGGATGAGTGTGTGGATATGCCTTTGTTAGAGGATGATGGGGAGTTTGGTGCTGATGGCGAGATAAACTTGAGCATGGTAACGCAAAGGGTGCTAAGTATACAAGTGAAGAATGAAGAGGAGCTTCAAAGAGAAAATATCTTCCACACTAGATGCCAAATATTGGGGAAGATTTGAGGAATGATAATAGATAGGGGTAGTTGCACCAATGTTGCAAGCACTACCATGGTTGAAAAGTTGGGGTTACCTATACTTAAGCACCCACATCCTTATAAATTGCAATGGTTGAATGATAGTGGAGAGGATGAGGTGTTGTGTGATGTGGTACCAATACAAGTGAGCCATATGTTGCTAGGGCGTCCTTGGCAATATGATAGGCGTGCCACTCATGATGGTTTCACCAATAAATACTCATTCATGTTTAATAATCGGCGTGTTACACTTGTTCCCCTAACTCCGACATAAGTGTATGAGGACCAATTGAAATTACAAAAAGAGAGTTCGGTTAGTGAGGTTAAAAACAGAGATGAAGCCGAGAAAAAGGAGAGCTTGAGAGAAGACAAGAGTGAGAGGCCGGTAAAAAAAATGAAAGAAGTGTGAAAGCCGGGCAAAAGGAGAGTAAGATGAGTGAGCAAAAGAAAATAGTGGAGAGTGAACTAAGAGTTAAGAGAAAACAAAAGAGTTTCTATGCAAGGGCAAGTGAGTTGAAAAGTGCAATGTGTTTGAAAATGCCCATGATTGTACTCTTGTACAAGGGGACGTGCTTAGCTACTAACGAAACTTTTGATTCTTTGCCTAGTGTCGTTACCTCTTATACAGGATTTCGAAGATGTGTTCCCCGAGGAGATTCCAAAAGGTTTGCCACCAATTAGGGGAATTGAGCATCAAATTGATTTTGTTCCCGGAGCATCGATTCCAAATCAACCCGCCTATAGAAGTAATCCCGAGGAAACAAAGGAACTTCAAAGGCAAGTTGATGAACTAATGAATAAGGGACAAGTACGCGAGAGTATGAGTCCATGTGCAGTACCGGTACTACTTGTACCAAAGAAGGATGGAACTTGGAGGATGTGTGTTGATTGTCGAGCAATCAACAATATAACGGTAAAGTATCGTTATCCTATTCCTCATTTAGATGATATTCTTGATGAGTTGCATGGTGCCCAAATTTATACAAAACTTGATTTGAAACAAGGTTACTATCAAATTAGAATGAGAGAGGGAGACAAATGAAAAACTGCTTTCAAAACTAAATATGGTTTATATGAGTGGTTAGTCATGCCTTTTGGGCTAACTAATGCACCAAGTACTTTCATGCGTTTGATGAACCATGTTTTGCGTGAGTTTATTGGTCACTTTGTGTACTTTGATGATATTTTGATATATAGTAAAAACTTGGCTGATCACGTTATGCATTTAAGATTTGTTTTGAATGTATTACGAAAAGAAAAGTTATTTGCTAATCTTAAAAAGTGTACCTTTTGCACCGATAAACTTGTCTTCCTTGGTTTTATTGTAAGCTCACAAGGTATACAGGTTGATGAGGAAAAGATCTAAGCCATTCGAGAATGGACTAGTCCTACGAATGTAGGAGAAGTAAGAAGTTTTCATGGACTTGCTAGTTTCTACCATAGCAGCTTTGTGAAAGAATTTAGTAGTATTGTAGCACCACTTACTAAAGTAATCAAGAAAAGTGTGGGTTTTAAGTGGGGTGACGAACAAGAAAAAGCTTTTCAACTTCTTAAACAAAAGTTGACTAATGCTCCTTTATTGGTTTTGCCTAACTTTGATAAAACCTTTGAGATTGAATGTGATGCTTCAGGAATTGGCATAGATGCAACACTTATGCAAGAAGGGCGACCAATTGCATACTTTAGCAAAAAGTTAGGTGGGGCAAGTTTAAAATACCCTACTTATGACAAGGAATTGTATGCATTGGTTAGGGCTTTGGAAATTTGGCAACATTACCTTTGGCCTAAAGAGTTTGTTATCCATACCGATCACGAGTCCTTGAAACACTTGAAGGGACAACAAAAGTTGAATCGAAGACATGCTCGTTGGGTGGAATTCATCGAGACCTTTCCTTATGTCATTCGCTACAAGCAAGGTAAGGAGAATGTTGTTGTCGATGCACTTTCTCGCAGGTATGCTTTAATTTCTACATTAGACGCTAAATTACTTGGTTTTGAGCATATTAAGCCATTATATGTTGATGACCATGATTTTTTTGAGGAATTTAAGTATAGTGAGAAGGGGGCCTATGGAAAGTATTATAGGCATGAAGGGTTCCTTTTTAAGGAAAATAAATTGTGTGTACCCAATTGTTCCATGAGAGAGTTGTTAGTAAAGGAGGCCCATGGGGGTGGGTTGATGGGACATTTTGGGGTGGCTAAAACCTTGTCTATTTTATAAGAACATTTCTTTTGGGGACACGTGAAAAGAGATGTTGAGAGGATTTGTGAAAGGTGTGTGACTTGTCGTCAATCTAAGTCGAGGGTGTAACGCCCCAAACCTGAGCCCAATTAAACAGGCCCAAGCCCAAAACGTCACTGCTCGAAATCCAACTAAACCAAACCAAATTTAGCAATACATCAAAATATATTCTTAAGGAAAGTCTGCAGCGGAACGATAACCCAAATATTACAATCACAAAAATTCAAACCCAATATGATTTGTCTCGCAGGACTAACTTAAATTATTCGAACATTAAAATTTAAATTAGTCTAATTACAAAGAACTCAATAGAATATCTTCCAACTTATCCTTGCATGCGTGTCTCAACGTAAAAACCTTAACGTCTCACTTATGACCTGAGGAGAAGAATAAAGTGAAGGGTGAGCGAACAATGCCCAGTAAGTTCAGTCGCCGCCCTTCCGGTTTCTAAGGAAGGGTGGACGCACAAAGAGAATGTTCGAAAATGAAACAATGTTATAAAAGGTGGTTTACAGTTCATGCGATACTTTATAACGAAACGAAATAGTGCGAACGGATTAGTGTTTCACAAATGAGAGTTCAAGGAAAAGAAACATGGAAAGTACGAAGTCGAGTACCCAATCGTCACCGACCGTCCCATACCGGCTAGTCACGACGGATTACTCACAGATGTCATGATCACGTAGGTGGTCCATTGACCATTCACATAAATGCCCCCGAAGGGTGCCAACATTTTACCACAAGGGTAACTATTAGAAGGTAAGTCATGACTACCGCACTAAAGGCGTGCAAAAATATAAGGTCCACTTTAATCCCAGTGGCGGGTTGTTCGTAATACGAACTAAAAGGTTCACTCTATACCCAGTGACGGGTTTTTCAACTAGTGATCATAGCGGAGTACAAATAAAAGAAGATATTATCAAACGACACATACGAATTTATTCTCAAAGTACAAGTATTTCACCAAATACCATAGATATAACACAAGATTTTCGAAGAATATAATACAACAGAACGGAAATCGACGGAGTCAAAGCAAATTCCGACACGAGGTCGGGCATAGCAATCAAAACGCTAATTTCAAGAATTGACAAGGAACCTAATTTGTAACGACCCGAACCCGAAGCCCGGTCCGCCACGCATAGCCCACGCACTGGCCCACTAAGCACCTTGGGTCAACTGGCCCACCACAAGCCACCCAAAAGTCCATGGATAGGTTGGTGGTGCCCAGTGGTAGTGGGTGGCCACTTATAAAGCACACACAAGTCCCACATCTACCCGATGTGGGATATCACAATCTCCCCCACTTGAATCCTTGACGTCCTCGTCAAGAGCCAAAGGAGGTCCAAAGGATCGGCACCCCGGGCGATGTGTTCCTACACATTTTCGGCCGGGACCCGCTCTGATACCATTTGTAACGACCCGAACCCGAAGCCCGGTCCGCCACGCATAGCCCACGCACTGGCCCACTAAGCACCTTGGGTCAACTGGCCCACCACAAGCCACCCAAAAGTCCATGGATAGGTTGGTGGTGCCCAGTGGTAGTGGGTGGCCACTTATAAAGCACACACAAGTCCCACATCTACCCGATGTGGGATATCACAGAGGGTGCAAGCCCATGGGTTATACATGCCGTTACCTATCCCTAGTGATCCCTGGATTGATATCTCCATGGACTTTGTGTTAGGGTTGCCTAGAACAAAAACTGGGAAGGATTCAATTTTTGTGGTTGTGGATCGTTTTTCTAAAATGGCTCATTTTATTCTGTGCCACAAAACTGATGATGCTTCTCATGTTGCTAACTTATTCTTCCGAGAAATTGTTAGACTCCATGGCATGCCTAGAACTATTTTGTCCAATAGGGATGTAAAGTTCTTAAGTTACTTTTGGAAGACATTGTGGGGAAAGTTAGGGACTAAACTGTTATTTTCTACAATTTGCCATCCCCAAACTGATGGTCAAACAGAGGTGGTGAATAGAACCTTATCTGCTTTACTAAGGGCAATTCTTTCCAAGAATATCAACATGTGGGAAGATTGTTTGCCTCATGTTGAATTTGCTTATAATAGAACTGTTCATTCTGCGTCTAAAATTTCTCCATTTGAAATTGTTTATGGTTTTAATCCTTTAAATCCTTTGGATTTATCACCATTAACTGTTTCTGAGCATATGAATTTAGATGGACAAAAGAAGGCAGAGTTTGTGAAGTAATTGCACAAGAAAGCAAGGTTCAACATTGAGCGACGGATCGAGCAGTACTTGTGCCAATCTAACAAGGGGCGACGAGAGTTGATCTTTGAGCCCAGAGATTGGGTTTAGTTGCACCTGCAGAAAGAGAGATTTTCGGATCAAAGATGTTCCAAACTACTTCCACGTGGTGATGGACCTTTTCAAGTACTTGAGCGTGTCAACAACGCGTACAAGTTGGATCTACCCGGTGAGTATAATGTTAGTGCCACTTTCAATGTTTCTGATCTAAGTCCATTTGATGTAGGTGGAGATTTGAGGGCAAATCCCTTTCAAGAGGAGGGTAATGATGAGATCCAAGGCAGCGACACCGTGCCGAGTTCGATGTACGTATCAAGTGGACCGTTGACAAGGGTTCGTGCCAAGAGGATTCGGGAGGAAGTAAACGGATTGATGTATGAGTGGATGGATGACAAGCCTCTTCCATATCTAAATATTGATCTAAGGGCTCAAGGGAATTGTCTCAATGTGATCCGAGGTCATAGAGATGACCTGGACGACTTGAGGGACCAAACTGCAACTTCTGGATACTCACCAGGCTTAATGCAGCCGCATAGGGCGTCCGCATAGCGTCAATAGATCGTGGGCGGCTGCCTAAGGTGAGCTCGCTCCCAAAATCAGAGTTTCTGGATTTAATGCGGCCGCATAAGGCGTCGGCATAGATTTCATGCGGCCGCATAAGGCGTCCACATAGCGACGGGCAGGTTTTCTTATTTTCCTGATTTAATGTATTTTTAAATTAGAACTTTTTCCCATATTTTAGGAGTTCGTCTTTTAGACGTTTTTAGGGTTTAGTAGGATTTGTTTCAGCCTATTTAAAGGTATCTTTATGTATTTTTAGACAGAACTTTGAGATTAAATTAAATTGAGAGGATTCTTCAATTCTTCTTATTCTTTGCGAAGTATTCGAACTTATCAGGATTGTCCTGTGGCGTTCATCCTTTCCAACTTATCAATTGGGATTCCATGCCAATTGTGGCGTTAATCCTTATACCAAGGTTTGTGGTCGTCTCAATTATTGGGTCGCGGCTGTACATGTCAAGGTTCGTATTTGAACTGATTCATCGGGTTGAGGTGTCACCTTCCATTCAAGTTCCTTGATCTTAGCTTCCGCTCCGCGTGAAATCGTAATTCGTCGAGAATCCTTGGCGAAGATCGTATCAGAACGTTAGCATTTTTTGTCTTTAATCAGGTTTGTTCTTATGTACTTTGGCCCCTTTGAACTTTGTATCTTCAGTTTTGACCCTCATGATGAGTTAACTGAAGTAGTTAGATTCCTTTGGACGTCGTCGATATGTCGTTAATCCATCGGATGTTGTTGTTTTCTGAAATGATCATGAAAACATGTGTTAGTCTATTTTATAAATAAACAATTATTTTTAGGACATTTTGTATAATGTAGGTGTACGAATTCTAGGTGTCTACAGAGCCCCTCGGCGACGTTTTCTTAGAAATAAGCGAGCGTCGTCAAAAAAGATAGGCATCCTAATTCGTATGAAATAAAAACCTTGGCTAGGCCTCGTGGGGTTACCTACGTATCCTGTCTAGGAATCAAGCGAAACACAGTTCGAATGAGATATAATTGGATTGTCGTACCTTTTAAAAGGTTGCTTACGTATTTCGAAGGAATCAGACCAAAACGTAGTTCAAAGGTGAGATAAAATTGTTGATTTTCTTTTCCAAAGATGTGAAAGATGTTTTTGTTTTTTTTCTTTTTTTTTTATTTTTTTTCATAAATGTAAAGCATGTGTGTGACATAATTGGGTGTGCAAACATGTATGAATGCACTGTAAGATATGATTGGATGGTCAAATCCATAAACCCTAGGTTTGCACCCGTTAGAAAATGACGAAGAGATTCCGTCTTGTGTGGTGTCTGATGGGGACAGATTCTGAGTGCTGAGGCGTGAGCGACGTTTTCTGAGCTGTGTCGGTTGAGCGGATAATTTCCAGAGGCATCAGGTTTGTACCTTTGGGAAAATGACCAAATAACTGATACTGCTGGGAATGATTCTGAGTGCTGAGTCGTCAGTGATGTTTTCTGAGCTGTTGTATCGGTTGAACGGTTGATCTCCCGAGGCCTTAGGTTTACACTCATGAGGAAACGACCGAATAACTGATACTGCAACTTATGTAGTGTCCAGGAGGATAGATTTTGTTGTGGATGGTGTGCATAGCCATTGGCAATACTTCTGTTGAAATATAATGTGTGGAGTCCCATGAGGATTCGATCTGTTGGAGATGATGAAAGTGCTGATTCGGATAGCGGGGTCGTTGGCGATGCTTCTGCTAAGTGACTTCTGGCAAGACTTTGGAAAGTGTCGTTTCAAGAAACGTTTCCCATATAGATGTTTGAAATGATCGATTTGAGATATGTTGGATGTCGGGCCCTTGATGACGCTTTATTTCGCGGCTCGGGCGAGACTTGGAAAACAATGTTGTCTTAGGAAAGGTTTCCCATAGGGATACTTGAAATGATTTGTTGGCCTATGATGGCAAAGCTGCAGGTGACGCTTGATCGACCATGGGTGAGAGGTAATCTACGACTTGGAAGGTAGATTTTTGACATGATACATTATCCTTGATCCAAGGAGAGTACCTGTAGAAGATTAGCTTTTACAAAGGTTTGACGCAGCAGCTATTGAAATGCAAGTTCACACAAACAGAGAAGCTATGAAAAACTTTCAATCAAGATGAGATTCCAGAATTGGAGTGTTTGTTTCTTGTTCCTTAAACATGCATAGACGAGACATGATGAGGCAAGGGTGATGGATATGTGATGTGGTTGAAGGGATTGAAATTTTGGTCCTTGAGGTTGTTTGACCAGTACATGCATCCGGATTCAATTTCAATCACTTGTTTGGTGGGTCTTCCCTCTCAGGCCTCAAAAGGGATCCTAGCTCATTATGAATGTCACTGTCTTGCCGTATTTCCACAGGGAAAAGCCCCATGCCCCACTTCTGACAAATGTTGAAGAAGTGACTTCCTCGTTTGCAGTGAAGGATTATGACCATTGATCAAAGTATAAAGATCTGAACTTGCACCATTCTTGTAAGAGGGAGTGTGAGAACAATCGTTCTATAAATATCAGAGGGGTACAGCCCCTTGTTCGTCCCTTGACGGTGAACTTGTGATAATATATCATTATATGAAGATCTGAGGGATGCAACCCTAAGCTCGCGTCTTCTGACAAGATGAACTCATGATAATCATGAAGGTCAGAGGGGTGCAGCCCCTTGTTTGTGTATGACATGTCGAACATATGATGAAATCCTGAACTCAAATATCAAGAGGGTGTAGCCCCATGTTTGCACCCTTTTTGCAGGATTGGTGTTTAAAGATCATGTCTTCGGAGATCAAACGGGTGTAGCCCCATGGTCGTGTCTTTGACAAGATGAACAGGTTATGTCGTCGTAGAGAAAGATATCAAACTTGGAGATCAAAAAGGGTGCAGCCCCTTGTTTGCCTTTTGGCTATTGAAAACAAAGTGCATGTGCACACTACAAGAAATTTCAGATTTAGCTACGAAAATTTTCGTCGCAAAATGTCACATTTTCATCGCTAAAGGCCTTTGGCGACGAAAGCATTTTCGTCGCATTTTCGTCGCCTATGCGACGTCGCTAAAGGTCGATTGCTACGAAAATCGTTTTCGTCGCGAAATGGGGTCCTTCTGCTACGAAATCGTTTGTCGCCAAAGCAAGGCTGAAATTCGTCGCAAATAACTCATTTCGTCGCCAAATGGAAAGCAACAGCTACGAATTTTTTCGTAGCAAATACTAAAAAAAGCGTCGCAGAAAGATTATGATCAGCAACGAAAAAAAACATTTTCGTCGCCAAATGTTAGGAATTAGCTACGAATTTTTCCGTAGCAAATGCAAAAGTCGAGAAGTCTATGATTAGCTATGAAAAAATTCGTCGCCAATACCTAGTCTTTTGCTACAAAATATTTCGTCGCCAATGCCTCCTCTTTCGCTACAACATATTTCGTTGCCGATGCCTACTCTGTCTGCTACAATATATTTCGTCGCAGAAAGACTATGATTAGCTATGAAAAAATTCATCGCCAATACCTGGTCTTTTACTACAAAATATTTCGTCGCCAATGCCTCCTCTTTCACTACAACATATTTCGTCGCAGTTTGCTTCTATTTCGCTACAAAATATTTTGTCGCAGATGCTACTTCTTCTACTACAAAATATTTTGTCATAATTGCCTCTTCTTTTGCTACAAAATATTTCGTCGCAATTGCCCCATTCTTTCAGTACGAAAATTTTTCATCACAATTACCCTCTTCTTTTGCTACAAAAACATTTCGTCACAATTGCCCTATTATTTTGCTACGAATTTCGTTTTTTCGCAAATATTTTGCTATTTCACTACGAATAATCATTATCACATGAAAAACTAAACCATTATCACATGAAAAACTTGCATCACATAGATATGAACATATATTATTTTACATATCCATAAAATTTTGAAGACATCAACTAACACCTAACTATTGTATTTAATTCCTAACAAAGTCAAAATAAACAGAGCTTTTTCATCACTAGTTGTTTGCACCAGAACCTTATACCTCCTCCGTAGCTCTCCTTCTTTCCTCTTCTTCGGCTTTAAGCCAGGCAGCCTACATGTAAACAAAATCAACACACCCATTAATTTTTTAATACCAACCACTCAAATTTCAAGAAATTTCAGAACGATAAAAAAAAAAAAGGAATGATATTGAGTAAAAAGTAGATAATTTTGCCTTGTCTCTCTGAAGTCTAGAAATGAATGATATTGATGTGATTAACAAGATGAATGTTGATGTATTTTGAAAAAGCCAAAAGGAGGATTAAAACTTTATCATGCTCCCCCGTCTCAGGCAAAAAGAGTTAATTTTCAAATGACCTGTAATTCTGATAAACATCGCTATCTATTTGTATTTTCAGAGAAATTAGGTGAGCTTTTCAAGTAGCCTGAACATCAGTTTCAGTGACTTATCCTATTAGAACTGAAAATATGAAATGTCATAATGCATTATGATTACTTAAACAACAGAAGTCAGTCATCTTTTACAACAAAAGTCCGTCATTTCTATAGCACCCCTTTAAGCATTTACGCTCAACAATGCACCCCTTTAAGCATTTACGCTCAACAATGCAACAATGCAATAATGGTGCGCACCCATCAAACAAGGACACCCCAACAAGCATTTACACTCAACAATATGCAACAATGCAATAATGGTGCACACCCATCAAACGAGGGCACCCCAACAAGCATTTACGTTCAACAATGCAACAATGCAATAATGGTGCACACCCATCAAACGAGGGCACCCCAACAAGCATTTACGTTCAACAATGCAATAATGGTGCACACCTATCAAACGAGGGCACCCCAACAAGTATTTTAGTTAAATGGATTACCTCTGCTCGTATATTAGCATGTGATGTCATTCCAGTCCTATGTGGGAACTCGCGTTGCTTACGATTGGTAGCATTACGTAAAACTTCACCCTAAAAGACAAGTCACACATATACTTAGCACATAAACTTATATTACATAAACTTATATACCTCAACCAAAGACCTAAATAATATGGCATCCGGATAGTCAATTAGCAATCTTCCAAGCTAAAAATTTCAAAGAGATTTCTGAAGAAACAAGAACATTCAAAAACCTAAACATCTGATACAACTTTGAAGCCAAGTTAAGGTACATACAACAGTTGCAGCAGTAGCCTTGGTGACATGGCGCAAATCCTCCTTTCGAACACGTCTAACAGAAATTGCACCAGCTTCAACAAAGTACTGAAACAATAGCACAAACAAAATTAAAAAGAGGTGATCGTTACGCTCAGATTAAAACACATTAAAGTGTATATCCTCTAAATTATCCTTAATCCCACAGCTATCGCAGGTAATAATAGACTCTCCGAGGAAACCAATGTTACTCATTGTGAAATTATGTGGATAAGGGATTCAATAAGACAAAGGACAGAAAACCCCAACAAGAAGTTCCTACAAACACTATCCTTGGAATTACAAGGAGTATCTCATGACAGTTGCATCTTAATACATAATGTCTTCATATATAAGTTTTATGGATCAAGGAATGCATATTTGACAGTGCCAGAGGAGGCTCAACCAGTGTAGCCTTAGCATAAACAAATTTAAAAGAAAACCACAAAAAGACATAACAGAAAAATTGAATCCATTGGTAAACTCCCTGCATAAGACCAATAGCATAGATAGATCCAACATCCAGACATGTACATATCCAAGCTTATATATCCAAGAGGGTAGTAGCTAAGGAAAACTCATGATTTCTCACAACATCTCTGTTCTAGAGAGGGAGAGAAAGAGAGAGAAGAGAGAAAAAGTATTAACTGAGATTTATGAAACCTAGAGAGGAGGGGGCCATGTGGGAGGACACAGCTCACCAAAAACAAAACTTGGTCACCAATATACTCTTTGTTTTTCTGAATATAATGAGAATTAATGCTCTGTTTCATTTTATTTAATTTTTTTAGATAATGAATCTTAACAAATCTAGGAATTAAGTAATGGGGATAAACAGTAGGGGAATAGCATCTTTGCTAGGGACATCCAAGTGAAGTGATAAGTAGCAGAACCATCTCATTACATATTGACTTCTGTTTCTCCACCCCACCCCACCCCACCCTATCCTGGTTTATTATTAATCAATCTATATATCATGAAACCACTTTTTCCTACCGACGGACCAACATCACTTTTTACTCCCATTTCTTTTTTATGATTTAGTATTTTCATAACTAATTTTCATTTGAAAAGGCAGTGTGTTTGACTAAAAAAAAAAAAATCAATCGGGATAATAATTTGATTATATATGAACTAAGGGAGTAGATAGGAGGATGAACATAGGAGGATGTACGAGCTGATTTGAACAAATCACTTTTATCAATTTTTAAAATTTTCTTAATCTTTAGTTTGTTTTATTGTTTAGCCCTTCCACAAAGTTATACCATAGATTACTGATGTTGGGTAATTTTTTATTTTTTCATCTTTAAGGAATTCTTGAAAGAAAATGTTGGATCTTGAAATTTTTGATGAATAAATGACAGAAGAATCTACAAGTGTGTAGAGGTCCCCAGAGTGGGTGTAGCAGTAGACAGACTGCTTGCTTTTAAACATCATCACTGAAGTCATAGCCTTCCCTATCAGATGAGGAAAATTTTTGATACTCCAGTATTTACTGCTGGGGACAAGTGCATATGATTAACTTGGAGGCTTTCTTTTGGAATCAACTATGGAGAAGTATTAAAAGCACTTTGGATTGGTCAGATGTGGCACCTAGCCCTTCCTTAGCCACTACCCTCTTCCTTTTTGCCTCCTTACCAATATCATTGCCAACCCTCTACTGCCACCACCATTACCTACATAATCCCTCTTATGGAAATTAATCAACCTGAAAATCAACATCATTGCTTGAGCCTATCTTCGCACACTTCCGGTACTCTTTAGGAGGCATCTGCCCAGATAAAACTACCCACCTCGCATTGTCCTGCCCCCCTCTGCTCATTGCAGCGGTTTGGCATCCTTAGACGAAAGAGTGAAAGAGTGGTCTTTCGCAATTAGTCCTTGTCTGTCAAGACAGACTTCAATCCTCTAATACAGATCTAGCCCCTGCTACCACGGCCTTCTCTTAGACCTGTTCTGCTGTGGCCTATTAACCTAGAAAGACTAGAAAACATGAAAAGAGGAACATCCACATTACATCACCATCCCCACCATCAGTCCAAGTAATATCTTCTTTCACATTGAGTTCCAACATGTGTATATATAAGAGTGGAACAGTACCCTAGGATAAAAGTTAATTCATAAGACAAAAGAGGGGGAACGGAGAAAAGGAGTAGATAAGAAAAATAAAATGAAAATATATTGATCTGCATCCAACAAAGCCAATATTTTAGCATATGCTGGCTCAGAATCAGTTTTTGCATCATTTCAATCCTGTGATGAGACATAGTAGAATCAACAATTAAAAGGTAAACACCAATATGCTAATGAAGTACAGAAGAGAGGTGGGGGGGCATGACCAACCTCTTTAATCTCATGCCACATTTCTTTGGCTGTGATGCCCTAGGAGTTTCCAGATATCACAAAGCCTGGGCACTCCGAGACATGAACAACATTTGTTTCTTCTGCTGCTATAACAAAAGTAACAGGGGGATGTCCATTGGAACTCCTGTACATGGATAGTCACAAAAAAGGAATTAGGAATGTCACATGAGTGAACTTCCAAACCGTACTTGGTGATTGCTTATGTAAACAAATAAGAGGATATTACATGTGATGCAAGTTTACACCATGAATCCCATTCTTCGTCCTAGAAGGAAATTAAATTAAGGTCAGAATACATCTCAGGAACTTTGCTATTATTCAAGAGCAAAAAATAATATAAATATATATATACACACACATATATATATAGATCACAAAAAAAAAAGTGAGTCTTGAATTCAATGAAGCTTTTATTACCAAATATCCCAACTAATTTTGGCTTATACCTATAAGCATGCTTCGCCACTATTCAAATGAAATCAAAGAATGAAGTCAACTGTGAATTGGTTCTTACTTAATCTTCGAATTCAAGTGATGACCAGATAATCCAGAGAGCCCACCAACAGAATTCTAATGCATTTAAATGAAAGTAATTGTCATTAGGACACGCTCTGTCAACTGCCATAATCTTTATGAAAATCAATCGGGACAGGATGAACCACAGAGGTACGTTCTTGTAAAAATTAAATTGTATTTGGACCATGAAAAGTACAGAGTACAGCTTGCTACAACAGTAAAAGTAAATAAAAAATAAAAATAAAAAGTCTTACCTCCCAAGTGAAAAGAATAGTCACATCTGCAGCTGTCTTCCCCAAATTAGACAGCTAAAGAAAAGCACAAACAACAGCTGAGTATGCGGACACAAACTCTTCCCGTGTAATTTGATTTTCACAAATTTTCGCTCTGTACAATAGAAGATTCACCAGCTCAATTAAGAACAATTATGAAGCGTACACAAGAAAATTAAACAATCAAGGGCAGAAAGCTACTTTAACATCAATTCTGCTCCTTCAATACTGCTTTTGTTGATGCGGTTGATGGCAAACTGTGTTATCCCAATGCAGCATAGATTGCATCAACCATTTCAGTACTGCATGTTCAGAAGATATACAATTATTTCAGTCTCAAATTTACTTTGATATTAGAAATTGTACCATCATTCTGATGTTCCAAACAAGTAGCCGCCTGTTTAGATTCATCATGGTTTTATTCAACAAAAGTTTAAATGCTGCAAGAAAAAATTTAAGGCTAGCTATGTCTCTGCGTAAATCAGCTTGGCCAAAGCCCAAAACGAAAAGAAAAAGCCCCTTACCATTCCTGGAGGCTGTATTAATGCCTGTGTATCCGCCTACCAATCACTCACTAGTTTGTGCCAAGTGTATAATTGCAGAATCAGTCCCATGAAGAGGCTGGGGTGAGAGCATGCAGTTCCACTTGCAGCTCCCAACTGCTTAATATGATTGTAATGGTCAAGCTCCAATAACTCTCGACATTATTGGATATCAGCATTTTCATTTGGCCTATAGACTAGCAATAGTAGGCCCAGCACTAAATTACATTCTTTCCTAGACAGCAATTCAGGGTGAAATTTTTTCCAGAAACCTTTGACATGCAGAACCTAATGTCAACAGAAATCCTTGGGCACTAATATTTGAAAAATATAAAATCCACATGCCAAAAGATACTCAAAGTTTTACTATACAATTCTTGTTAAGGTGGATTCAGGATAAATTCTTGTCTCTTGCTATCAAATTTCACTTGACCCATCATGATACAGAAAGCAGATTGTTCTGCATTTCACTGAAGGAGATCCATCATTAAGAGGTAAGAGAGTTTCTATTTGAAGGCCATGATTGGTACCTTATTAAAGTAGAATGAAACTAATAACTATACATAATTCTGGCTCTAGAGGCAGCTGCAACAGGAAAAACCAAGCCAGTCCATGAGGGGAAAAATCAACTAAGAAACCAGGCTCCTGGCGAGAGAGCCCATTTGTGGCCAGAATCAATAAAGGTCAGTAGATAGGCATATATTTTACTTATTAAGTACTGAAAATAACAAAATAAGTAGCTTATGGAATTGCAACGTTAAAATGTTATCACCATGTGTGTGTGAGAGAGAGAGTGAGTGTAAAGGGTACCTTCAAGATTCCTCCTCAAATCCTTACAGTACATCAACCTAAGAGTCTCAATATAAACCTCAATTTCATCACAATCCGCAATCTCCACAATCCATGGGTGGGTGTTATTGTTTCCGTTCCTCTGCCCTTTCCATCGATCCGACAGCTTGACAGCGAAAAACTGACTATGACCCACCAAGATCTGCCTATGCACACTCATACAAACACTAATCCCTTCTTTAGTCTTTAGTAGGTATTAGGTACCCAGCAAACTATCAGGCATTGAATCAAGTGTTAACACATCGTACTGGAAGGGTTATAATTAAGAATATTTAATTAATCAATCCAGTCAAAACACACAAATGGGCCTGAATTTGACCAATAAAACAAGAAAAGAACAGACTAATATGGTCGTGAGATTCATACACATTGTTTTAATAAAAAAAAAATCTATGAAACCAGTACAATTCAAGCTAACAAAAAGCATGGGAAACCCAATAAATTTGTAACAAAACCTCAATAGTACAAGCACAATGCCACAAACAAATAGCAAAAGAAGGTCAGGACAATACCTGTTGAGTAAATGTTTCAGCCTCAAATGCAGCAGCAGCAAGGCTGCTTGACTGAGAAGGTCCAGATGCCCTAGACCCTGGTCCAAGAATGCTCTTCGCATACGCTACTCGCAAAATCTGCCCATTCTTCTCCAGTGTTGTCCCATTTGTTGCCTCAAGGGCTTTCATAGCATCCTTAACTTGAAAGATAAGATACTGCATCAAGACTGTAACTTATACTATTATACATCAAGAATGTGTGCATGTGTATATGAGTGCGCACATATTTTTTCTCTGCTTTTTTTACATGTAAGAATCTTTTATTCTGGAAATAAGTTTATCCAGTTGCTCAAGTTCAATCATAAACATACCGAGTGAAAATGCACAAATGCAAATCCCCACGAAACATGGGTGAATTTGTCTCTAACAGAGTCGAAGATCCTGCAATTTGGAGTCATTTAGTACAACTTTTCACACTGCAAAAATAAAAAAAAAAACATTTATGCAAAATGTGCCAGCAAGTTGCACCTTGATTGGAGCATGTTTAGAAAATTCATAGCGAAGCATCTCCTCATCAGCATTGTCAACCAGTCCTCGAACAACCAAAATATGGGTGGGACCTGATAATATAACATCTTAGACAACATCTTCATATGTGCCTAATGGATGCAAGTCCAAAGAAAAGGGGCATAAGGTTGCTAGTGAACATACTTTTTCCCTTTGTTATAGCACTAATTTGTCAGGTCAAGCATGTTTATTTAAGTCATGGTAAAAGACAAATGAAAGACTGCATATGTATGCAAAAAGTTATTGAAGCAAATATAGAGAGTTTCTGGATTTCCTAACCTGTGCCCTTAAATATGTGACCTCCTGGCTTAAACTTTCATTCTTGAGCTTCATATCATCAACAACCTTTTCAGAAGTGCGAACAGTAGGGGATAATGTTGATATTGCAGAAAGAGGAGAGCTTGCCTTTCCTGAAACAGGAGATATTGCCCGAGAAGGCATTCTAGAGCTAGGTACAGAAATTGAAAGAAAGTTTCCTGGAGCCCCATACTGATTAGTAGGGTTTTTTGACAAAGGACTGATTCCTTTCTTAATATTTCCATATGTTAGGGGGAAGATACGGCGATCATTTAAATCTACTCTAAAACCGTGCTGAGAATTTCTGCCTTCAGATAGAATGAATGAGTCGACAGATGAAAGCCGGGGATATTGTCCTTGGAAACCACCAGTCTCTTTTTCTGCCAACTCATTGGGCTTAAAGAGTATACTCCCACTTCGATCTTTGGGAGCTCGAACACCAGATCCAGATTCCATGGCCTTCTGTAGCTTGTTGAAACAATCATCACAGACACGATATGGCTTGTTCGTACTGGGAGCCAAAGAAGCTTTCAGGGATTTCCTACTGCTGCATGCTTTGCAAAAGACAAGCCCACAATTGTAACAGTTGTGACGTTTTCTTCTGAAACTGAATGGATTTTGACAACCGAAGCACACAGAATTGTCGGCACTAGAAATCCATCTATGAATGCATATAACAGCCGTAAGATTTGAACCGCATACTACACTCTTTACTTGCTTATCTTTTAAAAAGTCAACGCGGGTGGGTGTATGCCGGTTCTCATTGTCTCCATGGCCTAATTGCCCATGTGCACCCTTTCCCCAGGTATAAACTTCGGTTTTCGAAGTCATGACGGCAACATGATGGGAACCACAGGCAATTTCTTCCACGAAACTGTCAACAATGTTACTTTCAACACAACTAGGAATGTTTCCAGTAGCAGACGGACTCCCTAACTGTCCATAAACAGTACTTCCCATTGTATATACTCGTCCTGCAGTTGTGAGAGCAACTGTCAGGTTGTGCCCGCAGGCCAGTTGACAGAAATTTAAATCAACCACTGCAGCTACACACTCGGGAGCTAGTCTGGTTTCTTTATCGCCATGACCAAGTTGGCCTTTGTCTCCATTTCCCCAAGTGAACAATTGTCCAGATAAAGAACCATCAGATGGTCCAAAATAAGAAGACTTGGTCATTACTTCAACAACTGCAGCAGTGTGCCAAACACCACAAGCAACCCGCAGTGTCTGCAATCCTTTGAAAGCATCCACTTCTCTTGGAACACTGGTGCTACTTCGATCTCCATGGCCCAAGACACCAAAACTTCCATCCCCAAAAGTAAACAACTGACCGGCAGATGTTATCAAAGCTGTATGCCAAGGTCCACAAGATACATATGAAACCTGTATACTGTCCAGTAAGCCACACACTTTCTTAGGGATCCAATGGCTGGCTTCACTGCCATGCCTTAGCAAACCGCAGTTGTGAGCACCATCACCCCAAGTATAAAGATCTCCAGAATGTGTAACAGCACAGGTATGATACTCGCCGCATGCTACCATTTCAATGTTCAAGCCAGTAAGAGTATCAACAAGCTTTGGGTGGGAAACATCTGCTTCTACTCCATGTCCAAGCCTTCCCCCTAACTCCTCACCCCAACTGAATACCTCTCCTTGTTTGGTGACCAATGCCGCATGCCTACTACCACAAGCAAGACCAAGAGCATCAAGTACTGTAGTTGATTCCAGTGCTCTAGGAAAAAGAGCATCCACCTTTGTACTGGATGACGTACGAACTTTAATCACACCACCACCTAACAACCCATCACCAGTGCCTTCTCCCCATATGAAAACATCACCTAAGGAATCAAAATCTTCATGACAAGAACCCTGGCTTGATGAACTAACAACACTAGATAGACTAACCCGAAAATTATCAGCTGTGGAACTTCGACCATTTGGGTTGTCTCCAACCCCAGATGAAAGTGAGCTGATAGAATGGGCTAATGATTCAGCTTCAGAGAGACTTTTGGTAGTTGCAGTATATGAAACAATGTCAGCAAAAGCTTTTCCCAATCTGCTTTGCGAAATAGTCTCAGTTCATTGGTTATCACCTTGATCCTATGGCAATTAAGTAAAAAGAATTTTTTGGAGAACAAGTCAATGGAAAATGCTAAGTTGATGAATCTACGAAACAACCACGGACAAAAGACAGTTGCTACTTACAAAAGTTACAGTTGATGGAGCAACTCTTCGACCTCGGGGACTATCTGATGATATGTTATCAGCTCTTCCATCATTTCGTACCTTCTGATAACTACCACGAGCAATCAATGCCTTCAATCCAACAAACCAAATCTCAGCTTCATCCTTGTCTTTACATATCTGTCCATGAAATCGTAGTTAAGTCAGGAAAGGTTAAAGAAGACAGTTTTATCACTTAAAATGGTGAATCTTCTTCAGTTATAAATATAATTTATTTCTACAAGAAGAAAAGGGTTAATTCAAATCTGCATTGGGATTTTAAGCAAAATGATTACAAATAAGTTATAGGAAAGAAATGTTACACTTACCAAATCCAAGGACCTATCATTGTATATGAGTGAAAATGATTGATATTCCTTCTCAGGTCGAGGATACCACTGGAAAATTGACTGAAAGGGAAAGCAACTTTCATGTCACTAGGATGCATCATGCATGAGTATTCGTAAACACAGTAACTAAAGTATGACAACAGAAGAAATCCAAAACTAAAACAGTTTATATGGGTTTACTTATCAGGGAAAAAAGTGAATTCCTTTTCAATATCCCAAGGTTTACACCAAGTTTTGACTTGGGGTCTATGATAACAAATTGGTAGTCGGTTTCAAGTTCTATTTCAGTGCAACAGTCAAGTGTTCTCCATTTGGCATCTTCCATGGTTATTTTGGTCATTTGATATGGCACATGCCTTAGACATGATAGTTGATACTCGGCAAACCAAACTACCAAACTGAAACTAGTTCTTATTTGGAGGCACTAGGTCATAAATATGTGACTTATTTTATATAGCAGTAGTTCACACCTGAACAAAAGGAGCTCCGGAAACTTCCAACATTCTCCACCATCGGCAACTTCAGCTCCACCGAGAACCCGAGATCCCTCCATTGTCATCAATTTTAGTACTTTGTCACCATTCCTCTGTCAAAACTCATTACATCCTGCCATAGATACCTTTATGACTAAATTCCAATTTCTTTGCCATAAGTACAATGGCTATCTTCAAGTTTTCCCCACTCCAAATTTCTTAACGATGGTGCTAGCGGGCACACTAACAGAGGCCAACCAAGACATCATCTAAACCCACCTCCATTGCCGATGTTTCCGCTTCCTTCAGTAATTTACATCCATTGACATCTATAATTTGTCCTCTCTTTCGCCAGACTTAAACTTTGGCCTTTGCTGCTAGTGATATATATATATATATAGAGAGAGAGAGAGAGACAGAGTGTGTGCGTGTTTGAGGGGAAGAGTGTTTGGTTTTTGAAAGATGGGTTTTAGGAAACTTAAATAGCGTTTCAGGATAAGAATAAGCCTACTCATGCTCGGTTGAATGGATTTGAGTTTGTTTGTAGAATACCTTTAGAGAAGAGGAGAAGGCCCAACCATTGAAGAAAATCAGACAAGTGAGGAGGGAAACTTTCATGTTGAAGAAAAGGACTGAGGCAGAACAGCTCAAACATAACGGTGTTCATTTTAAGAAGGAATGAGCTACAAAAGCTAATAACAGCAATCCATCTGGAAACTTAATTCGAAACAATCCTATCTAAACAGATGGAACTTGGCTTATAAATAAGGGATGGAGCAGAATAGCAAGGGTGGCTCAAAATACAGAAAGAAGAAGAGTTGGAGAGCAATCAAGTCCATAAAAGCATGCTCTCCTATCCAAGCAAAAGCGCAGACCATTCTTCATAGGATCAGATGGGCATAGGAAAAAAAATTCAATAAAATCAGGATAGAAACAGACAATTGGGAAATATACAGCAATGAAACCTCCTAAAGAATTAGGACCATAAAAGTTTCAACATCTTGCCGGACATCTCTTTGTGGACAATGCAGTCTGAGTTATCCATCAACAAAGTCTAGAGGCCAAGGTGACACAAGTCCACAATGCATCCTGTCAAGTGAGAGAACCCTAAGGGCTAGCCCACTGGTAGACCTGGGGTTAACCTACCAATTAAATGCCAAAAAATTAAATTTTGTTGGGTGAGGTAGAAGGTACACACATGGTCCTCCAGATGAGATACATGACAACTGGCAGGTGAATATCCTTTTGGTTACCTATACCTTCTTTTGCCCACAGGAAAAAAGAACACATAAACACAGAAGAATGAATCAAGGAAATTAATCCCTTTTGTGTTTAAGGGATAGGTGTTGTTATCTTCCTTATGGGCTACGCTTAGAGTTTTCAGAACAAAATCTCCCCCTTTACGTTGCTCTCTCTCGTGTCTGCTAAGCACAGTAACACAACACTACGAGGCATCTATATATATATATATATATATATATATATATATATATAGCTCCCCCGGGTGCTCAAGTTCCTCAAAGCAAACCAGTAGTTCTTCACATAACAATCTCTTCTGTCTTACTTTCTAGAATTACCAGTTTAGTAATGGCTTTGGTCACAAGGTTGGGTGCTGAAAGGGCAGTGGTGATCTTCAGCAAAAGCACTTGCTGCATGTGCCACACCATTAAGACATTCATAAGCAGTTTTGGGGCCAATCCTATGGTTTATGAGCTTGACGAACACCGAAACGGACAGAAAATAAGGTATATATGGAACATGTGAGCAAATTAGAGAAGAAAATAATACCTCATACTCCGAAGTTGCCAATGTCACCACTATGCTTATTCTCAATCTTAATACAAGATTCGGAGAACAAGGATAGATTTCAAAGTGAAAAGGTACTGAAGAGAAAAGCAATTTGGAATTAGCTTTGTAGAAAGATGAGTCACATCGGCAAGTCAATTTTAATACTATAAGATTTTATGGAAGGACAAAAAGAACAATTTGCAGAAGAAAACAACTTGAAAGAATGCACCAAAGAAACCTCTTGGATGCCTAGAGACTCAGTTTTGTGTTAGACAGTTTCCAATAAAGTATATTCTCCATTCCTTAGATCTTCAGCCCCATCCTCGAAACATACCTCCATTCCGCACAAAAGGAGCAATGTAGAGGCAATTTAATTTCCTGTATCTTGATAGGGTCGGATATAGCTCATAGACCAAAACAAGACAAATACTCTTGCAGACAATTGTAGATTGATCAGTGTCAAAAGGATGGAATTGAGACCCTCGATCGGTCCTCAAGAACTACCAAGAGAGATGAAATTTCGACCCCACTTTGAATATGTACGGAAAATTAAAGAAGATAAGTAATCACTTCATCAAATGAAGATGAACCCAAACGTTTGGCAACTATACAAGTGCAATGTAGGCTCAGCCATAATAGGCACAGTAAATGTGTACCTGCATGAGCATCTTCTTTTCTTTCGCTTTGGGCTGCAGGAACGTAACGATGTATAGCTCTGGGAGAGAAAGTGAGTGAGAGAGATGGAGAGAAGTTAGGAATGGGCAATTTACCCCAATTACCCAGATATGATCTATATACCTATATGTGTGTGTGTGTTGAGCAAGAGAGAGAGACAGACAGAGAGGGGGAGAGAGATGGACGAGAAGGAGGGAGGCGTACCTAGCTATTGACCAGAGCTATGCTCGTGACGGAGGACTGCAGTTGCGACGGTGAGAGAGATGCGAACTCCTTCAAATGAGACGGTGAAAAAGCTGTTTGGGTTTTGAGTGTGAAAGAGATCGATGAATGGTTTTGACAGGATTTTGATCGGGTTTTCCAATAATAAAATAGACATTTTGCGATGAAATTTAACGGTAGTTGAACCCTAAGCTTCCTCGATGGACATTTTTCATCGCCAGTGGCCTAATTTCATCGATAAGTATTTCAGCCCATTGCCGCGCGCGCCAAAAAGCAGTGCGCCCAATTTTTGGGCCTTCATTTAGCGACGAAAAATATATGGTTCGTCACTAATGATCCACCTTTGTACACGATATTTATTTTATTGCCAAAGAATTATGTATTAACTACAAAACTTGAATTTTGTAGGAAAAACATATATTTTTACTACGAATTTAATTTTGTAGACAAAAAATCGTAGCTAATTCCTCATTTTCTTGTAGTGGCATTATTAAAACATACTTGTTACCATATTGGTAGAACTATTTGTAAACCTAGCAATATTGTATTTCATTAGTAAGAATAATTTTAAAGAGTTAGGAGGCATTTTTTTTTTCAAGTTTGAGAAAAAAGAATGTTGCAAGAAAATTAATATTTTACTCAAATGCCCCTGCTTATGCTTAAAAGTATGTTTTACTTTATATTTGATTTTTATTTCCTTAAATCAATCATGATTCAGGTTCTTGGCTTTGTAAGGAAAAAAAAAAAGTTAAGTGCTAAATTTACCGACGTTTTGAAGAAAATAAATGTCTGCATATAATAGAATAACAATTAAGAAATTGATGATTATAGGCTTAAATCGCAATTTGGTCACCTTATTTTGACAGAAAATTCATTAAGCTCACTCTACAAATTTTTTTCTCAATTTCATCACTACACTTGGCATATTGAGTCAATAAGCTCACCGCGCTTGACTTCCGTTAGTTTTGTTGGATGGAGGGCTGCAAAAAGACCAAAATACCCTTTTACCTTAAATTGCTATTTAGTCACCCTACTTTAACAGAAAATGCTTTAAGATTAATAATATAAAATTTTGTGTATAAAATATTTAAAATAATCAAATTAGTTAAATAAGTTACTTCAAATATAATAAAATAACAAAATTTCAGACTAATTCTTAAAAATATTAAACAAAAATTAGGTTAACTTATCAGAATTCTTAATCAAAATTAATAAAAGATTATGTTGGTCTTTTATAAAGCAATAAATTCTTTAGCTTGACTTCTTTTTTATATAAAACTAATTATATTAAACAAATGCATTGAATTATTATAAGATAGTTATTATTGTATAATAAAGTAAGCTTAAAATATTATTATAAACTATTCATAAGTAATTATAGATATTTAAATAACGGTTAATGACATCACTAGAAAAAATTTGTTAAGTCAATCATGTGGTACATGCCATTTTTCAATAGTATTATGGGAAATTCCTAAGGAATTTAATTATAACAAATTTTTATCTTAATCTAATTAAAAGTATTAGTCATTTATCTCAATGTAGTTATAATATTAAATATTAATGTTAATTTAATTAGGATTAGTAATAGATTAAATATTAATGTTAATTTAATTAGGATTAGTAATAGTGTTCAAACAAAATAATGATTAGTAATTATTACATTAATTGGTCAAATAAAAAAAAACTTAAACAATCAAAACCATCCAACCGTCACTTTCCTTCCCGTCTCTGACTTCCCCCTCCCCCCACCAGCTCCAGCATCCCCAGTTCCGCCATTGTCGACTTCAAGGGTTTCGACGCTGACGACGACCTTGACGACTCTCTCCACCCTTTCTCCGATCTCCCCCTCCGATCCCATCCACCTCCCATCACTCTATCCACCCCCCTCGATCCCGAATCACCTTTCTCTCCCGGCATGCTCAACTCACAAGCTGTCACTTTCTCATTCCAAGCGGGTGGGTAGATTAGATTTGAATCATCTCTCTAACCAGTATGAAATAGCCTATTATTGAATATGCGAATGGATCTTCGATTGATAGAAATGAGAATGACGAAGATCGAGTTGAGGATGAATTTTAGGAGGAAAATTCGGCTAGAAATGATCTAAAGGGTCATTGCCGAAAACCGTGGTCGATCGCCTCAACCATAGTAGTGGGCTCATCAAACTTTCTTTCATCGAGGGTACAACACTAGGCTGAAATCCATAGAGCAGCCCTGGTAACCCTAATAGACGTTGCCGTGAAATTTCGACAAATTGGCATATGTGTGTTGTGGCAATTGAGCCTAGCGTTATGATTCTAATGATTTGTTCACTGAGTGTTTCAAGAAGGGTTGTGGGTCTTTCATGATTTTGGTCCATTTGAATTTCAAAAAATTGGATCGATTTGGGGTTCTTGAAGGAGTTAGGGGGTACGTGCAAATTGAGCTTGGAATGAAGAGATGCTGATTTGGGTGTTTGATCATTTTTCCTAGTTTCTCAATTTTGGGATTTTTGTTTGTTCGTGGTTGCAATGAATTTTAATATTTTAGTAATGACATTTTCGGGGTTTTAGGATAATTTTAAACTTTTTATTCAAAAATCAGGATGGAGTAATGAACTTGATATATATGTCTAAGTGCAGTGATTAAATTGATAGCTATTAGTAAGGGTATTTTTGGAATTTAAAAAAAAAATAAGTTTTTCATCCAAAAATTTGGATGGAGTGATTAACATGAGATTTATGGCAAGTATAGTGATGAAATTGAGAAAAAAATTGTAGGGTGAGCGTAATGAATTTTCTGTCAAAGTAGGATGACCAAATTGCGATTTAAGCCATGATTATATTTAGGGGTCGTTTGGTAGAAAAGTCTGGATAACATTAATTAATACTATAACATATATTATTTTAACCGAGATTATTTTATCTCGGTTATAGAGTTATCTTATGTTTGGTAGATTACGGATAAGATTAATTTATTCTGTTAGTTATCTAATTTGAAGTTTGGTAGCCCAAATTAATTTTAGTATTACGCTATTTTTCCAAAAACACCCTTATAAATTAGGTTGATTAAATGATGACTCGAGCTTATCTCACTTAGGTTTTTTTCTCCGAACTACTATTGTCTGCATTTTTATGTATAATATAGCTAATTCCATTGTTTAATGCAACATCAATATTTTTATAAATTAGATAAACCTAGCTATTTATAATTATTATAAAGTATATGAGGATAATAAAATTGCAAATTTATAAATTTTAAAGTTCTTTTTAATCTCAACCTTGAAAAGGATATTAATATATTTAGTTTATTTTAAAAAATGAATATGTATATGTATTGTACGTTTAAATAAATTTATACATAATATAGTAATATAAAAATTAAGAAATGAAAAAAGAAAAAAAAATGTTGGTTGGTTGGGTGGGAGGAGCTGTGGAGGAGGGAGGAGGGGGTGAATGAAAGAGGGAGGACGGTACTAAAAAAAAGGGTGGGTTGAGGAGAGGAAGGGGGTGGCGGGGAAGAGGGAGGAGGAAAGGGGGAGGCTGGGAGGGAGGAGGGAGACTGGGAGGGCAATTTATGAATAAATAATAGTCTCACTTTTTGTTTATTCGAGATTAAATTATAACAGGGGGAGGGAGGTATTATTTAATCCCTGATAAGGGGTTATCCGGATAATTCAGATATTTTTATCCTTGATAAAAAAAAGTTACCAAACAAAAAATATGGATAATTTAGTGTTATCCCCCTATTTATCCCTCTACCAAACGACCCCTTAAAGTACAAAATTATGATTCGAAAGTTTAGATTGAAGTTTTCTTGATAAATATTTTATTTTCTTGTACTTTATGCTAGAAAAAGACTAAGCCATATTAAGGAAAATTTTATGGATGCAAGAGAAAACAAATTTTCAAGTTAGCTTTTCTTGCTAATCAAACTCATGAAAAGTTTAGAAATTCACTTTCCAGTACTTTCTAGTGTTTCCTTCTAACCAATCGAAGCCTTAGAGAAATAAAACTACTAGTAGAACTTCACGAAGCAAAACTTCTATTGTTTTGAAAGAATCTCTACAAATAGCATAGAAAAAAACCTTATTGTTTTTGAAGGAATCTCTACAAATAGCTTGACTTGGGTCGTGAGCTGGAGTGGGCTGTCAGCATTGCGGAGCAGTCTAAATCGGTTAGTGAGGAGGAGGTCATTGCTCGCTACGTACAAGTCATCCGAGGCCTACAACGAGGATTTGACTAATGCACTCTCCCCCTACTATGATCAGGGGGTCCAGCATGCTCTCCGGGTGCTTGGGGGCCTTAACTTAGATGGGATAACTGTTGATGTCCTGGCGGATATCGCTTCATCTCAGTATTATGGGGCTGAAACTCGCCGTGGACATGCTTGGTATCCTTTTGATGAGGAGGACCTAGCATTGCTAAAGGAGAGCGACCATGAAGAGGATTGCGAAGAATGGTCACCTCCTGCTCCTTTGGCTATAAATGTTCGAAGCGTGCTCGAGGCCCGCCGGCTCGCGGATGTTGTTCCTGCTACTCCTGCTGGGGATACTCTGACTGCAATGAACGATGCTACCCTATGTGCTCACATGGATGGGTCTACTGATGTGGGCGGAGATGGTGCAGCTGCTTGATCTTTTTATATTGATGATTTTTGTTGGCCTGCGTGCCCATTTCTACTTTTTATCTCCTGTAACTTCTTCCACTTGTAATGAAAGTCAAGTTTTTGTTTAGCAGACCAGCCTGGACTATCGAGCATTGACTTCATTGTAATGAGTTTTAACAAGTATACAAGCTCGTTCTTGCAAGCCTAAACACTTCTTTCTAACAAGTAATAGAATTTTGAACTTGAAAATGTAATAAAGATTTTAGACCAGCTCGATCTTGCGAGCATCATGGCAACTTGAAATATAACAAGTTGTTTAGAGATCTTGCAAGCATAATTAAAGTGTATGATTATTCTAACCAAAGTAACTTGAATTTTAACAAGTTTCATATTTTACTCGATCTTGCGAGCATCATGGCAACTTGAAATATAAAAAGTTGTTTAGCTCGATCTTGCGAGCATAATTAAAAAGTGGATGATTATTCTTAACCAAAGTAACTTGAATTTTAACAACTTACATATTTTGCTCGATCTTACGAGCATCATGGCAACTTGAAACATAACAAGATGTTTAGCTCGATCTTACGAGCATAATTGAAGAATTGGAATGATAATAATGCAGATATCAAATTATTGGAATATAACAATAATTGTTATTTGTCTCTTCAAAGTTATGTAATGGTAAAAAATAAAGCCCAACATAACCAATTAAATAATCCAAGAGAAAATAAAAGACTCGTTCTCTAATGTCACTAGATCCAATAATGATGTAATAGGTGTTGAAAGATCAATCAAGATGATTCCACATTAGCAAGTTGCATATTTTGTTAGTTATACAAGTTATGAAAAATAAACTTGTAATGAAAGGCTTTCTTGCGATATCCGAAAGAAGCTACAATGCCCAAGTTATGCGAGTACTCGATTAATTGGTCGGTGATCTGAGTCACATTTGGTACAGCTGCTTGAATCAAGCATACCTGTTAATGGGGAAAACAAAAATCATTACCAAAAAGACAAGTAAGAACTGCAAATGAAAGTAAATCTATCCTAATGTAAACTTGTACAGAATTGAGTACCTTCACTATTGATATGAATGATTTCATGAAACGAGTTGAAAGTGATGAAATGTGATGCATGCTTCTATGAGTGTGAGAGTGAGAACGAGGGAAGGGAAAAGGGTAACTGACCTCGTGAAGCATCGTTCTTTTCAGACTAGAGCTACAATGGTTCTAAAAGTAACGTCCCCATTCTTGATTGATAAACAAGGCTTACACTGACAAGCAGCAACTTGAAACAACTGATCAAATGAAGGAAACAATTAAAGAAGAATTTAAAAGCAAAAAGTCCCAGTATATGCCAGGGATGAAATTTATGATTTATGGAACACACATCCCCTTATCCCTCCTGGTTACTTTTTTTAACTTTGTTGTCTTCTATTCGAGTGATTTCTATATTGATGCCGAAGTTGCCAGTCGCCTATTCATGATCAAATTCCTTGTTGAACAAGAGTCAAAGGAGCCTTAGATTGACTTTTTGACTGATTTGATTTCGCATCACCGTGAAGCACAAACAGGATGAGCTCCCCCAGATCCAAGAAACAGGTGTTATAGCCGGAAAAATGTAACTAATAAACACCATTCAATTGTTCTAACCCTCGATGGAGAGGGGACCTCATCAAATATTTGCCCCTGCCACCATTAATAATAACAGTAAGGAAAACATATTCCATTATATAGAACATTTTAGAAATCTAAGATAAGTTCGAATCTACTACCTAGTGCAAAGCAAAGGAAAACCATTTAGAAAGTCCTCAAATATTTTATATATTTAACTAATAAGGCATATAACGAGGAATGTTTGCATACTAGGAATTGTGATTTTCTTTCATTTTAATTTTCATGTTTCTCCAAACTTAAAAGCCTTAGAAAGCTAAGAGTTAGTGCTCATACAGGGCAAGTGACCCAATATAGTTGACAATGTTCACACACGATTGAATTATAGAATATCAAATCATCTAAAATTAATAATTTGACATCGTCGAAGAGTTATAGAGCATAGTACCCAACCCAAGCAAGATGGTCTTATTCGAAAATAATTGAATTATAGAATATCAAATCATCACATGTCTAAGATTTACTTATAATGGAATCAACTTTTACTTATTTTGGAATTAATTAACCTTATAAAGAACAATCTATGTGTCAACTCGTCATGTTTCCGTGAAAGGCAATGAAGAGAAGACAAGAAAGAAACCACAAAGTGTGCAAACATAATTGAAAAGCAAATTTGTTAGTTTACTTTTGATTTTAACCATCATGAGGTGATTTAGTACGTCGAACAAGCCAAAGAAACAATGGTACAAACATATTAAATAAGGGAAACACCATTATGATATATTTTAAGCAATAATCCAATAAATAATATGAATTGCATATAGTAATCATGTTTAGTTTGAAGGTAGGGGTGGCAATGGCTGACACGACACGATTAAAAACACGAATTACAGAGACACATGATACGGCACAACATGACACGAACACGACACGAAAGCACGAAATAAAAAATTTAGTTAAAATAATATTTATTGTTATATTTATGATCAAATAAAATAGATAACATAAAAACACGATAGTGCGGCACAAACACAATACGATAGCACGAATTGTCACACCTATTTGAAGGCCATAATGAGATGACAAAAATCAAAATAATACATAAAGGTTCTAGAAGTAAATGAGATGGCCTATTTTAGGAGGCTATTCTTAAAGATTACATAAATAGGAAACCTACCTCGGATATTGAAATGACATGAACAACGATCCGGGCCTTTACCATGTGAGAATTTCCATTACATGGAGGAGTTCCTTCACATAAGAACTACACATAAAGAATCAAAATTAGATGCAAGAAAGAAATACACTTGAGTAATAATTTAGACCCCCACATCTATAACAGCCACTGAACCAATTTGTTAAACACCACTTCACCATCTTATCACATAAATCTATGAAAAGTGTTCACTAACACACAACCATTATTTGCCAAAATTTAAACCCAATTCGAAAACATGAGGGTAAACAAGATAAAACTAAATCCCAATTCGAAAAGTTTAAAAACATTTAGACCTGTTGCAAAGCAAGGTTAATACATTTCATGACGAGAAACTAGTAAGTCCGTCATCTCAAATAATATACATAACAATATTACACTTAATTTACTTAAACATCAAATAAATTGTCATACCGTAAATCAAAGTATAACTTAAAATAAAGGATACTAAAGCTTAAATTTTCCAAAAAAATTAAAAATCTGGCTTAAATTTCTAAGGTTAAAATCCTAGGAAACTTTTTTTGTCTAATATTTAATCTCTCCAACCACTATAAATTGTTATATGCAAACATTAAAGAATTAACGAATCATAAATCCAAAACAAATTTTGAGATCAAATATTTAATATAAGAACATACCCTAGTGTCCTTGACTTCAATCTTGCAGAGGTGGACTTCAGCCATGATTCATCCTAAAACCACAAATTAATCACAACATTTAATACAGCCCAGCAGAAATCGTGACGAAATTAAAAATCAAGTTTTTTTTTTCCAATCTAAAATCATTAAAATTGTTTTTAAAAAACTACAACATTTAAAATTTATGGTCGATCCAACTTACTTGAGGAATCTAAATATAGATATAACAAGATCTGAATAATAAGTATCTGATCTAAGCAAGAGTGGAAAACAAAACACTTTTTAAACATCAAATCTTTAATTCAAAATAAAAAAATCCGTTCAAGAACTTACATGCAAGAGTTTTGGTCGCATGAGAACTGACGATTGCTTTGGATCTGAAATGGCACGCAGTGAGAGTGAAAATGAGAGTCTGATGGTGTGGGCTGTGGTGTAGGAATGCGATAGATTTATAGTCTGAGAAGGGTCGATATCTCCTAGGTTATTTTTCTTTCCCTTTTTTTTATAAATTCCACTTATGCCCTATACTAGGGTTTTTCTATTATTCTTAAACGTCCACTAGTACCTTCGTAGTTTAGATTTACTCCAATTGTCTCCCTTCATTTGAAAATGCAATCTCAATCGAGCACTCAATCACAAGTTATGAGAGTTGTTGATCCGAAGCTTCATCAATATATTAGTAAGCGTCTGTAGTTCTCCATCTTTTGTTTCTCAGATTTGACTTTTTTTGAAATATTTTTCGTGTATAAAATGGAGGGAAAAAAACTGCGTTTACTGTTTTGAATTAAGTGGTGGTAAAGTTAAGGATTGTGTCGATGAATGATTTCAGTGGCCTGCTTAATGGGTTGAATAATGGAACAGCACTTGAGTCCATTACTATTGCAGCGCTTGTCAAAGAGCTATCGTCAAAACCTGACTTTGTTCTTATTAAGATATTAGTAAGATATATTTTGAGATTAATTAGAGACGCAAACGTAATTTAGAGGAAGTTGTTTTGTATTAGGAAAGGTGAGCTGACCGTATGTTCTTTCCTTTTGCTGTAAGGATTTAGTTTCCTAGTTGCTAGTTGATTTGGTGTATATATATACCTTTGGTGATTAATGAGAAGAGGCAGAGGTGAAGTTTTACATGGTATCAAAGCCAATCGAGATCCGTTTTATTCGTAAAATTAAAACGAGAGAAACACAGTGAGATTGAGAGATGACGAAGGACGATGAGAGTTCATCGGCAGGCAAGAAGGTCGATATGGCCTACTTCCTCGGTTCCAACGATAATCCTGGCAACCTAATTACATCGATTCAGTTGAAAGGGAACAATTATGTGGAGTGGTCGAGGGCCATTAGAACATCTTTGAATGCAAAAAGAAAATTGGGGTTCATTGACGGCACCAATCAAAAGCCAACGACCCCTGAGAAACTGGAGGATTGGAGCACGGTACACTCAATGCTTGTATCGTGGCTCCTCAACACGATTGAACCAAATCTGCGTTCAACTTTATCTTTTCATGATGATGCTCATTTTCTATGGAAGAATCTAAAGGAGAGGTTTTGTGTCGTTAACGGTACTAGGATTTGCCAATTGAAATCTTACATTGGAGAATGCAAGCAAGCCAAGGGAGAAGTCATTGTTGATTACTATAGACGATTATCTCGTCTATGGGACGAGTTAGCCACATATGAGGTTACCCCTGCGTGCACAACAGGAGGCAGCGAGTGTGAAGTCAGTGAGTACTTAGAGAAGATGCGTGAAGAGAATAGGCTCCATCGATTTCTCATTGGACTCGATGGGGCTTATGCTTCGATACTATCAAACTTATTATCACATGATCCTTTGCCAACTGTGAACCGTGCGTACCAGCGAGTTATTCAAGATGAGAGATTGATTGGAGGTGCTGTGAGCATAGCTAAAGATGATCGTGATGTGATGGCATTCAAAGTTCAATCGGATGTGCGAGGAAAATCGAAGTTTTACGATAATAATGCTAAAAAATTTTGTAACCATTGTAACCGTGAAAGGCATGACAAGAGTGGATGCTTCCAACTTCACGGGTTTCCTGAATAGGGAGATAGACCACATGGAGGACGTGGCCTTGGGCGTGGTGGTTCATTGACTGGCAAAGGAGGGTGTGGTGGTCATGGCAAGGGAGGCATGCAGCAATGCACCTCTTGCTCGTGCACACAAAATAACAACAGCAGGCAGCAGTATGGTCGGATAGCAGGCTGGAACGACATCACAGTAGCCCAACAATCCCGAGGCCGCAGGCCTCGCTGGGCTTATGCCAACACAATGGCAGAATTTGCTTGATTTACTTAATCTACCAAAACCGAAGGATCGATTAAACGGTGAGTTTTCTTGGATTATCGATACAGGAGCAACTCACCATGTGACAGAAGTACTTAAATTTCTCATTGATATAAAGAAGATTAGTATGTCTAATTGGATTACCAGACGATAGATCAGCCGAAGCTACACACGAAGGCAGTGTGATCTTGCCAGGAGGATTAAGAATAAATAATGTTCTTTTTGTACCTAAATTGGATTGTAATTTAATTTCCGTCACACAATTATTAGATGAGGCTCAATGTATTGTTCAAACCACTAATTCATTGTGTGTCATATAGGACCACGAGACGAGGAGGTTGATTGGAGCAGGTGAGCGAGAGGATGGACTTTTTCGTGCAAAATAACCAAGAGACAGTTTTCCTATTAGTAGTAGTATAGCTATTAGTATTTTTGAACTTGTTCATTGTGACTTATGGGGACCATACATGACTCGTTCTTCTTGTGGAGCTTCTTATTTTTTAACTATAGTGGATGATTTTTCGAGATATCTATATGGGTTTATTTTCTCTATAATAAAATTGAAGTAGAGACAATGTTTCTGAACTTTGTGGCTTTGGTTGAACGACAGTTTGAAAAGAAAATTAAACGTGTGCGTAGTGATAATGGTACATAATTTGAGTGTTTAACTGAATATTTTGTGAAGAATTGGATTATTTTTGAAACCTCTTGTGTTGGAATGCCACAACAAAATGGAAGAATAAAGCGTAAACATAGGCATATTTTGAATGTTGCAAGGGCATTATGCTTTCAGGGACATTTACCAATGAAATTTTGGGGGGAGTGTGTGTTGGCGGCTTGTCACTTAATAAATCGAACACTGTCTGTTGTCCTCAATTATAAAACGTCATATGAATGCTTGTTTGGTAAAACCCCTAATTTAGATGCTATTCGGGTGATTGGGTGTTTATGTTATGCTCACAATCAGAAAACTAAAGGGGATAAATTTGCTAGTAGGAGTCATAAGTGTGTACTTCTTGGATATCTGTTTGTAAAAAAAGGGTGGCTTTTGTATGATGTAGAAACAAAAGTAATTTTCGTTTCTCGGGATGTACACATTTTTGAACACATATTCCCATTGTCAGAGACATATAAAAATAATACAGAGTCTATTGACGGTAGAACAAACATACTTGAGTATGTTATGAATAATTGTGAAGAATTAAATTTTGGGGTGTATGGTGAGAATGTGACGGCAGGAGTTAAGAATGTGGGGCATAAAGATTCCGATTTGGTACATGGAGAAGAGGGTACACCTGCTGCCCCTATTGTCGAGGTGGCACAAGGTGAGGGAGGATCCAATGAGGCACAGCAAGAAGGGGAGATACGAATACCAAATACAGAAGACAGTGGTGATGAGATGGGAAAAGGGAAGCAGACTAAATTTACTAATTCCAGATTTCGTGATTTTGTGACTCATACAAGAGTGAAAAAGAAAAGTCCCTCCGATTGTGCATCCTCTTCATCGACACTCTCAGGTACTCCGTATCTTATACTGTGCATTAGGACTTTGCTTGTCGACCTTTTGATCACTTTGATTTTCTTTTAGGAGAGTATGACTCTTTTTTTTTTTTGGTGTTTTATTTTTCAACATTCTTTTCTTTGTTGTGATCAAACAGACTCTTTTGTCGGTCGACGACATTTTTTTCTGATTTTTTATTTCTTTTTGTCTTTATGCACAGGATTGACAAAGCATGTTTGTGACAATAAGAACCAACTGGTCTTTGAAGTGTCTTAGAAATCTATATGAATTACGCGTGGCTATGCAGGTTTAGGATGGCTTACTTCCTAGGGAACGATTAGTAATCGTGCGGAAAGGGATAGTGTCGGCTGAAGGAATGTTGGGCACATGACTTACCTAGTTTCACTTCAACGTGGCTATACCAAGGTTTGAAGCTTGGCAACAGTTCGGAATAAATGAGTGCGCGTGTATGCGTAGTGTCTAAGAGACTATCTTTCTTTTTACAATTTATGTATAAATATGAGACATATATATATATACATAATAAGAAGAAGATATGTCCATTTTTTCTAATTCATGTGATGTGGGTTGTGTTTTTGTTAGCAGTTGAAATCAGCAGGAAAGGAAACACATTCACAGATCGAGGGTTTAAAGCCTCGAGGAAAGAGAGGAAAAGAAATATAAAAAAATGGAAATTCTATCATATTTCTAATTATTACATTTGTGTCATATTTCCCAAAATGAAAAAGACATAAATAAATGTACAAGCGAATGATGGGCGTTGATGCCCGAATAAATGTACAAATAAAGAATAAATTTGTACCTGCAAGGGTGAGTATAGACAGAGTAGTATATACAACATAAATAACATTCTAGTCATGTTATATACAAATCAAACAAATTTACGATATTTAAATATGTAAGCATGCAGTTATGTAAAAAAATGAGTCTGGCTCTCTTTTTTTTATTTATTTAAAAACAAACGTCCCCAGCGGAGTCGCCACTGTGAGCGCCCCGATCCGCAGATCGCGTTCTTTTGGGCCTTTTTCACTCTTGTCTTGTGGTTTTCCTTTGTTGATTTTATGATTTGATAAACATGAAAATACGTTTATCTTTTGAAAACAAAGTCGCCACTCTCGTTTATAAGTAAATGAGAGAAAAACTTTAGATTATGGGTTCGGGGGCCAAGCTACGAGTTGGGAAGGTTTTACGCACTCAACTCGCCCTTTCGGTCTCTACATATTTGCATGCTCGTATCTAAGTATCGCAAGTTTGTTATTTACAGAATATATATTTTACATGTATTTGAAATATATTGAAATAATTTACATACACATTCCTCAAATATAAACATATTTACATATTTAAACGATCTAACGAACGGAAAGGGTTACCTTCTGTCGTTTTACAGAAATCGGGCCAAGTTCTAGGCCGTTGTGTTATATTCGATCAAGCTAGCTCGCAGCCTGACCGTTGTGCTTCCACTGTTACCGATCGAGGAAAGGAAGACTTACGTTTTATGTGTGTTGAGAGAGAGTCAATACTCTTTTCTCTTTTCTTCTTCAAAAATAGGCTTGATAGAGAGATAGAGTTGTGTGTGTGTGTGTGTGTGTGAGCTCTTGGGAGGGAGTTCAATCTGTTATTTTTGTGGGAGAGCTGGGAGCTCTTATATAGGGGAGGAAGTGAGAGTTACTAGATCTCTGGCCAAAGTTTGGACGAAGCTTCATCAATGCCTTCAAAATCTTCAGCAGCTGGCGGCTTGACTTCTGGGGCAAATGCAGGTTTGGTGGTATCAGCGTACTTAGCAAGGCTTCAGTGCACCAAACCATGTTTTTGGCTTTTTTCAGGCTTTGCATTTTGCACTTTGGCCCTTCTAAGCTGTGTATCTTCAGTTTGGACCCTTGATGTTTATCTAACTGAAGGTTTTTTGTGTGTTGGACGTTGTTAGTCCTGTTGTATCTTCGAGTTTGACCCTTGATGTTGATCTAACCGAAGCTTGTTGTATTTGTTGGATGTTGACAATCCGTTGTGTATGTGTTTCCTAAAATAATCATAGAAACATGTGTTAGTCCATTTGTAAATAAACAGTTGTTTATTGGACAATTCGTATAATGTAGGTGTACGAATTCTGGGTGTCTACACCTGGCTATAGCAGCAATCAAGAACTGGGAGATACATCAAATGGATGTTCATAATGCATTTTTACATGGTGATTTAAAGGAGGAAGTATACATAAAAATACCCCCAGGTATTGATAATAAAAATTCTTACATGGTGTGCAGGATGAAAAAGTCATTGTTAGTCTTAAAGCAAGCTCCCAGGTGTTGGTTTGCAAAATTAGCAACTGCATTGAAGAAATATGGATTTATACAGTCTTATTCTAATTACTCATTATTTACATTGACCAAGGGAAAGATTCAGATTAACGTGCTCGTATATGTTGATGATATGATTATTGCAGGAAACGATAAAATTGCTTTGAATGTGTTTAAGGCTTATATGGGGAGATGTTTTAAGATGAAGGATTTGGGAGTATTAAAGTACTTCTTGGGGCTAGAGATAGCCCGTATTTTTTGAGGCATTATGTGCCAAAGAAGGTATGCGTTAGACATAATTTCAGAAACAGGACTACTGGGAGCTAAACCTCCATAATTTCCTATGGAACAAAACCATAAGCTGGCTTTAGCTAGTGGAAGATTGCTCGAGGATGCAGAACCATATTGAAGACTCATTGGGAGATTGATATACTTGGGTGTTACACGTCCAGATTTCACCTATTCAGTGCACATATTATCACAATTTATGCAGCAACCCAGGGAAGAACATTGGGAAGCAGCATTACGGGTAGTACATTACATAAAGAAAAATCATGGCCAAGACATTCTACTACGAGCAGATGGTGACATGAGTCTGGAAGGATGGTGTGATTCAGATTGGGTAAGTTGTCCTATTACGAGAAGATCGTTAAGTGGGTCGTTTGTGTCACTTGGATACTCGCCGATTTCCTGGAAGACCAAGAAGCAACCTACTGTTTCCCGTTCTTCTACAGAGGCAGAGTATAGATCGATGGCGGCCATCACTTGTGAATTAAAGTGGCTTAAACAGCTACTTGGTGATTTGGGTGTGAAGCATGAGAAAGGAATGAGACTTTATTGTGATAGCCAATCTGCGTTGTATATCGCGCAGAATCCAGTTTTTCATGAACGAACTAAACATATCGAGGCAGATTGACATTTTGTGAGAGATGCAATTACAGGAGGACTTATCAAGCCTTCGTATATTCCTATGAAGTTACAGTTGGCGGATATTTTTACTAAAACCTTGGGAAGGGCACAGTTCGAGTTTTTACTGCGCAAGTTGGGTGTTCGAGATCTTCACTCTCCGACTTGAGAGGGGGGTATTAAGATATTAGTAAGATATATTTTGAGATTAGTTAAAGACGCAATCGTAATTAAGAGGAAGTTGTTTTGCATTAGGAAAGGTGATCAACTGGCTGTATGTTCTTTCCTTTTGCTGTAAGGATTTAGTTTCCTAGTTGCTAGTTGATTTGGTGTATATATATACCTTTGGTGATTAATGAGAAGAGGCAGAGGTGAAGTTTTACAGTTCTTCAGGTAGGTGGTTATCTCATTCATTGACACTTTTGTTTAGAATTTTGTAGAAATCATTTATCTGGAAAAGAATTTTTCATGGGTAGTTTACATGCTTGGTAGTTTACATACTTGGTAGTAATTTACATTCCTTTTGAAAATCAAGTATGATGTAGAAAGCATAAGCCACTTCACGTTTACATTCTTGGTAGTACCAATGCATGGATGTCAAGAGGAATTGGCAACTCCATTAGTTATTGAACAGATCTTCTCTATACATCAAACCAATTGGCTTTTCATTTGACATGTGCTAGTGGCTTAAATGAATTTGCAAGTCCACTGGAGGCAAGTCACAAAATCTTTGGCGGCTAGTTTGTGTGGAAGACTCATTCAGGTGTGTGAAGTAATTTTTAAAATTTCTTTTTCATATGTCAACTGGAGGTAACTATATATTACAGCAATTCTTTATATTTTGTTAGTTTGTATTTTAAGAATGCTTATAGTTTCTACAATGGCAGATCATCAAGTGCATTGAGCTTAATGAAGATGAACATCAAGATTGCTTGTTTTGGAACCGAAAAGCCATCAACAAAAATCCAGTTAAGTAAAAAACTATTATGTCTACATTTTAGATTTTATTATAGATTTTGTCTTATCTAGGTTTGCATAGTTTATAGTTTTTTTATTATAGAGAAAAAATTAACATTCTGATGCATTTGACTTGCATTCATAATTGTTGTTGCAGATGTAAGCTTTCTTAGGGATCTTTTTTGGCAAGTTACTACATTTGACTTGCTTCAACTGATTGAGAAGGCATTTTTTCTTTTTTAAGGATCAACTAAAAGTTAATTTATTTGTAGTTTTGAAAGAGAAGAAAGAGAGGAAAGTAAAATTGAATCGATCGAAAAAAGAATTATTACTTTTAGTACAAAAAGAAAAGAAAAGAAAACATACTCAAAAGTTAAATTTCTCACCTGATTTGCATCCTGTGTGGTGATAGAAAACATTTCTTCTATACGTAGGATGAAATCCTGTGTAATAGAAAATCACCAAAAGTTCGTATACTGTGCTAACCGAAGTTTCACTGCCCATTGCAACTTTATTGAATTGATATCACGAACCAAGCTAAATGGAGGTGGCGTTCTGCAGCAAATCTTGAGGCTATTGCCCGTCATACTTGACTACTAAAAATGGGAGGATTTAGAAAGAACTTCACCTATTTATACTGTGCAATATCCGGGTTTCAAAGCTTAAATTTTGGGTGTTCAATGCAACTTAATTAGATATAAATACTGTCAATAATAGAGATGTTTAAGTTCCATATGTACAGATACATTTGCTGTATTGATTATAACTGTTCATATTTCAATGAAATGACATTCTCAAGGCAGACTAGCTCTTTATTGTATAAAGATTAGTATTTTTAGAAACAATTTTTAGGAACTATAATTTTTAACCATATTAATAACTGTGAACCATAAAAAGTCAAGGAATACAAACATGCTGAATTGTTTCAGCAACCAATACATGGCTAGATAAGTCAGATTTGAGTTTCTGTTTTTGAAAAGATGTTTTAGGCGGGAACTTACCTTTTTTAGTAGGGTTTAGATCACGGTTGTTATTATATATATATATATATATATATATATTAACTAATATTAATATTAATATTAATTGATCAGATAGGAAGGTTTGCAAACCTGAAGAACGACAAGATATTGTCATAGAAACTAAGTCAATACTAAACTGTATTTTGGAGTTCATATCAAATACACAGGTTTTCAAAAGTCGCTCATGAAACCCCTAGGATCTGTTTGGTTGAAGAGAAAAAATATTTGGAAGTGAAAGTCAAGAATGTAAAGTAAAATAAATGAAAACGAGAAGACAATAAAATTTCTCACACTTATATATATATATATATATATAATAATAATAATAATAATAATAATAATAATAATAATAATAATAATAATAATATAATAATAATAATAATAACAAGATAGTCTCCATATTAGGAAATTTCCCGCCAAAAGTTCAGTTGCTAAATATGGAAAGCATCCTGTTAACATTTAACCACGGTTTTGTGTGAAATTCCACGGTTTTGCTGAACATGGTTTTTCAGGAACACGGTATTGTTTAACTTTTGTACTAAATGGTATTGTGTAAATCATAATAGTTTTGCCTATTTCCAATAAAGTTTAGGTTTTAAAACTCATTAAATAATTTTAAATCTCAAATAGTGAACAAATAATATATATTAAAAAAAATCAAATTATGCATCATCTAAGTTACAGAATATTTAAATTGATTAAAAAAAAATAATCAACTGTTTTGGTTATAAGGTCAGACAAGCCTTGCTTGGAGAGAAGAAAGTATTGCACGCCTTGGGCCCTTGGAAATGCAAATAGTTCCCAAGCTGAAGTCTACTATAAATATCATTTACTTGCTTGTGTTACAACATCTGAATTTCCATAGTTTCTAATTTCTGATCAATACAAATATCCCAGCAAAATGCCTACCCATTTCAGCCGATTGAAAGATATCAATCCAAGAAAACTACAATGGACAGTGAAGATACAGTTGATAAGAGTTTACATTGTACCGGTGTATGGCGATAGCTCCAGAAAGTATTCATTGGAATGTATTTCCCATGACTCGGAGGTAATGTTGAAATTTTAAATTTTTTGATAGTGCTTTGCAAAAATATCTTTAGTTTATGAAAATCAATGAATCTGATACCAATTTGGTAATCTTTTTAGTTTATCTAATAATAATAGTGTTTTTCTTTTCAAGGGAACGAAAGTACATGATACCATCAAACAAAATCTAATTGAAAAGTTTCAACCATTGATGAAAGAGACACATCTTTATATCATGAAAAACTTTATTGTCGCTGACAACCGGATGAAATACAAGGCCACATTTGCAAAGTATAAGATCATTTTTGTTGGTACAACATGTTTGACGGCAATACCAAATGACTCATTCCTGTGGTTTGTTTATACATTCAAGCCTTTTGAAGAGCTAACAAATGTCGAAACAATTGATGAATCTCTTCTTATTGGTAAAGATGTTTTTTAAAATTTATTAGAGTAATATTTTGTAATACTATTCTATTTATATTTGCCTTTTCTTTTAAATTTATTTAATTTATTTTATATATATATATATATATATATATATATATATATATGCAGATGTTATCGAAAAGTTAAATGCAAAGGCTTTTCCCCAACAAAGGGAATTTTCAGGCCGTAGTACCAAGATGCTTGATTTGATTTTAGAAAACATGCAGTAATGAAATATTTATTTAAATTTATTATTAGAAGTACACTAATTTATATTTCATTATACTAAATGTCTATATATATTTTTTCAGGGGTATTACTCTCTCATGTACATTATGGGGACAACCTATTGATGATTTGTGTTACTACTTATCAAATGTTGCTTTTGTTGAACTTGTGATTTTACTATTGCAATTTTGTCGTGTTAAAGTGTTTAGGGGTGAAACTCAGGTTTCGAATACGTACTATGTTAGCAACGTGATAATAAATGAACAAATTGGTGAAATAAATCAATTTCGTAACAGGTAACTTTTAATTACAATATAATACAAATGCATACTTATTGAGTAATTATTATTAGTTTTGACTGAAACTGTTGTTCTTTTTTTTTTTTTTATGTTATTACAATTTTTTTTAATATTTATCACCAAATTTAGTGTAAAACAATCTATTGAATATGTTTCTTATTTTTAGGTTGGAAGCTATTGGGTAATTGGTAAAATTGATGCAATAAAGACAGGAGACGATTGGCGGTATTTTTTGTGCAAAAAATGTACCAAAAAAATGACATCGACTGCGTTTAAATTTTATTGTAACAAGTGCGATACTTTTGATACGATAGACAACATAAGGTAAGCAAACTGCTGCATAATTACTAACATAAAAAAAATTACTGTTACTTCATTTTTTAACTTGAATTTAATTTATTTCCCAGGTACAAACTTCAGGTTTGGGTTGTAGATTTTAGCGGAAATGCTTTATTCTTAGTTTGGGATAAAGAGTGTAGTGAACTTATTGGAAAAACAGTATTAGAGTTGAGGAAGAAATTAGAAAATGATTTTTCAATAGAAATTTTCAATGTGATAGAAAGAAATATTTTATTTAAAGTTCATGTGGAAGACGACCAGCAAGGTGTTTACGAAAAAACCTTTCCTGTGATTAAAATGATTGAGGACAGTTTAGTGATTGAAAAATACTGTAATATTCATCAAGAAGGCCAAGAATCAGGCATGTTTTCCAAGCTCAAAGATGGTGATAGTGATGACAACGTATGTTTTCAAATTAATTATGTTTTAATTTATACATATTTCTCTTTTTTTTTTAATATTGGATTCTTATTTTTTCAGTTGCATTCATCCGAAGATGAGGTATCAACTCCAAATCAGTCGAAGCTTAAAGCCAAGTCATTAAATGTTGATGAAGATGCAACTGCAAAAAGGTCTTTTAATTTATAGGTGATTTCTCATCTGCCACTAAGGAAAATAATTTGAAGGCTGTGGCCAAGATCGAGAAAGAATGAGAGACTTGACCTTACGTTGGTTGTTTGCCGTTTAAATACATTTGTGCTTCCCTTTTGTGGTCGGTTGTGTTGGACACTTATTTCAATTGTTGTTTTTGGTGTTGAACGTTGCAAGTCTGGAAGTATTTTGGTTTGCTTTGGGATGGTTTGTTTTGAAAACTTAATGTAATTGCTGCTTTTAATGACATGGATGGTTTGTTTTTTCTGTTAGATTTCAGTATTGATTTTAAAAATCAAGTTTAAATATTTTTATTTTGTTGCTCTATATTACAAATCACTATTTTATATATTTAAATTATTTAGTTCAATATATTAAGATACTTATAGTGTTAAGATACTTATTTTGTTAGTATAGTTATAAAACTATTATTATAAATTTTTGAATTTATTGTTAAACTTATTATTAATTCAAACTACTATACTAAAAAGAGAGTTATTAAACTCTCTCATCACGCACAAACTAAAAAAATGGAAACTAAAAAAATTATCAAAAGAAAAGTATAAAATTAATTTCAATATTTGAACACAACTGACATGAAATTGTTTCGTAAGATGAGAGCATATATCATAGAAACGTCAATAAAAATGGCAATAATCTGAATTTTTAAAATTGAACATGATATAATGTTTCATATAATAATCAAAATGGTTAATAACATATACCATAGAAACGTCAATAAACATGTAAGTCGACCATCTCAAATAATATACATAACAATATTACACTTAATTTTACTTAAACATCACTTTAAGAGAAAAAAAAAACGATTCTAAAGCTTAAATTTTCAGAAAAAAATAATAATCTGGCTTAAATTTCTAGGAATCAAAATATTTGGAAAGTTTTTTTTGGCTAATATTTAATCTCTCCGGCCACTATAAATTGTTATATGCAAACATTAAAGAACTAACAAATCATAAATCCAAAACAAATTTTGAGATCAAAAAATTAATTAATATAAAAAGATACCCTAGTGTCCTTGACTTCAATCTCACAGAGCTTGACTTCAGCCATGATTCTCCCTAAAACCACAAATTAATAACAAATATTTTAATCAGCCCAGCAGAAATCGTGACGAAATTAAAAATCAAGTTTCTTTCCAAACTAAAATCATTAAAATTGTTTTTAAAAAACTACAACATTTAAAATTTATGGTCGATCCAACTTACTTGAGGAATCTAAGCAAGAGTTTACATGCAAGAGTTTTGGTCGCATCAAATCTTTAAGCTTCTAAAAAATTTATGGTCGATCCAACTTTATTGAGGAATCTAAATATAGATATAACAAGATCTGAATAATAAGTATCTGATCTAAGCAAGAGTGGAAAACAAAACACTTTTTAAACATCAAATCTTTAATTCAAAATAAAAAATCCGTTCAAGAACTTACATGCAAGAGTTTTGGTCGCATGAGAACTGACGATTGCTTTGGATCTAAAATGGCAAGCAGTGAGAGTGAAGATATGAGACTGATGGTGTGGGCTGTGGTGTAGGAATGCGATAGAGATATCTCCTAGGTTATTTTTTTTTCTTTTTTCTTTTTTAAATTCCACTGGCGGTTGTTATTGCGGTCGAGGTGGAAATAATAGCAGAACAAGGTTAAGGTCGGCTCGAACCTAAGCACCCGCGTGCGAGCAATAAAACAAATGAGAACCTGGAAGGCACGCTTCATAGCACTCCCGGCGTCAACATCAGTCTTAGACCTTTTCTTCTTGCTTCGTGGAGCTCGCAATGCATGGCTGGCATCCAAGTACGAGGTGGAAGAGGATGAAGTGGCCACTGTCGAAGGCCCCGTTACTCTACGAGCAACCCGATTTTCATCAAAATACAAGAACAACAGCCCGGTCATGGCAATATCGTATTTCTTTATTATCCTTATCGAAGTCCCAAACGGTATGTCATCGACCTTGTACGGGTCATCAGCAGGCATGACTAGACCATCCAAATTGGCACCCCAGGAGACCAACAAATCCCTAGCCTCACTACTCACTAGGCAAGACGACCTTCTAATCGCCATCAATGGTCTTATAGATCACATGACCCTTTTGTGGCCTGGCAAACATGGGACCCTCGTTGGCACGTTTTACCCTCATGTTCACAACAGGAGAGCACGAGGAAGAAGAACTCAAGGGGAGAATGATTGAAGAATGGAGGACATTACGACCTGGACAGCTAAACCCTAGTGGCGAGCTCGAACAGAGATAGTGTACCAGGTGTCGTGAAAACCCTAAAAACAAAGTTACCGGAACCCTAACCAGAAATTGACCAGTCACCGGAGAACGGATAAACCAAACGATAACTTAAAAGCAGACCACAAAAAACCACTGGAAATAGAAGGAAATGAAGTAGATGAGGAAGGAAAACTAACCTAAAACCTGAAGGGGTGAGAAGACGCGAAGAGATGGCTTGAAATTTGAACGTTTGAAGACGGAAAAACTTGCCAGAAATCACCTAGTCGCGGGAGAAAATTGGAAGTTTCTGGTAAAAGTGAAATGAACAGTGGAGCCCTCACTTATATAAGGATCCGAAGTAACCGAGTCGACCCACATAAAAACACGTGGACCTCGGCACGACGACGTTTTAAGTGGCAAACTGGAACTGCCAAATTTTTGAAATCTGAAAGGACATGACACCAAAACCTGCCTCGCAAGTTGTGTCAATAAATGCGCACACTTCCCAAGGAAAGTACAACAGTCAACAATCGAACTAAGATCATGCGACCCTGCATGAAACAACTCAGCTCGACAACTGACAAATTTACTTCACACCTCGAGTATAAATCCTTTCCCTGAGAAGTAGGGGGCTACAGAACGGCCTCAGCTTTCAGTTTACATGTGGTAGGCACTACGACGTCAGATGCACCAAGTGGACAAACGCCGAGGTGGCATAGGCCCATTCGGATACAACGACCTGGTAACCACAATTTACCAGGTCGCCAACTTAGTCAACATGTCCTCCCAGAATGCTGAGCTCGGGGACCCACAGTGCGGCCTGGAAAAACATCCCAAGCTAGTCACAGGGACATCGTGTAACCTGGATATATGCCAGGCCGACCTCGACAGAACCCCCATTCAGCTCGGCGTAAGCCGAGTCATCTCTTAAACTTGGTAGAATCCTATTACAATTCTACTATCATCAGTCCCAAGAAAACTCATAATTGTGATCCGAAAGACACGAGATTTAACCATATCACTTCAAGTCTGAAACAGATAAGAATTGTGACTTAATCTCTTATAAATAGCACCCTCACAGGCATCATACGGTACGTACGAATTACTGACTGAAGTTATACTCTGTTAGAGACACTATTATTCTCGACAGTATTGCTAATTCTCACGCCGGAGGGCTATTGCTAGGACAACCCAGCCTCCCTTACAGTGTTTTTTGTTGATCATAGGTTCTGCATCTTTTTTCTTCAAGAGCAATCCCAACAACGTCAGCCGAAATCCTACTAGACTACGCATGTGGATTAGACGTGGTTACCTACAACCCTTTTTGCGTGATCAGTTTGGTTGAAAAGAAAAAATATTAGAAAGTGAAAGTAAAGAATGTGAAGTAAAATAAATGAAAACGAGAAGACAATGAAAGTGCATGTGAGGTGCATATGCATTTTGAAAGCATAGTTGTTACTTGTAGACCTAGTAATGTTGTATTTGACTTGTATGAATAATTTTAAAGAGAGTCGGGAGGCATTTTTTTTACAAGTTCGAGAAAAAAGAAGTTTCCAAGAAAATGAATATTTTTACTCAAATGCCCTGCTTATGCTTAAAAGTATGTTTCACTTTAAATTTGATTTTTATTTCCTTAATCAAGAATGATTCAAGTTCTTGGCCTTGTAAGGAAATAAAAGTTATGCTTAAATTGTCGACGTTTTGAAGAAAATAAATGTCCACGTATAATAGAATAACAATTAAGAAATTGATGATTATATTTAAAGGAGCAAATTAGGATTCGAAAGTTTAGAGAGAAATTTTCTTGAGAAACATTTTACTTTCTTGTACTTTTTGCAAGAAAGAGACTAAGCCACTTTAAGGAAAATTTTATGGATGCATGAGAAAACAAATTTTCAAGTTAGCTTTTCTTGCTAATCAAACTCAAGAAAAGTTTAGAAATTTTCACTTTACCAGTACGATCGAAGCAAAACTTCTCTTCTTTTGAAAGAATCTCTACCAATAGCATAGAAAAAAAACCCTATGATTTTATAGTGCTTTATTTTTTTTAATTGTCTCAAAATCGTGCAAACATTCTATATACCAATAATTTTTATTTGTGTTCAAAGTTGTATATTGGTACAAAAATATAGCCCAACATAACCAATTAAATAATCAAAGAATAAAAAGGACTCATTCTCTAATGCCATTAGATCCAGTAATAATGATGTAATAGGTGTTAAAAGATCAATCAAGATGATTCCACATTAGCAAGTTGCATATTTTGTTAGTCATACAAATTATGAGAAATAAACTTTATGAAGGGCTTGCTTGCGATAGCCGAAAGAAACTAGAATGCACAAGTTATGCAAGTAGTCGATTAATTGGTCGGGGATCTGAGTCGCATTTGGTACAGCTGCTTGAATCAAGCATACCTGTTAAAGGGGAAAACAAAAATCATTAGTCAGAACTGCAAATTAAAGTAAATCTATCCTAATGTAAGCTTGTACAGAATTGAGTACCTTCACTATTGATATGAATGAATTCATGAAAAGAGTTGAAAGTGATGAAATGTGATGCATGCTTTTGTGAGTGTGAGAGTGAGAAAGAGGGAAGGGAAAAGGGTTACTGACCTCGTGAAGGATCGTTATTTTGAGACTGGAGCTATAATGGTTCTGAAAGCCATGGCCCCATTTTTGATTGATAAACGAGGCTTACACTGACAAGCAGCAACTTATTGGGTATACATATGAAACAATTGATCAAGTGAAGGAAACAATAAAAGAAGAGTTTAAAGGCAAAAAGTCCCAGTATAATGGTTCCTTGTTGAACAGCCGTCAAAGGAGCCTTAGATTGACTTTTTGACTGATCTGATTTCGCGTCTTTGTGAGGCACAAACATGATGGAGAGGAGGCCTCATCAAATATTTTCCCCTGCCACCATTAATAATAACAATAAGGAAAACATATTCCATTATATAGAACATTTTAGAAATCTAAGATAAGGTTCGAATCTACTACCTAGTGCAAAGCAAAGGAAAACCATTTAGAAAGTCCTCAGATATTTTATATATTTAACTAATAAGGCATATAACGAGAAAAGTTTGCATTTTAATTTTCATGTTCCTCCAAACTTAAAAGCTTTTGAAAACTAAAATTTTTCATTACATGGAAGAGTTCCACTAACGCAACACTTCGTAAAAAAGGGAGAAGGAACCAAACAAAATTAAAAAAAAAAATCAGTTCCTTCACATAAGAACTACACATTAAGAATCAAAATTAGATGCAAGAATGTAATAATTTAGAGCTCACAAAGTCTTCAAACATAATTGAAAAACACATTAAATAAAGGTACATCGAACAAGCCAAAGAAATAAGGGAAATACAAACATAAAGGTTCATGAATAATCCAATAAATAATATCGATTGTATATAGTAATCATGTATAGATTGAATGCCATAATGAGATGACGAAAATCAAAATAATAGAAAAAGGTTCTAGAAGTAAATGAGATCGCCTATTTTCGGAGGCTTGTCTCAAAGATTACATAAGTAGGAAACCTACCTCAGATATTGAAATGCCATCAACAACGATCCGATTCATTACCATGTGAGAATTTTCGTTACATGGAAGAGTTCCACTAACGCAACACTACATAAAAAAGGGAGGAACCAAACAAAATAATAAATTAGTTCCTTCACACTACTTCACCATCTGATCACATAAATCTATGAAGTGTTCATAAACACACAACCTAAATCAAAGTATAACTTTACTTAAACATCAATATTACACTTAATTTTAAATAATATATATATAACAATATTACACTTAATTTTACTTAAACATCAAATAAATTGTCATACCCTAAATCAAAGTATAACTTTAAGAGAAAAAAACGATTCTATAGCAAATAATATATATATAACAATATTACACTTAATTTTACTTAAACATCAAATAAATTGTCATACCCTAAATCAAAGTATAACTTTAAGAGAAAAAAACGATTCTATAGCTTAAATTTTCAGAAAAAATTAAAAATCTGGCTTAAATTTCTAGGATTCAAAATATTTGGAAAGTTTTTTTTAACTAATATTTAATCTCTCCGACCAGTATAAATTGTTATCTGCAAACATTAAAGAATTAATAAATCATAAATCCAAAACAAATTTTGAGATCAAACAATTAATATAAAAACATACCCTAGTGTCCTTGACTTCAATCTCGCAGAACTTGACTCCAGCCATGATTCTCCCTAAAACCACAAATTAATCACAAATATTTTAATACAGCCCCAGCAGAAATCATTAAAACCAAGTTTCTTTCCAAACTAAAATCATTAAAAATTTTGGACGAAATTAAAAATCAAGTTTCTTTCCAAACTAAAATCATTAAAATTGTTATTAAAAAACTACAACATTAAAAATTTAAGATCGATCCAACTTACTTGAGGAATCTAAATATAGATATAACAAGATCTGAATAATAAGTCTCTGATCTAAGCAAGAGTGGAAAACAAAACACTTTTTAAACATCAAATCTTTAAATCAAAATAAAAAATCTGTTCAAGAACTTACATGCAAGAGTTTTGGTCGCATGAAACTGACGATTGCTTTGGATCTGAAATGGCAAGCAGTGAGAGTGAAAATGAGAGTCTGATGGTGTGGGCTGTGGTGTAGGAATGCGATAGATTTATAATCTGAGAAGGGTCGATATCTCCTAGGCTATTTTTCTTTTTCTTTTTTATTAAATTCCACTTATGCCCTATACTAGGGTTTTTCTATTATTCTTACAAGTCCACTAGTACCCTCGTGGTTTAGATTTACTCCAATTGTCTCCCTTCATTTTTCAATTTGTTTCTACATTGTATATTTGTATTCCTAAAAGTTTACGTCTTGTAAAGGTTAAGAAACATTAGGTTTTGGGTTTTGAAAAATCTCCAAGTTACTTTACCGTCGTTATTAAATGAGTATTTACCTCACATTTAAGGGAAAATTATACTTCTTCCGTCCCTTAATTATTGTCTTTTTTGACCCGGTACACAGATTAAGAAAAAATAATTGACTTGATAATTAATATTGGTATAGTGTGTAGTGTCATTTAATGTCCATGTGTATGTGGCCTATAATTAAAGGATGGAGAAAAAGTAAGGGTAAAATGGTAAAAGTGATGTCTTAAAAGGGAAAGTTTCAAACAAGACAATTATTTTGGGACGGACAAAAAAGGAAAGGAAGGCAATAATTTAGGGACGGAGGAAGTATAATTAATCATCATACTAATTGGGGCTTACTGATTTCACTAACGTGCTTTATCTCAAATGTGACCAACCTACACTCAATGTAGGTGCGATGTGGTCACTGCCGTTAAAGTTACATCCAAAAATTTAGCGGAACATCTTGTCCACATCAGCATGTCCGTTAAATTTAGATGGAACTTTGACCGCATAGACCACATTGCACCTAAATTGAGAGTAAGTTGGTCACATTTGGGATATTGAAAGTACGTTGGTGAAATCAGTAAGCCCCAATTAGTACAATGATTAATTATATATTTTTCCCCACATTTAACACACACACGTATATATTGAGTTGACTATTATTAGGAACTTTTGACTTACTTGACAACTATTATTAGGTGCTCCAAAGCTAATCTTACCTTTTCCTATAATGTATTCTCTTTAGTTTTATCATTTTTATAGTACTTTTGGTGATGTACATTTTGTTGGAGTTTCTTTTTTTAGTATTCTGATAGTCCAGTACATTCGTTGTTTAGATTTACTCCAATCGTCTCCCCTCATTTTTCCATTTGTTTCTTTATTTTATTCCTTTATGTTGATGTTTTGTTCTTTTTTTTCTTTTGGTACTTGGGAGGCGCGAAGGGCCTAACATCTACACCACCTCGACCATGCTACACCAACTCTATCCTCCGGAGGGTCTATGAAGACTATCATGCCAAATGGAAGATCCTTGGAAAGATTTGCCATATGATCCGCGCGCACATTGATTTGCTTCTCGATGAACATGACGCACAACTAACTGTTAGAATTTTATGGACTTATATATATGTGTATATGGTTAATATCTACATTTGGGCATACAGACGTGTATGCACTGCGGCTTGATCGTATATTTCATGTTATTTAAAGTTAATAGGCCTAATTGAAGTGATCTACTAAGTTAAATGGGCCTAACTCATCTTCTAATAAGTATGGGGTTTTATTGAATATGTGTAGAAACCTAAAAGGAGCTAAATGTCAACTTATAATGGGCTGGCTGACAATTATGTCAAACTGGGTTAAAAGGTTATGGTCCCCAATTGAGCGCAGAGATACTACGCGACAATTGGAAGACGCGTAACCAAGGGACAATCGTTCTCATAGATTCAGATACGCTTTCGCATCTAGTTTATTGTTTCAGGTAATTTCTATGTGAAGATTAAGATCTATGGGTATTAGTATTACGTACTTTTAATTTCCATCAAGTGGTATCAGAGCACCTTCACATTAGAGTTATCTAAAATTAATTTACAATTGTACGCTTTATCAATTTTTTGATACACTGTTGATCTTTGCCCATTTTGGAAAATTTTATGCAATTGAATTGTTTTTTTGTATTCTATCAACTTTTGGTTTCAAACTATTTCCAAACAGTTAGTCATGGTTCCATATGCTACTTTGATTTGCATGCTCATGTTTTGTTTTTTTTTTATATACTTTACCTGAGATGTCATTCAAATCTTGTGGACCCACTGTGAAGCATGAATCATGGTTTTAGACTTCATGGAAAAAAAAATTTTGGTTAAAAATTGAATTAGTACTTTTATTTTATACAGTATGATTTATTTGTCTCTTTCTTGTCATGGAGTCTAAACACCCATATTGTGACTTTGAGAAACGCGCAAACTCCCCTTGCGCACACACACCAACATACAACACACCCATTAGCTTGCCAACACAACACACAACGTCGTTCTCTTCCCTCTACAACCAGTGCATCTTTTTTCTCCTTCTGTCCTCCGCACGCAAGCAAGCGAAAGGAATGGCCTTTACACCTTCCAATCACGTTTTTGCGTCCATGGATTTGGACGAATCTTGTCTGGGATACTTGTGGGTAGGGCAGATCTAGACTGAATTTAGGTGTTTTGAGGTCCGGCGAACTCGTCGGAGTTCACCATGGAGGCCGGCACTGTTGCTGGGTTTTGTTTTTTTGTGTTGAGTTTTTTTTTTTTTTTTTTTTTTAAACAGCCTCAGTTTGGAGTTTTAATGGTGGGTCAATCAGGGAAAAAGACCTGAGGGTCTAATTTCTCAAAACCTTGGACCCTATTTGATTTTGGTTTTGAATTGAGACTGTTGACATAGGTTTTGTTGGAGAAGAAGGCCTCCTGGCCTTTTCTGAAAACGTTACAGACTAAATTGCAAAACGAATTATGTTAGGGACTGAACTGTAATTTTGCTAAAGTCTAAGGACTAAACTAAATTTTGGTTGAAAGTTCAGAGATATATATGCAGTTATCTTACAGTTCAGTGATTAAATTGTACAGTGATACTGTTCAAGGGTAGTTTTGCAATTTCTCCTATTCTATAGGCATGTTTTATATTTTAATGATTTATTAAAGTTTGTTTAATCATTATTATAAAACAAAGACTTATTTTGAATGTTTATTAATATGAATTCATGAGAAACAACCTTGATTATACATTTATGTTTTATATGCAAAGATTTTATGTATTATCATGAATTCAGTTTTAGATTCAAAATGACGAAGGTTTTGCTCCATATTTGAGCATGTCTGGTAGTTCATATTAATTAATAAAAGTAGCATGTTACAAAAGTAACCTCTCTTGTGTATATTTTTTGATTTTAAGTTACTAAGATGTTTGTGTATGCAATTTTCATGCGGGTAATGATCGGCCAAAAGGAAGGTTATTATTGTCTGGCCAAAATTCAAAAACACATGTGGTAGTAAACATGTGATGATTATTAGGTGTCCCTGTGGGTGTTGGGTCGGTCAAAAGAAAGGCTCAACATTTGACTAGATTTTATTGTCAATGATTGATTACTACACCAAGAAAATCACTTGCAAATTAATTTTCTATCAAAAGACTAGGATTAGTGTTGTGCCGGTTTTCTTGTAATGGGAATGGTCATTTTGAATTTATTTAAACTTATCTGCTTAAGATTTTGTTTTAGTTTATGTGAGCTTATTTGGTTTTAGTTTTATTCTCTATTAAGTTCGTACATCTGCTGTAAATGTATCTGCTAATATCAACTCCATTTCGGTACTTAATGGTGCCAACTTTAAGGACGGGAAATAAAACGTTGTGATAGTTCTAGGTTGCATGGATCTAGACCTTGCACTAAGGGAGTCACGCCCCACTGATCTTACGGTTTCAAGTATCTCTCATGATAAGAGGGAAATGGAAAAGTGGAACCGCTCAAATCGCATAAGTCTAATGATCATGAGGTGTGCAATTCTAGAATAATCAAGGGCACTATGTCCGAGGAGAAGGTTGCTACGACGTTCCATGCAGAGCCATGAGGTATATAGGCAAAACAAATATAAGGTAGTACATTATGAAAATGTCTCTGTTGGCATAAAAAACTAAAGGACCTTAAGTTAGAGCAGTCTAGTGACTTGCTTATTTATTTAGTTTTGATATCTCTTCTTGCACAATTCATTTGGTTCGGGGTCAGTTACAATTGACAGAAGGAGAAATGGACTGTTAACGAGCTCATTTCCCACCGTGCACAAGAAGAAGATATAATGAGACATGAAAAGGCAGAAAGTGCTCATTTGGTATTATCTTCCTCGGGGGGAAACAAGAAAAGGAAGGGTAAAGAAACTGCGGGCTTGGACCCAAAGAAGAAGCAACATAAGGTGAGATAAGGAAATGACCTGCTTCATTTGTAAGAAAACGTCCAGAGCATTTTGCCAAATTCCTAGAGAGTGTGGAATCGTCCCACAGTACACCATGTAAGGTAGACCGAACATGAATGGCTGAAAGACAAAATAGGACCTTAAAGGATATGGTAAGAAGTATGATTAGTCATACTACCCTACCTAATTCACTCTAGGGAGAGAGAGGCACTTAAGACCGCAGTTTATATCCTTAATAGGGTTCCAACAAAAGCTATTTTGTTGGATACTATGAAAGATCACTGGGTTTTAAGTTCTATGATCCAAAATCTAGAACTTTCTTCGAGACACGAAGTATCCGGTTCTTTGAGGATATTGAGCTTGGGGGGAAATAAGGTAAGAGACTTTGTCTTTGAGGAGGATTTGGTTACTATTGCTCTTCATACAGTTGCCCTTGATCATGATCAGGATCTTATTCCTAACACGGTTCAAGAATAACATTTGGAACTAGACAATGTTGAAGTTCCCCTTGATCTAGGTCAACCAGTTGTTCATAAGGAACAAGCTCAACAACCTTAAGAACCAGTGCATTTAAGGAGATCCACTAGAGAGAGAAGAAGTGCAATTCCAGATGACTTTATAGTATTTCTCAATGAACATGAGGCAAACATTGGCGTGATGGAAGATGAGCCAATCATCTTTCGTCAAGCCATCGAAAGTTCAAACTCTCAAAAGTGAATGGATGCCATGAATGAGGAAATCAAATTAATAAAAGATAATGACGTATGGGATCTTGTCCCATTGCCTGAAGGTGTGAAGCCTATTGGTTGCAAATGGATATTTGAGACCAAGAGGCATTCATTAGGTAATGTGAAAAGATATAAAGCACGTCTAGTCACTAAAGGATTTTCTCAAAAGGAAGGCATCGATTATAAAGAGACATTCTCTCCGTTTTCTTCGAGGGACTCATTTAGAACAATTATGGCACTAGTGAAATATTTTGATTTAGAGTTACATGAGATGGATGTAAAGGTTATGTTTCTTAATGGTGACATTAAAGAAATATTCTATATGGTGCAACCAGTTAACTTTGTTTCGAAAGATTCAAAGCAAATGGTTTGCAAACTTAAGATGTGACACCCTAGTTCTCTTAATTGCATAATTTGCATGTTATATATCTTGTTTGCATGAATAGAAATGCCATGTTATTATAATGTATTATAATTTGATAATTTCTGCTTGTTTTAGCTTTGTTTACTTGTGTTGCTCATACAAAAATGATTTGGTATGATTTTTAGTAACCAAAATGACTTTGTGCTCGGTGAGATGCATCGGGTACAAAGCGATCGCCTTGTTTTTGGACGAGCGATCGCTTTGTAGACGAATGCACTATTGAGAACCGGGTACAAAGCGATCGCTTTGTCTTTAACAAAGCGATCGCTTTGTAGGCGTAAGGTCAAAGCGATCGCCTTGTTTCGTGGGAGGGCGATCGCCTGTTCGCCGTAGCTTTATTTTATATTTATTAACTTGTAAGACTGTTTATTGGGGTTGAGACACGTACCTAAGTGACAAAGCCGGCTCACTCACACCTCCTCAACCAAGTCAACCCCGGAAATAACACCCATTACACCCACTTCACCCAAAACCTTCTTAGAACAAGTGAGAGAGACGTGTGTGTTCTTGGTGAGATCACTGTGTTTTCACCTCCTCCATTTCCAACCACTCAAACTTGCATGCAAAGCCATATTTGTGTTCCTTGAGACTAGAGAAACAACTTGGGAGGCTTTGATTCTTCTTTTGTTGGGTTAAATTGTGTGTTTGAGGTAAGTACCCAATCCCTTGTCTTGTATGCTCAATATCAAGTATGCTCCCTTCATGATAGTTTTAGTTTACATGTTTAAGAAGACATGCATCATGTTAAAAACTTGAAATTCCTTAAGTAAATTTTCTGTAAATTTTGGGTTAATGACTCATCATTGATAATTTGGACTTGTGTCAAGTATGAATAATGTTCTAGGATGAACTTGGAATAACTTTTGTTCTTGGACTTGTTATAATTCATCACTTCAAAAATTGATGGACATGTTAGGGTTCACAAGTGTGGGACTTAAATCTTGATGGACTAAAAGTCACGAATGACATATAGTCTAATTGCATATGAATCGAGAACTTAGAAAAGAGCCATGAATTGCACATAGCATTCATTCGCTACTTAGGAATATTTTAGCAATAACTCATCGGAGTTGCGTTAGAGAGTCATCGAACAATACCGACTCTACAAATAAATCCCTACGACGTTTAGAGTTCAATTGAATTGTAAATTATTTCTTGGGAATTATTGACATGATTGATCTATTGCTTGACTTGTACATAGTAGAATAACATGCCTACTTGATCGGACGAGTCGCTCTTGTCGACCTCGCTCCATTACTTGATTTATTACGTGAGTAAACATCTACTTGACTCGGACACGTTCGCTCTTGTCGAACTTGCTCCTTACTTGATTTGTATGACAAGTAAATATCTACTTGACATACCATTAGTCCAGTGGCATTAAGTGAATTGTATCGATGGTCAACGATGCATCATAGTCATGAATCATGAGGTTCATGATGACGATGGGTCGCCATACCATAACTTGCACACACCCTTCACTACTGATCACAGTGGAGAAGAGTACCATGTCGTAACCAAAAGGGCGCTTGGAATAATACTAATCGTGGTCGATGTATCATACACGTGCATCCGACAAATACAATCGTTATAACCTTGTCTATTTCAGGGACTACGAAGCGGCACCGGTTCTATAACATATCCTAATCCTATGTGATTTAATTACGCACCTATGTGAAAACAATGTGCATCGCGACATGAGAACTACGTGCTAACATGATCTTGCTTGATACGTGCTATGTATGCCTTGCATTATATCTGTCATGCATATTGGTTACTTACAAAGTCTTTATGACTTACCCTCCCTTTTCTTTTAGATCCTAGTCGTCCAGTCCGTCTTCTCGAGGTTGATCGTCTTCTCGTGTTCGTGATTGTTCACCTAGAGGTGGTAGCGTTGGCTTTTGGTTTCTTCTTTTGCAAGGACGTTGGGTTTAAGCAAGTCATTTAGACTTCGCTTGGGAATGTGTAATCATAGTAACTTGTACTTGTTGTAGACTAATGAATATTCTACTTATGTCTCTTGTTATTTGCCGGCACTTGTTGGCCGAGCCTTGTTTACATGTATATGGTTCACTTGTTAAGACTTCCGCGAGCATCCCTTTAGCTCTTGTTTATTGATGTGGTTTCTCCGGCATGTTTAGCCGTCGAGGTGTTTATATATTAGCATGACTTGTTAGTGTTGGGTTCCGGCTGTAATTTCGCCGATGACTTGGTTTACTTGTTATTAATTGTTATATCAGGTTTTGAAGTTTTATAAATATTCCGGCTTTGTAATGCCGAGTTTTAGTTCGTGTCCGATGTTGCGTCACGTTTGTTGTGATAATCGAGTCCTTGCATGATTGTAGTCCTTATTTGGACGGCTTGACCCGCGTTCCCATCTCGGGGTCGGGGTTGGGTCGTCACAGTTGGTATCAGAGCTTTATAGGTTAGCTATCGGCCAGGATAGGTTCCATGGCCTAGTTGGGTTAAGTTCTTGTGTGATGTTCTAACGTCGAGTGATTTCTTATAGGTGTATCATGGTGCGACCTAGACCGGGGCTAGTAGCGGTGGAGCCGGTATTGGTCGAGGTAGAGGCGGGCCTAGAAGGGTTCCCGCCGAGCCGAGGCTAGAGTTCCGAAGAACACGAAGTTGAGGTACCCCCACCTCGAATCGTGGTGATGAGAATGCCCGTATGGCGGGCTTGTTTCGTAGAATGATGACCGTTATGACCGAGTTGGCACAAGAGGGTCAAGCAGAGGTGTACCACCTCCACCACCACCACCGAACCGGAACCGAGGCGGAAGTTTCACCACCTCGTAACGAGGCACCGCCAGACCTAGAGCTAGAAATAATACTACTTTGGAGAGGTTCTTGAAGATGAAACCTCCATCTTTCGAGGAGAGTCCGATGCTAGTAAAGCGAGTTATGGCTGGAGGACTTGGAGAAAATCTTTGCGCTCTAGACCGCACGGAAGAAGAGAAGGTTGTCTTAGGCGTGTATAAGCCGAGAGGGCGCGAATCATTGGTGGAGAGTATTGTTGGCAAGTGGGATCTTAACCGGGTTCCAAGATTTGGTCTAATTTCGAGAGGGAGTTCAAGGCTTCTTATGTACCTATGGTGGTGAGGAGAAAGAGGGAGAAAGAGTTCCGGATCTAGAACAGGTTCTATGACAGTGGCTCGATTCGCCAAGTTCACCGAACTGTCTCGTTATTGTGCACATCTTGTACCCGATGAGCCCATGAGGGTGCTCAAGTTCGTTAAGGGTCTAAAGACGAGTATAGAAGGCAGCTCTTGTCATTGCGGTTGGCGACTATAGGGTGCGCTTGATCGCGCCTATGAGATCGAGAGATATAGAGGAGCACAGGAAGCTTCTGTGCGATCCTCGCATCGCGATCATCGCAGCAGCCATCTCGGGTGACCTCGCGGCATTCGGGAAGGGGTCGGGGTAATCGGTGCAGTCGTGGCAACCGCCGTAACGGTGGTCGATCTAGGCGATCGGATGGACAGCCTAGGCGTACTTCGATAGTCGTGATAATCGTACTTCGCCTTCGCAAGGGCAAGGCCGGCGGAGTGAGCCCGTGAGTGTTCTTTTGTCACAACCGGGCATTCGTACAATGAGTGTAGGGTCGACTTGGGCGTGTTTGGGTTGTGGAGATTCAAGTCACCGAGTGAAAGATTGTCCCAAGTTTAAGACTACTCACCCGTGGGTTCGGTTCAGCATCGGGCACCAAGAGGGATAGTGATGGGCGTCCTAAGGCCCAAGCTCGTGTTTTGCGCTTGACCGGTGGTGTTCCGAGTCGACCTCGGTTATTGGAGGTATTCTCTCGCCTTCGGCCATAGGGCTCGAGTTCTTATAGATCCGGGTCTTCTCATTCCTATGTTGCATCGCATTTCATTGAGCATTTGTGCGTGTTACCTTCTCGGTTGCCTTATGTGCTTGAAGTGTCTACACCATTGGGTGATCAATTGTTGGCGTCGGAAGTTTATAAAGCTTGTGATGTGCTTGTATGTGATCGGGTCTTGCATGCGGATCTAGTAGTTTTGCCTATTCGGGATTTTGATTTGATCTTGGGTATGGATTGGTTGTGCACTTATCATGCTCTAGTTGATTGTCGTCGTAAAGAGTTACTTTTGCCATGCCCGGTATTCGAATTTGTGTTTACGGGTGATCATGCCATGAATAGTATACATATCATTTCGCTGCGGGCTAGGAAACTTCTATCTCGGGGTGCACGGGGTATATTGCTTGTGTGCTTGATACTAGCATGTCTCTGTTAATATAGAAGATGTACCGGTAGTTAATGAATTTTCGGATGTCTTTTCAAATGATTTTGCATTACCTCCCGACCGAGAGTTAGAGTTTTGCATTGAACTATTGCCGGAACTTCACCAATTTCTAGAGCACCTTATAGAATGGCCCCACTGAGTTGAGGGAGTTGAAAGACCAATTGCGGAACTTCTCGATAAGGAGTTCATTAAACCGAGTGTGTCTCCGTGGGGTGCACCGGTATTGTTTGTGAAGAAGAAGGATGGTAGTTTGCGGTTGTGCATTGACTATCGCCAATTGAACCAGGTTACTATCAAGAATAGGTACCCTTTACCTCACATTGATGATCTCTTCGATCAACTTCGGGATCCGTGGTGTATTCCAAGCTAGACTTGAGGAGTGGTTATCACCGGTTGAGAGTTCGGGCGGAGGATGTCCCAAAGACAGCTTTTCGGACACGTTATGGTCACTATGAGTTTGTGGTGATGCCGTTTGGGTTGACAAACGCGCTGCGGTTTTCATGGACTTGATGAATCGGGTGTTTCATGAGTATTTGGATTGCTTTGTTGTGGTTTTCATCGATGATATTTTAGTGTACTCAAAGTCGCGAGAGGAACATGCTAACCATTTGAGAGTGGTTCTTTCCTTGTTGCGAGAAAAGAAACTTTATGCGAAATTTAGCAAGTGTGCATTTTGGCTTGAACAAGTATCTTTTCTTGGGCACGTTGTTTCTAGTGAGGGTATTGCGGTGGATCCTTCTAAGGTGGAGGCTATTACTAAATGGGAGACTCCTAGAACGGTAACCGAAGTTCGTAGCTTCTTGGGCTTGGCGGGTTACTACCGTAGGTTCATTGAGGGATTCTCCAAGATTGCTACTCCCATGACTAATTTGACTCAGAAAAAGTCTACTTTCATTTGGAGTGATAAGTGCGAGGCCAGTTTCCAAGAGTTGAAGAAAAGATTGACCACAGCTCCTGTTTTAGCATTGCCTAGTGGATGTGATAACTTTGTGATATATAGCGACGCTTCGTTAGAAGGCTTGGGTTGCGTGCTTATGCAAAACGGGAAGGTGATTGCCTATGCTTGAAGAAGTTGTCACCATATGAACAGAATTACCCGACTCACGACCTTGAATTGGCGGCAATTGTTTTCGCGCTTCACAAGTGGAGACATTACGTATGGAGCGAAGTTTGAGGTGTATACAGATCATAAGAGTTTGAAGTACCTCTTCTCGAAGGAGTTGAATATGAGACAGAGGCGTTGGATGGAGAAGCTTAAGGATCATAATTTTACTATTCTTTACCATCCGGAAAAGCGAATGTTGTGGCGATGCCTTGAGTAGGAAGGCTTATATGTCTTGTATGATGATGAGGGAATGGAAGATGCTAGAGGATGTCCGGGAATGGAGTCCTATTGTAAGTGGGCGTAGTGTTCTATTTGCTAATGTTCGTGCTACGCCGCTTTATTTGGGTTGATTAAGGAGGCTCAAGTTATTGATCTGAATTGAAGAAGATTATTGATCGATTGGGAGAGAATGCTACACCAGGGTTTGCGATGAACAGTGATGGGATCTTGACATTTCGAATAGGGTTTGTGTTCCTTCTTCCGATGAAGTGAAACGTATGGTCCTTGACGAGGCTCACAAAGCCAAGTACACGATACACCCAGTAGTACTAAGATGTATCGTGACTTGAAGAGGCGTTTTGGTGGAACGGTATGAAGAGGAGATAGCTGAATATGTTTCTAGATGTTTGACATGTCGGCGAGTTAAGGCGGAGCACCGAGACCCGCCGGTCTACTTCACCACTTGAGATTCCGGAGTGGAAATGGGAACATATCACGATGGATTTTGTCACGGGGTTGCCGCGTACTCGTAGGGGCTTCGACGTTTGGGTTATTGTTGATAGGTTGACGAAGTCGTCCCATTTTATTCCTATTGCGATGACTTACGGTTTGAGTCGGTTAGCGCATTGTATATCCAGAGATTATCGGGCTACATGGTGTCCCCGTTAGTATTGTGTCGGACAGAGATCCTAGATTCACCTCGAGATTTTGGCATTCATTACAGGAGGCCTTGGGAACCAAACTTAACTTGAGTACAGCTTTTCATCCCGGTCGATGGACGGTCGGAGAGATTGATACGATATTAGAGGACATGCTTCGTGCTTGTGCTATGGATTTCAAGGGCAATTGGGATTCACATCTACCGTTGGCGAGTTTGCATATAATAACGCTTACCAATCTAGCATTGAGATGGCTCCTTATGAGGCTTTGTATGGGCGTAAGTGTCGTTCACCAATTTGTTGGGACGAAGTTGGAGAAGCTAAGTTATGGGGTTCGAAATGGTACAACAATCGGCCGAGGATGTCAAGTTGATTAGAGAGAGATTGCGTACGGCTCGAGTAGGCGAAAAGCTATGCGGATAACCGGAGACGCGATCTTGAGTTCCAAGTTGGAGACTTTGTGTTCTTGAAAATATCGCCGCGCGAGGTACTAAGAGATTTGGTAAGAAAGGGAAACTTTCACCAAGGTATATTGGTCCGTTCGAAATTCTTGAGAGGGTTGGTTCTTTAGCTTACCGGATTGCATTGCCACCGTCTATTTCGGGTATTCATGATGTGTTTCACGTTTCTATGCTCCGCAAATATATGAAGGATGAATCACATGTTCTTGCCTATGAAGAGATTACCTTTGAACCCGACCTTTCCTATGTTGAGAAGCCGGTGAAGATTCTTGATACCAAAGAACAAACCTTGAGGACTAAGAGGATACCACTAGTGAAAGTTTTGTGGAAGAATCATTTGATGGAAGAAGCCACTTGGGAAACTGAGAGTGAGATGCGAGAGAAGTATCCATACTTGTTTGATTAGATGGTAAGTGAATTTAGGGACTAAATTCCTTTAAGGAGGAGAGGATGTGACACCCTAGTTCTCTTAATTGCATAATTTGCATGTTATATATCTTGTTTGCATGAATAGAAATGCCATGTTATTATAATGTATTATAATTTGATAATTTCTGCTTGTTTTAGCTTTGTTTACTTGTGTTGCTCATACAAAAATGATTTGGTATGATTTTTAGTAACCAAAATGACTTTGTGCTCAGTGAGATGCATACTGGGTACAAAGCGATCGCCTTGTTTTTGGACGAGCGATCGCTTTGTAGACGAATGCACTATTGAGCCGGGTACAAAGCGATCGCTTTGTCTTTAACAAAGCGATCGCTTTGTAGGCAGAAGGTCAAAGCGATCGCCTTGTTTCGTGGGAGGGCGATCGCCCTGTTCTGTAGCTTTATTTTATATTTATTAACTTGTAAGACTGTTTATTGGGGTTGAGACACGTACCTAAGTGACAAAGCTGGCTCACTCACACCTCCTCAACCAAGTCAACCCCAGGAAATAACACCCATTACACCCACTTCACCCAAAACCTTCTTAGAACAAGTGAGAGAGACGTGTGTGTTCTTGGTGAGATCACTTGTGTGTTTTCACCTCCTCCATTTCCAACCACTCAAACTTGCATGCAAAGCCATATTTGTGTTCCTTGAGACTAGAGAAACAACTTGGGAGGCTTTGATTCTTCTTTTGTTGGGTTAAATTGTGTGTTTGAGGTAAGTACCCAATCCCTTGTCTTGTATGCTCAATATCAAGTATGCTCCCTTCATGATAGTTTTAGTTTACATGTTTAAGAAGACATGCATCATGTTAAAAACTTGAAATTCCTTAAGTAAATTTTCTGTAAATTTTGGGTTAATGACTCATCATTGATAATTTGGACTTGTGTCAAGTATGAATAATGTTCTAGGATGAACTTGGAATAACTTTTGTTCTTGGACTTGTTATAATTCATCACTTCAAAAATTGATGGACATGTTAGGGTTCACAAGTGTGGGACTTAAATCTTGATGGACTAAAAGTCACGAATGACATATAGTCTAATTGCATATGAATCGAGAACTTAGAAAAGAGCCATGAATTGCACATAGCATTCATTCGCTACTTAGGAATATTTTAGCAATAACTCATCGGAGTTGCGTTAGAGAGTCATCGAACAATACCGACTCTACAAATAAATCCCTACGACGTTTAGAGTTCAATTGAATTGTAAATTATTTCTTGGGAATTATTGACATGATTGATCTATTGCTTGACTTGTACATAGTAGAATAACATGCCTACTTGATCGGACGAGTCGCTCTTGTCGACCTCGCTCCATTACTTGATTTATTACGTGAGTAAACATCTACTTGACTCGGACACGTTCGCTCTTGTCGAACTTGCTCCTTACTTGATTTGTATGACAAGTAAATATCTACTTGACATACCATTAGTCCAGTGGCATTAAGTGAATTGTATCGATGGTCAACGATGCATCATAGTCATGAATCATGAGGTTCATGATGACGATGGGTCGCCATACCATAACTTGCACACACCCTTCACTACGATCACGGTGGAGAAGAGTACCATGTCGTAACCAAAAGGGCGCTTGGAATAATACTAATCGTGGTCGATGTATCATACACGTGCATCCGACAAATACAATCGTTATAACCTTGTCTATTTCGGGGACTACGAAGCGGCACCGGTTCTATAACATATCCTAATCCTATGTGATTTAATTACGCACCTATGTGAAAACAATGTGCATCGCGACATGAGAACTACGTGCTAACATGATCTTGCTTGATACGTGCTATGTATGCCTTGCATTATATCTGTCATGCATATTGGTTACTTACAAAGTCTTTATGACTTACCCTCCCTTTTCTTGTTTTAGATCCTAGTCGTCCAGGTCCGTCTTCTCGAGGTTGATCGTCTTCTCGTGTTCGTGATTGTTCACCTAGAGGTGGTAGCGTTGGCTTTTGGTTTCTTCTTTTGCAAGGACGTTGGGTTTAAGCAAGTCATTTAGACTTCGCTTGGGAATGTGTAATCATAGTAACTTGTACTTGTTGTAGACTAATGAATATTCTACTTATGTCTCTTGTTATTTGCCGGCACTTGTTGGCCGAGCCTTGTTTACATGTATATGGTTCACTTGTTAAGACTTCCGCTGAGCATCCCTTTAGCTCTTGTTTATTGATGTGGTTTCTCCGGCATGTTTAGCCGTCGAGGTGTTTATATATTAGCATGACTTGTTAGTGTTGGGTTCCGGCTGTAATTTCGCCGATGACTTGGTTTACTTGTTATTAATTGTTATATCAGGTTTTGAAGTTTTATAAATATTCCGGCTTTGTAATGCCGAGTTTTAGTTCGTGTCCGATGTTGCGTCACGTTTGTTGTGATAATCGAGTCCTTGCATGATTGTAGTCCTTATTTGGACGGCTTGACCCGCGTTCCCATCTCGGGGTCGGGGTTGGGTCGTCACATAAGAAATCTATCTAAAGGCTCAAACAGGCTTTCCGACAATGGTATCACAAATTTCATCAAGTTGTATTATCATTTGGTTTTGAGATAAATATATGCAGTTGATGTATGTATATATACCATATGTTCAGTAGAAGCAAATATAATTTCCTGGTTTTATACGTGGATGACATCCTACTTGCCACTAATGATATAGACTTAGTGCATGAGACTAAGAAATTTCTCTCAAAGAAATTTGAGGTGAAAGATCTTGGTGATGTATCTTTTGTATTAAGAATCTAGATACATCGAGATCGTTCTCAGGGTATTCTTGGATTATCATAAAAGGGATATATTGAAAAGTACTTAAAAGGTTTGGCATGTAGGATCGTAAATTAGGTGATACCCCAGTTGCTAAAGGAGATAGATTCAGTCTTAATCAATGCCCCAAGAATGAAACTGAATCTAAAGAAATGAAAGATATTCCTTATGCTTCGGCTGTAGGGAGTTTGATGTATGCACAGATCTGTACTTGTCCAGATCTAGCATTCATTGTTGGAGTGATATGCAAATACTCAGCGATTCAGGTAAAGAACTTTGGATAGTAGCCAAAGGGTTATGCGATACTTATAGAGAACAAATGATTACATGCTCACATATAAAAGGTTGGATAAACTTGAGATCGTTGGGTATTCTGATTTCAACTTTTCGGGATGCCAAGATAGTTGTAGAACCATTTAGGGCTACATTATTTGCTTGTTGGAGGAGCAATCTCTTGAAAGAGTGCTAAGCAGACACTCGTTGTTTTTTCCATTACGGAAACAAAATTTGTAGCATGTTACGAGGCATCAAATCAAAGAGTTTGGCTGCGAAATTTTGTCACTAGGCTGCAAATAGTAGATGGTATTGAAAGACCATTAAAGTTAATTTGTGGCAATATGTCTGCAGTCCCTTGCTTAAGTAACAATAGGAGTTGTTCTAAATCTAAGCATATAGACATCAAGTTCCTTGTTGTTAAAGAAATAATTCAAAGTGGTCATATTTGTGTTGAGCATATTGGGACAAACTCCATAATAGTAGATTCGTTCACTAAGGGTTTGACACCCAAGGTCTTTCACGAGCATACTGCTCGTATGGGTGTTCTATAGTTGGATTATGCATAGGTTCAATGGGAGTTTATATTATGTATTTGCTCAACATTTATGATTCATTGTCATGACAATTCTAATATTTTGGATTATTGTTAAAGTATAAAGTTATTCAGTATTCAGCACTCTGAATGTTGCATTAGATCTCATACGGACTAAGGTAGGACCAGTTGGAGATAGACATGTGAAGATCACATTACATGCAATTTCCATGCTACACATCCATACTTGATCCATGTCGTTGGTTATGTTAATGCATGTGACCATTGATGGGTCTAGTTGCGATAAATGCAATGAAAGCCTCTTTGATCCTTATGTTAATTTTGACTAATGGACAGGATTGCTTTAAGATGACTAAAAACAAAAGGCTTGCTCGAGCTACTAAAGTATATAATGTGATATACGATTCTAAGGTTTATACGTATGCACATATATATAGTCTAAGTAGGAGATTGTTAGAATTTTATGGACTTATATATATGTGTATATGGTTAATATGTGCATTTGGGCATACAGACGTGTATGCACTGTGGCTTGATCGTATATTTCATGTTATTTAAAGTTAATAGGCCTAATTGAAGTGGTCTACTAAGTTAAATGGGCCTAAGTCATCTTCTAATAAGTATGGGGTTTTATTAAATATGTGTAGAAACCTAAAAGGAGCTAATTGTCAACTTATAATGGGCTGGCTGACAATTAGTTCAAACTGGGTTATAAAAGGTTATGGTCCCTAATTGAGCACAGGGTTACAATCTTTTCTCTCTGCCGTCCCATTAGCAAGTGAAAGCCCAAAAGATACTACGCGACAATTGGAAGAAGTATAACCAAGGGACAATCGTTCTCATGGATTCAGGTACGCTTCCGCATCTAGTTTATTGTTTCAGGTAATTCCTATGTGAAGATTAAGATCTATGGGTATTAGTATTACTTTTAATTTCCATCACTAACTCCCAATCATGGTCACGCCAAGCTCAACATATTTGCGAATTGCACTAAGTTAGTGTAATTTCTCAATTCCATGCTTTGTTTATTAAGGCGTCTGCCACACAAGAAAAGTCCACCTCCAGCACCACCTTTCGGTATCCCTCGTTCCATGCAATCTCCAAGTCCTTTTGAACTTGGGAAAGACCTTTACTTAGGTTCCTGAACTTGGTAGGATTTTGAACTTGGGAAAGACCTTTCACTAAATTTATGAACTTTGAGAAACTTATCATTTGCTCGTGTCATTTCGATTCTTCTATGTAACTTTATGTATTGAAAGGTTGAATGAATGAAATGTGATACCGAATTCTCTCTCGAATTCTCTCTATTTTCTTTGTGTCTTCTCTTCTTTATATTGTGTTTCTATAACAATTATTTTACGACACGTTATCAGCACGAGTGCTCTACCTTCTCGCAAGGTTTTGAGACACGGAAAAGGTTAAGTGGTGGAAGAAAAAGAGACCGAAAAAAAAGGAGGGTGTAAAGCTCGGTTGTTAGGACCGAAAAGCAGCAACGAACTTTGATTATCCACTATTGAGAAAGCATCAAAAAATTTGGAAAGCAACCCATAGAGAACGAGAATATTTTATGCTTGGTAGACAGTGCAACCACACACACTATCCTTAAAGACATAAAAAAATTTCAAACTTTAAATGAGAAAAAAGGGAGTGTTTCTACAATTGCAAATAACGATGTCTTGTTAGTAGGCTCTGGTAGAGCTTCACTACTTTTCCTTATGGGTACTGAATTAGTTATTAATGATGTGTCATTATTTCCTCAATCTAAATGTACCCTTATCTATTTTAAAGACGTCTGATCGAATGATTTACATTGAAACCAACACTGAAATGATACTGAATATCTTCTCATGACTCGATCAATAGGATGTCAGAAGCAAATAAACGAAAAGCTTCCATCTTTCTCCTAGGGTTGTATTATACGTACATCCGACTTTCTCATCACCATGTTGCGATGAATTTAAAATTTAAAGACCCGAATTCATTTAAATTATGGCATGAGTGATTGGGTCATCTTGGGCCAAACATGATAGGCCGGAATTGACTAATTATATTGAGCATTATATGCCAAGCAGCTGAATCCCTAACGTGAATGGGTTTATTTGTGAAGCTTGTGCTAAGGGAAAACTTATAGTACGACCTTCTCGTACTAAAGTTGGAATACAATCTCCTATTTTCTTTGAACGGATTCATGGAGATATGTGGACCAATTCATCCAGCATCTGGACCATTTCGATATTTCATGGTCTTAATTGATGCTTCCAATTGGTGGACTCACATGTGTTTATTATCCACTCGAAATAATGCAGTTGCCAAGTTTATTTATAAAATTATCAACTATAGAGCCCAATTCCCCAATTATCCAATTAAATCCATCCGAATGGATAATGTCGGTGAATTAACATCAAAAGTATTTGATGATTATTGTATGGCATTAGGCATCAAAGTGGAGCATTACTTATGTCCGCACACAGAATAGTTTAGCGGAGTCCTTGACTAAGCGACTCAAATTAATTGCTAGGCCATTGTAACAAAATTCCAATTTACATATTTTATGTTGGGGATATGCAATTTTACATGCTACTGCTCTAGTTCAAAATCCGACCTACTGCATATCATGACTACTCCCCCTTACAACTAGTGTGTAGTAAAGAACCTAACATTTCCCATCTGAACTTGGTATGTTTTTGAACTTGGGAAAGACTTTTTACTAGATTCATGAACTTTGAGAGACTTATCATTTTCTCAAGTCATATTGATTTTCCTATGTAACTCTATATGTTGAAAGGTTTAATGAATGAAATGATATACCAAATTCTCTCTCTAATTCTCTCTATTTTCTTTGTTTTCATTCTTCTTTATCAACGATTGCTTTACAGCAAGGTTATACATCAATTGCTTTAAAACAAGTTAGTGTAATTTCTCAATTCCATGCCTTGTTTATTAAGGCTTCTGCACACCTTCTGCAGCACCACCTTTCGGTATCCGCAGCTAATGGGTTGCAGGTACCAATGTTGCATGAAAACCCTGTCAACAACACACCTCACCAATTCCCAAGTAAACGGCCCTCGGCAGCCCTAAAGTCCCTTTCACACCTCCATCAGTGTTCAATTTCACAATGGAGCTGTAGGTAATTGCCATTGCACCAAGATTTCATCTTTTGCCTCTGTTATAGTAGCGTAGCTTTACATGTTTGTACTTTTAAAAAGTTATACTCCCTTCATCCCTAAATTATTGTCTTCCTTTACTTTTTCGTCCGTCTCAAAATAATTGTCTTGTTTAAAACTTTCTTTTTTAGAACATCACTTTTACTATTTTACCCTTAGTTTTTCTTCCTACTTTAATTATGGGCCACATACACATGGGCATTAAAGCAAACAACACACTTTTTCAATACTATTCCAATATTAATAATCAAGTCAATTGAGTTTTCTTAATCCGTGTGCCGGGTCAACCCAGACAATAATTTAGGGACAGAGGGAGTACTATAATTATCTCTATTTTTAGAAATGGAACAATATTTTTGGGATAAACCAAAAAGAAAAGAAAGACAACATTTTTGGGATGGAGGTAGTATGTATTTACTGGATATTTATATACATATCCATACAACTAGCTAGCGCATAATGTTACACCTTCAAACTCGCACATTACCATAACCATTTCAATTTAGACAACGATTGATGCAACATATAATTTATTTCTCTTATTTTTAATCTCTAATGTTATGGTTGTAATTTTATCGATCATTTTTCAATATTCACTAATTAATATGGTTTATTGTGCCCTCGTCAATGTCCTTAAAAAAATTGAATCTCAAACATTTTCTTAGAATAATTCACAACCACCTCAAATGTAGTTGAATTTATGCGCATATATATATGCAATATGTGTTTTTTTACCGCATCAGCATTTTAGTTTATTGTGTATATAATTTTCCTCTATTGCTCTTTCCATATCATAACAAGCTAATAATCTGTATTCAACTTTCAAATTTACTGATAGTTTTTTAGTTATTCAAAATTTCGTCAAATGTAAATCATTGGTTATTATATTCATAAGCAAGTTCAGCAATTTTTGCATGATGTTATGTATCACAAGTTTCAATTTTTGCAAATATTCATACATGTTATCTTGATGATCATGAAGATAACCATTAATAAGGATTGGCTCATGTGCATTAAATAACATAAAAAAAAAAAAAAGAAAAAAGTTGCAGTCTAACAGTTTTACCATTTAAATTAGAGAAACTTCACTTGAGATATCGGAGGAAATTAAAATCGGATGGTACAAAGAAATAATAGAAACTATTTCACTGACAATTATTCAAAGATGCATAAGTTATCAATTCATATTTAGTCAAAAAGACTCAAGTTCTACATCTGGCCAACAAATACAGGCTATGATTATGTGCTATCTGGTTTTGATCTTCAACCGACCAAGGAGGTGAAGGTTGGTTAGAATGCCTCAAGTCTAGGGGTGACAAATTGGGTATAATGGTTAGTTTTGGGTTAGCCTATTATTCATTATGCCAATGGATAATAGGCTAACCAAAAACAACCTATTATACCCAATTTGCCACCCCTAGTCTCAACTGTGATGAAAAAAATAAAAAGAAGAAGAAGAACTGGTTTGGTGTTGTTGGAGGGAGGGTTAATGATGCTCATTAACTATATTCAACCAAAAAACTTAGCGAGCCCTCTTAGTCTTTCTTGCTCTCTCAATGTGTTGAAAACAAACTAATTCATTTGGACAAAAGAGAAGAGGCGAATAATGCAATGCAAAAATCGGTTGTTATAGTCTAACTAACACAACCCATTTTCATAAGATAATTTTGACTATGTTCAAAAATTCTAATAATGTTTGCCAGATTAAAACTTGGCAACTAAACTGCCTTTATTGTAAGTGCATTAAAAGAAAGAAAATGAGTTCTAGTATAACAAAAACAAAAAACAAAAAAAAAAACAAGTTCTATCTATCATGCTCTATCGTGCTGATTGAATTTAATTAACATTCTAGTTCTACAAGGCTCAAAAGAAATAATAAAATGTTAATTTTCTTGGATTTTAAATAAATAAGATACTTTCGTAGTCGTATATGTTAGGAGGCTTGTCTCAAAGCTACATAAATAGCAAAACCTACATCCTTTACCATGTGAGAATCTTCATTACATGCAAGAGTTCCACTAACGTAACACTATGTAAAAAAGGAAGGAGGAACCAAACTAAACGAAAAATCAGTTCCTTCACATAAGAATTCTACATAATGAATCAAAATTAGATGCGAGAAAGTAATACTCATAGGTAAAAAAAAAAAGCTTTAAAAACAAACCACTCTAGGGCCAAGGGTGGCATACCCCTTTAAAAATATTATTATTATCATTCTTATTATATTTTGGGTCTCTTGAGTTTTAGATATTTCTTATTTTTCGTTAACTCGGTCGTGTCGAATCCTGGCTTCGCCATCCCCCATCTATAACAGCCACTCAACCATTTTGTTTCACACCACTTCACCATCTTATCACATAAAACTATGAAAAGTGTTTACTTAACACACATGACACAACAACACCCGAAAACATGAATTCAATCTGCCCTATTGGTGAGTAAATTGGGGAGTGACCGCGGCGCGGCTTCCTCAAAGTTAAAAAAAAAATCCACACTTGAGGAAGCCGTCTCATATAAAATACTTAACAATATTACTCTTAATTTTACTTTAACATAAAATAAATTGTCACACCGTATATAGAAGCATGAAGTTTTTTCTAATAAAATGTACTAAAGCTTGAATATATATATATATATGAAAGCCATGTATAGCAAGTATTAGGGGGTCACTTGACCCCTCTTTATAATAAAGTGTCATTTAACACCTAAATTTTAGGAAAATTATAGGTCTTTTAGTACTAGTAAAAAACAACAATTTTTTTTTCATTTTAATTTTACCCCATTTATTTGACAAAGAAATTGCACATCTTATAATTTTTAACTCCCATTTGAAGAAAATTAAGATATCACCTCCCCCCCCCCCTCCCTTTTCTCAAAAAGTGTGTTTTTAATTATTTACTAAAATTAAAATAGTTGACTCTTGAGTTATTTTAGATTTTTAGTAGCTATATATATTAATGTCTTTAGTGTCCAACGCCGAAACCACTATATATCCAACGCCACTAAATAACTATCACTTGACTTGAAATTCTAGAATGACAATCTACAACCCATGCATCGACACTAAATAACTATCACTTGACTTGTCGAAACCACTATATATCCAACGCCGCCATAATCTTACTTTTAGAAATTACCCATTATGATGTGCCACATGTCAATTGCCAACTGCCATGTCCCAAAAATGATTATAGAACTACAGGGCAAGGCCGAATAAATAGTACTCCCTCGTTGCTTAAATTATCGTCGTATATGACTTTTTTTGTCAAATAGGATCTTTTTTAAATACAAATTTGGCGTATATTTTTTTATTTTTTCAAAAATTATAAAACACATAATTCATAGTACTTGTAAAATACTACAAACTACTTGTTTTATATTTGGAAAAAACAAAATAATAAGTGCCAAATTTGAATTTGAAAATCATCCTATTTGACCCAAAAAAATCAAATGAAACATTGGTAGCATTCAAGAAGAAAAAGGTTGACCAAATTCGAGGAAAACTGTGCTTGACAGGAAACTAAATACTAAATGTGTACTTATAAAAAGGTTGAAGATTCGAATAAGGTACATATGCTCAATTAAAGACCATAATTTTCAACCCTATTAAACATTACTATGAAAAGTTACCAATATTGTTTGTAACATAGTACAATTGTTCTTTGAAACCTATTGCGGGAGGTGTAGTCGAAAAGCAAGCCAATGTCGTCCATACTAATTAATAGGAAGGAACTGTATGAAAGTGTTACTACTACTGCAGATATACAATTACTGGATCCTCAGTGTAGTAGACAAACACTTTCTTTTGTACGACAAGATCTTGTCAAAAGCCCGTTTGGTTGAGCGTTTTGGCCAAAATGCAGGAATAAAACTCAGCTTATTGGCAAAAAATGTGTTTCAATACAGTGGCAGAAAACGCAGCGTTTTCAAAACGCAGCTGCGTTTTAAAACGTTGGAATTCCCAGCTTTTTCTCAAAACGCAGGTTTTAAAACGCTCTTAAGAAAAAAAAGCTGCATATTGAAGTGATATCCCAAACATATTTATAAGAAAAGACCTCCGTTTTTAAAACACTGCGTTTTGTAAACGCTGTACCAAACGGGCTCTAAATCAATATTAAATTGCTAGTGGTTTTTGGAGTTTGTATCAGACACATGTTTTCAGAATATGCTCACGAAACCCTTAGGCTTCGTCTGGTTAGAAAAAAAAGAACGTTGCAAGAAAATGAGTATTTTTCCTCAAATGCCCTTGCTCATGATTATAAGTATATTTAATTGTGCTTTTTATTTCCTTAAATCAAGTTATGTGTTCAAATTGTCAACGTTTTGAAGAAAATAAATGTCCGCATGTAATAGAATAACAATTAAGAAATTGTTGAATATATTTAAAGTAGCAAATTAGAATACAAAAGTTTGCATAGAAATTTTCTTGAGAAAATATTTATTTTCTTGCACTTAATGCAAGAAATAAATTTTTTAGTTAGTTGCCTTTTCATGCTAATCAAACTTGGGAAAAGTTTTGAAATTTTCACTTTGACAGCAATTCCTAGTGTTTTCCTTCTAACCAATCAAAGCCATAGAGAAACAAATATACTAGTAGAATTTCAAGAAGTAAAACTTCTCTTGTTTTGAAAGAATCTCTGCAAATATAGCATATAAAAAACCCCAATGATTTTACAATTTTTTTTAAAACTGTCTCGAAATCATGCAAACGTTCAAAAGCATTAAAATATCCAAGAGAAAATAATAAAGACTCATTCTCTAATGCCACTAGATCCAGTAAAGATGTATCAAGACAGTTTTAAGAACTGTGCTACTTGGTGTTAAAAGATCAATAAAGGTGATTCCACAATAGCAGGTCACATTGTTTGCTAGTCGTACAATAATGAGAGAAATAAGACTTGTTATGCAGGACCAACTTGCGATAGATAGCCGAAGGAAACTGCAATGCACAAGGTTATGCGAGTATTCAATTGGTCGGTGATCTGAGTCACAATGGGTATTGCTGCTTGAATCAATCATACCTGTTAAAGAGGAAAAACAAAAATCATCACTAAAAAGACAAAGCAGAAGTGGAAATGAATGTAAATCTACCCTGACGTAAGCTTGTACCGAATTGAGTACCTTTACTATATATGGATGAATTCATGACAAGAGTTGATGAAAGTGATAAAATGTGATGCACGCTTCTCTAAGTGTGTGAGTTAGAAAGAGGGAAGGGAAAAGGGTAACTGACCTCGTGAAGGATAGTTCTCTTGAGACTGGAGCTACAATGGTTCTAAAAGCCACGGCCCCATTCTTGATTGATAAATGAGGCTGACACTGACAAGCAGCAACTTGGGTATATATATGAAACAATTGATCAAAAGAAGGAAACAATAAAAGAAGAATTTAAAAGCAAGAAGATCCCAGTATATGCCATTCTGGGAAGATATTGAAAAGGTATGGAACACCATCCCCCTTAACCGTGCTGGTTACTTTTTTAACCTGGCTGTCTTCTGTTCGAGTCATTTCTATACTGATCCTGAAATTGCCAGTCGCCTGTTCTGCTGCATTGTTTGGATCGCAGAAAGCCAACACGTTCACCATCTTATCACTCTTGAGGTTGCACCACAACAACAAGAAACAGGGTGGTTTTGGTCAAGGATGTGCTGAAAGATAAGATTGAAGAATCAGACAAAAAACAACACAGATCCTTTTATGGGGTTTGTTTATCATTTCCCAAATATGATATACTTTCTCGGTCAAAAAAAAAAGTTTTATTTGATAAGTCAAAACGTTTTAAGATTTAACTTTAGTTGTTTGAACCTTCTCCAAATCGTACTAAAAGACGTATTATTTTTAGAAATAAGACTAACTTTTAGAGACAAATCAAAGAGAAAAAAGAGACTATTTTTTTGGGGACGGAGAGAGTATGTGCACATGTGCCAACAGTTATTTTTTCCATTATTTATAAGGGAATTAACTTGTGCTATATTTTGGAATGCATTAACCTCATAAAGAACAAATCTATGTATTGACTCTTTGTTTCTGTGAAAGGCAAAGAAGAGATGACAAGAAAGAAACCACAAAGTTTACAAACAAAATTGAAAGAAACCACAAAGTTTACAAACAAAACTTGCAAATAAGGAAAGTACCATTTATAATAAATTATATTCAATAACCAATAAGAAATATAAATTGCAGCTAGTAATCATGTTTAGATTGAAGGCTATAATGAGATGACAAAATTAAAATAATCCATAAAGGTTCTATAAGTAATTGAGATGGCCTCCGATAATAAAATAATCCATAGATTACATAATTTGAGAAACCTACCTCTGATATTGAAATGCCAGGAACAACGATCTGGTCCTTTACCAAGTGAGACCCTTCATTACATGCAAGAGTTCCACTAACGCAACACTACGTAAAAAGGAAGGAGGACCCAAAAAAAATAAAGAATCAGTTCGTTCACATAAGAACTCCACATAAAGAATCAAAATTAGAAGCGAGAAGGTAATATTTTTAGGTAATAAAGTAGAACCACTCCCCCCAATCTATAACAGACACTCCCCCATTTTGTTTCACAACACTTCACCATCTTATCTCATAAAGCTATGAAGAGTGTTCACTAACACACAACCACAGCCGAAAACATGGAGGGTAAACACGATAAAACTAAAACCAAATTCGAGAAGTTTTTAAGACATTTGGACCTGTTGACGGAAACTACATTTATTTTAACTTTTTGAAATCAATCATATTCACATTGCTGAAACAGCGCTTTGCATAAAAAATCTAATCTATTGCGAGTCTATTGGGGAGTGGCTGCCGGCCCGCAGCTTACTCAAACTTTAAAAAAACCACACTTTATTCATTGTAATCTCGAAATAGTAATTCGGCCATCTCAAACAAAATACTCCGTAACAATATTACACTTAATGACTTAATTTTACTTAAACATCAAATAAATTACCATATCGTATATCAAAGTACGACTTTTTAAAATAAATTTTGCTCAAGTTTCTTTGGAAACATTTTTTTTTTTTGGCTAAAACACCTATCAACCTCCCCAACCACTATAAATTGGTATACATAAACATTAAAGAATTAACAAATCATAAATCAAAAACCAATTTTGAGATCAAACAATTAATATAAGAGGATACCCTAGTGTCCTTGACATCAATCTCGCAGAACTTGACTCCATCCATGATTCACCCTAAAACCACAAATTAATCGCAAACATTTAATACAACCCAGCAGATATCGTGAAGAAATTAAAATTCAAGTTTTTCTCCAAACTAAAATCATTAAAAAAAATTACAAAATTATAACATTTAAAACCAACTTTCTTGAGGAATCTAACAAAAACTGATCTAAGCAAGAGTGGAAAACAAAACACTTTTTAAACATCAAATCTTTAATACAAAATAAAAAATCTGTTCAAGAAGCTAGAGCGAAGAAGAACTCACATGCAAGATTTTTGGTCGCATGGTAACTGACGATTGCTTTGGATCTGCAGTGGCACGCAGTGAGAGTGAAAATGCGATTCTGATGGTGTGGGCTGAGGGGTAGGAATGCGATAGATTTATAGTCTGAGAAGGGTCGGTATCTGCTAGGTTTTTTTTTTTTTTTTATAATTAAATTTCACTTATGCCCTCGTTGTTTAGATTTACTCCAATTGTCTCCCTTCATTTTCTTAATTTGTTTCTACATTTTATTCCTATCAGTTGACGTCTCGTTAGGGTTAAGGAATATTAGGATTTGGGTTTTGAAAATGTCAAATGACAAACATTGTTAAATGAGTTACTATGTCACTTTTAACATATATATATTGAGTAGACCGTTATTACGACTTACTTTACTACTGTTATTAGGTGCTCCAAACCTAATTGTACCTTTTCTTATGATGTATTCTCTTTAGTTTAATTTATCATTTTCATAGTACTTTTCGTGGTGTACATTTTTCTCGGTTTGTCGCGACTGATGGTTGTTGGCTTGTGGCAGCTAGCTTACGGCTTACGGCTGGTGGGTGGCTTGTAAATAATGGACTGAGAACGTTTATTACAACTGCTTAGCCGCTTATGGGCTGTTGCGATTATTTGTTAAATAAGCTAGAAATGGTTGATTTAATACAAATTGACAATAATACCCTACATTTCCAAGTTAACTACCCCCCATTATTGAGAAGAACAAAAAAAGTCTCACCTCTATTATAAAAAGTAACCATGGGACAATATTAAATTCATATTTATTTTCTTATATCATTAATATGTGTAGTTTTTCATATTCAGCTTTTGTTAGGACTTTGTGTAGAATATGTTTTGATGTTGCAATAGATAATTTCCCCAAAGCTATAAAATTAGGACTTTAAGTAAAAAGAGCTATAAAATTAGGACTTTAAGTAAAAAGAGTTTTTGTCAACAGTTAACAATATCAAACATGGAAAAAAGTTATCTCATTACATGTTTAGAATGAAAGCTACAAAGAAGAAACCAAGTTAGATGTTCATCGAACAGTTAAGCTTCTAAACAGCTATCTACAAACACATTGACTAAAAAGTTAATTTGACTCAAAAAAGTCAAATATGACAAAAATTTAGGAACGAAGTGAGTATTATTTTGTTGACATGTGGTAGTACCTCAAGAACCATTCAATTCGATCATCAACAGAAAATTAACTAATGTATAAATTAGCATAATGAATTCAGAAGAACACTATTTAATTCATACAAGTATACCAAAACAAAATTCATATAATTCACCCCGTTAAATCTAAAACAAAGAATGACAATAACCCATCTAGATCTTACAGATTACTGAAACCATGCCGCCGATCCCAAAAAGGTAATAAATAAATACGAATAACGAAGACCAAATTTTCCTAAAACCTCAACACTAATCAGGCAAAATTAAACCCTTATATTCACCACAAAAGTTTGTGACTTAAATCACTTATGCTAGATATACATACCTATACCTATAGATAGACAAACAAATGGGGCGTAGCGGAGCACACGGATGGCGCCGATTGTGGAGGACTTGCAGGCGCAAGCACGCAGGCTGGTGCGTCGCGCAGGATGCGATGAAGGCTCTGAAGTTGACGCGGCCACGTGGCGCGCGCGGGGGAATTCAGGCTTGACATCAATTACTTGGTACAATCGTGCAAAGAGACAAGGCGCGACCGTGCCGCGGCGATCAACTGTGTTTTAGTTTTCATAATTTGTATTTATTTAGGTCTAGGTCATGTATCTTATATATAAAATGTAACCCTAAAACGTGTATAAAGTTGGAATAAGAATATACAAGAATCTTTAACCCTAGATTCTCTCTCTTTTCTTCCAATTCTCTTTGGTTGATAACTTATATTTGCTTAATTGATTGTTTACTTGTTTCTGCTGTCGCACAACACACACACACATACTCGAGTATATATTGTAGATCCACTTTAGGCAACTGATAAGGCTAGAGGGGGGTGAATAGCCTTATAAGATCATTTTATTAAGTTTTAAAGTCTTTGAAAAACTTTGGCAGTGGAAATGCGATATTAAATAAATCAGCCAACTGAGTGATCAGTTGAAGAATCAGCTTATGAACAAACTAAAATCATTAAAATTGCTTTAAAAGAATTACAACATTGAAAATCTCTGTGTGATCCAACTTTCTTGTGGAATTTAAATGGGAGCAGACATTTGATTACATTATAAGATAACACCTGGGACATGTTTGGCAAGTAGGCATCATGAAATGGGAACATGCATTTGATTAACATACTGTTTCTACTCGTGTATCTTAGACATTAGATATACAATTATTGGATCTTGAAAAGAGCAAACGTAGATAAAAAATTTATTGGATCCTATTGCTTAGGACAAACTCATGCAGATTAGTATAAATAAACATACTACGTATTATATAATGCGAGAAGTAATTCTGTAGATGTAAAATTATTGGAGCCTCTTGAGTACGGAGATAATATAGTATAGTTACACTTTCTTAGTCTCTCCAACAAGAGATCTTAAATATAAAGATATCAATAACTGAATGTCAGAGCTCAGAATCCATATCTCCGTGGAGAGGATAAGAACAGGAAGGTCTGCAAACTTGGAAAACTAAATCAAGCCTGAATTGCCAATGGCATTGGAAGTTTATATCACAGACACGTGTTCAATGTCGCCCATGATCATAACCCTTAGAGAAACAAATCTATCAATAGAACTTCAAATGTAAATTTCCTTAAAATTAGTAAGAGCATTTTATGCACACCAAAATAAAATAATTTGTTCTTCTCTTGACAATTATCTAATAAGCAAGACTAGGGCTACAAAACGGACACAAAATTTGGCGTTAAGAACTGCTAATTGGAGGACCTACAATGTGTCACCAATCAACAGTTAACACTGGAATTAATCGTGTGCCAATTTTGTGAAAGCATTACTCTTATTTAACGTCCTTGTTATCATTCGAGGGCTCCTTGATAGATCCAAACTTTTACACACAATGAAGATGTCCATATATATGACAGCTAAAGGCAACTTAAGATCACATATCATCCTCGTAACATTAAATAACTGTCATTGCACCTCAAAAGTGAGTACTAATTAGGGTAAATGTTTCCATATCAGGCTTCTTCTTTCGGTTCTGTCAGGCTTCAAGACGCCTTAAACCGGACTTGAAGACTTTTAGAAATTAAAAATAATCACAGAAAATAATATGTTTTGGAGCTACGCATGCAGTGAAGATTTTGCAAGGTAGTATAACTAACTCCAAAAGCATGGCCCTTATGAATAGATAACTGAATAATTCAGTAACTTGAGCTCGGACTTGGACAGTTTTTATCGTTAAGAGCATACAAAGAGGAGGCAAAGTAGGATCATTGCTCACACAAAATTTCAGGTTTTGTTCGACATCACAAATAATCTATAACCGGGCCCCACAGCTTATTATACTTCATTGCAACTATATATAAATCCCTCTTAAGTTAACTCTTAAGTACTTTTGACATTTACATTTAAGATTCTTTGAGGATCCTTAATGAATACTTTCATTTTTCATGCAATATATACCAATTTAAATGGCTCAAAGGAAAAATTATAATTAGATCTTCTATTAGAAAATCTACCTTGGATCCCACAACGATCCTGGACCTGCCACTGTATCTAGTCCTTGGCTGTAGGTCTGTCGTCTTTCCCATCTGCAACTTCCTAATACTTAATTATCTGTCCTGCACGCTTCATGCTCTGTATCATTCAGAAGATTCAATAGTCTTATTTATGAAATTTCAGTACTAATGGTAACAAGATAATTTGGGGCTCTAATAAAAATCAAAGTATCATTACTAGATCATATAAACAAAATTTATCTTTACCTTGTTGGTCTAATCCCACTTGCAGTAACTAATTAAGTTAATTAACTGTTTCCCTACTATCAATTTTATAAGTATTAATCTATCTCCTCTTACGGGGTTACTGATACAACATCTTCTTTTAGGTTATTATCCACAACTATGCCGACCCCATTTCTATGTCTATCTATTCCAATATTTAATTATTCCAATATAGTAGAACTTAAAACTTGTGTTTTCTATTTCTCTAGCTTTTTACCCTACCCATTTTGTTTATTGTAGACACCTTATATTAATCTTTCATCTAATCATAGTATCAACTAACTCCATCCATTTTCCAGTCATGGTTCCTATGTTCCAAGTTGCTACTCTAAGCCTAGTAGTAACACTCACTAGTTCCTTATCCCGCCCTTCTTGTTTTTTCACTACAAAATTATATCTGGCCGGTAGAGTATTTAAGTCATTCTCCTAAAACTGATTTATGTACACAGAACTATTTGCAAGTGAGAACGTGTAATTTAAAAATGCCAATTGAGAACGTGTCCTAGTAGCCAGCATCTTAATTAATGATCCAGAAAATCAAAAACACAGTATCGAAATAGGAACATATATGGATAGAAAGGCCAACAACATATTCTTAAAGGCGGAATCTGTTTAACTTAACGAACAATCAATAGAAATACGGGGATTGCAACCATCAACTTATTAATAACCCCCTTTCACTTCTCTGTAGTAATATTAATCAATCATGGAATCATATATCACTAATTATTGAACAAGTATTTAGCAACAATAAAAAGATTTCCCTTAAAGCGATTCTTAAATTCCTTCTTTGAAGAGCACCGAACTTAGACGTTTAGTCTTTATTGCTCTTCATTGATTACAATCGTTAGCATTCAAGTACATGAGAATTATATCTTTGTAGATATCAATTCTCCCGCAAACACATGGTCAACTACTTTTTGTACACGATCCATTAGAGATCAATCTTATAATAAAGATTCTAGTGGAAAAATTAGTACACGTTTTCAAATCCAAAGTTGACCACTTTGGTTGTGGACGTAGCGCTTATTCATAAATGTGAACCATATTAAATTTCGTGTCGATCTATTTCTTGCACTTGTGATTTCCAGAATTTCCAACATCTCATAAAATATATTGTCCTATCTAGATCAACCATCTTGAACTTGTCCTATACTTCACTCTATTCCGCTGCAAAATATTTTCTAACTCTCTTGTGAAGTAACTTTGTAAAACAATCATTTTTTTTTTAAATTTGGACATAGGCTATTCAACCCTCCCCCCTCCTTCTAGCCTATTTGAGCACCTTGAGACCTAACACTATGCAAAACTTTCAATCAAAATTGAACTTCAGATTCGGAGTGTGTGTTCATTGTTCCTTAATCATGCACAGACAAGACATGATGAGGCAAGGGTGACTGATATGTGATGTGGTTGAAAGGAAGAAAGTGTGGTTATGGGATAGCTTTGTGAGTTTATGAGTGTAGGTATTACTGGTGACCTTGGGATGAAGGTGGGTGAAATTTTGGTCCTTGAGGTCGCTTGACCAATACAGGCATCCAGATTCAATTTCATTCACTCGTTTGGTGGGTCTTCCTTATCAGGCCTCGGAAGGGATCCTGGCTTACTGCATATTCATTGTCTGACCGTGTTTCCACAAGGGAAAGTCCCACGGCCCATTTCTACAACTGTTGGGGAGATGACCTCCTCATTTGTAGTGACGAACCATGACTAGTGATCAACGGTATGAAGATATGAACTTGTGCCCTCTTTGCAAAAGGAAGGCATGGTGGAATTAAAGAGAACGATCGTTCCATGAAGATCAGAGGGGTGCAACCCCTTGCTTGTATATAGCAAGTCGAATGTGTAACGATATATCATTGTGTGATGAACGGAGGGATGCAACCCTAAGCTTGCGTCTTCTGACAAGACGAACTCATGATGATCATGAAGGTCAGAGGGGTGCAGCCCCTTGCTTGTGTATGACACGTCGAACATGTGATGAAATCCCAAACTCAGAGGTCAAGAGGGTGTAGCCCCATGTTTGTGCCCTTTTTATAGGATTGGTGTCTAAAGATCATGTCTTCAAAAATCAAACGGGTGTAGACCCATGTTCGTGCCTTGATAGCGATGAACCAACTATATCGTCGCTGAGAAAGATCCCAAATCTGAAAAAGGGGTGCAGCCCCTTGTTTGCTCTTTGGCCAAGATTGAGACAATGATCCTTGATCAAATGGTTGAAGCCCCAAAAGACTCGATTGAGAAGTTGTGATGGTGACTCTAGTTTTGATTTTTGGTGAGAAGACTCAGAAGAAGTATGTTGGGATTGATGGACATGCCTTAGGGTGACTCGATTGAGGAGTTTATGTGAGATGGATAACGAATAGCCCCAGGGAGACTCGAGGACAGAAAGAGTATGCTCAAAGAAATAAAGAGACGACTCCAAGAGGACTCAAGAACCTGATTTCACTATATCGCTGAACATCCTTTGATTGGAGGGTTATGGACCCTCCTTAGGATTTATTATATTTTAATGTATTTTGTGTGTATAACTGGAAATGATCCTGACTCGAATCATGTTATGACTGATTGAAACAAAGCTGTTGATGGCGACTGGGCCTGGGTGAAATGGTCAAGTGTTTAGGTTGGATGTGAGATTGGCTTTTTGGGCTGAAGGCTTGGCCTTTATGGGTGGCTAGCTATTTGGTCTTGATGATTGGCTGTTTGGATTCGCTCGAGAGAGAGACTCCAATTTGTTTGAGAGAGATAGAAAGAAATAGATAGATTGAACGTGTTTGCTCATGAGAAGCTCCTCTTTTTTTCTTTTTTTTTTTTTTTTTTTTTTTTGCATAGGCTGCCCTTCGGGATTCAGCCTAAGGAGCTCTTTCGACTTTTATTTTTGAGCATATGTAAGAGAATGAAGAAAGATGAAAGAAAGTTATCTCTCTCATTGTAGAGCGAGTGAATGATCACTCTTGGTCCATATAAGGATGGAGCAGCCCCTGCTTTGGAGGGTGCAAACTCAAGAAAATGATCTCTCGAGCGGGCGAGGGTTGGAAGGGTGTTTTGGTGTTGGCAAGGCCTATGGGTTTTGTATGGTAAATGGTTGTTTTATTCGGCATAAGATTTAGATGGGGTTTAATGTAGGTGTGGCCTTTGAGTAAGGCTCGGGACTTGGATGGGTTTATATGTGAGGTTTTTGGGTGTGGTGACAGCCTAGTGTGCCGGTAACAGCTCAATCGCAATGGGTTGAAGACGATCTTTTTCAAGACACTCGACTCACTCTGTGTATATTTGTGTATTTAATTGTTTGCGGGTCCATGACTTTGAAATGATTCATCATTGACTCGTGTAATGTTATCATGTTTTTTGAGTGAGTCAATTCATCATTTGGGAAGACTCGACATCCAAAGGATATTCAGCGATAAGCTAGAGTCAAGGGTCACGAAATCACACAAGGATTTGACTTGGACTCGATATCTAAGACAAACTCGAAAGGTTTACTTTAAGGACTTGATTGACTTGAGAACAAAAGATTTTATAAAAAACGTGTGGGCATACTCCACAAGAAATATTGACACTACAGGCAAAAGGGATTTTTTTTTTTTTGGTCTATCACTCCCAACCATTGTTCACTGATTCCTGGGATCTCAGGCATCACTTTCATAAGAGACTTCTTCGGCAACTGCATCATTATCGGCAATGTGATTGTAGGTCTCGTGTTCTGGATTGCTCATATCAAGATGATCAGAGCTGCTTGAACAAGCTTGTATGAGGTAGGCCTGAATTTCTTCATCAATGCGAAACCCAATATCAAGGATGACAGCGAAGTCAGCATATACAAGTACCACATTTGTTCATAGAACACAGGCTAAAGATTATTCAAAAGGATACGCGATTGCTTGACCGGGTCAGGCCTTTTACGAGCTTGCGTTACTTTCTTTTTCCATCTTTTGGAAAAGTCAGCAAAAGTTTCATTTTCTTGTTGGGTGCATGACTCAAGGTCTCGCCTATTCGTTCCCCAATTGCTGTTGTCTTTGTACCTTTTTTAAAACTCATCAGCGAGCTTGTCCCAAGTAGTAATTATGGTGCTATCAACTGACATCAACCACTGTTTCGCAGCCCCGATCAGAGTCAAGTGAAAATTGGAAGCTATCGCCTCAAAGCTTACACCTCTCTGCTACATAGCATGATCATAAGACCTGAGGTGGGCAATAGGGCAACCTGTCCCATCGAATTTCTTAATATCAGACATTTTGAATTTTGGTGGCTGGATAGCAACAGGCTGCAGTGTCATTGCTCGTGCGGAAAACTTGCCTTTGTTCAAGACTTTCAGAATCATGTTTTTAATTCTCTGACTTCTGCCTTACTTACAGTACCCTGTATCAGTGATATCAATTATTGTTACTGCGGGAGGCTGTCCTACTTGAGGAGCATTGTAAGGAGGGACAATGTTTATCACTCCAGTGTGAGATGCATAAACGCCAAATGGGTAGATAGGGCCAACTTGATCCTGTGGGATATGATTGGTTGGATTTAAGTGTGAACAGCCTTGGATTGGATTTGTCATGTGAAAAGGGTAGGCGTCTGGGTTTGAAAATGGGATGTTGGCATATAGAGATGAGGTGTTTGGATAAGGAGAGGTGTCTGGATATAGAAAATATGGATATGGAGAGTAGGCATGTGGGTAGGCAGAGTAGGTGTTTGGATTAGGCAAACTTGCATTTACAGTTGAAGGTGATGGGTCAATAGGTCCTGTGGAGACAGGTGTTGTCCTATTATCAGCCCCTTGACCTTGAATAAGGGCTGAAAACCTAGCTATCATGGCTTCCATGTTCTGATCCATCCACTGTTGCATTACTGGGGTTGGAGTATATCCTGGAACCCCTTTGTCATGTCCCGCAGAAGTGTTATCTTCCTGATCGGCCATCCGATTCAAACACAAACTTTATGTACTTGACTCTGAACTCAAACTTGATACTCTTGTCAACCTCCCAGTGCCAGTCCTCTTTCAATTCAAGGCCAGGCTTCTTCTTCTTCTATAAGGTTGGGGGTATAGGTAGGAGTTAGGTTCTGGAAGTGTTTCTGGGTACAGCACAATTTTTATTGTTCCGCTTTCCATTTTAAGACACGACTCACCCTAAGATGGTTGGACAAGTGACAATGCTTTGTTTTGACTTGTGGACCATTCCTGGAACAGTGGATTCTCTCGCCAGAATATAGGACCTTCGTATTCCACCTGTATTTCGACTTCCCAAGATTGGACAGATTTCAGGCGAATGGACTATATTCTCTTCAGGATCCACCATTCGAATTGTCTAGGCATATGTCATGGACTTCTTTGTTAATCCTGTGCATGAGGACTTTGTTTGTCGACCTTTTGATCACGATGATTCTCTTTTGGGAGAGTATGACTCTTTTGATTTTCAGTGTTTATTTCTCAACATCTTCTTTTCTTTTTGCTGTGATCAAACAGACTCTTTTGTCGGTCGACTATACTTTTTTGATTTGATTTCTTTTTGACTTTTTGCACAGGATTGACAAAGTATGTTTGTGACAATAAGAACCAATTTGAAGTGTCCTAGAAATCTATATGAATTACACGTAGCTATGTAGGGCTAGGATGGCTTACTTCCTGGGGACGATCAGTAATCGCGCGAAAAGGGATAGTGTCGGCTGGAGGAATACTGGGCTCATGAACTACCCAGTTTCACTCCAATGTGACTATCCCAGAGTTTGAAGCTTGGTAAAAATTTGGAATAAATGAGTGTGTATATGTGCGCATCGTCTAAGGGACTCTTTTTACAATTTATAAAGAAATGGAAGTGAGACATATTTGTACAGAAATGAAAACAATTTATGTCTAATTTTTCTGATTCATGTGATGTGGGTTGTGTTTTGTTAGCAGTTGAAAATTACAGGAAAAGAAACACAAGCACAACTCGAGGGTTTGGAGCCCCGAGAAAAGTACAAACCAATAAATGAATGAAAGAATTTAAAGCAGTAAACATTACCGAGATTAAAAGAGAATGAAAACTATAATGTTTTTTGAAACTTATTTTTTTCAAATTTTGAAAACATAACCGTACCCGAAGACTGCCTACGTCCCTCAAAACGAGGCTCAGGCCACCGTAGTTCAACTCTATAAAAGCTGATGATTTTTCTTTTTGTGTTTGAAAATATTCAATGGATTACAAAAATGTCTCCTTTTGAAAACTTGTATTTTTTCCAATTTTTGAAAAGAATTTTTTTTCTTCTTTTTTTTTTATTAGCAATTAAGGAAAGCAACAAAAGGTGGGACTTAAGCCCCGGGAGTACAAAGAATGAAGAAATAAATAAGATAAATAAGTAGTATAAATAATAAATTTTGGCGACATCGCCTGAACAAATCAATATATTTGTACATACGCGTTTTAGTACGAGCAGTATATACACGTAACACATAATTATGTAATAAATCAAACAAATAACATTTAACATGGTAAATAAAATACACCTAACATATAAACATGTTATATAAAAACACATAACAAAAATAAAGCACGTTCTATTTTTTAACATGTAATAAAGATAAAATAATTACGGAACAAGATAATCATGCTAGAAAATAAAACATGTTACAAAAATAAAACATGTTACAAGAAATAAAGTAAACAAAATAGAATAAACAAATAACACTTTAATCATGTTATGAAAGAAATGTGTAATAAATAAAACATGTAAAATTTGAATATGTCACAAAAATAAAACAAACCAATAACATATAAACATGCTACAAAAATAAAACAAGACAGTATACAAAGCATAAATGTATGAGTCTAGCCCACTTTTTTTCTTTTTAAGGAAGACAATTATCCCCAGTAGAGTCGCCACTGTGAGCACCCCGATCCGCAGATCGTTCCTGGGCCTTTTCGTTCTAGACTCCTGAAATAAAGTGTGTAATAAATGTGCACAACACATTTATATTATCGTCATCCTCGTTTATATAGGAAACGAGAAAAAAACTGAGATTGTGGGTTCGGAGGCTAAGTTACGAGTTGGGAAGGTTTTACGCACCCAACTCTCCCTTTCGGTCTCTTATGATTGCATGCTCGAATTTATATGTTACGGGTTTATTATACTATGTGACGGAAGAGAATGGATCACGGAGATTTATATCTCCGTTTATGTTATAAAATGTATACATGCTTTATTTATTACAAAAGAAACAAAATAAATATAATATATATTTATATTTAATGGAAATAACTAAAATAAAATTTTAGTTTTAAAGTATATATATATATATATATATATATATATATATATTACATATTTATAGATATAGATACACATATAATATCAACTATATAAATAAAGCGAATGCTCCGAAACTCAAATATAATACATTTATTTACTTTACAAAAGTATCAAAATAAATATAGACATTCACAATTTATCTAACGTATTTACATATTGAAACTGATAAATAAAGTAACGAACGGAAGGGGTTACCTTCAGTCGTTGTACATATTTTGGGCCAAGTTCTAGGTCGTTGTGTTATATTGAATTAAGCTCGCTCGTATCCTGACCGTTGGGCTTCCACTACTATCGATACGAGGAATGGAAGACTTACGTTTTGATATTGAGTGTGTTCAAAAAACACTGTGTTTATGTGTGTGTGTGTGTGAAATTTTCCCAGGGAGAGAATGATTTATTTTCTCGGGCTAAGGGAGAGCAAGAGAGAGAGAGCAGAGAGCTTTTCTTTCTTTTCTTTTTTCCCACCGTAAGAGAGGGAGAGAGAGGAAGAGAGAGCTGATGTTGGTGTGTTGAGAGAGAGAGAGCTGAGAGCTGATAGTGTGTTCTTCTTTGAGGGAGAAGGAGTGTATTTATAGGTAAGAGTTTGAGAGATATTTGTGTTACTCTCGGGGCCAAGTAAAGCACAAAACTTCGTTTGTGCCTTTAAAGTATTCAGCAGCCACCGACTTGACTTGTGAGGCAAAATGTTGGTTTGGTGCGCGGTGCACCAAGAAAGGAGATAGCGCACCAAAGCTTTACAGCTTTTGGTGCGCGACGCACAAAGAGAGGACATCGCGCACCAAAGCATTCATTTGGTTTTTACACTTTGAATCTTCATCTTTCATTCTTTATGCTTTAGGTCCCCCGTCAATATTATTTAATCTTTGTGCCTTGAAGTTGTTCCTTTTACTTTTCAACCTTGGAATCATCTTCTTTTATGTTTTGCACCCTGTAAGCTTTGTGTCTTCAGATTTGACCCTTGATGTTAATCTAACTGAAGTTGTTAATGTTTGTTGGACGTCGTTAGTCCTGTTTAATATTTTGTTCCCTGAAATAATCATAGAAACAAATGTTAGTCCATTTATAAATAAATAATTATTTATAGGACAATTTGTATAATATGGGGTACGAATTCTGGGTGCCTACACCTGATGGAGCGCTTCGGATACACCTTACCCCCTTCTTTCCTTTTTGTTAAGAACTGGTCATCAATCGGTTCTATTCCCAATGCCAAAATCGAGGATCTTTCCTGTGAGGACCTCGATGAGGTGGTCAACATTGTAACCCTTCCTTTCATTAATAATAATGCAAGTGTTTCTGTGTACTCCTTGGTTGCCAATGTGTTAAAAGATGAATTAACTGAAAACATGGTAAATCATCATGTTAATAATGAATCGATTAATAATGGGAATCCAAAAGATAAAGACTTTTTAATTGAATTAGCTAAGATGATCAAACAACGAGGGGAGCGCCGATTGGAAGCTCTACAAGAAGACTTGTTCACCATCAATCTGGGGCTGAATGATGAAGTCAGAAAGGTCAAGATTGGAAGCTATATGCAAGATGAAGAAAGAGCAGCATTGATCAGCCTGTTGACAGAATTTCAGGACGTGTTTGCCTAGTCTTACAAAGATATTCCTGTGTTGGATCCAGCGATTGTTGAACATCGGATTCCGCTGTACTCCGACACCAAGTCGGTGAAGCAGAAGCTCCGCAAAATCAAACCTGAATGGTCCCTGCAAGTCAAGGAAGAAATCATCAAGTAGTTGAAGGTCAAATTCATCAAAGTAGTGGAATACCCGATATGGTTATCCAATATCGTGACAGTATCGAAGCCCAACGGTAAGGTTTAGATTTGTGTGGATTTTTCGGATCTCAACAAAGCATCTTCGAAAGATAACTTTCCTCTACCCAACATAGACATTTTGGTTGATACAGTAGCTTCACATAAAATACGGTCTTTTGTGGATGAAATGCTCGGTTACAATCAGATCAAGATGGCAGAAGAAGATCAAGAGAAAACTTCCTGCATCACCCCTTGGGAAACCTACTATTATACAGTCATGCCCTTCGGATTGAAAAATGCTGGGGCTACATACCAAAGGGCTGCTACCACGCTCTTTCATGACATGATTCACAAAGAGGTAGAAGTGTACATGGATGATATGATTATTCATTCAGTAGATGTAGACGGTGCTCATTTGAGAGATCTTCGCAAGTTCTTTGAAAGATTGCACAAGTACCAAATGAAACTCAACCCCACCAAGCGTACATTTGGGGTCACCCGAGGAAAAGTCTTGGGATTCATAGTAACCGACAATGGAATTGAAGTGGATCCTGCAAAGGTCAAAGCCATCATAGATATGCTGCAACCAACAACTCCAAGTGAAGTCAAAGGCTCTTTGGGCCGATTACAGTACATCAGTCGTTTCACTGAGCAGCTGACATCCATGTATGAACCTCTATTCAAGCTTCTCAAGAAGGATACAGATAGAGAATGTGACGAAGAGTGCCAGTAAGCATTTGAAAAGGTCAAGGAGTACCCAGCTAGTCCGCCAGTTCTAGCTCCTCCTCACAAAATAAAGCGTTTATTGTTATACCTATCTGTCACAGACACCGCGGTTGGAGCCATGTTGGCACAAGAAAAAGAAGACTCTCATGTTGAGAATGCCATCTACTTTGTCAGTAGAAAGTTGCAAGGCAGCGAGTTGAATTACTCTGCACTTGAGAAGAGTTACACAAGTCTAGTATGGGCGATGCAGAGGCTCAAGATTTACTTGTAAACATTTTCTGTAAAGGTGATCTCCAAGATGGATCCGATCAAATACATACTTGAAAAGCCGTGACTTTCAAGCAGGCTTACTAAATGGTCTTTCTTGCTAAATGAGTTCGATATAACTTATGCAAGGGGAAAGTCAATCAAAGCAAGTGTAATAGCCGATCAATTGGCAGATCTGCCGATAGAAGAGTTTGAAGAACCAGATTTTCCTGATGAAGGGGTTCTTGAAATTAAGGACATCACGTGCAAATGGCAACTCTTCTTTAATGGAGCCGCCAACAAGAGAGGTTACGGTATAGGGATACTGTTGATCGATCCCATGGATACACATACGCCCTTGGCCATATGATTAGAATTTGAATGTTCCAACAATACCACCGAGTATGAAGCTTGTATAACTGGCTTGGAGGAAGCCTTTAAAATGAGCACTGAAGAATTAGAGGTATACGGTGATTCAGCGTTGATCATAAATCAGGTTGAAAGAAAATGGAAGACGCAGGATGCTAGACTGCAGTTGTATCATGCCCGCTTGACAGCGTTGGCAGAAAATTTTGAGTTCATATCATTTCACTATCTCCCCCGAGATAGAAATCACTTCGCGGATGCTCTTGCAACTTTGGCGTCGCTAGTTGAGATCCCCACTGAGTTCAATGTCCAACCCTTTGTCATTGGGACGAAGCATACACCAACATTTTGTTTTGCCATTGAAAAGGACCAAGAAAGAGCCGATGGGCCTTAGTACCTAGATGTTTGGAATTTGCTAAAGAAAGGTGAGTATCCGCCTAACATTGAGAGAAAAGGTAGGATTGCCTTGCAAAGATGGGCTTCCCAATTTGTAATCAGTGGTGACAATCTACATACAAAAGGCATTATCAAGGACTTAACCTGCTTTGCATCGATCAAGCGAAAGCTGAGCAAGTCATGAATCAGCTGCACGGTGGCACGTGTGGTCCGTACATGAACGGACACATGCTCTCGAAGAAAATAATCCGGCAAGGTTATTTCTAGAGTACAACGGAAACTGACTGCATCAGATAGGTGCATCATTGCGATAAGTGTCTGAGGTTTGCCAACCTGCAACATTTGTCCCCTCAACATGGGGAATAGACGTCATAAGGAAGTACACCTGAAAGGATTGAATGGCCATGAGTATGTTCTAGTTGCCGTTGACTACTTCACAAAGTTGGTTGAAGTCGCTTCATACAAAGTTCTGAATGCCAAGAAGGTTGCAGAATTTATCAAGACAAACATCATTTACCGATTTGGGATACCTTTTGAGTTGATCTCCGACAATGGTATACACTTCAAGGGAGAAGTCAACCGAGTACTGGATGAGTTCAAAGTACAACGGCACAAGTCTTCACCTTACAGGCCGCAGGCCAATGGCGCTGTGGAAGAGGTCAACAAAACATTGGAAAACATCATTTTGAAAATGGCAGATACAGGGAGAGATTGGCCCGACAAATTGCCATTAGCACTCTGGGGCTACCGTACTTCTATTCGTATGCGTACTGGGGCTACCCCATTTTCTCTTGCCTATGGCATGGAGGTAGTACTGCCTATTGAAGTTGAAATCTCTTCCTTGAGGGTGATGATAGAAGCCGAGGTGGCTGAAGCTGATTGGCTTAAGCATCGGTACGATGAACTGGCACTCCTAGATGAAAGGAGGTTGTTGGCTTTAGAGCACACACAAGCATACCAAAGGAGGATTGCTCGGTCCTTCAATAAATGAGTCAAAGCCCAAGACATCAAAGTAGGCCACTTGGTTCTCCGAGAGAAGCCGCCTAGCTACAGCGACAGTTTTGAAAAGTGAAAATCACCATGGATGGGACCGTACGTAGTCAGGCTCATACAATCAGGCGGCGCAGTCTTCCTCACCAATGAAAATGGAAAAGACCTCATTCAGCCCTTTAACATGGACAAAATCAAGAAATACTAGGCGTAGTTGCCGCTCAGCTATCTTTTTATTTGGTTTTACTTGTGTTTGTAAATCTTTTTCTCCCCATTCTAAAAATAACTCGGTAGGTCAAAAACCCGAAAGGGCGGCCTAGGCAAAAATTAGATTTCAAAAAAAGAACTGAGTAAGATAAAATATTGGAGAAAAAGGAATAAAAATCTCCGTCTCAAATCTGTGTTGAACTACGATCCGACCTGATTCTCTTCATGAGATACGTAGGCAGCCTTCGGGTTCGTTCGTTTACTTACACATTTTATAATATTTTTTGGTTCCCCATGTCATGTTGTTTTGACCACACAAGGGAAAAACCACTAATCACATAATAATAATAACACACTTTTAATTTATAACAAAGTCCCCGGTTTGCCAACCAAGGAGTATGTAGACAAGACTTACTTGCACTCATATTATGTCTTAAACTATTTCACATACAGTTACATAAACCATCATTACATTCTATCTCCTACGGCGTTCACCATGCCAGCTTCTCAAACTTCCCTCGCTTTCGTTAGCGCTCCTTCTTTCGCGCTCACGACTACCACTGGTCTCGGCTCCGTCAGATCTCCGTGAGTCACGAGATGTGATCCTCCGACTGCGCTGAAGTCGCCAAGGAACCCTTGCATAAATCTCTAAACCAGAGTTCTCCACAGATTCACCATTCTCCAGCCAATTTTACCAAGCAGACACTCCAGAGTGAGTCTAATATTGAATGAATGCTCCATCGCCTGTGGGACCAACCATGTCAAATAATTGATGAAAAGACAGATATTCTCCAAAGGGATATGATCTAAGGAAAGAACAGTACGTGGCCCTATCTCATGACCCCACCACCCTCGAAGGTCCCTACAGATGTCACCATTGAACTCGATTGTCTCAAACTCAGGGAAGCCGGTATCAGGCAACCTTTGTTCCAACCCAAATTAATGCACCCACGAAGCATTGTAAAAGGTCACTGCGCGAAGCCCTGCCATTATGACTTGTGCGAATCAATGAGTCCCCGGTATGAATCGCCAAATTTTCCAATGGGGTACAACCCATACAATGTCAAAGGAAGGGACACACAGGAAATACTCTACCCAATCCTATTCAGTCACCAAATAATTATGTTGGTGACCCCTCTGGGCTTCATTGATTGGATGATATCTCATGTCAGGTACTGGAGGGATAATCATCATAAAGCGTTCTTCCAGCCACATGTGCAAGAGAATGGGGCTGCCAGAAGGAAACTGTTCTTCTCCATTGGCATAACTATCCAAGCCGAGAAGAGTCTCCACCAAAATAAAAGGAATCATATTGCTCACTCGTCCCCTAGCATACAGAACAACATCCAAGACCCATATATCGACATAACCGTTAAGGTTAATTAGGAAGAATTTTCCTAATATACACAAGAATAGAGCCGCTGCCGGTGTTCTAAATAAGTGTCGTTGGGTTGGTAATTGGCAATGAACCTCGGGAGCTGAGTCAGGTCGAAAAGTCGACCATGCAGCATATCAGGAGCCTCTCGAATGGTGAAACCAAATAGTTCTTGCATAAGCACCAAAGGGGGTTTCCTCAACAATGGTATCACAATTGGACCACCGATGGACGTGCCTGTCAGAGCACAAAAATCTTCAAATGTGGGACACATCTCATTCAGTGAGAAGTTGAAAAGATGGTTTTCTGAAGACCAGAAGCGGGATGCACCCCGTATCATATGCCAATGAATTCGAATACGTCTCCATCCGAACGCACATCTAAAACCATAAGTGTCGGCAAGATATGCCTTTTCAATGGTACTGAGACTAAGGCATCAATCGTTCATACGGACCTCATAATCTGCAATAGTCTCGAAGGAATGGTTCATCTTTCAAAGGAAGAATGTTTAATAATGAAAGTGAATTATGTCTGAGACAAGAAAACTTCTCGGGAAGGAAAGAGAAGACAGAAGGAAAAAGCGCCTGGCACTGAATTATTCTGACCAATTTCCCTTATAAGAGGGTAAATAAAAGGATTCTCCCGACAACAGCATTATGCCTACTTCTTAGGCAAAGAAAAATACGTCTTAGCATGTCCTAGCACATCAAATTGAGCAACAGGACAGAAAGGACCAGTTTGGTATGTGGGCACCAAGCCTGGTATGCCACGTATCAAACCATGCTCTTGGACCTTTCTGGTTTAGCTCTCCAGTCCATATCTCTCCCTCGACAACCGATTTCTTTGGGGGGGGGGATACCTCAAAATCACTCCTAAAATCATTCCAGGAGTGATTCCTTCAATAGGCATCAATAATATCACCACAGCGTAGCAGCCGATACGAATTTGAAGCTTTCTCCTCCCGTGCGAAAGGCATTCAACAATTATACACATCAACCAACAGTCGCCCCGGCCAAATACCCATTTTTTGCTCCCACGGCACAATTTGTGTAATTAAAAGCAATTAGAATTGAGACCCTAGATTTTCTTTTTGAATTTTTAATAAATAATGTACAGAGTAAATAAAATTTGCTTACAAATACATTTCTTTTAAAAGAAAAAAATAGCAGGACAGAAAATTATTGTCTTTCACTCTTTGACCTGCTAGTGCTAGCACCTCTAGAGCCTCCGCTCCCGCCACCTCTGCGACGCGGCCCAGTCGTGTCTGTACCTCCTCGGCAAGTGAAATCACTAGCCCCAGCTTTCAGCTTCCGATATAGATCGGACAACTTGTAGAATCTACTCAATAGCTTCTAATAGGAACTCGCCGGCACCTGTTCATACAGCTTTTTTTATTCAAATATGGATAGAATAGACAGATATACTAGGTCTCTCCCTCGTGGAAGGTAGTCGTGTGGTGGAATCTCACCACCGCTCAGGTCCTCCTCCCTGTAGTTTTCTTCCTCTCCATAACCAATCGTCCGCGGGACCTCTAGATAATGTAGTCCTGCAAACAACCCGATCTCTCCCATGAATATGGGAAATGGACCCTCCGCTTCCTGAGCAGGAGGAGGAGGAGGAGGATACAGCACAGTCTGCACGAACACCCCGTACTCCATCTCCACATAGCTATGTGGATCGATGGCCTCCCTTGCAAAAAACCACTCGGGTCTCGGCATCACGTCCAGGGTCATCATCCTAAATAGTGGTGAAGGCAGTGACAGAGGATGGCCCACGTTGGGCCCATGTTGGCGATTGACCTAATCGCCCAAATACATTGAGTCGCACATGGTGAAAACCATCAAAATGTGACAACCATTAGTCGTCTGGGCCGGACCATAGGAAGCAGGCAGCTGACCCCAAGGAAAGTAGCTGACTGACTCCGGACTTGAGTGGATAATCACAGTCCGAACCACCTCGATGTCAAGCTGAGCAGGAACCCTCCGAGCGTACTTCCGATTTGAAGTCCGAAAGTTCACCACAAATGGTGGGCTCATCACCCTGGTGCGGAGCGTGAAAGGGTGAGAGCTGAACACCGCCTAAGCCCAAGCCTGTCACATCAAAAGCAATGAGTCAATATTTATTTTAAAATGACAAAAGAAGTTTTAAAATAAAGTTTTCAAAAATTACCTCACATGCTGCATTGTAGCCAGTTACGCTACTGGAAACATTCCAGCTGGCGTGATCTATAAAGAAATAACACTCTGCCAGGCCAGCCTGTCCCCAGTCAAACTCGCCCAAATGGCGCAGTTGCCTCAAACAACCGAGTAGGGATACTTGCAAGGTTAAGGAATCATTGGCAAAAAGGATAATCCCCAGTGCCAAGAACAAGAAAACCTGAACGAATCGGGTCACAGCAGACCGGTCGGCTGTGTCGACAAGGTCCACATTGTGGAGTAGTCACTCCCTGACATGGCTAACGGGAATCTCGTCAAAGCTCTTGTACATAAGAGCAAATCCCAACAACTAAGCAACGGCATCAAGACGGTGTCGCAGTTGGAAATTCGGCTTAATAGCCCGGCCCTGGCCAGTTGGTAGCCCCGTGATCAGTCAAAAGTCTGCAGGCGTCATGGTCACCTCGCCCCACGGTAGGTGGAAAGTATGGGTGGTATCCCACCAAAAACACCGCAACACCTCATGTATGTTGGTGTAGCCGATAAAACCACATACATTCTGGATGAATGTGCCAAGACAGGTACCATCCACCCTTTCCTGAATTAGCCGGGGGAGAAGATCATAGATCTCCCTCACCATATCCCCATTCGTCCAAATACGGGTGATCTTTCTCCGTGACTGCAAAACAAAAAACAAAAAAACAGTTTCAACATGTCATCACAAAGCACACGTTCACATTTTCTATGTCATCAAATCAATTTCTTTCATATTTTCCATGCAAAAAAAAAAACTCATTCTCCAAATCCCATCCCCAGGATCCCGGGATCAAAATAAAATGTTTTCAAGTGTTTAGTGAGGGCTTTTCTTCACTTTTCTTCATTGAAGATTTTTTTCAAACAGTTGGTGTACGACTTTCGCGCAACTTTGGGCAAGAAAAATTCACACATTTTGAGCCACCCCGACAAAATCAACTTGGGGGTTTCCATCTATGTTCATCCCTCTACACATATATACTCTCGATTTCGAAAAAAATTTATCCTAACATGTTCAAATTTGCAATTAAAGTAGACACTTTAAACATGCAAAATCGACAAGCATACATACTTGTTTATACTCATATTGTATAAATTCACATTTTCTGCTTAGATTCAACATACAATAACACATATTTGCTACTTGGATACTAACAATTGCAGGATTATCAAGAATCCAGCAAATCACACAAAAATTTTAAATTTGGCATACTTTGCGGAACAAGTGGGTTTTTCGAAAACTCACTGCGGGTGGATCTAAAGAAGAAATGTGACTGCTCCGGTCACGATGAATGTCGTTTAGATTATTATCCGAGAATGGATAGCGGACCCGATTCCGCGCCATCATCTCGTCGGCTTATTCGTCACCGACACCCAAATCGACAGGAATCTCATTTTCTGAGTCCGAATTGTTCGCCATTATCGCTACAAATAATTTTCGGGATGATAACCTTAAAATTTTTGAGTGATTGAGGAAAAAATTTGGAAGAAATCGGAGAAGATTTGAAGAGGTGAGAAAGAGAAAAGCACGGCAGTAAGCTGCTGCCTGCTACAGCCGTTTTCTTCTTTAAGGAAGAAAGGGATTTTCCCTTTTCCCTCCAAGTTTTAGCATTTTATGATTTGCACCCCCAAGTTCTTCTAACAGTAACTTAACGTCCAACTAACGGTCGTTAACCGGATGCCCTAACGAAAGTCCACCATCAACATATTCTTAAGGATGACCCCATCGGAGATATTCCCAACGACCTCGCCGTCCAATCCATCATCTCCAACAAAATCCCCATGGGACTCTACACATTACATCTCAGCAGAAGCATTGCCAATGGCTGTGCTCATCATCTCCAACAAAGTGTCCCCTGTGACACCACACAGATTGCAGTGCATTCACACATGTTTACTCTGTGACGCCCCGACCTAAATTTCCATACAAAATCCCAAGGTCGGGTTGCCAAAACAACATAATAAGACTTAGCATAAAATGTAAACACATGATTAAACAATAATAAACAAGTCTTTGGCGATACTACTGCCTAAAACCAACTACTAACAACCACAAGTCTATAACTCGGGAGAAGAAATAACAACAACGTTAATATCATTGGCCACAACATGTCGGAACAACGATATAAGCCACGAGACACAACATGCTCGGGAAACACAACTGGAGTAACAACCAACTATACACAAGCACGACATACATGTTGGCTATCAAAAGAATAATACAAAACCAAGTACGATTCTACCCAAAAGTAAAGTCTATATAACTTTACATAACCATCGTATCTCGCCAAAATAAAATGCTACAATAACTGAACGAACCAAAAGTACAACCACGAGGACAACCTGCTATCTAGTCACGTCCTCACCGATCTCACCGAGAGTTGCCTGGCTGGTTCGGATCTAAGGAAAACATTAAACACAACGGGTTGAGTCGAAACTCAATAAGTTACTAAATGCAACTACATGTCATGGCATAATGCTCAACTGTAATCGTAACAAGGTGATAGCATTTCTATACATCACAACTCAACATGAAATATCATCCATGATACACAACTCATGTTAAACACATAGCACTTTGATGTTCACATAAGTGCTTGTAAATAAATCACACGATAAAGGATATCTTACTCTTTATCTGTCTTTGCGTTGCTCCTGCAATACACAAAATAACCAACGTGTATCGATACTCGTCTATGATGTATCGACATCCCCGAACCTGCCGGGTCTCCCCGAAAATCTATCGGATCTTAGCAACCAAAGTCACGCGTATTGCAATGACAGTGGGGCTACCTCCCACCTATGGCCAACAGATGAGGTGAACTCTGGTACGACGACTTATAGCGATTCCAAACATTGATTTGTCAAGGCTATATGTCATCCCACCTTGACTCGTTAACAAATGCCAACTAGACTCAATGCAATGCACAAAATGGTATCTACTCATTTTATGCAATTTAACCCCAAGTTCAAAAGTAGTGAACTTGGTAAATGTCAAGTAATTCATATTACTCAATAACATGTCAACCACAAGCACATCTTTGCTCAAGTTTATACATCCACATAGAGCTAATTTACAAGTCTCTATCTCACAAATATTAACCATTCACTTAGCCACTTGTTTGAGAGTTCATAATCCTACTCAAACTAACCCGAATTTTCGTAGGGATTTAACATAATTTTGGTGTATATTGTTCATCCAAAATTCTACTTCAAGGTTTCATAAACATAATTGTTCACTTTGGGTATAGTTGTTATATGCAACTTATTTCCCAACTCTAGTTTTTATTCCCTTGTTAGTAAAATTCTAAGTTCAACAATGAAGTAATTATTCCAACCAAACCATCTCATACCAAGAAATCATCATACACCAGATTCTCACACATCCATGTAACAATTAGAAATCATCTTTAACAAGACTAACAAGTTCATTATGTAACTAGCATGTTTTGAAGCTTAAAGCATACAAAGGGGAATTAGTAACTTACCTCAATTCAGAAAATCAAGCCACTAAAAAGAGAATTAAAACCTTCAAAGTAGTTATCCTAGTCTTTAGCTATACAAATCTGGTCTTACATGTAAAGTTTGATGGTTGGATTTTGAGGAGATGCAAAACACACCGTGTTCTCACCTTGAACAGTACACACACACTTCTCTATTGAGTTCTTGAGAAATTTGGGATGAAATGGGAGTATTGTGGCCTCTCTCAGGTGTTTAAGGGTGGAATAGGTGGAGAGAAGCTGACTTACCCCCCTAGGACGTGGCTTTCTCACCACAAAGGCTTTGCATGTTTAAAATAATAAAATAAAACATGTACAGAAATTCTGTCAAAAGGGCGATCGCCCTCTATCGAGGCAAAGCGATCAATCTACCCTCTGTCTACAAGGCGATCGCTCTGGGGTAAACTAAGGCGATCGCTTTGTCCTTAAATCTCAAATTCCAACTTTCTGTCCACAGAGAGATCGCTCTGGCCTTAGCCAAGGCGATCGCTTTGTACCCAGTATGTTCAATGCTGAATACAAAGTTCTATGGTTCTTAAGCAAACTTAACAATTTTACTAAGCCAAAACACTCAACAAGGATTCCCAACAAGTCTAAGAACTTTGCTAGAAACATAACACAAAGATTACATAATTGTAACACAATTAATACATGTCAACTACACAATGTATATCATCATAATTCACATCACTACCATGGCATTCTATTATTACCATGTTATGCAAATATTTATATCATGTATATTTAACATAATAACAAGGCATACAAATATGCAATTAACACATAGGAGAGCTAGGGTATTACATGCACACCCAGATATCCGGTCATTTCCCCACAAGTTCGAGCCTGAGGCCTCTGGAAATCAACCGCTCAACGGCCCCGCCGTCCAACATAGTTCAGAATCCGTCCCCCGGACGCCACACAAAAAATAGTATCTTTACTTTATGTCAATTTACAGCTTATCCTAAACTACAATATGCTTCATTTTGTGTTGGTACAGCTTTCTTTTGGTCGTTTCCCAACGGGTAAACTTGGGGTCCGGAAATGAACCATTCCCATACACAAAACATTTGACTTTTCAAATTTCTTCCCCGAAGAGATTTGAACTACGTCCCGACTTGATTCTCTTTATAGAAATACGTAGGTAGTCTCCTCTGGAGATCCGGTCACCATAGAGCAGACCTTGTCGCTCTCTTCCATAGTATATTTGACATTTCAAATTTTTTTCCAAAGAGATTTAAACTACGTCCAGACCTGATTCTCTTTATAGAGATACGTAGGCAGTCTCCCCTGGAGATCCGGTCACCATAGAGCAGACCTTATCGCTCTCTTCCACAATACATTTCACATTTCAAATTTCTTCCTCGAAGAGATTTGAACTACGTCCCAACCTAATTCTCTTTATAGAGATACCTAGGCAGTCTCCCCTGGAAATCCGGTCACCACAGAGCAGACAGTGTCGCTCTCTTCCACAGTACATTTGACATTTCAAATTTTTTCCCCGAAGAGATTTGAACTACGTCCCGACCTGATTCTCTTTATAGATATACGTAGGCAGTCTCCCCTAGAGATCCGGTCACCATAGAGCAGACCCTATCGCTCTTTTCCCTACAGAACATATCACAATCGTGTTTTTTCCCTAAAAAGACGTGAACTACGTTTTGATCTGATACTCTTTATAGAGATACGTACACAGCTTTTTAGAAGGTTCGATCACCAAATGGTGTACTTCCTTAGTACGACCATCTTTTTCCCCAGCAGTGTTGCAAGCCTCTTGCATCACAACATTCCCCCGACAGTTTCCTGCCCCTACAGAGTCATGACTGAATGTTCTTCTCCCCAGAGAGTTCGAGCTAAAGTCTTGACACACCACACACTTGGTCATACAACCCCGATACAGGGTTCGACCACACACACACACACATGGTCACACAAACTCCGATGCAGAGTTTGACTATCCAATTGCCAGTACGAAGCTGGATGTCTATCTTTTTCGACGACGCTCGCTTACTTCTAACCAAACGTAGTCGAGGGGCTCTGTAGACACCCAGAATTCGTACACCTACATTATACGAATTGTCCTATAAACAATTGTTTATTTACAAATGGACTAACACTTATTTCTATGATTATTTCAGGAAATAACATATTCAACGGACGGTCAACGTCCAACAAATATAATGACTTCGGTTAGATCAACATCAAGGGTCGAACTCGAAGATTCAACAGGACTAACGACGTCCAACACACAAACAAACTTCAGTTAGATCAATATCAAAGGTCCAGACTGAAGAGACACAGCTTAGAAGGGCCAAAGTGCAAGACACAAAGCCTGAAAAAGCCAAAAAAAACAAGTTTGGTGCACTGAAGCCTTGCTGAGTGCGATGATACCACAAAACAGGGTTTGGTATGCTGGCACCATGCCAGGTGCGCCGCGCACCAAATCTGCATTTGCCCCAGAAGTCAAGCCGCCTTGCTGCTGAAGACTTTGAAGGCTGAAGGAAGCTTCCTTCTTGCTTGGCCCCGAGAGCAACATACAAATATCTCTCTCTCAACCTCCTATAAATAGAGCTCTCAGCTCTCCCTAACAACAGGACACCAACTCACAAAAAACAGAAGATACACTCCCTCATCCAAGAAGAACACACACACATGCAACTCTCTCTCTATCAAGCCTCTTTTTGAGGAAGAAAAGACAGAAAGAAAAGATAAAAGAGTATTGACTCTCTCTCACACACACAAAAATGTAAGTCTTCATTTCTTCGATTGGTAGCAGTGGAAGCACAACGGTCAGGCTATGAGCTAGCTTAATCCAATATAATACAACGGTCTAGAACTTGGCCCGAATTCTGTAAAATGACAGAAGGTAACCCCTTCCGTTCATTAGTCCATTTAATATGTAAAGTATATTTGAAGAATGTAATTATTTCAATACATTTTAATATATATAAATACATGTAAAGTATATATTCTGTCACATAGAATAACAAACTTGCGATACTTAAATACGAGCATGCAAACATGTAGAGACTGAAAGGGTGAGATGGGTCCGTAAAACCTTCCCAAATCGTAACTTGGCCCCCGAACTCATAATTTAAAGTTTTTCTCCCGTTCACTTTATAAACGAGAGTGGCAATCAAAATACATGTGTTTTCACATTTATCAAACAACGCAAAAATCAACAGAGGAAAACCACAAGAGCAAAATAAGCCCGAAGTCGAAACAATCCCGTCGGATCGGGGGCGCTCACAACTAGATGACTCAACTGGAATACTCGACAAAGTGTAGATGTTATCAAAGATGTGGTAACAACTACTACAACAATAGTAAAGTGCAGTGGAATAAATAAAAATAGTTTTCGTTTAACATTTATCTACAAGTAATAATACTTGTAGATATGCCAATATATGGCAAAAAAAAAAAAAAACTTTCACTAGTAAATCTTGTAACCCGTTACACAAAAATAACTAGCGAAACTTCTAATAGTTCTTAACAAATGTATCACAACTTTTGATTACAGTTAACCACACAAGGATCTAAAATCCTATTGATTGTTTGAGGACAAACACAGTGGTCGAAGAACTATATCTCAGTTTCAATACACTATGAATCGAATGTGACAGAAAATGTTCCAGCATTCTTGCTCACATTTATTTTGTGGCAGTATGAGTGTTTGAAACTTCTAAACTCAGGAATCTCTCTTATTCTCCGTGACTGAATGTAGCACGAGTTCCTCTTTATATAGTCTTGAGAATTCCTTGGAAACAAATAATGACAACACTTAAACAATATTAGACACAAAACAATCTCCCGTGATTGTGTAAATCACGGATTGAGACTTGGATTTTCACAATCGAACAGTGAGAATCAATTACAGTAATAAGTTAGTCTATATATATATATATATATATATATATATATATAGCTGACATTTATACACACAAAAAATCCTATTGTTATACATTTCATCTATATGAATGCATTGAAAGTAAACGATTGCAGAAATGAATGTTGAGACAACGATATTTATCTCAAGAGCTAATTTTCAAAGTTGAAAAATAGATTGTCTATTTAGCTTTTGACATTGCAAAGAATTTAAACAACCTATTCCCCAATGTTAGGTCCATGTTGATATGCTCAAAATATAGGTTAGAGGGGGGGTGAATAGCCTATGTTACCTTCATTTAAAAACCTCATCCAATTCTGAAATGTGTTTAGGAACGGGGACAGAATAATTATCAGGCCAAGTCAATTTTCTTTTTAAGCAACATAACTGATACAAAGAATGGTTGGTGTGCTTCAGTAGACGTTATTTACTTTGTCACAGTAAACTTAACTAGCTACTGGAAAATTAAAATTATTACACTTTGTTGATGAGAAATGAGTTAAGCAGCAAAAGAACTAGCAGCAAAAGTATAATATAGAAGATTAAAGTGGCTGTAAATAAATAAGTACAAGTACATCAGCAGACTTAAATCTTCATTAGATGCAGCAATCACTTTACAAAGACAGATTGCACAATATATAAAACATATATTACAAGAAAGATTAGTAAAGGCTAAATGTAAAGAAATATATTTTATATTAAAATTCAGCAGAGGTTTACTCAAATGTAAACATGCTTAGTACATCAACCTAGACTATCTAACCTAGCAATCTCCCTGGGGTAGAAGAAAAGTGAAGTAGGATGCCGTGAAGACTTGTAACCAATCCTCATCCTTTAACTCTCACCAAGTACCTTAGAGAAAGTAAATGGCAGGGCAAAAGAGAGGTGGATGTGAGAAGATGATATAATCGGTTGTTCAAATAACAAGTATTTGAACAACCGAGTGCAAAGCACTCTACCAACTATGATGACACTTTATTGCACAACAAACAGCCCTTGTAATGGAGTACAAGTCTGCCGGTATGAATGCAATGTGGATATTAAGCTTTATTTCTTCATCGGACATCTTCAAGCAGGTTCTGTCTTCAACGATAGGCTAGATACTTAGTTTCTTGCTATGAATAAGAATTATAGCTGCAAAAGAAACTAAGTCTTTCGAAGGAAGAAAGAACTCAAATCAAGAAGGAAGTTCTTGATTAAGCGACGAAGCTTCTTTTTGCCTTAAGAATTTCAGATTACTCTCCCACAAAGTATTTGTTCTTACACTTGTGTTTTTCCCACTCTTACACCTTCGCACTGTCGCACTTGTTGAAGAGGGATGAAAGGTTTCTTTAATAGGCAGAGAGAATGAAGGATCCGTTGTGACTGAGTTAATTTTTTCCCGTTTGAAATGTTGGTTCTTCAATGTATTAGAATACATCGTATGAACTGTTGGGTAAAAATCTTTATGAAGATTGTGTCAGAAAGGTTGTCCGTGAATCAGGCTGAGAATGGATGGGACAGGACATGCATGCCGGGGTGAAAGCGCACTGTGACTGGTCTTTTGTCTGGATATGTCTCGAGGACTGGGACCAAACACGAAAGAGGAAATATCTAATGGATAAGAGAGAAGGCTCATACATCGATGCATATCTTTAAGCTGCAGGGAGATTAGCAGAGTGTCCTTTGCGAGTCTTTGTAAACATTATAGCTTGCAGAACGACTGATGTTCCTCTTTGAACTTTGCAGTAGTCTTGCAGTAGTCTTTTATAGAACATAGCTGATACTGGAGTAAGTGTCGATGTAGAACTGCTAAAGTGAAGTCTGCCGGAGAGACATCTACTGGGGAGATGTCTACTGGTAAGACAACTGCTGGCGAGACATCTACTGGCGCTTATAGAGCTAATCCATTGGTAAGGTCATCATAAGAAGGTAGGACAAAGACTCGGACATGTACAAAGACTTCCTAGTCTAATGACCTATGCAATATTTCAGCAAGTTGCCACGCTAACCGGTACACAGCCCTTTTAACCACTTGTGAAATATGCGTTGTAATGGAAACAAGAAAATCACTGTGTAGGAATATGCAAACATATACATCAGTTGTTTTACAGGCATATTCCTAACATCCAAACATGAAAGAAAAAAAAAAGGTCAATAAATGAGCAAAGAAAATAAGAGGTCCCTAATTGAGAGGGTCGAGTCCTGTCCCGTATATAATACTTGGTTGTTTCTTAAGCTTAGATGAAGAACAGTTAAGCTTACTTGTCAAATGTTACAAGTAGATTATATATTCCTTTGTATGTATAAAGAATGACATATTATAACACATAAACACTGAAAAACTGTTTTGTCACGATGTATAAGAGTTTGGTAATAAAACAGTTAAGTTTGAGTATATTGAGTTTGCACAACGAAATATGTATTTTGCAAAAGTGATTTGTTAAGTGTTCAACACAAGTCAGTTTAATAAAACAAAAACACTTTCGCTTTCAAAATCTTTTTCAAGAATATTGAGAAAGTTGAGACATCACAGCCTATCTACAAAGGCGTGTAAAAAGGACAATTCTACAGTAAAACTCTATTATTACAAGTCCTTTAGTCTAACCTCCGTGAGTATAAGTAGAGCTCTTTCCTCATCCAAACTCTACTATAAAAAAACTCACAAACTGATTACAGATTATACTAGATGCTAAACACTGATTCAAAATTTTCTCAAAATGTTACTAAGTTCAAATCCCAGAAATCGATCAAGTCAACATTTCAACAACTTGGTATGACTCTTTCATATTCATTCAAAGTTGTTTTGGTTTATTTCTGTTACTCATGATGAGTCAATTTAAAATTCTCAAAGATGCATTCTGTAAATCTAAAATCTTCATAAACTGTGAAATTGTTTTTAAACACTTTTAAGACACAGTTATAATATCTGAGAGAAATTTTATTAACTCATTCGTTCCAGAAATCATTCATTATAAATTTTCAATCTTGCTTCTTGAAATTAGTTGATAAAAGAATCTTCTTTTGTCCTGTCTGATAATCTTAAAAGTTTGTTGGCAAAAGATGAGCTATATGCTACAAACCTTTGATCATCAGAACACTTAAGAATGTCTTTAATCAATTGTATTAAAAGATAAGATAGAAAATTATTAATTTATGTTCATAAAGTGATTTCACTCCATTTCTAACATTTAGTTATCAATCTTATTGATATTCTAAAATGATTTTAGATGAATCACTATGAAAACCACTTAGCATTTACCTGTCCAACCATCGTAACTCTGCATGTATACATGAGCATCTCAGAGAAGATCCCAGATAAGATTTATCAAATGTTTGGAAAGCGTCTGATAAATCGTTGTGTACAACAACTCGTCTAGTTATATGTAAGTATACCAGCCATCACCCCAAAGATGGCTGATGCAGATAATTCAGCTCAACTGGATTAGGTAGCTAATTAGGTGTTGACAAGGATGACATGCTGCTAACCACTACCATCCATCCCTGTGCATATCAAAGGGGATTCATGGGCCAAGCAGTACATCTTTGACGGCCATCACCCTACGGTGCTTTCAGAATGACCAGCAGGTGTGAACGTGTTCTTCCTCCCCCCAGAGCTGGAGGAGATCAAAAACGGACACAGCCATCTTGATCCATTCCGAACTCCACGACTAATGACCTTTCATTATATTCTCTGGATTAGGATATTCTGGATGAATCTTTGTAACAATTTTCTATTCAAAAATTGAATCATTATGTATCTTTATCCTGTAATCTGCAGTATAGTCAAATTCATGTTGCATTGTTCTTGTAATCAGCTGATCCCTAATGTGTATTACTCAAAACTATCTGGATTATTGAATACAAGTTCTGCAACTTTCCTTCATGTCTATCTACTTGTCTGAATTCCTCTGATAGCATGAATTGATGTGTTTTAATTGTGTTGATCTAATATACTATTCTTCTTCATTATATTATCTACATTCCTTTGATGACTGAAGAAATTGACCTCAAAGAATCGATCACACATTTCTTACACAAACTCTGCTATGACCCCATCAGCAAACCTGTCCTATAAAATCTGCTATATTGAGTTCTGGTCTAATTACTGAAGAAGTAAACTCCTTTCTTTAACCACTCTGATAATTGCCTTTTTGAATTAGATCATCTCACTATGATCAAAATTCAAGATCTGCCGAACAATCTAATTGTTCAATATAGGTAGACTGCAGTTACTTAAAGGATGACTTATTATGTCTATATCCTACCTTCAAGTAAAAGAAAACTGCTTATTCATTACTTAATCTCTTACCTTACTGCTCAACCTATAAGATTACTAGTAAATCTGCAGTGAATCAAATTGTCTGTCATGTCAACCTAAAGACTGCTGAAAGCTTTTGAGTTTACTAAATTTTTATCTTTAAAACAAACGCTTTCACTTTCTTTTAAACCACTTAACAGCAATTTGTATTCTCAGTCATGACAACTACAAAATCTTGTGTGACCTTTGAGATTATAGTAATAAAAGGCAAGATTAGTTGTCTTTCATCTTGACTAAACAACTAATTAGCAAACAGACTGAATTCAAAACACTCTGTTATACTTTATCACATGCTTAACTGACAAAAGAGTAAGGGTAAAAATTTTTCGTAACTTGATCTATCTCAGAAAATAGCTAGAAATTTTAGGATTCATAGGAAGACTGTTGTTTCCAAAAACTGGTCCTTCCTCAGGAGTGAATGACAGATATAACCCCTGCTGTATATATTTTAAGTCTCACTCTCATCTATAGGTCAGTATGAAAACACTCTTTAGCAGATTCATCCTTCTCCTGCTAAGGATTGATACGACCTATTGCAAAGAAAGAAGCTCAGACATCATTCCAGGTACGTATTCACTACATCACTTGTCTGACTTCTCTTTTTTTTAAAAGGTTCTAAGAAGTGTTCTTATAAATTCATATTATTAGTAGATCTTTGCTTCTCATAAATTTTATCATCTGCTAAAACACTTCACTAAATTAATTAGGATATTGAATCTATAACTTAACAAACTCATCAAATATCCCCAAAAATCAGTCAAATCTTTTTCAAGAAAAACATCAGACAACCTTCTTATCAGTAGTTCTTACTTCAGCAGATACAAAATACTCACTGCCGATAATGTCCACATCCTTGAAATCTCTACTAATCCCACATATATCTATATAAAATTTCAATGCGAATAAAACTTAACCAAAACTAAATACACACTATTCTTCAAAGCTAATCTTTATAAGTGTTTCTAAAAGTTGATAACAAATTTAGTATCCCGTACAAAATTGGTATCAGAAATTTCTAACAACTGGTATCTGACCAATGTATAAAAGAATAATATTTAAAGAAGTATGAATAACCCAAAACTGAAAATCTGTAGACCCAAAGTGGCCTATAGTTCAAGACAAAATATTCAAACTTCAACTCAGCAGTTATAACCAGTCTTGTCCCATTCTAAGCAAATCAATTAATTTGAGTAAATATGACTTTAAACATCTCGTTTAAAATACAATATATAGACTACCTAAATCATAGCTATAACCACTCTCTGCATGATGACATAACCCTAAATCAGTTACAGGACATCATTGCTATGTCATTAAATGCGTTCTCACTCTTAAGCCTCCAATACGTCTTATCAAATTCCTCTAACCAAGAAATCACTTCATCTTCTCAAATCTTCGAAAGACATACTACTAGTCTCATAATAACACACCCTCAAACATCCCTTAATATTCCTCATCTCCTACCCCAAATTTTCTTCACCATTACAGACTAAGTCACCAGCATTATGTGTTCACCGAATTCTCCTAGTTTAGCTCTTCGACCCATTTCCCACACTGAATGGCGACTACGAATGATGGCTCTTCTAACCTTTCCTCCACCAGTGATTCGAAGACCTCGTCGAATCAGTCATCGGATAAGGAATCGTCTGCAAGACCCCAGGAACAATGTGTCAAACTTCATCCCCTGAATTCCCTCAAGAAATCTTGCATCAACAACAGAGACTAATACTCTCCCTGATCCTACCTCAAATCCATCTTCTGTTCCCTCAAATGCTCAACTCGAGCAATCTCAGATTCAGGAGGAGCGTCAGATCGCAAGTGCAAACTCTGTTCAAAATCCAGCAGTTAACATTTCCACCAATCAGGACAAGTAGACTTACTTCCCTAAATCTGCTTTGTTTAGAAATCTTGCATGTATATTGTTTTGCTGATTGTTGGGCTTCTAACCTAACGGTTTATTTAATATCCGCAAGCGCACGGGCTATTGCAATATAGCGGGTGCAAGTACGGGTCGATCCCACAGAGACAGGGTTTACTTTGGGATGACATTTGTCTTTATATAAATATATAGATAAAATGATTGGGGGAGATAAGAATTTGTAAGAGAAAATACTAGGAAGATATAGAAATTACTCTAACATATAATGATAGTATTCTTGGGATTGAAAACAATAAATATGCTTTAGATAAAGGCTTTTATCAAAATAACAAGGATGGTATGCTAGGCCTACACTACTTCGGGTTAAGACAGTAGCGTTTGTATTTTTCACTAATTATGTCCTAACTGTTTGAGATTTCCGTTTATGATACTCCCGCCCTGTCACAAACGGGCATTCCGGCTTATCTCTAGCTGACCATAATTAGTAAGAATCCATTAAGAACAAGAGTCAACATACTTTCCATTTAAGGAACATCCCTAGGCCGTTGAACTACTTTCGTGATCAATGGAACCCAGTTTCTTTATATGGTTCCGTCAATCGAGATTCTCCGCTAGGTCCTTCTCTCAATTGACTAGGATTCCACAAATATAAACGTCTTCATATTTGCAGGCAATTTAAGAATAATATAAAGGAATTGTTTTAAGATAAAAGTGCCAAGTTCAAGGATGATACGCTAAGTTGTGCTAACTAGCACACGTATTTTAAAATTTACCGGCCTTTCTCTCGAGGGTCCGGCTTAGTGTAATCCCGTTCGTCACGCGGGAAATCCGACTCACCTTTCGAGGGTACCGTATAAATCAAAATCCATTAAGTCTATCAATCTCACGTATTTTCCACTAAAGGATCATCCCTAGGTCTTTAAATTACTTTCCGTAATTTAATGACCTAGTTCCATTCTTAGAGTTCCGCTAATCGAGATTCTCCGCTAGGTCCTTCTCTCGATTAACTGAGACCCTACAATTAAGAACGTCTCCCTAATTGCAAGTAGTTAAGATTACTAAGAAGAGAATTGAAATGACAAGTAAGAGAAGCATGAATATAAATAATTGAGTTTCCAACTCCGAGAAATGGAGGATTACTCAAACCATTGAAATAATGAAAGAAGTAAGTAAGAAATAGAGATAAGGAAAGAGATACTTATTCATAAAAAGAGAGATAATGGCTGGAAAATAACCCTTGTATTGCATTCACCATCTTCAAGAGTATACAAGACTTGTCACGAATCATTGATACACCTTGAACATTGTGTATAAATTTCTGGAGTATTTTGCTATACATTCTAAGTATAATATGATCCTTTCTGGATGTGTTTTTGACTATTTTCGGATGTTCTAAACTGAGTACAATGAGTCTTTTTATAATGGGGAGGAAACTCTTCAAGAAGGTGCCTCCAAAAGGTGCCTTTCAAATCTGCAGACGCGACCTGCACGGCCGAGTCAAGGGAGTTGCACGGCCGTGCTAAATTGGCGCCAATTTTGAATTTGATTTTGGACATCTTGCACGGCCGCTCCACTCTAAGCTGCACGGCCGCTCCATGCTCTGAGACCAAAAATGGCCTGAAAATGGCCTTGTGCACGGCCGCTCACTTTTGGCTGCACGGCCGCTCCATCTGATTTTTGGTTTGTGAGTTTGATTTGTTTGTTGCTCTTCCATGCTTTTGCATCAAAAGGTGTCTAAGCATTCTTTGATCATAAAAAGACTCCAAATCCTGTCTAAAATTGTATGAAACATACCAAAAAGCGTAAAATCTAATAAATATGAAAAAGGAACTAAAATGTATTTAAAATGAGATGAAAATGGTAATTTAACTGTGTAAAAGTATATAAAAACTTAGGATAAATGACTATATAATAGTCACTTATCACTGATGAAACCTCTCTGATATCACCTTGATATCCTTGTAATATATATTTTTGTTGCGTTTCATCATTATAACTGATCTTTTTTGCTTTAATTATTCTCACTTATCTTAACTTGTATCACTTCATAATCTTTCATGCTTGCCATCAATATTCATAATGTATGTGCATACTTTTGCTTATGACCTTTAATATGTATATTTCATACATTCTGGGTCTTATATATAAAGGAAACAATATTCTGGAATTAACAACTGTCCTATACATTAAAGAAGAAAAATGTTCTATAGATCATTCTTAGATGCACGTCTCGTACATTCGATCAAGATTAACATGTGTCCAAACAAAAAGAAAGAGTACTGAAAATAGTCCAAAAGGAAAGCACACCCCAGTAAGCATATCTTATAACATCATACATTATAAGTATCACAAAATAAAAATATTCAGATGCTCATATTCATACCACGTGACACATCTCGTAAAAAGACGTCTGATTGCTTTAACTACCAAAATCTCTACAAAAGACAACTCCACATCCACAATACTGAAAAGACATACACATCAATGTCTTCATATTGTTTAAAGGGAAACTCTCTGGTCCGCTCCTTAAAACTTCTAAATTAACCTTTCAGGAGGAGAAACATACACATCGACATATACTAACATTAATACACTTCTCTTCTGCTTAAAAGAGAAAAGTCTCATCATTTTCACAAGTTTAAATACTCTAGTCACACTTTGCATAATTAAGAAGTGCTCTCACACTTTCACTTCCGACATGTATACCTTATACATCATAGCCATATACATATACGGTTAAGGAGGAGAGTTCTTCATACGACAACGAATGCTTTAACACCAACATTAACTCTTCTGCAAGTCATGACTACAATTCATACCTTATGAGTTGATCCATTAAGTCCTTATGACTTGTCCTATTCTTTGAGAATGTATATACACAAATTTAGCTTGTGACCTTTAAAGATAGATTTCATTTGTGTTCTTCAAAAATTTAATTTGAAACATTCAGAAAAATTTAGCTTGTGACCATTAAGGAGGAGAGATTGTAAAATTGACATATACATACAGCAAAGTACAAAAAAAGGAGGAGAGATTGGAAAAGGAGGAGAGATCGTGACCATCAAATTGTGACCATTAAGGAAGAGATTGGAAAAGTACAGAAAAGGAGGAGAGATTGTGATCATTAAGGAGGAGAGATTGGAAAAGTACAGAAAAGTAACTACTCAACATGATAGATACTTCTCAAAACAAAACACCAAAATAGGAGGAGAATCGCTAGTCATGCATATAGGAGGAGAGTATACATAAAACTCAACATATATATAACATATATGATTTAAGGAGGAGAACTCGACATAATAAGCCATATACAAATAGGAGGAGAGTTCTATATAAAGGAAAATATCTTATACTCCGTACTAAAACTTGAATTGACAGATACATGAACAACATGACATTCTTCACTGTCCAATCAGCTATATCTAAATGACTATTCTACTACGCTGATTTTGAAATTGTCTAAATAACTACCTGTGTACCTTTTATCAGCATCATTTCTTCACCGCCTTTAAAATTATCTGATACTTAACCAATTCGATTAAGTGTGCTGATTCAAAACTCTTATGCTGATTCAAAAACTCTTTCTTGCTCAAAATACTTCAGCTCGTACACATTACATTGCAAGAAAAACATCTTTATGGCATACTTATCAATTATATCTCATAATTGCCTAAAACTATTTTAGTTATTGCTTCGTATTTGTACCTTCATTTATCGAGTCTGTAAATACTTAGCAATAGGTGACTATACATACGCTATCTCTTGTAAGTTCAACCTAGGGCATGCCTTGATATAAAATAATTATTCATTAGTGGCATGTTATTACTAAGGACTGAACAACTGCTTTAAGAGCTGTATGTATAAGTCAATTATAGTAATGGCCCCAAGCAAATAGGAGGAGATTGTTAGGAATATGCCTGTGTAACAGCTGATATATATGTATGCATATTCCAACACAGTGATTTGCTTACTCCCATTACAACGCATGTTTCACAAGTGGCTAAAAGGGCTGCGTACCGGTTAGTGTGGCAGCTTGTTGAAACAATGCATAGGTCATTAGACTAGGAAGTCTTTGTACATATCCAAGTCTTTGTCCTACCAAAGTGATGACAAACTTCTATATGGATTAGCTCTTCATGCGCCAGCGGACATGACCATCAGTAATGTCTCATCAGCAGACATTCCTACCAGCCATGTTTCATCAGCATTCTTTACACCAGCAGTATTATATCGGCAGATCTCAGTATCAGTCAAGCTCTTCATCAGAACAACTACAGAGAAGCTAATTATTCAAGAGGAACATCGGTTGTTGCTCAAAATGCTACAAGTCAAAATAGATCCGTTATAAGATCTTTCTGACAAGCCCAAGATACGCATCGATGTCTGCGCTTTCACTATTACTCAGAAGACATTTCCTCTTTTGTGTATTGGTCCCAGTCTCCAAGGCTTCATTCTATAAAAGACCAAACACAGTGCGCTACATCCCAGGCATGCATGACAAGTCCAATTCTGTCAGCCTGATTCACGGACCAACTTCAAGACAAAAGCTTAACGGAAGGTCTTTGCCCAACAGTTTGAACGATGCACTCAGATGCATTAAATGTTCAGATTTCCAACGGGCAGAAACTCATTCAAAGCTCCAACGAATCCTTCATCTTCTCCAACCTATATAAGAAGACTCCTATTCTCACATTAAAAGTGTGTATGTGTTTGCATGTGAGAGGATGTGGTACGGAAATTGTTCTTCATTCTTTCAATCTGAAACCACACCCAAAAGAGTGAGAAACACAAGTGTAAGAACAAACACTTTGTGTGAGAGAAAAACAGAAATTCCAAAAGGCTAAGAAGCTCTGCTTGATCAAGAAACCTTGTTCTTGATTTGAGTTCTTTCTTCCTTTGAAAGACTCAGTCTCTTTAGTTGCTGCACTTCAAATCTTCAGCAAGAGACCAAGCATCCTACAAGTCGTTGAAGACTGATCAAGCTTGAAGATGTCCGATGAAGAAACAGAGCCTAATAATTCACATTGCATTCATATCGGTAGACTTATACTACATTATAAAGGCTGTCGATTGTGCAAAAAGTTATCATCACTTTTGGCCGAGTGCTCAGCACTCAGTTGTTCAAATACCAGCTATTTGAACAACGCCTAATAATCTCTTCTCACAACAAATATATCGAGATGATACTACAGGAAGATACATCAATAAATATTGAGTACATCTTCCAATGTATTTTCGATATATTTGATTTCGCTTTCTTAATCTCTCCTTTTTCTTTCCTAAGGAGATTGCTAGATTAGAGAGTCTAGGTTGATGTACTAAGCATATTTGTCTTTGAGCAAACCTCTGCTGAATTTTAATATAAATTATATTTTATTACATTCAGCCTTTACTTATCTTTCCTGTAATATTTGATATATCTTGTGCAATCTGGTTGTGAAAAGTAATTGATACATCTAATACAAGATTTTAGTTGACTGTCATGATGAACTTATTTGGTCTAACTTACAGTTGCTTCAATCTTGTTTGTTATACTTATGCTGCCTAATCTGCCGCTGCTCAAACTCTTTTCTACCAGCTAAGTATAACAACATCTTCCTATTATCTATTCTTCAAGACTGCCGATGCATATCGTCTGATACAACTATATCGGCTGTGTTGCTTGAACTAAGAAGATGACCTATTCATGTTAATTATTTCATCCATGTTTTCCAACATACAAATCAAAATAGGATGAAATTTTTAATAAAGGTAGTATAGGCTATTCACCCCCCTCTAGCCTATACTCTGAGCACATCACCATGGACCTAACAATGTATATATATATATATATATATATATATATATATATATATACATATATATTCTATATGCATGATATAGGAAACGTATTTGAATATGAGAATATTGCAAATATTTTTCTCCTTCATATGCAGTAAACCAAATTTGAGCTGGGATTATTATATTTTTGACCAATGTACTATCAATTTTGTTGCAATGTTGACCCTGCCGTTAAACCTTCATCCAAAAAATTAACGGCTAACGGTAAAAAAAAATTACATTAACGGTAAAGGGTCCAAAATGATACTTGTGAAAAATGGGGGGCCCACCGGCTCATCCTCTCCGTCACTTTCATCTCTCGAATCACAAATCCCAACCCCAACCCCAACCAAAGTGACTGTCCGTACAGAACCACGGCCAACACTTTCCTCTCCAATCAATCCCTTGAAATAAACCCTAAACACATCGACATCATTCACGCTCTTAGACGAGCCCTCGCCGAACGGCCGCTCGAAATTGTCGCCGAATTCCAGCCACTGGTCCTCCGGCATTCGCTGAATTTCACGCGCAAGCTTCTCGTTGTGAATTCAACGGTAGAGATCATCCCAGAGTTTCTTCGTTTTGATTTCGCTGATGACCCGGTCGTGTAGTTCGATCTCGAATTTGTCGAGTTCTAGGTTTTGAATGTCGATGACTGTTGTTGAGTCTTCTCCAGTTTGGAGTGGTGGTGGTGGTGGTGGTGGTGGTGGTGGTGGTGGCGGTGATGGGGGGAGGTGGAAGAGGATGGTTGAAGAGAGAGAGAAGCGTTGAGTGCTTCTTGGAGTTGGAGGTGGAAGGTTAAGTCGAGGAGTGGGTTTGGAGAGGAAGGAGGGGGGTTTGGTGGAGGAGTGGGTTTGGAGAGGAAGGAGGGGGGTTTGGTGGGCCCCCCATTTTTCACAAGTATTATTTTGGACCCTTTACCGTTAATGTAATTTTTTTTTTTTACCGTTAGCCGTTAATTTTTTTGATGAAGATTTAGCGGTAGGGTCAACATTGCAACAAAATTAATAGTACATTGGTCACATTTTGGTTAATGAAAGTACGTTTGTATAATCAGAAATCCTCCATTAGTACGTTGATCAAAAATATAATAATCCCAATTTGAGCTAGATGTTCAGCCAATAATTTGCAAAAACTTCAAAATTTATCTCCAATAATACTGCCGAAATTACCTCTTTTGTTTTTATTTATTTACTCTAACCTCTCTATAAACCCACTTGATATCATATTCCTACGTTCTTACAGACCTAAACAATTCTTCATCGGTAGCTTTTGCAATACATGATTTATAGACTAGAAACCTCCTGAAAATTGAATGACTCAAATAAGGTGGGTGGAAATGACATTCAACCATCAAGATCTAGAAATGTTCAACTGGTCATAGCAATTTCGAGTCAGTCCTAACAAGCCATGACCTTGGCATACCACGGGCTAAACAAATCAGTTTATAAGGGCACTAATATTGTATACCTAACCTAACCCTATCCAGCGGGCTTCAAGCTAAACAGACCACTATTGAGTCGCAACTAAAATTTTTAAATGACAATAGAATTTACATCTAAAATTTGGAATCAACGCAATCCAAAGAAGTGTCATAAAACAACATCATCTAAGTGATAAATTTCAAAAAACAACATCATAGAAATCAAGTACTTAACTACTGGTACCAAGTACTAATCAAATGTCATCATCTTCAACCACATTCGAGCCTTCCGTGGACAAAGTATCGTCTTCCAAGTCCTCTTCGTCTACAACATATAAAATAACAAAAATTAATAGTTGGTACGAATTTAATACAATCAACTATTAAAATCACATGGTAAAGTAAAAATATAAAAGGATTACCATCCACAAAGCCTTGTAGCCAATTACGAGTACAAATAAGGGCTTCCACATGATCACCAAGAAGGCGACTTCTATATTTATTCAGAACACGAGCCCCAATGCTAAAAGCATATTCAGATGCCACAGTGGTGATAGGAATGCTTAGTATATCACAAGCCATAAAAGATAATGTTGGATATCGATTCTTATTAGTTTTCCAAAATTTCAAAACATCTAAATTTGGATAATACTTTAATTCAAGTGGAGGCTCATCCAAATATAGATCCAGTTCAGACTTTTCATTTTGGCTATTTGATGATTCACTTTGCCACTCTTGCATAACCTAAACGAAATAGAATAAATCAATGAGAAAGTTAGAAGTACTAACAAACAAGTTGTAAAATTAAACCGAGTAAATATAGAATAAAAAAATCTTTGAAGAAATAAATACTTACATCATATAAACCAAAATCACTTGCATGCTCATTTCCCTTCCCACCTCTGCAAGGTGTAGCCAAAGAAGATAAAGCTGAAGAGTCTTGGAAACAACTTCCACTTAGTTCAGTTGAAGTCATCCATTTCACATATTCACCAAAAAGCATTTGTAAATTACTTCTAATATGATCTATCTTCTCTTGGCAAGTATCTGGATCAAGTTGAGAGTAACAATATTTTATCATTCCCAACTTTGCCCGAGGGTCAAGCACAGCCCCAAATGCAAGAACTATGCTATAATCACTCCAATACTTGTCAAACATTACTTTCATTTGCATAGCCATGTCCCTAATATCTTCATCTTCATTCTCCACGTTTTCTTTGAGAAGATACTCTATTTTCCATACTTGCATGAAGCACAAGTTGGAGGGTGGATAAGATGAACCCGAAATTGAATTTGTCATCACATAAAATGGGCGCAAGAACTTACATATTTTCTCCCCTTTTGTCCATTCTTCATTTGTTGGAGCAAACTTAAAATTTCTATCAACCAATTGAAGACTCCTAAAAGCCCGTCGATATTTAATTGCACTTTCAAGCATTGTGAAAGTAGAATTCCATCTAGTGGATACATCCAAGCGCAAACTTGTTTTAGTGTCAATACCACCAACTTGACTAACACATTCAAGAAAAATTTTCATCCTCCCCTCCGATGCCTTAACATATTTAATACTCTCTCTTATCTTTTTCAAAGCTTCATTCGCCACTCTCAAACCTTCTTGAACAATAGTATTCAAGATACGAGCACAACATTTCACATGAAAAAATTTACCATTAAATAAAAGACTATCTTGTAAAGAAAGTTTCTCTTTCAAGATATCCTGCATACTATCATTGGCAAAAGCATTATCCAAAGTAAGAGAGAATATTTTCTTATTAATACCCCATTCTTTCAAGCAATCATACACCTTAATTGCCAATTCCCACCCAGAATGCGAAGGCTCCATTTTACAAAATGACAGTATCTTACTATTTAGCTTCCAATCACAATCAACAAAGTGAGCTGCCAAACAAATATAGCCCTGACTAGTATAAGGAGTCCAACAATCACAGGTTAAACATATTCTTCCAGGGCTATCAATCATAACTCGCTTCAATTTCTCTTTTTCAGCACAATAAACTTTCAAGATATCATTAGTAGCTGTTAATCTACTAATGTTTTTGTTATCAGGATTCAAATAATTGAGCAATGCTCTAATCCATTTGTACTCAACAAAGGAATGTGGGAGATCATGTGAAACAATTGCCATAGAAATAAGCTCACGTACCTTCTTTGGTTCAATTTTTCTAGATCTCACTTTACATTCATGATCCAACATTGAACTCACATCTTTGTATTTGGGAGTACTCATACAAGCACTCCTATGGCGTCTAAGAGTAGAAGTCCCATAATTAGAACCGCCCCAAGCATATTCTTTCCCACAACCTTTGCATGACGTCATACCATTACTAGGCTTATTAAAATAGTTCCATATATCAGACGTCTTTGCTCTGTGCCTTTTTGTAGGCTTCTCAGAATTACAACTATCCATATTGTTACTAGGAGTAGGAGCTCTAGATTCCAGAATTTCCAACTCATCGTCGGCATTATGATCAGATTGACTTTGAGAATCCATGCTGCAAAATAATAATAATAATAATAATAATAATAATAATAATAATTGTAGATAGAACCATTAAGAAAAGAACAATAAAATGCATATAACATAAGCCTTATAAAATCTGAAATTGAAATAAAGTACTACATTGAATTATGGATTTCAATGCTGGTGTTTTTGTCAACATCATTCACAGACATAATCACAAATTCACAATGCTAGTGAACAAATATGAACATTATAGCATAAACACTTAATTTTTTAAAAAGTGGTGTAGATAAAAGTATAATTCTCATCTTTAGCAAAATAAACAAGTATAATACAGTAAGCCTGCGTACTTTGACCAAGAAATCACCCACAAAATTTACAAATCTTCAAATTCAACAGTCAACATTTCCTCAATTTTCTTGGTAGAAAGAAGGTAATTGCAATATGTGAGTATATATAGGGATTATCTCCAAAGACTACCGTAAATTGAGAGGAGCAAGCAAAAATGGAGATGGGGAGCAAGCAAAAAAGGAGATGGGGAGCAAGCAAAAATGGAGATGAGAAATGACGGTGACCGCACTGACAAACGGCAATGGATTTGCACGACGTTGTGAGAGGATGTGGCCAGGTAGGTGAGCGTGGTAGCGTGAGCAAGAGCAAGGTTTTTTTTTTGGACCGGGAAGTGAGAAGCGTGAGCCGTGAGGTGCTGAGTCCTGACAAACTCACTTAATTATTACATAAAAAATAAATAAAATAAAATAGATTCCAAGCCAGCGGTCCAGCCCGAGATTGGGTTTTTATATTGAACTAATAAATTATTTATTGCTGACAATACATTTTCTAATTGGTATTTATATGGCTATATTTTGAGTATCTATACGTACTGACTGAATATATGAAGATAAATGAAAATAGGGTAAACTTCGAAAAACCTTCCCAAACTACGACTCACTTTTAACTCGGTGCTCTTTTCTATCGACCCGGATAGGTCAACACCTTCTTCGGATCATACCCATATATATCAACCCTTCCGTTAAATCAAAATTAACAAAAAGTAGCATGTGCACTGCACATGCCAACAAAAAGTTATCTTTAATATCAATTTTCCCTTTAAGTCAACAAGTCAACTTTGTCTTCATTCTTGAAATTACTTGCTGCTTCACTTCTATTCCTCCATCCACCAAAGTTGAAACCCATGGCAACCACCACAAATTTCAGAAAAAAATTGAACAATAATCATATAATTCATTATGACAAGGAGTAACATCCAAATATTGAAAATTTTAGTGTATTAAATAGGATACCATCACAAAAACTCTGACCGAAGAGACTGATCGAGAGAAGGAAGAAAAATGGGATACAGATCAAAAATGTAGAATGAATAAAATAACTTGCTCTCCACAAATTACTCCTACAACAGCTCAACAAAACCATTGGTGAACAACGGACATCTAACAGTAACTTCTGTTCGCATATCCCAAAAAAAGAAAAAAGGAAAACGAAAGAAATATCACACAAGAAACAGTCGTATATATTAGAGAAAATAATTTCCAAGCACAACCTAGGGAAAAAAAAGAAAAAGAAGTAGAATGATAAAGTTGAGTTTACCTTATGGCAGAACCATGGACCGGTGGAACGAGAGAGTTGTGTGGCATTTCACGATGACATAACCACCATTGGCGCCCCTTACCCATTACTGCGTCAACCAGCCTCCTCCGCCTCCATCACTAGCAAACACATCCAATGCCATTTTTCAGGTTAACGCCTAGCATCACAATTCCACAAAATACAAAGGCATAGAGTATAACCAACCTTCAGAGAATTTCAAAAAATTTGTAACCAAATGTCCAATTTCAAAACAAACCCAGTTGATTTTATTTTTTTTTTGGGGGGGAAACAGAAGGGAGAAGATTGCATGCTCAACAAAACCCTACCTCATTCAATTCCTTCATCGAGCCCTGTATTGTATGCTGAAATCGTCTTCCAATCCTTTGAAATTGACTACAATAGTCAACTCAACGGCCAACAAAATACAACTGCCGGAGCATTATCCCCGTCGTCGCCGTTGTTGAGCTCGATTACATACAAATTTCCGCCTCCCGTCAAGAAATGGAGCGAGTTCAGTCCAATCCGCTGGCGTTGTAGAAGTATTTGAGACCGGAGCTTCCAGCGATTGGAGTGACTGAGGGTTTTCACTTTGTAGTATCAAAAAGACAGAGAAGAAAGGGTTTTGCGTTGACTGAGAGGGAGAGCTGCATATTTTTCTTTTTTTTTTTTTGTTTTTGGTTACACGGAGAGCTGCATATTGTTCACTCTACAAGAATATTTACGTTAAAATGGCCACCGTCAGGTCAGAACCGTTTAATTCAATATTTTTTTGTCCGTTTAAAATTAAAATTTTTTTGTCTGGATCATTTAACGGCTAGGGCTGGTCCGCTAGGTTTTAGGGTTAATTCGTCGGCCCGTGTAATATTAAATAAGTCGTAAAAAGTGTAAAAAATATATAAAATAACCACTATGAGAATAAAACAAACAACCTTCTAATCTAAAGACAATCGCATTTATTCTTACCTTTGTTTACTTGTAAATAAATACTGAAATATAAGTAAAATGTTTTGAAAGAACTATTAAGTAGAACTATTACAATATTTATTTTAAGAAAAATAAGTTAAATATTATAACATAGTGATGTAAAAAAAATGTCTAGTTTATATTTCTTATGAAAAACATAAGAAACTATCTAAGTTATGAGTAATTTATTGATTCACTATTTCAAAATATTATTATATTATATCTTCGTGGCCCGTTTAGCCCGAAACCGGCTAGGGTTAAGGTTAGGATCGCAATATTAGTGGCCCGAAAAAACTGAAACGTTTAGCACGCGGCCCGTTAAGGCTGATTCAAAATCGATAGGGCTAATTCGTTTAACATCTCTATACAAGAATGAGAGTAGAAGGCAATACGGTCTTTTTCAATTGATCTGTTAGCTCGGTTACAAATACTGAGTCATGTGAACTAACTCACTCAAGTTCAAAGATTAGGGGGAAAAATAAGTTCATACATAGTTCAGCGGGGTATTTTGAAGTTTACCTATGAAAATATAATTTGAGAAGAAAATAGTTCATAAAACAATATGTTTTCATTTATATATTTATTTATTCTAATATAGGCCCATCGGTGGTGGAGTTATACTCACTCCGTCTCGAATAAATGTTTCTAGTCCATAAAACAAAAAAATTAAGAAATACTCCCTCCGCCCCTAAATTATTGTATTCCTTTCCTTTTTTGTCCATCCCAAAATAATTATTTTGTTTGAAAATTTTTCTTTTTAAGACATCACTTTTACCATTTTACCCTTACTTTTTTCATACTTTAATTATGGACCACATACACATGTGCATTAAAGGAAATTACACATTATATCAATATTAATAATCAAGTCAATTATTTTTTCTTAATTCGTGTGCTGGGTCAAACAAGACAATAATTAAGGGACGGATGGAGTATAATTAATGATGTGCTGTAAAATGTGTTCTGATAATAATACACATAAACATTAATTGAATTAAACTATTCCAAATAATTGACTTTCTTTGGAATGTGTTATATTAAATGAAACTTTAAGGGTATATTAGGAAGAATCGTAGAGAATAGGTAGATCAAAAGTCTTTAGAACCATTAGTTGGGACATCCCAAAATAAAAAGTAGGAACATTTATCTGGGACGGAGAGAGTATATAATTATTTTACATAATTTAAAAGGATATTTAATAACTTGTCTCAAAATTATTATATGATGAAAAATTAGGTTGAAAATAATATTACTCCTTGTTTCTCGTCTCATATGATTCTAAATATTAAAGTACTTCCTATGTTCCAGGCAAAAGTATACTATTTTATTTTGGAATTTTTATATAAAAAGTTCACTTTTAAGAATTATGTCTATAATTTTTATAATTTTATAATCTTATCCTCTACAGTAGCATTAGAGCAGGCGAAATCGGCCCCGTCCAATGGATTGGCCCAGCCAACCCGACTTTAGGACGAGCTGGGCTCTAGTTGTTAGGCCCGATGCAACTTTGGGCTGGGCCGGCCCTGCCCAATTTTAGGCTCGGCCCGATGGGCTTACTTATGGGCTGACAAAAATGTCAAAATTAGTGCAAATTGACCCAAAATAATGCGTCGGCCCCGGGGCTGGCCCGGTCCAACCCGATATTTAGAGAGACTGGGCTTTAGTTTTAAAGGTCCTCCGGCCCGGCCCGGCCCGATTTCAAAGCTTGGCCCGATGGGTTGGGGTTGGGCTGGCCCGGCCCAACCCATTGCCAGCTCTAACTGTAGCATAAACATATTAATTATAACTATGTTTAAATATTTTTGTAATTATAATTATTTTTAATAATATTTATATATTCTTTAATTTTTTTGATTTTTTAAACGAGATCTCTTTTGGTGGAAGTGAGGGAGCATGCAACTTGTTTCCTCAAAATTGTGGAACTTTCCATTATGATTTAGATAATGACACATACGCCCTTTCATTTATACGTCCTTACTTGACACCTCACCATTGACCATGGTTGACCCAAGTTTAGTGGGTTTGGCTGGAGCAAGAGAGTGAATGTGAATCCTTCATTTCTCTTTGTCCATCATCTTCTTCACTAAGAGAAAATAGAGAGAGAGAGAGAGAGAGAGAGAGAGAGAGAGAGAGAGAGAGAGAGAGAAAGCCATGGAATTCTAGAGAGAGAAACTAAAATTTTCAAGGGAAAACATCATTTTCTCACAAAATTCATTCAATAAAGCTGAAATTGAAGGCTAGGATGTTAGAACATGGATTGCGAAATGTATATACTTAATAAATATATGTGACATGTAGACGTACATATATAAATCATAAATATAATGTTATTATAAAGTATAGAATATTGATTAAGTGTGTAGAATTCCTTAGGTGGAAATTACCTATTTATGATGGGCAAAATGGTAATTTCACACCGCTTAAGTGAAAGGGTGTAATCCCTAGTAAAAGGTTGTAGTCCCTAGTGAAAGGGTGTAGTCCCTAGATGAGGTGCCATTGTTTTCCTATATATATAGGCATACCATCAGCCTAAAAAATACTACATATTCTTTTACTCTCTACATAATCTGAGCACAAGAGAAGGCATTAATCATCTAGAAGATCTACATCTCCCTCCTTCATTTTCTTCTTCTTCTCTACCTTTCTTGCAAGAGCAACATAAAGATACAAGATGGATTCATCAGGTATACGCTTCCGCCTTCATCTTTTCTTCTCTTCTTAATCTAGGCTTGAGTGTTATGGAATTAATGGGATAGAAATGTTCCAACAATTGGTATCAGAGCCTCTCAAGTTCTGGATTAAGTTTGAATTCATTAGCATATGTTTGCTTTACTTTGATTCATAATTCTGTTGAAATCCTTCATTATGATGTTGTTCAAATGCTTTAATTCGTTGCTAGGGTGTTAGTAATTATTACTTAATTAAAATTCTGGAATGGATTGACGTTTTACTCGAAAGGGCACAATGGTTCAATCAAGTTTATCCCATTTGCATAGCCAGCATTGTATGATGCATGGAGTGTGCAAATCTAGATATACTTGTTTGACCATGTTAATTTAAGTACAAGTTTATCTCATTTGCATAGCCAGCATTGTATGATGCATGGAGTGTGCAAATCTAGATATACTTGTTTGACCATATTAATTTAAGTACAAGATTATCCCATTTACATAGCCGGCATTGTATGATGCACGGAGTGTGCAAATCTGGATCTACTTGTTTTGGTTAAACGTTAATTTTGCTGCCATTCATCTCTTGTAAAAAAAAAAAAAAATTTTTTTTTTGAGTAAAACATACATTGTCAATCCTAAACTTGTGATTAATTATATGCTTAACAATTTCATACATTTCTAAACCATATTGTCGCCAAAGTGATTTACATTGTTTAGATCCAAAGTTGTAAAGTGTTGAATGTATACTTTAATATGTGAATAAATTGAATTTTCCAAAGAAGATCGTTTATTTGACTAAATTTATACATTCATTTGGTAACAAGTAAAGAAAAACATTAAGTTGTCTTTTAAGTACTTAAATCGGCCCAAAGGAAGGTTAGGTATTTAATTAAGACATTGTTTAATTTTCTTGATTACCTTAAGATATTCATTTATGAGTCAATTCATAGTCCAAAGATTAGTTTTGATGTCATGTTAATTATCCTTTTGATAGGAATTCATTGATATAGTTAATCACTTTATTCTTTATGTAGTTTCTAATACATGTTTTGTATTCATTCTTCGTTCTTACCCATCAGATATGATAAACGCTTCGTCTATAACTACTGCAATGAATAATGTACCGATGCTTAATGGGACAAATTTTAAAACTTGGAAAAATAAGATTACTATGATCTTAGGCTGTATGAATATTGATCTTGCATTAAGGGAACCGAGTCCCGCTGCTCTCACTACTGAAAGTACCGCTGTAGAGCGGAAAAAATGTTAAGCAATGGGAAAGGTCTAACCGCGTAAGCCTAATGATCATGAAAAATGCCGTTCCAGAGACATTTTTGGACAGTGTCTCTGAGAACGGAAATGCTAAGGACTTTCTTGATACCCTTGAGGAACGCTTTAAGAAAAGCGAAAAGTCGGAAACAAGTGCCTCTTTGAGGAAGCTTGTTTCAATGAGGTACAAGGGTAACGGAAATCTTCGGGAGTACATTCTTGAAATGTTTCATTTTTCAACAAAACTAAGGGCACTTAGATATCGGAAGATTTACTCGTGCACTTAGTTTTGATCTCTCTTCCTCCTCAGTTTGGTCACTTTGAAGTGGCCTATAATTGTCAAAAGGATAAGTGGAATATTAATGAATTAATTTCACAAGTGACACAAGAGGAGGATAGAATGAAACATCTTAAGCCAGAAAGTGCTCACTTAGCATCTACTTCTTCTCGTGGGACTAAGAGAAGAGGTAAAGAAATTGCATTTGCGGTTGCAAATAAGAAGCATAAGGGATCATCAAATGATCATAAAGTTAAGAAGTGCTTCTTTTGCAAGGACCTTACTCACATGAAGAACGACTGCCCTAAGTATCGCGAATGGCGAATTAAGAAAGGTATGTCATTTGGTCTTGTTTGTCTTGAGGCAAATTTTGTTTCAATTCCTTCATATACATGGTGGTTGGATTCGGTGCAACAACTCACATTAGTTCATGTATGCGGGGTTGCTGAACTACGAATCCCAAGTGAAGATGAAAGATACATCTATATGGGTCTGGAAATCCGGTTGAAGTCATAGGCATAGGGACTTTTAGATTAATGTTAAGTAATCGGCTATTATTTTGTATTAAATAATACATTCATTGTATCGTCCTTTAGACGGAATTTAATATCTATCACTGTTTTGGACAAGGAAGGTTACTCTTATTCTTTTGGTAATAATAAATGTGATCTTTATTTTAATTCCAAGCTTGTCGGTACTAGTACTTTGTCATATATCGATAATCTTTATTTACTTGATACAATCAAGACAATAAATGAGTCCCATAATAATGAAACCAAAACTAGAGGCACAAAACGAAAGTTTTCAAGTGAAAATTCTTATACCTTATGGCATAGGCGTTTGGGTCATATCTCCAAAAGGAGAATTGACAAGCTTGTGACGGAGGGAATCTTAAACAAAATTGATATTCCGGATAGAAACTTTTGTATTGAATGCCTAAAAGGAAAATTTATAAACTCCAAAGGAAAATTTGAATCATTGAGAGCATCAAATGTCTTAGAACTAATTCATACGGATATTTGTGGACCATTCACTACCCCTTCATGGAATGGTCAACAATATTTCATCACGTTCATTGACGATTTCTCTCGTTATGGATACATTTATTTACTTCATGAAAAGTCTCAATCATTGGAAGTTTTCAAGTCTTTCAAAATTGAAGTTGAAAATCAACTTGGAAAGACTATAAAGAACGTTAGATCCGATCGTGGTGGTGAATACTACGGTCGGAATGACAGTTCAGGTGAACAACGTCCAGGTCCTTTTGCTCGCTATTTAGAAGAGTGTGGGATAGTCCCTCACTACACCATGCCGGGCAAACCTAGCATGAATGGTGTAGCTGAGAGACGTAATAGAACCCTTAAGGATATGGTAAGAAGTATGGTCTCTTGTACTTCTTTACCTCACTCATTATGGGGCGATGCATTAAAAACCGCAGTTTATATTCTCAATAGAGCACCTTCAAAAGCTACCGATAAAACTCCTTACGAATTATGGACGAATAAGAAACCGTCCCTAAATCATTTTCATGTATGGGGTTGTCAGCGAAGTTAGGCCTTATAAGCCTAATGAGGGCAAAGCGGACCCTAAAACCGTTAGTAGCTATTTTGTAAGGTATCTTTGAGAGATCTAGGGGATATAAATTTTATGACCGAAAACTAGAACTTTTTTCGAAACGGGAAATGCTAGGTTCTTTGAGGATGTTGAATTTAGTGGGGAAATTAGGAACAATAGTTTTGAATTTGAAGAGGAGGAGGAATCCGTCTATATGCCTCTCCCTATAGTTCCTATTGAAAATCAAGTACTTGTACCTGAAATTCAACAGGAACTAATAATTCAAAACAATGTAGATCCTTCTATAAATGTTGAACAACATGAAAATGTTGATGAGGAAATTCAACAACCTTAAAATCAAGATGAACCGGTGCCCTTAAGGAGATCTAATAGAGCAAGAAGAAGCGCAATTCCGGATTATTATGATGTGTATCTTGCCGAGAATAAGGAACCGTTATGTTTAGTGGGAGATGAGCTGCTCACCTTCCATGAAGCCATTAATAGTCCTAATTCTCATAAATGGATCGATGCCATAAATAAAGAGTTAAAATCAATGAAAGACAATGACGTTTGGGATCTTGTCCCATTACCTAAAAATGTGAAGCCCATTGGGTGTAAATGGGTCTTTAAGACCAAAAGGGATTCACAAGGTAATGTGGAAAGATATAAGGCTCGTCTTGTCGCTAAGGGATTTACTCAAAAGGAAGGCATTGATTATAAAGAAACATTTTCTCCGGTATCCTCTAAAAATGCTTTTAGGATCATTATGGCACTAGTAGCACATTATGACCTTGAGCTTCATCAAATGGATGTAAAGACAGCTTTTCTCAATGGCGACATTGAGGAAACTATCTATATGAAGAAACCAGAAATGGTGACTGATTCAGATCAAACTAATCAATTAGTTTGTAAACTTAAGAAATCCATTTATGGCCTCAAGCAAGCTTCTCGTCAATGGTATTTAAAATTTAATCAAATTATTCTTTCATTTGGTTTTGAAACGAATCTTGGTGAAGATTGTGTATACCATAAGTTCAGTGGGAGTAGATTTATATTTTGGTCTTATATGTGGATGATATTTTACTTGCTAGTAATGATAAGGTCCTTCTAAAGGAAACTAAGAGATTTCTCTCAAACAAATTTGAGATGAAAGATCTTGGTGAGACATCTTTTATATTGAGAATCCAAATTCATCGTAATCAGTCACGAGGTATTTTAGGATTATCGCAAAGAGCTATATAGAGAAGGTATTACAAAGATTTAGCATGGAAAATTGTAAACCACATGACACCCTGTCTCTAAAGGAGATAAATTCAGTTTAAAGCAATGTCCTAAAAATAATTTTGAATCCAAGTATATGGACAATATCCCTTATGCATCGGCAGTAGGAAGCTTAATGTATGCGCAAGTCTGTACTCGTCCAGACCTTGCATTTATTGTTGGGATGCTTGGTCGATACCAAAGCAATCCGGGAAAAGAACATTGGGTTGCAGCCAAAAGAGTGATGAGATACCTACAAAACACTAAGGACTACATGCTTACATATACAAAATTGGATCATCTTGAGATCGTTGGGTATTCGATTCGATTTTCTTTGGATGCCAAGATAGTCGAAAATCGACATCCGGTTATGTCTTCACATTAGCCGGTGGAGCGATATCTTGGAGAAGTGCCAAGCAAACACTTGTGACTTCCTCTACCATGGAAGTCGAATTTGTTGCTTGCTACGAAGCATCCAATCAAGCTATATGGCTGCGTAAATTTATTGAGGGACTGCAAATTGTCAAAGGTGTTAAAAGACCACTCAAGTTATATTGTGACAATCGGGCAGCAGTGTTGTATTCTAACAATAACAAGAGTTCATCTAAATCTAAGCATATAGATATTAAGTTTCTTGTTGTAAGAGAAAGAGTACAAAATAAATAAATAGATATACAACTTATAGGAACAAATTCCATGTTAGCGGATCCGTTTACTAAAGTGTTATCTCCTTTAGTTTTTCACGAGCACATTGCTCATATGGGTGTAACGACGTCTTTTGATAATGCTTAATATAATGGGAGTTTGTGTTGTGCTTTATTTGCTATTTGTTTTATTCAAATTGATCTCATTCGGTTAAATAGGACTAGTTGGTAGAATATATATACATGCTTTAATATATTCATTAAGTTTTTCATGCTACACATCTATACTTAATCTATGTCATTTAATTGAACATATATATGTGATTAATGTGGGTTTAGTTGCGAATCAATTACAACGACTGCCCCTTTAGTCCCTATACTTGTAAGACTAATAGACGAGATTGTTTTGGATGACAATAAAGTGCACATGTGGATTGTCATTTACATTGTAAATATGATTTTATAAGGGTCTGTTAAAGTATAAACACATGTTTGGGCAATCCAAGTGGGAGATTGTTAGAACATGGATTGCGAAATGTGTATACTTAATAAATATATGTGACATGTAGACGTACATGTATAAATCATAAATATAATGTTATTATAAAGTATAGAATATTGATTAAGTGTGTAGAATTCCTTAGGTGGAAATTACCTATTTATGACGGGAAAAATGGTAATTTCACACCGCTTAAGTGAAAGGGTGTAATCCCTAGTGAAAGGGTGTAGTCCCTAGTGAAAGGGTGTAGTCCCTAGATGAGGTGCCATTGTTTTCCTATATATATAGGCATACCATCAGCCTAGAAAATACTACATATTCTTTTACTCTCTACATAATCTGAGCACAAGAGAAGGCATTAATCATCTAGAAGATCTACATCTCCCTCCTTCATTTTCTTCTTCTTCTCTACCTTTCTTGCAAGAGCAACATAAAGATACAAGATGGATTTATCAGGTATACGCTTCCGCCTTCATCTTTTCTTCTCTTCTTAATCTAGGCTTGAGTGTTTTGGAATTAATGGGATAGAAATGTTCCAACATAGGAGGCCATCATCAAGGGTAGAAAATCAAGTATTAGTGGGAAATCTCTACAAAAAGATAAGTGACTATATAATGTTTTATGGGTTAATAGAGTTAAATGCAAGAGTTGTAAATTATGTAGGTTAAATTATAATGAATCATGAAATTATTCCCTTGTAGAGAAAATTAAAGTGGGAAAAACCCTTATTGTAAGTGACTAAAATGTTTCATGGGTTATTTGAGATAAATGCAAGAATGAGAAACAATGTATGAGAAATTGTTGATGTGGTCATGAAATTATTGTGACTATTCGTTATAAAGTATTCTAGTGATGATTTTCCTTATATATCACCTCATGTTGTTCCATGAAATAGTTTGAATATGATATGGTGAAGGTATTCCTATTACTCCCAATTGTGAATTTGTGACCTAGCTTACTGTATTTTCACTACTCTTATACGATGATTTTGTAAAGCATCATTCTATCACTCACATGTTGTGAAATTGGGAAATAAATGGTATATGTGAATCGTTATAGAATGGTTATTAGTAAGGGGGTAATGGCACCACCAACTATGTCACGATATGGAGAGCGGTGGTAGTTGGAGTGGTTGTCCATATGCCCATCCTATCCCGTTAATGGCCATAACGGGAAATGTTGGCACTATTTCCTTGCTAACGGGAATAGTTGGGGCCGTTTCCCTGGTTCTTAGGGTGTTGGTGTCTATGTCCATGGAAGCTTGTTATTGAAAGTGAGTTGTTAATTATGTATCCGCTTCAAACATGAATTATTGTATGAGCTTTATGAATGGTTGGGCAAATAAGGTGGGTTAGGTTGGGGGTGTACCTCGCACGGTGTTTCTTCATTATATGTTCACTTCAGTGTGGTAAATGTTAACACTAGTATACTTGTGATACTTTGACAAAGTGAGTTGTTAAATATTCTTGCATAAATCAAGGTTACCGGTAATTGTTGCATTCATACTAATAATTCATAACACATTATAATTAACTTGGGGCCTTGTTGACTCACCCTTTTTCTCATTGTCTCCTTTTAGATCATGATCGGGCAAGGAACGACATCGGGTGAGGTCAAAAAGTTAATGGGACTCGGGTAGAACTTTTGGGGTAGGTTGTGTTGTTATTAATGTGAGGTCATGGTTGTGTACGTATGTTGGAGAGGTTTTGTTGTTATGGTTGTGAAGAGTTATGTAAACTCTTCTTTTGGGTTATGTTGATTGTTAAATACTTTATAATTGTTAGTGTTATATATATATAGATATATCTATGTATATATATATATATATATGTATACATATATATTATATATGTGTATATGTATGTATATATGTATATGTATCTCTACATCTATATGTATATATATATATACATATAGATATACATATACATAGATACACACACACACACACATACACATATATATATCTATATATGTATATATATGTATATATGTATATATATGTATATATATATATATATATATATTTTGGGTTGTAATATCCTTAATTATGAGCAACTATGTTATGTTAATGTTCATTATCTTCCGCTATTGTTATTAGATAATTTGCTTAGTGTAATTTGGTTAGATCGCACACCGACTTGGAGAGCCAATTAGGAGCTCGGGTCGGGGCGTGACACTCAATGGTCTCATTAGCAATGCGCTTGATTTTATAAACCCACTTGCACTGCACCCAACTGTTTTATTCCCGTGTGGTAAGGGAACAAGTTTCCATGTGTTATTTTGACTCAGAGCCATAATTTCAGCTTGCATTGCATCGTTCTATTCCTGAAATTTCATTGCTTCTGCAAAATTCTATGGTTCATGGGTGAGAGATAAAGAGGATAGAAACCAAAGGTGTGGGGAACGAAAACGATTATAACTAAGGAATTTAGTTATTTAGATAAAGGAAAAAGTGTACCTGAACTTGCGTGTGGGAAGCTGATTGTGATGTAGCAGCAAAGCAAACATGATCGTCCAAGTAAGAGGGTCGATTTTGTTCTCCGGTGGAACACCGTAAAGGCTGAGGTTGTGGTAACGGTTCTTGGACACGTTCTGGTGGTTATGTGGACAGTGAACTAGGAGAACTTGATGATGACCAAGTATTAGTAGGAGTTTTAGAAGCTATCAACGGGATGTTTTAGTCGAGAGAAACTTCATTTTGTGAATTGTACTCTCTTAGAATACATTGCTCGATTCTAAGCAATGGGCCGATTCCCGAAGCATAACGAGCAAGAGTAGCAAACTCGTAACCCCAATTACTCTCTCTTCTTTATAAAATTTTCAATTGCTTGATCATTGATTATTGTTCAATTCATTGTTTGTTTGCTTCCATCGCACAACATACTCGATGTATGCAGGGGGTTTGGAAAATTCAAGTCAACAGAAGGCAATGGTAAAACATGTTGGGTTGAATTTGTTGAAGGGTGAAAAAAGCATATGGAAATATAGTCTCATAAAACATAGTCACGACTAATGTAAATTCGTTTAGTGTTAAGATCATAGATCTTGTAACATTTTTTTACCAAAGGGATAGCTAACAAATATGCCCAGAGATGTTCGTTTACCATATTTGTGTCTGATGTTGGAATTACGCCCATAACATAGGCACCCAAAACCCTTTAAAAATTTAAATTTCGAGCTTTTTCAAACAAAATCTCGAAGGGGTTTTGTTTTGTAAAACTGGAGATGGATGGCAATATATTAGGGATGGCAATGGGGCGGTTCGGGGGCGGTTATGTATAATACCACCCTCATTCCTCAATTCAATTTTATGCCTCATATTCACCCCATTCCCCACCGGGTAATCAATTTGTCCCCCCATATTCATTCTCCACGGGTAACGGTTAATCGGAGAATATTCATGGATAATTCTTCAAATTAACAATTTAGCTTAAAATAATTTAATGATTAAAAAAATACTCGAAAAGAACTTCTAAATAACATATTATTTAATCAAGTTCATAAGACTTGATAAAGGATAATAATTATACTTAAAAGTATATCATAATCATATTCGTAAAAGCTAAAAAGTCAAGTTAAGTAGTTGTACACGCTATAAATTCACCAAATATTAAATAATTAAGTGATGAAGAGGAGTGAACGACTAAGCGCACTGAGCGGCAAATTCACATAACTGAGAAAGCTGTTTGAATTTTAGTGTTTTAAAATCTAACATATATATACCTAAGTTATATGGTAAATACTTGTATGAAAATATGGGTAAAATTACATTAGTACTAAATAAGCGGTTCGGGTAATGGGTCAGGTATTGCTAATACCAAAACCAAATCATTCCCCAATTTTTCATTTTGGTTATCCCCATTACCCACCCCATATCCAGTCAAACCAGTTAATAATCGTCAACTCCGGTTCAGTTCAGTTCGGATATTCACGGTTCGGTTCGAAATTGTCATCCCTACGATATATTATATGAGCATTGTTATTAACACCTCCAATACCTCTAAGTACAACCCCTTCATATATTACAAAAATATCATTATAAATTTTAACTTAAATGCCCTTATCTATTCTTCATTTTTTAAGTTAAAAAAATAAATATATGGTGTTCGGTAGGGGGCTGCCAAACACCATTAAAGGTGTTCATCATTCTTCGTTCTTACCCATCAGATATGATAAACGCTTCGTCTATAACTACTGCAATGAATAATGTACCGATGCTTAATGGGACAAATTTTAAAACTTGGAAAAATAAGATTACTATGATCTTAGGCTGTATGAATATTGATCTTGCATTAAGGGAACCGAGTCCCGCTCCTCTCTTGAAAGTACCGCCGTAGAGCGGAAAAATGTTAAGCAATGGGAAAGGTCTAACCGCGTAAGCCTAATGATCATGAAAAATGCCGTTCCAGAGACATTTTTGGACAGTGTCTCTGAGAACGGAAATGCTAAGGACTTTCTTGATACCCTTGAGGAACGCTTTAAGAAAAGCGAAAAGTCGGAAACAAGTGCCTCTTTGAGGAAGCTTGTTTCAATGAGGTACAAGGGTAACGGAAATCTTCGGGAGTACATTCTTGAAATGTTTCATTTTTCAACAAAACTAAGGGCACTTAGATATCGGAAGATTTACTCGTGCACTTAGTTTTGATCTCTCTTCCTCCTCAGTTTGGTCACTTTGAAGTGGCCTATAATTGTCAAAAGGATAAGTGGAATATTAATGAATTAATTTCACAAGTGACACAAGAGGAGGATAGAATGAAACATCTTAAGCCAGAAAGTGCTCACTTAGCATCTACTTCTTCTCGTGGGACTAAGAGAAGAGGTAAAGAAATTGCATTTGCGGTTGCAAATAAGAAGCATAAGGGATCATCAAATGATCATAAAGTTAAGAAGTGCTTCTTTTGCAAGGACCTTACTCACATGAAGAACGACTGCCCTAAGTATCGCGAATGGCGAATTAAGAAAGGTATGTCATTTGGTCTTGTTTGTACTGAGGCAAATTTTGTTTCAATTCCTTCATATACATGGTGGTTGGATTCTGGTGCAACAACTCACATTAGTTCATGTATGCAGGGTTGCCTGAACTACCGAATCCCAAGTGAAGATGAAAGATACATCTATATGGGTGCTGGAAATCCGGTTGAAGTCATAGGCATAGGGACTTTTAGATTAATGTTAAGTACTGGCTATTATTTTGTATTAAATAATACATTCATTGTATCGTCCTTTAGACGGAATTTAATATCTATCACTGTTTTGGACAAGGAAGGTTACTCTTATTCTTTTGGTAATAATAAATGTGATCTTTATTTTAATTCCAAGCTTGTCGGTACTAGTACTTTGTCATATATCGATAATCTTTATTTACTTGATACAATCAAGACAATAAATGAGTCCCATAATAATGAAACCAAAACTAGAGGCACAAAACGAAAGTTTTCAAGTGAAAATTCTTATACCTTATGGCATAGGCGTTTGGGTCATATCTCCAAAAGGAGAATTGACAAGCTTGTGACGGAGGGAATCTTAAACAAAATTGATATTCCGGATAGAAACTTTTGTATTGAATGCCTAAAAGGAAAATTTATAAACTCCAAAGGAAAATTTGAATCATTGAGAGCATCAAATGTCTTAGAACTAATTCATACGGATATTTGTGGACCATTCACTACCCCTTCATGGAATGGTCAACAATATTTCATCACGTTCATTGACGATTTCTCTCGTTATGGATACATTTATTTACTTCATGAAAAGTCTCAATCATTGGAAGTTTTCAAGTCTTTCAAAATTGAAGTTGAAAATCAACTTGGAAAGACTATAAAGAACGTTAGATCCGATCGTGGTGGTGAATACTACGGTCGGAATGACAGTTCAGGTCAGTGAACAACGTCCGGTCCTTTTGCTCGCTATTTAGAAGAGTGTGGGATAGTCCCTCACTACACCATGCCGGGCAAACCTAGCATGAATGGTGTAGCTGAGAGACGTAATAGAACCCTTAAGGATATGGTAAGAAGTATGGTCTCTTGTACTTCTTTACCTCACTCATTATGGGGCGATGCATTAAAAACCGCAGTTTATATTCTCAATAGAGCACCTTCAAAAGCTACCGATAAAACTCCTTACGAATTATGGACGAATAAGAAACCGTCCCTAAATCATTTTCATGTATGGGGTTGTCCAGCAGAAGTTAGGCCTTATAAGCCTAATGAGGGCAAACTGGACCCTAAAACCGTTAGTAGCTATTTTGTAAGGTATGCTGAGAGATCTAGGGGATATAAATTTTATGACCCGAAAACTAGAACTTTTTTCGAAACGGGAAATGCTAGGTTCTTTGAGGATGTTGAATTTAGTGGGGAAATTAGGAACAATAGTTTTGAATTTGAAGAGGAGGAGGAATCCGTCTATATGCCTCTCCCTATAGTTCCTATTGAAAATCAAGTACTTGTACCTGAAATTCAACAGGAACTAATAATTCAAAACAATGTAGATCCTTCTATAAATGTTGAACAACATGAAAATGTTGATGAGGAAATTCAACAACCTTAAAATCAAGATGAACCGGTGCCCTTAAGGAGATCTAATAGAGCAAGAAGAAGCGCAATTCCGGATTATTATGATGTGTATCTTGCCGAGAATAAGGAACCGTTATGTTTAGTGGGAGATGAGCTGCTCACCTTCCATGAAGCCATTAATAGTCCTAATTCTCATAAATGGATCGATGCCATAAATAAAGAGTTAAAATCAATGAAAGACAATGACGTTTGGGATCTTGTCCCATTACCTAAAAATGTGAAGCCCATTGGGTGTAAATGGGTCTTTAAGACCAAAAGGGATTCACAAGGTAATGTGGAAAGATATAAGGCTCGTCTTGTCGCTAAGGGATTTACTCAAAAGGAAGGCATTGATTATAAAGAAACATTTTCTCCGGTATCCTCTAAAAATGCTTTTAGGATCATTATGGCACTAGTAGCACATTATGACCTTGAGCTTCATCAAATGGATGTAAAGACAGCTTTTCTCAATGGCGACATTGAGGAAACTATCTATATGAAGAAACCAGAAATGGTGACTGATTCAGATCAAACTAATCAATTAGTTTGTAAACTTAAGAAATCCATTTATGGCCTCAAGCAAGCTTCTCGTCAATGGTATTTAAAATTTAATCAAATTATTCTTTCATTTGGTTTTGAAACGAATCTTGGTGAAGATTGTGTATACCATAAGTTCAGTGGGAGTAGATTTATATTTTGGTCTTATATGTGGATGATATTTTACTTGCTAGTAATGATAAGGTCCTTCTAAAGGAAACTAAGAGATTTCTCTCAAACAAATTTGAGATGAAAGATCTTGGTGAGACATCTTTTATATTGAGAATCCAAATTCATCGTAATCAGTCACGAGGTATTTTAGGATTATCGCAAAAGAGCTATATAGAGAAGGTATTACAAAGATTTAGCATGGAAAATTGTAAACCACATGACACCCCTGTCTCTAAAGGAGATAAATTCAGTTTAAAGCAATGTCCTAAAAATAATTTTGAATCCAAGTATATGGACAATATCCCTTATGCATCGGCAGTAGGAAGCTTAATGTATGCGCAAGTCTGTACTCGTCCAGACCTTGCATTTATTGTTGGGATGCTTGGTCGATACCAAAGCAATCCGGGAAAAGAACATTGGGTTGCAGCCAAAAGAGTGATGAGATACCTACAAAACACTAAGGACTACATGCTTACATATACAAAATTGGATCATCTTGAGATCGTTGGGTATTCCGATTCCGATTTTGCTGGATGCCAAGATAGTCGAAAATCGACATCCGGTTATGTCTTCACATTAGCTGGTGGAGCGATATCTTGGAGAAGTGCCAAGCAAACACTTGTGACTTCCTCTACCATGGAAGTCGAATTTGTTGCTTGCTACGAAGCATCCAATCAAGCTATATGGCTGCGTAAATTTATTGAGGGACTGCAAATTGTCAAAGGTGTTAAAAGACCACTCAAGTTATATTGTGACAATCGGGCAGCAGTGTTGTATTCTAACAATAACAAGAGTTCATCTAAATCTAAGCATATAGATATTAAGTTTCTTGTTGTAAGAGAAAGAGTACAAAATAAATAAATAGATATACAACTTATAGGAACAAATTCCATGTTAGCGGATCCGTTTACTAAAGTGTTATCTCCTTTAGTTTTTCACGAGCACATTGCTCATATGGGTGTAACGACGTCTTTTGATAATGCTTAATATAATGGGAGTTTGTGTTGTGCTTTATTTGCTATTTGTTTTATTCAAATTGATCTCATTCGGTTAAATAGGACTAGTTGGTAGAATATATATACATGCTTTAATATATTCATTAAGTTTTTCATGCTACACATCTATACTTAATCTATGTCATTTAATTGAACATATATATGTGATTAATGTGGGTTTAGTTGCGAATCAATTACAACGATGCCCCTTTAGTCCCTATACTTGTAAGACTAATAGACGAGATTGTTTTGGATGACAATAAAGTGCACATGTGGATTGTCATTTACATTGTAAATATGATTTTATAAGGGCATTAAAGTATAAACACATGTTTGGGCAATCCAAGTGGGAGATTGTTAGAACATGGATTGCGAAATGTGTATACTTAATAAATATATGTGACATGTAGACGTACATGTATAAATCATAAATATAATGTTATTATAAAGTATAGAATATTGATTAAGTGTGTAGAATTCCTTAGGTGGAAATTACCTATTTATGACGGAAAAATGGTAATTTCACACCGCTTAAGTGAAAGGGTGTAATCCCTAGTGAAAGGGTGTAGTCCCTAGTGAAAGGGTGTAGTCCCTAGATGAGGTGCCATTGTTTTCCTATATATATAGGCATACCATCAGCCTAGAAAATACTACATATTCTTTTACTCTCTACATAATCTGAGCACAAGAGAAGGCATTAATCATCTAGAAGATCTACATCTCCCTCCTTCATTTTCTTCTTCTTCTCTACCTTTCTTGCAAGAGCAACATAAAGATACAAGATGGATTTATCAGGTATACGCTTCCGCCTTCATCTTTTCTTCTCTTCTTAATCTAGGCTTGAGTGTTTTGGAATTAATGGGATAGAAATGTTCCAACATAGGAGGCCATCATCAAGGGTAGAAAATCAAGTATTAGTGGGAAATCTCTACAAAAGATAAGTGACTATATAATGTTTTATGGGTTAATAGAGTTAAATGCAAGAGTTGTAAATTATGTAGGTTAAATTATAATGAATCATGAAATTATTCCCTTGTAGAGAAAATTAAAGTGGGAAAAACCCTTATTGTAAGTGACTAAAATGTTTCATGGGTTATTTGAGATAAATGCAAGAATGAGAAACAATGTATGAGAAATTGTTGATGTGGTCATGAAATTATTGTGACTATTCGTTATAAAGTATTCTAGTGATGATTTTCCTTATATATCACCTCATGTTGTTCCATGAAATAGTTTGAATATGATATGGTGAAGGTATTCCTATTACTCCCAATTGTGAATTTGTGACCTAGCTTACTGTATTTTCACTACTCTTATACGATGATTTTGTAAAGCATCATTCTATCACTCACATGTTGTGAAATTGGGAAATAAATGGTATATGTGAATCGTTATAGAATGGTTATTAGTAAGGGGGTAATGGCACCACCAACTATGTCACGATATGGAGAGCGGTGGTAGTTGGAGTGGTTGTCCATATGCCCATCCTATCCCCGTTAATGGCCATAACGGGAAATGTTGGCACTATTTCCTTGCTAACGGGAATAGTTGGGGCCGTTTCCCTGGTTCTTAGGGTGTTGGTGTCTATGTCCATGGAAGCTTGTTATTGAAAGTGAGTTGTTAATTATGTATCCGCTTCAAACATGAATTATTGTATGAGCTTTATGAATGGTTGGGCAAATAAGGTGGGTTAGGTTGGGGGTGTACCTCGGCACGGTGTTTCTTCATTATATGTTCACTTCAGTGTGGTAAATGTTAACACTAGTATACTTGTGATACTTTGACAAAGTGAGTTGTTAAATATTCTTGCATAAATCAAGGTTACCGGTAATTGTTGCATTCATACTAATAATTCATAACACATTATAATTAACTTGCTGGGCCTTGTTGACTCACCCTTTTTCTCATTGTCTCCTTTTAGATCATGATCGGGCAAGGAACGACATCGGGTGAGGTCAAAAAGTTAATGGGACTCGCGGGTAGAACTTTTGGGGTAGGTTGTGTTGTTATTAATGTGAGGTCATGGTTGTGTACGTATGTTGGAGAGGTTTTGTTGTTATGGTTGTGAAGAGTTATGTAAACTCTTCTTTTGGGTTATGTTGATTGTTAAATACTTTATAATTGTTAGTGTTATATATATATAGATATATCTATGTATATATATATATATATATGTATACATATATATTATATATGTGTATATGTATGTATATATGTATATGTATCTCTACATCTATATGTATATATATATATACATATAGATATACATATACATAGATACACACACACACACACATACACATATATATATCTATATATGTATATATATGTATATATGTATATATATGTATATATATATATATATATATATTTTGGGTTGTAATATCCTTAATTATGAGCAACTATGTTATGTTAATGTTCATTATCTTCCGCTATTGTTATTAGATAATTTGCTTAGTGTAATTTGGTTAGATCGCACACCGACTTGGAGAGCCAATTAGGAGCTCGGGTCGGGGCGTGACACTCAATGGTCTCATTAGCAATGCGCTTGATTTTATAAACCCACTTGCACCGCACCCAACCTGTTTATTCCCGTGTGGTAAGGGAACAAGTTTCCATGTGTTATTTTGACTCAGAGCCATAATTTCAGCTTGCATTGCATCGTTCTATTCCTGAAATTTCATTGCTTCTGCAAAATTCTATGGTTCATGGGTGAGAGATAAAGAGGATAGAAACCAAAGGTGTGGGGAACGAAAACGATTATAACTAAGGAATTTAGTTATTTAGATAAAGGAAAAAGTGTACCTGAACTTGCGTGTGGGAAGCTGATTGTGATGTAGCAGCAAAGCAAACATGATCGTCCAAGTAAGAGGGTCGATTTTGTTCTCCGGTGGAACACCGTAAAGGCTGAGGTTGTGGTAACGGTTCTTGGACACGTTCTGGTGGTTATGTGGACAGTGAACTAGGAGAACTTGATGATGACCAAGTATTAGTAGGAGTTTTAGAAGCTATCAACGGGATGTTTTAGTCGAGAGAAACTTCATTTTGTGAATTGTACTCTCTTAGAATACATTGCTCGATTCTAAGCAATGGGCCGATTCCCGAAGCATAACGAGCAAGAGTAGCAAACTCGTAACCCCAATTACTCTCTCTTCTTTATAAAATTTTCAATTGCTTGATCATTGATTATTGTTCAATTCATTGTTTGTTTGCTTCCATCGCACAACATACTCGATGTATGCAGGGGGTTTGGAAAATTCAAGTCAACAGAAGGCAATGGTAAAACATGTTGGGTTGAATTTGTTGAAGGGTGAAAAAAGCATATGGAAATATAGTCTCATAAAACATAGTCACGACTAATGTAAATTCGTTTAGTGTTAAGATCATAGATCTTGTAACATTTTTTTACCAAAGGGATAGCTAACAAATATGCCCAGAGATGTTCGTTTACCATATTTGTGTCTGATGTTGGAATTACGCCCATAACATAGGCACCCAAAAACCCTTTAAAAAATTTAAATTTCAGAGCTTTTTCAAACAAAATCTCAGAAGGGGTTTTGTTTTGTAAAACTGGAGATGGATGGCAATATATTAGGGATGGCAATGGGGCGGTTCGGGGGCGGTTATGTATAATACCACCCTCATTCCTCAATTCAATTTTATGCCTCATATTCACCCCATTCCCCACCGGGTAATCAATTTGTCCCCCCATATTCATTCTCCACGGGTAACGGTTAATCGGAGAATATTCATGGATAATTCTTCAAATTAACAATTTAGCTTAAAATAATTTAATGATTAAAAAAATACTCGAAAAGAACTTCTAAATAACATATTATTTAATCAAGTTCATAAGACTTGATAAAGGATAATAATTATACTTAAAAGTATATCATAATCATATTCGTAAAAGCTAAAAAGTCAAGTTAAGTAGTTGTACACGCTATAAATTCACCAAATATTAAATAATTAAGTGATGAAGAGGAGTGAACGACTAAGCGCACTGAGCGGCAAATTCACATAACTGAGAAAGCTGTTTGAATTTTAGTGTTTTAAAATCTAACATATATATACCTAAGTTATATGGTAAATACTTGTATGAAAATATGGGTAAAATTACATTAGTACTAAATAAGCGGTTCGGGTAATGGGTCAGGTATTGCTAATACCAAAACCAAATCATTCCCCAATTTTTCATTTTGGTTATCCCCATTACCCACCCCATATCCAGTCAAACCAGTTAATAATCGTCAACTCCGGTTCAGTTCAGTTCGGATATTCACGGTTCGGTTCGAAATTGTCATCCCTACGATATATTATATGAGCATTGTTATTAACACCTCCAATACCTCTAAGTACAACCCCTTCATATATTACAAAAATATCATTATAAATTTTAACTTAAATGCCCTTATCTATTCTTCATTTTTTAAGTTAAAAAAATAAATATATGGTGTTCGGTAGGGGGCTGCCAAACACCATTAAAGGTGTTCATCAGGCCCCTACGAAATTTAAACACCAAATTGTAAAGAAATTGAAATATAACTAAAGTTTAACAATAATTTAACATGCAAATTGCAAAACAAGTGTTATTTAAACCTAAAATGCAGTGTGTGTGTGGGTGTGTGTTTTTAAAATGATTGATTTTAGAGAAAATGTTAGGAAGGGTAGAATTGAAAAATAAGGGGGTGTACTTAAATTTTTGAGGAGTTGAAAATATTTGAGGGGATGTTCTTAGTAAAGTAATATATTTTGAAGTTTTAAGAGTGTTAATAGCAATTCTCTTATTATATAAGTCACAGTTAAGATACTATTGATGTTGATACTGATCCAAAGTACCAACTCTGGTCCTTATTAAGAATTAACTTTGCATCTTTACTACATCAGTTGATGAGCATTCCTGCTAAGTGTATAAGTTCAAACCACCAACCGCGGAATCGAATAGAATCAAATTGATCGATTTGGTTCAGTTTTGGTCAGGTCGGTTCAGTATAAGTTTGAAAATTTTATGAACCGCGTGATTTGCAATTTTTGGTGCCGAACCAAACTATCATATTAATATATATATATATATATATTTGTAATTGTTAATTTGTATTTATTTCGAATTTGAAATTTGCAAAAGAAGTGAGAACATTAAACATTCTTGCTTTATTTTTGTTCTTTTGCTTTTAAAACCTTATTTCTTAATAGAGTAATGCTATGTGCACCTAAAGTGTGCACTAAATGTGCACCAAAAATTCTTGTTGGCATCTTTTGGTTGGTCTGAAGATTTTTAAGTGGTTGGACCGACAAATCATTTAACCAATCAAAAGATGCCAACTTGAATTTTGGTGCACATTTGGTGCACACTTTAGGTACACATAACACTATCAATATTACAAGCATTTATTTTATAGCATATTAATAATTAATAAAATTAATAATTTTTTATTTAAACCGCAAAATCAAACCAAATTGAGTGGTTCGGCTCGATTCGGCTCCGAGTTTTGAGCAATTCAGTTTGATTTGAAAAAGTGAAACCGATGGGAGGTGATTCGATGGTGATTCGATTGCGATTCTTAGCCTAAATCGAACCAAACTGAACCATTTACACGGCTAATTCCTGGATACTGCAAGTCTTGCTTCCACTTGTACACTCTCTTGCTTTCTTCTCATTACTTACGCTTAAAATCAGATCCACATCCACTTTCATCGTACTTCTTTTCTTTATACTTTTACTGGCATCATCCTTTCCTCACTCCAGATCCACCTTAGCCATAGTTGTTGAGGTAAATGACCCATCTGCTTTGGTTAGAAGAAGAGATGGCCTCGACTCTTGAGGTAAATTTCACCTTACTTTCTCGTTTCTTTCTGGAGAAAGAAGTTCGTAAATTTAAGCTGAAGTGACTAAATCAAATCAAAATTTAACATACTTTAGTTATATTTTTGGAAATAAAGTTTCATTCAGTAAAAACTACATTAAAAATACTATAAATTACAAATTTAATGACTTTTTAAACATAGATAAATTTATGTAAATCATCAATCAAATTTTAATTAAGTTGATAAAAAAAATCAAAAGTAAACTATTTGATTGGAATGGAGGAAGTGTTAGCAAACAGTGATTTTACTTTTAATGTTTCGAATTGCTTGCAGGAGAAGGTGAGAGTTAAGAGTTTGGAATGAAAATCTGATAGAGTTGACAGGTGTTTAGAAAAGTGACAAAACAAAGGAACGGTACTGAGGATAGTCCTTCCGAGTTTATAAGGGACAAGTTTGATTCCAGCAATTGTAGCCTTTAAAATAAACAAATACTCCCTCCATCCCTAAATTATTGTCTTCCTTTCCTTTTTCATCTATCCCTAAATAATTGTTTTGTTTGAAACTTTCCTTTTTAAAATATCACTTTTACTATTTTACCCTTACTTTTTCTTTCTACTTTAATTATAGGCCACATACACATAGGCATTAAAGGAAACAACACACTATTTCAATACTATTCCAATATTAGAGCCCGTTTGGTGTAGTGTTTTAAAAACGCAGCGTTTCTAAAACGCAGATTATTTAAAACGCAGCTTTTTTCTTTATAAATGCGTTTGGGATATTATGTCAAAACGCTACTTTTTATTCCCTACTGCATTTTAAAATCTGCGTTTTGGGAAAAAGCTAGGAATTTCAGCGTTTTAAAACGCAGCTGCGTTTTGAAAACGCAGCGTTTTCTACCGCAGCATTGAAACGCTAAGTTAAGGAATAAGCTGCGTTTTAACCCTGCGTTTTGGCCAAAACGCGCGAACAAACGGGCTCTTAATAATCAAATCAATTAAATTTTCTTAATCCGTGTGCCGGATCAACCCAAACAATAATTTAGGGACGGAGGGAGTAAATAAAAAAAAAAAGATATGATACCGCATTCCGGATCAACTTGCTTCGCAATTCTAAGTACCAACTAGATCTCCAAGTCATCTGCAAAAAGTAGATGAGATATGGGATCAACTAGCCTAGCATTTCTAATACAAGCTAGAGCTCCAAGTTGTTGGGCCTCAATAAGAGCCGCCGACAAAGCTTCCAAATAAAAGAGAACCCGAAAAGCAATAACGGGTCTTCTTGTTATAGTCCATCTTGAGGAACGAATCGACTTGTCGGGCTTCCGTTAACCAACACCAAGAGTGGGTCTTCTTGTTGTAGACTAGCTTGAGGAACGAATCGACTTGTCAGACTTCCGTTAACCAACACCGTATATGATATAGTAGTCACATGTTGCAAGCCAAGCGGTTAGAGCAAGAAAATGAGCCAGGAAATTGAATTGACATAATACATTAAGAAATCCCATCGTACGTGATCGGGTAACAGTTTAAAGTACTTTCCAGGTTTATGTGAGAGTAGTGTCAGACACTTTTGTATACATCTATTTTTCAATTGGAGTGTTCATTGATTTTATGGATTCCCTGATGCAGCGAGCGTGTGCAAGGAGGCCGTTCTCCGTTGATTCTAGGAATACCATAGAGACGACAATAGTAAGGCAAACCCTATTTTATTTCTCAAAATATCCAACCACCTTACAATAACAAAATAACCCTATTTATACTAGCAAAGACCACTACGAATAATAAAACTCCCAGAATAATACTTAACTAAAACAAATGACATAAAAACTGAAATTATAAAACATCTCTAAACCGAATGCGACTTTGCTTTATCAAGTGCAAGACGATCATGTTTTTCCAAGAATAAAAATGCAGCTTCGTCTCCATCATTCTCCCTAGCGTCGAAACGATTCGCCCTCGAATCGAAAACAACTTCGTCTCCGAAAGAATGTTCACCAAGAAAAGGAACCAAATGCTTGACATTGAAAACATCGGAGGTACGAAGATGGCTAGGTAGCCGCAAACGATAGGCATTGGGATTAATTTTCTCAACCACTTCGACAGGACCAATCTTACGGGAAGCCAACTTATCATACTCATGAGCCGGAAAGCGATCCTTCGTTAACACAGCCCACACAAAATCGCCAACCTCGAACTGGACATCCCTACGCTGAGCATCAGTAACATGTTTGTAGCGTGCGTTGGCAGCTTCACGACGCACGCGAGTGGCTTCATGAACATGGCACAAGTCCGCAAGCATGTCCACAGCACATTTGTCCCCCAAAGTCGCGGATGGAACAGGAAGGAAGTCCACTGGGCTGTGAGGAATGATGCCATAGACAATCTGAAATGGACACATCGTTGTACTTCTATTCACTGCAACATTGTGTACAAATTCAGCCTGGCTCAACTTAGTGTCCCAAGATTCAATATTATCACCGACCAAACAACGAAGTAAATTTCCCAAAGATCGATTGACGACCTCAGTTTGACCATCCGTTTGTGGGTGGTACACATTATTGAAGTTAAGGTCAATTTGAACCATACGCTAAAGAGTACGCCAGAAGTGGCTCAAAAAACTGGTATCACGAAACAATGGACAAAGGCAAACCATGCAATCGATAGACTTCCCGAAAAAACAACAGAGCAACAAGGACAGCATCCGCAGAGCGCCGACAAGGTATAAAATGTGTCATTTTGGAGAAACGGTCCACCACAACAAAAATGGAATCGTGTCCGCGTTGCGTACGCGGTAAACCCAAAACAAAATCCATAATAATGGCTGCCCACGGTTGAGATGGTACGGGCAAAGGTCGATATAAACCCGCGTTGGTTGCAGTACCCTTGGACACTTGGCACACACGACAACGAGAAACATACCGAGCAACATCACGCTTGAGCTTGGCCAAAAGAAACGCTGCAAAACTAACTCCACCAAGCGGTCATGGCCAACATGGTCTGCTTTGTGTACTTCAGCGACAATCTTGGCACGGAGGCTACAAGCCGAAACACATAAACGTACTTCCTTGAATAATAACCCATTGTTAATGGTATCATCCCTGCTCTCACCCGAACAAACGACAGTCAGATTTCAAGCCGAGGATGTGCATGAGTCGAGGTCGATACCCTTCAGGACTGAAGAAATGGTCAGAAGCATAGAGGTCACTGAAACTGTCAAAACCCGGCACCGCAATCCGCATATCGGAGAGCAAACATTGTTGTCGACTTAAAGCATCGGCCACTCAATTAGAAATCCCAGACTGGTGCTTAATCACGAATGTAAAGAGTTGTAAAAACGCAGACCACTTGGCATGGTAAGCAAATAAAAAATCTTGATTTTGTAGGTGTTTCAAAGCCTCATGGTCTGTGTACAAAACGAACTCGCGCTGAAACAAATAATGACGCCAATGCCGAATAGCTCGAACTACAGAATATAATTCCATATCATACGTACTGTAACGGGTATGTGGGCATGTCAACTTCTCGCTAAAATAAGCAACGGCGTGCCCACCTTGACTTAAAACTACACCAATTCCCACTTTAGAAGCATCACAAAACAGCTTAAAAAGGATTAGAAAAATCAGGCAGAACAAGGAGTGAAGCATTGGCGAGTTTGTGTTTAATTAATTGAAAGGCCTCATCAGCTGCGGGACTCCAAATAAAGGACTTGACATGCATCGAATCTGTGACTGGTGCCATAATAGAACTAAAATGTGGATGAAGCGCCTATAAGGATGCCAACCCATGCAAACTACGTGCCTCGAAAATAGATGTAGGGGTCGGCCAGACACGAATTGCAACAACCATAAGATCATCAAGACTAATCCCTTCACCCGAAATACGATAGCCCAAAATCAAAATAGAATCCGTTAAGAAGCTGCACTTGGCCAGAGCTACATAAAACTTTTCAGCACGGAGGATAAGGAGAACAGCCCGAAGGTGACTAAGATGTTCCGCCTCCGACTTGATATACACCAGTATGTCATCGAAACAAACGACATCACAAGAACCAATCAATGTCGGAGGGCCTGATTCATGACCCCGCATAAACGTGCTCAGAGCATTAGGCAAACCAAACAACATTACCAGCCATTCGAAAAGGCCTTCCCGAGTTTTAAAGGCTATTTTCCATTCATCGTCGGGTCGAATGTGAATTGGATGATACGCACTTTTCAAGTCCAGTTTACTGAAAATCACCACACCACTCAACTAATCTAATAAGTCATCAAGCCTTAGTATTGAAAAACGGTAACGAACAGTAATTTTTTATTTATCTCCCGGCTGTCAACACACATACGCCACTCATCATCCTTTTTTGGAATAAACAATGTTGGAACCGCACAGTGGCTTAAACTTTTATGAACCTGTCCCTTGCGTAATAATTCCTCAACCTGTCTACGAACCTCCATATGTTCGGCAGGGCTCATTTGATAATGCGGTCGATTAGGCAAAGGAGCTCCAGGAATTAAGTCAATCTGGTGTTGTATATCTCGCAATGGAGGATGACCCATATGTAGTTTAGAAGGAAATACATCTGCAAACTCATGAAGAAGGGGAGCGACTGCAAGCACAATATCAAGGGAACGTGTACTATCATAACCCAATAAAATGTCCACATAAGGAGAGTCAACCAGTTCATGCATAAAGGCTTGGCGAGACAAAAGCACTACCTGACCATCACGCCCAGGTGGCGGTGCCGAAGGTATCGATAGCAATAACACAAAGTTTCGACCGAAAAAATGGAAACTACAAGTGTTCTTATGACCATTGTGGAGTACCCCGCGATCAAATTGCCACGGGCGGCCCAACAACAAATGGCACACATCCATGGGCACAATATCACACCAAACAGTATCAATATATTTATCCCCAATTGAGAATTTCACCAAAACATGACGATCGACAATGACATTATTGCTGCATTGTAACCAGGCTAAACTATACGGGTGGGGATGAATCTTAGTGGGAAGTGCCAATTGTTCTACATCAGATTTTGCAATCACATTCTCCTAGGAACCAAAATCGGTTATAAACCGACATACCTTGCCATTGATAGTGTGCATGTGGATTCGAAGAGGGTGTGTCGCAGAATGTCGTCAGTGTCTAGGCGAGGGGTTAAGTAAGCACGATGAACAACTAAAGAGATGCCCACGTCGCCGGACAAAATTTCCTCCGAGGGGGCTGGTGGGTTGTCGTCATCAAATATAGGAGGCCTCGAATAGTCACCACCATCATCATCACCAATGAATAATCCACGAGCTCAACCCAATTTGGGGCACAGGGCTTGACGATGACCATACTCCCTACAAGAAAAACACTACCCGGGGTGAGAGAACCAGGAGTCACATTCTGGCAAAGAGTGCGAGCTGAGTGGTACGGGTTGACCACAAACCGCAGTAGTGCGGGTTTCAGTAGGTGTCGCTGACGGAGTAAGGCGTGCACCCGGAGCTAAAAAAGGTCCCGAAGGACATCGGAGAAACTGTTGTTCCAATAAAACATCCCGTTGATTAGCCTCAAAGACTATAGCCGGAGAAAATAAATTCAAGTCATCCTGAAAAAGGTAGCCGGTGACCCCCAACATAACGTGACACCACCTGGTCCGACGATTCGGATAAATCATTCCGGGCCAATAATTGATAAAATTCTTTCGTATACGTATCAACTGTACGAGTGCCCTACTTGAGATTCTGGAGTTTCTGATATAAGAGACGAGTGTAGTTATAAGGAAGAAACGTCAGCGTGTAGATGTTTAACAAACTTGCCCCAATTAACAACCTTCGCCTTACCCACATGTGCGCTGGTGGTTTTGAACTGCTGTTACCATGCGACTACCTTCCCTCGTAACCGAGTGCAGACCAACGGAACACGACGATCACACGGAACTTGTTTGAAGTCCAAGACTTCCTCCACTGCTAACAACCAATCTAACAACTCATCAGGCTCCAAGCCGCCGTGAAACTCAGACAAATCAAGCTTGAACTCTGTCTCCCAACGAAGCAGGGCATCCTCGTGCCATTCGTCACGACCTGCCAAAGGTGCAAAGGGGTTGTCAATGGTTGCTTCATAATCAGAGGAAAGGGGTGGGTCGGGGTTGCGCACTGGACGGCCACGACCAACGTTGGTTTGGGCAGCAAGCAAACCCAGGATTTCGCCTTGATGCAGTTGAACGTTGGCCACCTGTTGAGCCAATAATTCAATTTGCTGCTCAAGAGCATTGTCGGCATAAGCACGCTCCTTCCCATGATCACGGCGAGGCGGCATGGCCGAGGATCGGAGACTGGCAACTGGATGCCAACTGATGCAGCGAGCGTGTGAAAGGAGGTGGTTCTCCGTTGATTCTAGGATTACTGAAGAGACGACAATAGTAGGGTAAACCTTATTTTATTTCTCAAAATATCCAACCACCTTACACTAACAAAATAACCATATTTATACTACCACAAAGACAACTATGAATAATAAAACTCCCAGAATAATACTTTAACTAAAACAAATAACATAAAAGCCGAAATTATAAAACATCTCTAAACCGAACGCGACTTTGCTTTATCAAGTGCAAGACGATCATGTTTTTCAAAGAATAAAAACACAGCTTCGTCTCCATCATTCCCTCTCAAGTTTGGATTTGCCATTTTCCTCAAACTTGGTTAAAATTCTTCGGTATAGAAGATCCAGATTTTAACTTGAATAATAAGATGTGAAATATCTTCATTCTGGTACATATCTTAACGGTGTTACGTAACAGTATCACATGTTATGTAAACGAAATTGTTTCAGACATATACGACATTTTGTAAAGAAAATCATGCCAAAACTGGTCGTTAAGTTCCAAACCTTGAGTAACGGTCATTCTCGAGCCTAATGTGCATTCTTCAGACCGACGAGATCGGCAAAACGAACTAGGAAAGAATTGTCCGAACTTTTCAACCAACTTCCTACATCAACCTTGCCGAACTTCATCAATGGGGAGCGAGAGATAAAGATTCAGAGCACAAATGGGTTCGTCGAAAAGAACCACTTCAAAACTTGAACCATTAGGCCAGCACAAATCGCTTTAAAAATGAACCATTAGGCCTGCTTGTGTAGAGAGTCTACTATTCCAACATAAGGTCGGTTAGGCTGGGGGTGTAGCTCGGCACGGTGTTTCTTCATTATATGTTCACTTCAGTGGTAAATGTTAACACTAGTATACTTGTGATACTTTGACAAAGTGAGTTGTTAAATATTCTTGCATAAATCAAGGTTACCGGTAATTGTTGCATTCATACTCATAATTCATAACACATTATAATTAACTTGCTGGGCCTTGTTGACTCACCCTTTTTCTCATTGTCTCCTTTTAGATCATGATCGGGCAAGGAACGACGTCGAGTGAGATCAAAAAGTTAATGGGACTCGCGGGTAGAACTTTTGGGGTAGGTTGTGTTGTTATTAATGTGAGGTCATGGTTGTGTACGTATGTTGGAAAGGTTTTGTTGTTATGGTTGTGAAGAGTTATGTAAACTCTTCTTTTGGGTTATGTTGATTGTTAAATACTTTATAATTGTTAGTGTTATATATATATATATATATATATATATATATATATATATATATATATATATATATATATATATATATATATATGTATATGTATGTATATATGTATATGTATGTATATATGTATATGTATATGTACATCTATATGTGTATATATATATATATATATATATATATATATATATACATATAGATATACATATACATAGATATACATATATATATATCTATGTATATCTATGTATATATGTATATATATGTATATATGTATATATATATATATATATTTTGGGTTGTAATATCCTTAATTATGAGCAGCTATGTTATGTTAATGTTCATTATCTTCCGCTATTGTTATTAGACTAGATTTTGTGCCCGTGCCTATGGCATGGTGACAGTAGGGATCCGATTATTATATACTCGAAGTTTTCTAAGGGGTGAGTAAGACTTAATGACACAAAAATAATAATGAATTATAATTCATTTATTTCGTAACAAAACCAATAGTGAAATATTAATTCATTTATTTTGTAAGAAAACCAATAATGAAATATTAAAATTGAAAAAATAATAATAATTTTAAATGTGCCAATCTCTAGTTATTAATCAAAACATCATCGTAAATCTTTCCAAGCAAGTCACGCATTTTTCCAATCAGCTTGTTCATAGCCTTGCGCAGCTTGATCTTATCGGACTTATTTGCATGGAGTTCTCTGTCCATGTCCTCGCATTCCCACATATTTTCTCTAATGAATTCAGTGAAGCCAATGGTTCTTTTCTGAAGCTCATCCCGAGTCAATTCTAATTCCCATTCTAACTGGTTCACCCTTTCATCAACTTGTAGGAGAATGTCCTGATCGTTAGCAATATGCATATCATCATCATTTCCTACTTCGTTATTCTCTTCGTCATCAGAATGTTCGTGAGGATTCTCTTCGGGATCCTCCTCAGGATTCCCCTATTTCCTCTACAGGGTCGGCAACGATAGGGTCTTCAACATGACCGTACTCTCCATCCTCCATTCTATAGATAATCAAAAGATACGTAAGTCCCAAGGTGATAATCTATAAATAAAATTCACTTGGTCATTAAGAAAAAAAAAACATAGTAGGTTTATAAAATAATTCTAATTGAGGTTTTTTTAGAAAACTATTTAAAAGCATACCTTCTGGTTTAAGGACTTTTGTCATAGGATGATTAACTCAACAAACACACACACACACACACACACACACACACACACTCACACACACACACCCCCACCCCTAACCCCCTCCAAAAAATAATAATAATTTATTAGTAAGAGGATAAAAGATTTAGTACCAATCCCGTGATTTTTAAGGCCTTCTAACGCTTCCAAAAAAATCCAATTTTTAATTTTTAATTTTCATTAACACACCCCAACCCCTTACACTACTAACCCCCAAAAAATAATAATAATTTACTATGAAGAGTGTAATATTATGGAGTCAAATGTAATTTTCTAAATAAGAAATATGAAATGTAGCAACATTATACCCCCAAAAAAAAATTTCTGTGATTTTTAAGGCCTTCTAACGACTTCCCAAAAAATCTAATTTTTAATTTTTAATTTTCATTAACACACCCCAACCCCTTACAATGACCACACACACCCCCAACCCCTTGCACCCCTAACCCCCAAAAATAATAATAATAATAATAATAATTTATTAGTGAGAGGATAAAAGATTTAGTACCAATCCTGTAATTTTTAAGGCCTTCTAACAACTTCCAAAAAAAAAATCCAATTTTTAATTTTTAATTTTCATTAACACACCCCAACCCCTTACACTACTAACCCCCAAAATAATAATAATAATAATAATAATAATAATAATAATAATAATAATAATAATAATAATAATAATAATAATAATTTACTATGAAGAGTGTAATATTATGGAGTCAAATGTAATTTTCTAAATAAGAAATATGAAATGTAGCAACATTATACCCCCAAAAAAAATTCGTGATTTTTAAGGCCTTCTAACAACTTCCCAAAAAATCAAATTTTTAATTTTCATTAACACACCCCAACCCCTTACACTACTAAGTACTAACCCCCCAAAAATAATAATAATAATAATTTACTATGAAGAGTGTAATATTAGGGAGTCAAATGTAATTTTCTAAATAAGAAATATGAAATGTAGCAACATTATACCCGCCCCAAAAAAAATTGTGATTTTTAAGACCTTCTAACGACTTCCAAAAAAACATCCAATTTTTAATTTTTAATTTTCATTAACACACCCCAACCCCTTACACTACTAACCCCCAAAATAATAATAATAATAATAATTTACTATGAAAAGTGTAATATTAGGGAGTCAAATGTAATTTTCTAAATAAGAAATATGAAATGTAGCAACATTATACCCGAAATACGATAAGGAGAACAGCCCGAAGGTGACTAGAGCTACATAAAACTTTTCAGCACGGAGGATAAGGAGAACAGCCCGAAGGTGACTAAGATGTTCCACCTCCGACTTGATATACACCAGTATGTCATCGAAACAAACGACATCACAAGAACCAATCAACGGTCGGAGGGCCTGATTCACGACCCCGCATAAACGTGCTCAGAGCATTAGACAAACCAAACGACATTACCAGCCATTCGAAAAGGCCTTCCCGAGTTTTAAAGGCTATTTTCCATTCATCGCCGGGTCGAATGCGAATTAGATGATACGCACTTTTCAAGTCCAGTTTACTGAAAATCACCACACCACTCAACTAATCTAATAAGTCATCAAGCCTTAGTATTGAAAAACAGTAACGAACAGTAATTTTTTATTTATCTCCCGGCTGTCAACTGACATACGCCACTCATCATCCTTTTTTGGAATAAACAATGTTGGAACCGCACAGTGGCTTAAACTTTTATGAACCTGTCCCTTGCGTAATAATTCCTCAACCTGTCTACGAACCTTCGTATGTTCGGCAGGGCTCATTTGATAATGCGGTCGATTAGGCCTTGAGCTCCAGGAATTAAGTCAATCTGGTGTTGTATATCTCGCAATGGAGGATGACCCGTAGGTAGTTTAGAAGGAAATACATCTGCAAACTCATGAAGAAGGGGAGCGACTGCAAGCACAATATCAAGGGAACGTGTACTGTCATAACCCAATAAAATGACCACATAAGGAGAGTCAACCAGTTCACGCATAAAGGCTTGGCGAGACAAAAGCACTACCTGACCATCGCGCCCAGGTGGCGGTGCCGAAGGTATCGATAGCAATAACACAAAGTTTCGACCGAAAAAATGGAAACTACAAGTGTTCTTACGACCATTGTGGAGTACCCCGCGATCAAATTGCCACGGGCGGCCCAACAACAAATGGCACACATCCATGGGCACAATATCACACCAAATAGTATCAATATATTTATCCCCAATTGAGAATTTCACCAAAACATGACGATCGACAATGACATTATTGCTGCATTGTAACCAGGCTAAACTATACGAGTGGGGATGAATCTCAGTGGGAAGTGCCAATTGTTCTACAGCAGATTTTGCAATCACATTCTCCCAGGAACCAAAATCAGTTATAAACCGACATACCTTGCCATTGATAGTGTGCATGTGGATTCGAAGAGGGTGTGTCGCAGAATGTCGTCAGTGTCTAGGCGAGGGGTTAAGTAAGCACGATGAACAACTAAAGAGATGCCCACGTCGCCGAACAAAATTTCCTCCGAAGGGGCTGGTGGGCTGTCGTCATCAAATATAGGAGGCCTCGAATAGTCACCACCATCATCATCACCGATGAATAATCCACGAGCTCAACACAATTTGGGGCACAGGGCTTGATGATGACCATACTCCCTACAAGAAAAACACTGCTCGGGGTGAGAGAACCCAGGAGTCACATTCTGGCTAAAAGTGCGAGCTGAGTGGTACAGGTTGACCACGAACCGCAGTAGGGCGGTTTTCAGTAGGTGTCGCTGACGGAGTAAGGCGTGCACCCGAAGCTGAAAAAGGTCCCGAAGGACGTCGGAGAAACTGTTGTTCCAATAAAACATCCCGTTGATTAGCCTCAAAGACTGTAGCCGGAGAAAATAAATTCAAGTCATCCTGAAAAAGGTAGCCGGTGACCCCCAACATAACATGACACCACCTGGTCCAACGATTCGGATAAATCATTCCGGGCCAATAATTGATAAAATTCTTTCGTATACGTATCAACTGTACGAGTGCCCTACTTGAGATTCTGGAGTTTCTGATATAAGAGACGAGTGTAGTTATAAGGAAGAAACTCAGCGCGCTGATGTTTAACAAACTTGCCCTAATTAGCAACCTTCGCCTTACCCACATGTGCGCTAGTGGCTTTGAACTGCTGCTACCATGCGGCTACCCTCCCTCGCAACCGAGTGCAGACCAACGGAACACGACGATCACACGGAACTTGTTTGAAGTCCAAGACTTCCTCCACTGCTAACAACCAATCTAACAACTCATCAGGCTCCAAGCCGCCGTGAAACTCAGACAAATCAAGCTTGAACTCTGTCTCCCAACGAAGCAGGGCATCCTCGTGCCGTTCGTCACGACTTGCCAAAGGTGCAAAGGGGTTGTCAATGGTTGCTTCATAATCAGAGGAAAGGGGTGGGTCGGGGTTGCGCACTGGACGGCCACGACCAACATTGGTTTGGGCAGCAAGCAAACCCAGGATTTCGCCTTGCTGCAGTTGAACGTTGGCCACCTGTTAAGCCAATAATTCAATCTGCTACTCAAGAGCATTGTCGGCATAAGCACGCTCCTTCCCATGATCACGGTGAGGCGGCATGGCCGAGGATCAGAGACTGGCAACTGGATGATGCCAACTGATGCAGCGAGCGTGTGCAAGGAGGTGGTTCTCCGTTGATTCTAGGATTACTGAAGAGACGACAATAGTAGGGTAAACCTTATTTTATTTCTCAAAATATCCAACCACCTTACAATAACAAAATAACCCTATTTATACTACCAAAGACAACTATGAATAATAAAACTCCCAGAATAATACTTCAACTAAAACAAATAACATAAAAGCCGAAATTATAAAACGTCTCTAAACCGAACGCAACTTTGCTTTATCAAGTGCAAGACGATCATGTTTTTCAAAGAATAAAAACACAGGTTCGTCTCCATCATTCCCTCTCAAGTTTGGATTTGCCATTTTCCTCAAACTTGGTTAAAATTCTTCGGTATAGAAGATCTGGATTTTAACTTGAATAATAATTTGTGAAATATCTTCATTTTGGTACATATCTTAACGGTGTTACGTAAGAGTATCACATGTTATGTAAACGATATTGTTTCAGACATATACGACATTTTGTAAAGAAAATCATGCCAAAACTGGCCATTAAGTTCCAAACCTTGAGTAACGGTCATTCTCGAGCCTAATGTGCATTCTTCAGACCTGGACAGATCTGGCAAAACGAACTAGGAAAGAATTGTCCGAACTTTTCAACCAACTTCCTACATCAACCTTGCCGAACTTCATCAATGGGGAGCGAGAGATAAAGATTCAGAGCACAAATGGGTTCGTCGAAAAGAACCACACTTCAAAACATGAACCATTAGGCCAGCACAAATCGCTTTAAAAATGAACCATTAGGCCTGCTTGTGTAGAGAGTATACTATTCCAACATAAGGCTAAAAGGATGAGAAGAGTAAGAAAACAATTGGAAATCTTATAAACCAATTGTTTTATTCATCTTATATATATGTTCAAAGAATTCACACATAGAAAATCTGTCCAACATTCAAGAGACTCTCATGAGGAACGTTAAAGATCACACTATTCTCCCTGCATATCTTCCTCAGGAATGCATATATGTAATCAATGGCTATCTTTTTAAAGAAGGTTGCATCCCTTCTTGCCCTCACTACTGTGTTCCCAAGTATATGCACCACCCCAGCATCTCTACAGCTTGTCAAAAATTCTATCTCATCAACCTCTGTTTGACTGCTTGCCTGCCCTGATGACGTAACAGTATTGTTAGCATTCAGTGGGGATTTAGCAGGAACTATCGAGTCTACCGTTGACACCGTGAGGTCGATAATTGAGGAGAATGTGTTGTTGTTTGTACTGTTCTGGTTGTTGTTCTCTCTTAACAGAAAGTCTCTTGACCGCTGAGTTTGCTGGCCGTATAAGCTATACTCGTCGGAGTCGGAACATCCTTCCATCATTGACTCGAGTCTTACAAACAAGAAGAGGTTGTCGAAGAGCTTTTTCTCAAACTCGTCATCTTTCTTGTGGAGGTCTTTATAGCCATATCTCGCAACGCAACGGAACATGTGGAAATTCTTTGGCCCAATCCGTTTAACGAGGAACCTCTCATCATCTGGGACAGTGTAAACTGGAAGGTACTTCACACAGACAAAAACAACGACGGAATGAATGGCTGGTAGGTTTGTAATGAAATGAGAAAAAATGTGTGGGACCCCACTAGCTAGCTCTGTGTAGACAAGTCCTATCCCGGGGACACGGACAAGTCCCAAACTTGGACCAAGACCAAGAATCCATGCCATAGAGACCTTACTGTGCATCTCAAATTCATACCGTTTAATTGTACCGTAATGCCAAACATACATGGTGACAAGAAAGGCTGCTGATATCACAAGTGGGACCCAGCCACCCTGATCGATCTTGAAAAGTACAGCCGAAAAGTAAGTAAACTCCACAAGCAGAGATAGTCCAGTGAAGATTAGGACAAGAATCCAATGGCAGCGCCAGACCAGTAACATTATCAATGTCATAAGAAGTGTGGTTGCCAGCATGACTATAACAACCGCCGTCCCTGTCAAAGCATGACATATGATGAGAGAAACTTCACGCCAGCAAAGAAGATTTCACCCAGATAATTGCATGAAAAGTACATGTTATAGCATGGTGCACTTTATGAAAAAGATCAAAGGATTTAATGCATGACCCAACAAAAAGTTCTAGCAGTGTCTATTTGAGCATACTAAATGATATTCAATGTTTACAGCATGTTTTTTTTTACTGTTGATCAAGACACCCACGCCTATTACTTGCTCAAATGTGATAGCAATGCATGCACCTTTGCTTTAATGCTATGTTAAGACTAAGTAACCGTCTCTCAACACCAGAAGTCTCAAATTGAGGTGCTACCTCTCAACACCTTGGGTGACCTGTATGGAGGACTTGGTATCTTGTTGATATGGTGATGATAGTTTGGGTGGTTAAGCACTGTAACCGTCTTCAGTAAGGAAAAGTGAGACTGGGGCATTATAGCTCCCTAGATTCCACACATACTCAGCGAAACCCAGATTTACAAACTATAAAACGAGACGAATATATATTTCTTCTATTATGTACTTATTTTAAAATTAAAATAAAATTTAAGCAACAAATCACATGACACTAATGATATAAGCTTCAACTGCTTCATGTTTAGCATATCATACATCAGATATACAAGGGGAATGAAACCAATTATATTTGTAAGAACTTTGTCATTTATGAATTCAACGCCAAGATTCTTCTAATGGTAGACACCATACTAGGGCAATACACCAACATGTTAAAGGTTCTTGAGAATATATTTACGTGCATATAGCCGTAGACAGTATGTCCATGCATAAATATATCATTTGGTATCAACCCAGGTCGATATATTCAGATATTATGATCAGTACTAACATACTGTCCTCCTACCAAACCTTATTTGGACCTTGCGACAAAATTAGTTCTCCCCATAACCTATAAGTCATACCTAATGTCCAAGGCTTATTCCCCACTGTAGCAATCTATCATAAGACTTGCCCACACAGAGACTGTCCAAGAAATTTTTGTGTCTTGTCCATGAGTTCTGAGATGTTTTTAACACGGGAATGGCCCCTTAAAGAGTACTCAAGCTTCTCTGGCCCTACTAGATCGTGAGGGAATTGCAGCAAAAAAAACATAAATAAGATAGATATATAGAAGTGTGATTGCCAGCCAAAATAAATAAATAAATAGTGTGCAATGTCAGCTTGAACTAAGAAACTCCAAAATACCCGTAAGCAGTGGCCAGTGGGCCAGTGGTAGAGCACAGGATTCACACAGTACGAGGTCCCATGTTCAAACTCTTCCCACTCCCCCTTAGGACAAAAACCGAAGAGGGAGAGAGAGAGACAACAATTTCAATTTGTTGCTTCTAGTAGCTGAACCTACATATCATGGCTCATGTTTCATGTTCCTTCTACAGGATTCAATGGAGAAGTAAGAGAGAAGACCAAACCTCTTTTTCAAGGTAAGTACATCACTTGATAACTACTTTTCCTGCTTTTCTTTAGTTCAGAAAGGAGGAAAATTGTCTGTATATCCCCAAATCTGTGGATAGATGGTTATTATACTTTATAACACTTGGAGAATTGTTTTACCCCAACGTAGTCAAAACAGATACATATATAGATATGCTGTTGTAACAAGGGACTGAAACATAGACGTAGCAAATTGCCTTTTTTTTTTTTTTGATAAGTAAATATTTCAATAAAAAAGCGCCAAAAAAGGTGGCACATCCTGTGTACACTAGAAGTATAGAAAGCTAAAAAAGAACGGCTCGTTAAGTACTATTCACAGCCTCAACAAAAGAAATATATGGATTAATGATATTCACATCTTGCTTCCCAGACCCTATACACCAAAACAATAACATACTGATTAGAGAATTCTTCAAATGCTGAATGGGTCTTTCCTCGTTGTTGAATATCCTGCGATTTCTTTCCTTCCAAATGATCCAAAATACTCCCAAAGGAATTGCATCCCACAGCTTTTTCCTCCTCCTGCATTTGTAAAGTGACCAGCTCAGTAGTAATTCTTTCACGGATCTTGGCATGGCCCAAGAAAGACTTAACAATCCTAACACCAAGTTCCACAGTTCTGCCGCTACTCGCAGTGTATCAACAAATGATTAACACTCTCATCGTCCTTTTTACACAGAAAACACCAATTTACATAAATTTTCCTGCGTCTCCTCAAATTATCACCAGTTAGAATGGCCTCAGTCGCAACCTCCCACGCAAAAAAAGCCACTCTACAAGGGGCTAAAGATCTCCATACTGTCTTCCAAGGAAAAATCAGCTTGTCTCTACGGGCTAGAAACACATAATAAGATTTAACCGAGAATTTTTCGCTCTTCACACCATTCCAGATCACTCGGTCCTCACAAGAGGCTGACTGCTGAGAGTACAATTTGCCCAAGAACCGAAGAAAATACTCCATCTCCCAGTCGTGCAAGTTTCTACGAAAAATTGAATTCCAAGATATCCTATCCTCCTCGATCAACAAGACAGAGCTGACAAGAGACTCCTTATCCACCACTATATTAAACAGATTGGGAAAAGAACTCCCTAAAGTTGTGTCACCACACCACCTATCCAACCAAAATCTCACCTTAGAGCCGTTCCCAATTTCGAAAGAAATATGCCTCTCAAAGATGTCCATCCTTTACGAATGCCTTTCCACACCCCCACCCCATGAGATAAAGAAATCGCATTTGGAAACCATAGGTGGTCCCCTCCACCGTATTTGCCAATCACCACTTTCCTCCAAAACGCATTCCTAACAGTCAAATACCTCCATAGCCATTTCCCCAACAAGGCTTCATTAAACATCTTAAATCTTTAATGCCTAACCCACCATTTTGCACAGTGTCGCAAACCCTGTCCCACTTAACCAAGTGATATTTGTGCTCCTTCGAATTGCCTTCCCATAAAAAATCTCTCTCCAACTTTTCAAGCCTAGACCGCACTGAAGCCGGTAACAGGAATAGTGACATGAAATAAGTAGGCAGACTTGACAAAGTATTCTTGACTAAAACAAGTCTCCCCCCTTTTGATAAAAGTTGCTTTTTCCAACCTGCCAATCTTCTCTCAAATCTCTCGATTACCGGGTTCCACATAGCTTTGCTTTTAAAAGGCGCTCCAAGAGGAAGACCGAGATACGAAGCTGGGAGACTAGTAACCTTGCCACCAAAGAAAGATGTCAAAGAAATCGATATTCTCCACCTCACCTACTGGAATGATCTCACACTTTGAAATATTGATCCTAGGCCCCGAGACCGCCTGGAAGAACATCAGAATTTGGCGTAAATAGCCCAGCTCGGAAATTTCTGCTCCACAAAACACAAGGGTATCATCCGCAAATAAAAGATGAGACAACGCAACCTCCAAGTCCCTATCCCTCCCCACCGTGAAGCCTCGAATGAATCCTCCGACAACTGCTGCATCCATCAACCTACTTAGGGCCTCCACAACAAGGATAAACAGGAAAGGAGACAAAGGATCACCTTGACGCAAACCCCTCGAACTAGCAAAGAAACCCGCGGGCTCACCATTCACCAAAACAGAGAACCTCACTATAGATATACAAAAAATAATCCATTTTCTCCGCTTGTGCCCAAAACACATCCTCTCTATCATATACATCAAGAAATCCCAATTAATATGATCATATGCCTTTTCGATGTCCAATTTGCATAAGCTCCACTCTTAATTCTGGCATCGACCGCTTCATTTGCTATAAACGAGGCATCCCGAATTTGACATTCCCCTACGAAAGCATGCTGAGACTCAGAAATGATCTTGCCTATTACTTTCCTCAACCGCCAAGACAAAACTTATGCAATAATCTTATAAACACTACCGATCAAGCTAATTGGCCCAAAATCCTTTAGGTCACTAGCACCATTTTTTGGTATAGCATGAATGAGGAAAGTTTTTTCAAAAGCAAGGCTAAGAATGACGCGTTGAAGCTTTTCTCAAACCACGAATTGGCATGTAAAAATGGAAAACCTCCATAATATCCTCTTTAATCACCTCCCAACATTGCTTGAAAAACGCCATGGAAAAGCCATCGGGTCCTGGAACTTTATCACCCTTCATATTCCATAAAGCTGACAACACTTCCTCCTCTGAAAAGGGTTGCTCCAACATTGTCCTATCCTCCTGATCAAGAATGTTAAAGGATGCTCCATCTAAATTAGGACGCCAATCCCCTCTCTCAAAATAGAGAGGTTGATAGAAACCCACAATACCCTCTCGAATAGCATCCTTATCTTCCAATAGAACTCCATCCACCGCAATCTTCCCAATCTGATTTGTAATCCTATGAGCATTTGCCATTTTATGAAAAAACTTGGTGTTTCTATCGAACTCCTTTAGCCATTGAACCTGGATTTTTGTTTCCAACTAATTTCTTCTTTTAGCAAAAGACTCTCCAAATCCTTCTTTACTTCCCCCCTAAGCATTTCCTCCTCACTATTCAACACTCCACAACCTGCCTTTTCATCCAATTCACGAACCTTTTCTAAAGCCACATGTGGCTCAAGGAACCGGGCTTTGTGGAATGGGTTCAAGATAAGTGGTCGTCATATGGCCCGACAACATTTTTATGTGGTCTCCAAATTGCCAATTAAGTGATAAGAAAATCTGGAAACAGCCGAGACAGAAAGTGAACACATTTTTATGTGGTCTGGTTCACAAGCAACAGGCTAGGGCAATAAGAATCCAGTTATTAATGAGGACTATAACAACTATGACGAAACTTCTCCCACTGCCACTCCCAACACCCCCCACCCCCCAGAGGTGCAAGATCAGATACTCCAGCTTAAGCCTAAATGAACCCAGTCACATTTGATGTAGGAAAGAACACACGCCATGTAGTTCACCATCGGACCCCGGTAGTAAGTCAGAGCCTTGAACCATTTGCTCAGAGAGATCATATGCTTTATGGACCAAGGCTTGTTAGAAACAAGCGGGCGGTATAAGTCACGGGAATAAGGTGCAGTTGGGGTGCAACAAGGACATCTATGCACATGGATTAGTGAGTGTCTAAATTGACACAAATAGCAGCACAAGGATGCCCCAATGCACAAGGCTCCTGCATCTGGGAAGGGTCTACTCTATACAGCCTTATCCCACAAGCATAATTCCCAAAAGCAGACTTTTCATGACAATTAGCAGCATATATAAATGAAGTAAGCATGGATACTGCCGAAACCAATTGATAAGCATATGCTTCTAGATAAAAGTAGAAGAAGATGGCTTATATAAAAGTAGACTAATGTAATGCAGGATGCACTCACCATAAGCATTGCCAATTTGGTTTTGATTTTTGAATCCAGCAGTCACAGCAATGCAAAGAATCATAAGGATCCAATTAATATCTGGAATATAGATTTGCCCAAGGAACTTCTTTGATGTATGAACAACCTTAACTCTGGGAAAACAGCCAAGTGCATTCGCCTGCTTGATTATTGAAAAAGTCGCAGATATGGTGGCCTGACTTGCAACAATAGCAGCTAAAGTTGCAACAATAAACATTGGCCAGTACAATTTATCTGCAAAATTAAGCAATTACCTCCATTAAATGTACCATACTATTGAACCCCATATATGTCAGTATTAAGTGCGTCAATAACTATTTCAATATGACTTCCACATTTTGTCTAGGTCAGTTATAAACAGCCTATCTATAAATGTTTATGCACGGACTTTTTCCCTCTCTGATGACCAATTTGAAAAACGAAAGACTTGATCTTCACATTAGAGTTTAAGGTACTTCAAGGAGAGAGTTTAGCCTACAACAAGGGATCATCATTCTAGATATGAACTTTTAAAACCCAACAATTTAGAAAGGAGACCAGAATACTAGAATTAAGTGGTGGAGTTTAAGGTGAGAGATTAGAATTGTTAAAAGAGAAAATAACAAGCAACATGAAGTTTTGATGCAAAACAAAATACATAAACTAGTCATACAAGCGCACAAAGGAGGGGGAGAAGAGAGAAGAATAGTGTGTTATCCACAAAAGATTTTTTTTGGTAAGTCTTATTTTTATAATATTAAGATATTATATTATTTTTATTAGTATGTGTTTGGGTTAATTTGGTACATTGGGCCTATTTGGAGTTAGATTTCATGAATTGTGTTTGGTTTGAGTTGGGCTTGGCCCAATGTTAAAAAGGGGGAAGGAGCTATTATTGTACTAAACAATCTAACTATGTTAGTCAGTTCATTAAGAAGTCAAGTGGGTTGTGTTTTTTTTTTTTAATTTGAATTGAGAGACTTTGAGGGCTAGAAGATATATATATATATATAGAGAGAGAGAGAGAGAAAGAATTATTAGAAGACTTTTGAGAAAGAAAAAAAAATAGTTGTTTAGAGAGAGACACACACAACAGCTGGAGAGAGAAGTTTTGAGTGGTGAAGCTAGTACCGACAGAAAGAAAAATCAGGTAATTGATCTCTGCTACTCTCTTCTTGAATTAACTTGTATTGTTTTGTTGCTCTATTGGAGCATGTAATGGGTATTGATTTGGAAGAGAGAGGGTTGACGGTGATAGAAGGAGAGAGAAATCGAGAAAGAAAAGAAATAGTGAGAGAGAGAGAGAGAGAGAGAGAGAGAGAGAGAAAGTATGTTTGTGTGTGATGTTGATTTCAAGAGAGAAAAAAAAAGGAAAGAAATAAGGGAGAGGAGAGAGAGGGGGCGGCACGTGAGCGGGTGGGAGAGAGGGTGAGGGGACATGAGTGGTAGGTGTGTGTGTTGGTGCGTGAAGAGTGTGCATGTGTCAGTGTGTGTGTGTGTGTGTGTGTGTGCGTGTGTCGTATGCATGTGTGTGCGAGTGGCAGCGTGTGTCTGTGTGTGGCGCGCATGTGTATGTGGGTCTCTGTGTGGGTTTATTGTGAGCATACCTGTTTGGGTGTGAGTTGGGTAAAATCAGACTAGGAGTTGGTACAGGAGGTAGGAATTGGTATTATTTGTACCGTATTGTTTCGTATTCTCTGTACTGTATCAAACTAGTAATATATTTTTACCATGTTAAATTTAGTGGTATGATTTGAAATAATAAATTTGTATATTTTTCTTAAGGGAATTTAATTAAAATAGTATTTGACTTTGAGTAAAGCTTATAATATTATTAGGGCCGTATTTTATCAAGTAAAGTTATAGTTAGTGACTAGTATGTTACGTTTTGAATTTAGACTCAGGCAAGCGTGTGTAGCACAGTAGCAGCCTTTATTCGCATACGAGTTTTATTCCTTCGCTAACGTTATCAGGTAAGAGATTTTACCTCGTTTAGGTTATTTGAATTCCTTTGTATTAAATGGTTAGGCATCCGTTAATTCTTTGAAATTAGATTCCCTTGAAACGTTGCACCAACTTTGTGTTGGAAGTTGTTTTCAATTCCATCGTACCAATTTTGTTCTCTCTTAATTATGATTCCCTTGGTAAATCTCACGTAGTTGCTTTGGTCCCACATGAGATACCATTTTGCTATTTAAATTTGATTATCATGTGTACCTTTTGTTAAATCATTGGGTCATTTTGAAATATAACTGTCTGGGGTAATGTGACACTTTCTTTTAAGGCAACTTTACACAACTGGCATTTGGTGGAGTTATCCGGATATACCACTTTGCATTGGTACTCTTCGGTGTTTTAGATTTTGGGCTCTTCGGGGCCAATGTTTAACTAGGTAGTAAGACTACTGACCATAGTGTCTGTGGGTGGTTTGTTGTCTCCAACAGTGGGTGACAATTAGACTACTCGAGTTTGTTATTTGTATCCTTATCTTTCTTTTGAAATTTTGAGTAATTATTTGATTTTGTGAACTAAAATAACTGTTTCTTTGACATTCGATCATTTGGCATTTTTCTGGTCAACTCCTCCTTAGAAACCGGAGGGGTTGTATATGAACACATTGAGCATTGTTCCCCCACTTTATCAAATACTCTTCCTTTCCAGGTCGCAGGTAGAAAATGAACTATGACTTGGGAGAACGTTGTTTAGCGACAAGCCTGAGTTTTTTAGACCTTAATTAGTTTTTAATTCTTGTGCTAGACGATTTGGTTATTTATTATTCTTTTTATGAGCGAATAAGTTGTCAAACATTTGGGGAATTTACTTTGAGGTTGTAATTCAGCTTTAACTATGGGTTATTGATTTTCATTTGTTGCAGATATTAGATATTGCAGTTGGTTCTTGAATTTATGATTGGATGACGTGGCTGCAGTTGGGACCGCGGTCAGGAGCAGGTTCGGCCCATTTGGGGCGTTACAAATAGAGTAAGAAGAATGCGACCCTTGCAAAGGATCAAGCGCCCCAAGGCCACATCAGCAAAAGCCTCAACTCAAATATTATTCACTATTCAAATTAAATGATGGGGATTACCGGTGATAATTTATAAGAGGAAAATTTTCTTACTACACTAAGACTAGGACTAGCTACTAATTTAACAAATACCATGTGGATCCTAAAAATAGTATTAAATAGGATAACTCTAATCCTACTTGGATATTGACCCCTATACCGTCAAAGCAGGAGTAGGAGTGCGTAAAGTGGAAGCAGGCTTAATCACCAGTTGGGAGTGATATATCCCCTGAAAGAGAGAAAGTATGACTTGTTCAATGTGGCGGAGGGATGGAAATCAAAAGAAAGTGTCATAAGATCGGTCCTAAATCCTTTAGAATCCTAACATGTCTAAAAAGGCCAACTAAAAACTATATCAGACACAGGAACCTTATACAAGATCAACTGCTTGCCTAACCTCCTCCTCCTCTTAAGAGAAAGGGTTCTTAACAAATGCACCTTCCACTCAATACACTACACTAATCCAGACCCTCAATCATAGGAATAATTAACCAACGACTCATCTGAGAAGGACTTATATGTGCTATCAACAAACGTTCTAACATTCAATCTCCTTACTTTTCCTTCCTAGCATTAAAGATTGCAGATTTCTTGTCCACCAATTTGAATATTCTCTCACCCTTCTTCGAATAGGTACATCTCAAAATACACACACACACATATCTATATATGCAAAGACAAAATAAAAAATAAAAAGACTACATTTATACATCTATCTATATATATATATACATCTATATATATATATATATATATATATATATATATATATAGAGAGAGAGAGAGAGAGAGAGAGTTTATTTCATGTTTGACTTGGTTTATTTTGGGTTCCCAAACAGACATCCATACCAACAACAAAGAAATTCCTTTCAACTCCAGGAGTCCCATATGTACCACCATTAACTCCAGTCACTATGTTTGGCTTCATATAAGTAAGATAGTAAAAGAGAATATCAGAATGAACCTGGAATAGAACGGTAAAATGCATCAATCACGTGCTCCTTGTTTTTCATGAGGTAGGCAGCTTGTCCAGAATAGGCTAGAAGGAGACACGGAAACACAATAACAGTAAACGCAAGTTGTATAGCCGAAACTGGATAATGGGCAAGGTCAGCAAAAAGCGCCTCAGTCCCTGCAATTTTTAGTAAGGCCATCAATGCCATGTCACCAGTGTATATGTGACTTGATAAATATAAAAGGATCTTTCGACAGTGACACATATGTCAAGTGTCAATAGAAATATAGGGTGCTCGATACCTAATCTTAAACGAACAACACAAACTGATACCATACACTTCAAACTAAGTATATATCTAACCTTTCCAAGTATGGATAAATTTACCCCAAATTAGATTTTTTAACTGATACAAATAAATATAAGTAATTGGAAAAAGTAAGGTTTTGGTAAGTCAATGCTATAGCATAGTTAATTTCATATGTATGTATATATATATATATATATATATATAATATATATATATATATATGAGAGAGTAAATTTTAAAAATACTGCAACTTGAGAATAAATTTTTTTTTTTTGATAAGTAAGAGTAAATAAAGAAAAGCGCCAATGCAGGTGGCGCGTCCTATGTACACAGGGAGTATACAAACAAGCGAGCCCAATTAAATAGAAATACTATCCACAAAATCTACGAATGGGTTCATGCCCGACTGAATCGACTCGCTACACCAAAAGAATAGAGTCCGAAAATTAAAACCTTTAACCCATTTACATTCCTCTCTACATTCTCGAACGCCCAATCATTCCTTTCCTTCCAAATGGTCCACACTACAGCCAAAGGAGCAGCATCCCAAAAACTACTTCTCGTCCTTTTGTACAACGACCAGCTAAGGAGAAGTTCCTTGACAGAGCCTGGCATCACCCAGTGAAGCTGGAACAAGCTGAAAATATCCCATAACTCTCTAGCTACAGGCAGTGAAGCAATAGATGGTTCACGCTTTCCCCATTTCCTTTGCACATATAACACCAATCTATGTGTAGGAAAGATAAAGAAATTGGATGATTGGTCATTGATTTTGACTTTTATCAATATGAATTTTTTCCCTAGGGAGGATGGTTTGAATCCAATTCTGACCCGTCAAAACTAAGAATAGGCATACATGTGAGAGAGAGAGAGAGAGAGAGAGAGAGAGAGAGAGAGGAATAACCAGTGATACTGAGCATGATCCCTCCAAGCGAAGTCCAACCTCCTTTTCCTCCCCTTTTAAAGTATCGGAATATGTATACAGGTGAGAAAGCCCTCAACACACTGCTGTCATATTTCCAGATGTTATAACTCCCAATACCTCCAATTAAGAGAAACCAAAGCAGCACAATTGGAGCAAAGAGCCACCCAACTTTGTCTGTACCATAGTGTTGCATGCTAAACAAGCCTACTAGTAAGACAACTGCAACGATCACCACTACACCTGCAACATAGAAAGAGATTTATGTTACACTGAAGCATGCAAATCAGAAACAAGAAATACTTACGAATATTATATATATATATATATATATATATATATATATATATGAAGAAGCAAATGAAATGAAAATATCTAGTTTCAGGAGTAGAGATGTACCACTTTTCATCCCCGGGTGGTCTACCTTGATACCGCCAGAAGCTGAAAGAACTGATTAACAGTTTGGGTTAAGATCTCACAGTGGCACCAGAAGATGGAAAAACAATAATACTCAAGAAAGTACCCACAATTGCCATCACAACAGGGGCAGAATGTTGCAGTGGGGATGGAGGCCCATGAAATGGGCCCACTACGTGGCAATTCGCCCTTGACTTGAGAAATAGGATAAATGAAATGAAACATTCCTACAAGCTATGACTCCACAATAGTAGCACTGTGCTGAAAATGCTTTTAAACTGGCATATGGGATTGAAGGAATGTAAAAGATTAAAGACAAAATCTGGGTCTGTACCAATCAAGAAAAAGGAGAAAAAATTTCCATGGCTGTGGAAAATTCCAAGAATAACACGTTTGGTACTCTCCAGGCCTAACCAAAATGCCAACTAAATCCTCAAGACTTAGTCTCCAGTATGTTAAAAACACCACCACAAGATTAAAAAATCCGTGTCCAAAAAACGAACAGTCTTCAGTAGACTTTACATTTTTTACCATCATTAAGAGAAGTTACACTCAAAATAACCTCTCACTCTCTATGGAAGTGTGTATACAGGCAGGCATGTACAATTGCATGTTTATATAAAAAATTGAATTTGATACTGGGAAGTCGATGATGTTCACAGCAGAAATCACTAATCTATTAAAAAAAATCCCATAACAGCTTTCCAGAGTAATAATACACTATTATCCCTCCGTTCTAGGTAAAGAGTCCACTTTCCTTTTTTAGAAGTCAACATGTAACTAAATCAAATCAAAATTTTATATACTTTACTTATGTTTTAGGAAATAAAATTTCATTAATTAAAAACAATATTAAGAATACTATGGATTACAACTTTCATAACTTTGTAAGAATCACAAAATTTATGTTAATTATCGGTCAAACTTTAACTAAGTTGACTGAAAAAAGTCAAAAGTAGACTCTTTGCCTGTAACAGAGGGAGTAGCTAATTCAGTTGTATATCTAAGTGAAGGCATGTGTCTGACAGTAGACTGCCAACAAAAATGTCCCAACGTGATCATAAGCAAAGAAGCCACAAAGTAACTCAAGCATGAAGGAAGTTGTAGAAAGTGAGTAGTCAACCAAAATACCTGATATAGCAGGAGTGAGAATTCCATCTCCAATTACCATGCAAGTGCCAACAAGGACAAGTACAAGAAGTGCACTCTTTTTAAATGCATGCGCTTCCAACCATCTCTTGGTTTTTGCAGCAAACGACTGCTCATGAAATGTGCTACGACTATAAGTAGTCAATTCCTCATCTGTTCGATGTTGGTTAGGAATTGTGTTTATTTTTGCATGTCGACAAAGTAGTGAATAAAGAGCAAAGGTTCCACCTGCAACCAACAGCAATGATCTTGATCATAAAAGTTATTCTATTTTTCTATACAACCCCTTTACATGTTCCTACACAAATTTAGCAGTTGGATAAATTATAATAATTGGGAACTAATTAGCTACTATTCATGATGTAATACATGATTGTTGTTATTTCAGTGCAAGTGATACTGTTCACTAGGCATGATTTTGCTAGTCTACCGTCTATGTCAACTTCTCTCATATGGAGCAGGATATCAGTAATTTGTGAAGGAAGCATTTAAAACATGCTACGGTACATAAAATGCAACAAGTTCCTTTAATTTCTCTAATTTGTATAAGGACTTATATACGCAGTGTCACTCTTGACAAAGGTTCACAATGCAATTAAATTCTTTTTGTTACTCGGCTATTCTCCAAAGCATATATTTTTTTCAACCATAACTACCGTTGTTCTATTAAGAAATACAGCCAGAATGTTCTTTTTGTCCTTCCGTTATCCTTTTTCCCTTGATATTTGGAAATGGCTCAATTCTCTATTGCTTATCAAGAAAAATTGCACGGCCACCACGAAGGCACAACAAGTTCTACGAAACAAAAGAAAGAACAAACCACTTTTCCTAACATCCGAAACCATGTGGCCACCTTCCTCTTTTGAACATCCAAATAAGGGTTGACACCAAATTTGACTAAAGAATTCCAATGATCCACCACATATGATCATTCAAGAGGGCAATGCAGAGAACTGATTCGCCCAATTACTGAAAACGAAAAATGAAATCCAAAACCCACAATTTATATATAAGTTCAACTGAATAAAGCCTGGTCCCAAAATGCATTCTCTGTATTCTCGGTAAAACACATTTCCAATTTCATTGACAACCATCTTCCTTCCGGATTCATCAATCCAAGGCGTTGCCACTAGCTAAGACCATCAAAGGTCCCCGTCACCTTGGTCTCATAACAGACCTCCAGATCTATCATAATATTCTTCAACTATTTGTACTCTCCCTGTTCGATTTAATTTTCCTACTCTCCTATTTGGCCATCATATGTAGATTGTCACAACCACCAGTGCCAATCATTGCCTCCAGCTGCAAAGAAGACCCTTGTATAAGGTTGCCATCAGCTCATAGCAGCGGCCCTCAGTCAAATTTCACCATCACCATCAAGGTCCTGTCTACCAAAATTCTTGGACTTTCAAAGCTGTTAATTTCATATCATTCTCGGTATCTTTTCTCCATTTACTCTCTCCATCCGAGGAAAGAGTACGATTTCCTATTTAGGTTTATCAAAAACAAAAAGAGCAATTTCTAAACAAAACAAATAAAATCCATTGTTCTTCCAAATTTACCACTACTTTCTATTAAAGCAAGAAAGTTGATGAATAAGCAGTACTTTTTAAAACTCACAAAACCACTGCTAAGTTTCCATTTTGAATTGTACTGAAACCCTACAAGCAAAATGCTTGCCAGAAGCATCTACTAGAACCAACCTGCAGTCTGCTGCATATCAACCCACATCTGTACCGAGTGCCGACCTGTTCTACCTCAATGGCTGTTTTAGCCATGATGCCACTGAGTAAACTAACAGAACCTTAAAATAGAGAAAAATGGATGAGAAAGATAGATAAAATTTGAGGGAAGGTGACTCAAAGTGGATGATGATAGCTAAAGGAATAGCTTGTTGACCTATCAATTTAGTTATAATAATAAAATGAAATTATTATCAACTTTACTTTATATTTCTCATTATGAAAGCAGGGACAAGCTACTTATTGTTGTAACAATTATTTAAAAATGATTATTAATGAAATAATTTATTTATATTTAAATATGTACCTCTTTAATGTACCGTCATCCCCTATGATCATCTCATGAACATGGACTCAAAGACATATCGATAAGGCGGGGAATGCATATTTGCCTAACAGGCAGCTCATATGCATGATAATCCTAGGTAAGGTAACGGCTGAGTCTGGTTTGACCGCAAGTATCCATCTATTATCTACTATGGAGAAAGTAATAAACATCACTGTGAATGTTATGAGGATCAACCTTTGCCTTGAGTTTGCTTATCTTAGTGTAGTAAGGAAGTCCTGTGAAAGGGAAGAAAATTTGGAGAAGCTGCTGGTATCAACAACTGTACTTTCAACAGGACCGACACTGGTACTGCTGAAATGACAAGATTGGGTCAGTCGTTTAGTAGGAGCAATTGGCAAGAATTTCCAACTTTACTGAAAGTAGGATTGACAGAGCCCTGAATAATAATTTTCCCAACTGCTATCATGTAGCTCTCCCTCCTGGGGTTCCGACCACACACTCAGAGTGTTGAAATTGATATGGATCCTCAGTTCTCAAAGAAAATGTACAGTAATATTCATAGTTTTTTAACAGCCTAATCATAATCAAAATCAAAATCATATAGAAGAAATAGGCTTACCTTGACCATTGTCGTTTGCCCGACAGACTATGAAAACATACTTGAGGAGTGGGATAAGCGTAAGGGAGTATATGATCAAGGAAAGTGCACCAATAACCTGTTCCTCTGGATCAACAATTCCATCTGGAAAGGTATTGTAAAACACATACAATGGAGAAGTTCCCAAGTCCCCATAGACCACACCAAGACTTTGATATGCGAGTCGCAAAAGCAATAATGCTGAGAATTTCTGCGATGTACAAAACCAAATCAGCAAACAATAAAAAAAAATTAAAAATTAAAAGAAAAATTAAAAAATTAAAAAAAAAAACATAAACATTTAAGATAACGACATTAGCTTCACCACCAAAGTAATCACATCCCATCAACTACAATAGCCTAATCATCCCCCAGTTGCAAAATCAAGAAAAGTAGCTAGTAGTTTCAGCTTATGATGCTTTCTTTCTACTTTCTCCAATTGGAAAAAAGGTAAACACCGAGTCAAAGGCTAAACCAAGCACGCCCCAGCCAGTCATGTTACATCAAGCAATATAGTCAACGAGCTTAGCAGTTAGTAATCAATGAAGACACAGTATTAAACTAGTACATCCAGCAATTCTCATAGATTACATGATCTCTAATCAAATGATAATGATATGATAGAAAAGGGAATTTTTCGACTTAAGAACTTCAAAACTATAGTTACCTTTTCGCGGTACATATTCTTAAGGCGACCAGCCTCTTCCTCCATGGGCTGATCAAGCTTCTGCTCTAATACCCACATGCTCCCTTTGTTTTCACTTTCTTCATCAATATCCAACCCACTTGCCATTTTCAATTAATCCTTGTTCCAAACTTGTTGATTCCTCCGAATCCCGCTCTTTCTTTACTTCCCTCCTTCTAGATTGAATACCCAATTCCTCAAATTGAATGCTCAATCATCAAGAATTCCAACTAAACTTAAAACCCCACAAAAGCCAGATGCATGATAAAGCCTACCAACAACTAAAAATTTTTAAAAAGAAAAATGGAACACGTAAGTGAAAACAACAAAACCACAGACAATCAAACTGAGAGAATAGGGTATAGCAGCTCACAACTGGGGTCAGCTCAAATTCCAATAAATCATCATCAGCCACAGAACCAGATAGTACAACAATAAAAACACAACAAAAGTGGGGTACACTTAATACTCAACTAGCATAAACATAGCATATCTACAAAATTGAATGGGAACCCAATACTTTCTTGATTGAGGTGAGTTCAAAATTCCCCCAAATTGATATATTAATCCAAGAAAATATGAAATTTAGAGAATTGAAAGTAGGTGTGGGTGTGAAAGGGGAAAAAAGAGCAAACAGAAAAAAACCAAGATAAATTGTTGGACTAGTAGAAGGAATAGTAATGGAGTTCGAGAGTGTTTGTTTCACAGAGAAAGAGACGCGGGTTATGCGAATTCATTTGTTTTCCGTTTGTTTACCGAGAAAACAGAGAAATGGGAGAGAGAGAGAGAGAGAGAGAGAGAGAATTGGGTTTGGAAGAAGCATTAGAAGACAAAATTCTCTCTCTCTCTCAACCTCAGGCCATTATTGAGGTGGAGAGAGAGAGAGGGGTCGCAGTCGATGGTGTTCTCTGCTTACTGAATTTTAGAATTTAGCATTTTTTTTTTACTCCTATGTCCCTTAATTATTGTCGTTTTAATTTTTTTGTTTTAAAATAATTATTTTATTTAAAAAAATTTCTTTTTATAACATTATTTTTATTATTTTATTCTTTTTTTTACTTTAATTATAGATTATATACATATAGAAATTAAAAAAATACATAAAATATTAATATTAATAATCAAATCAATTATATTTTTTTAATTCGTATATCGGGTCAAACAAAACAATAATTAAGAGACGGAGGGAGTACTTTCTAAATTTCTTCAAAAGAAAAATACTAATAATAATTGCGCCTTGATTTGTTCCATTTTTCAAATAGGAGAATACTATATTCAACTCAGCTTTAGTCTTAATTACTTGGGATCAATTATATGAATCATCTTTCGTTATTCAATTTAAGTAAATAAAAAAATTATATTTATGTTTATTCTGACCAAACAAAGTTCTACGCTAGCAGTTTTGCTACATACAATTCACCTCTTTTACTCCGGCTTGATACCGGTGCATAAGAGTATGCTTCTAAACAGAATATCGACTAGTTGCGTCATAGGTGCTGGCTACGAAAATTCAACCCAATAAATCTCTTGATTTCCTTAAATTTTTGGCTAACATGTGTTCTAATATTATATTTTAAAAATCTTCGTATAATCATTTTTGTCTTGATAACCATCCATGCAAAATTTTAACGCCAATAAAATATATTTCAAGACAAAACACTTTAAATACTTCGTTCGCCAAAAAAATAATCTCATTTGATAAGTAAATTATTTAAAATTGTAGCTTGATGCATTCTTCGAATTGCACTAAAATTATAATTATCTTTACAAATTAGATTATTTTCGGACGTACTAACGAAAAAATGGAGACTTTTCTTTTTGGATGGATGGAGTAAATGCTTAACATGTGTCACTAAGATACATGAGAGGTTTCGTCGTTCCAAACACTACCTCCATTTCGTAATGATTACTCTCTTCATTCCAATCAAAGAGTTTGTTTTTAATTTTTTTGGGTCAATTTAATGAAAATTTGACATGTAATTTATATAAATTTATTTATTTTTTCAAAGTCATAAAGCTTGTAATTCATAGCATTCACAATGTAGCTTTAAGTTAATGAGATTTTATTTCTAAAAAGACAAGTAAAATATATTAAATTTTGATTTGATTTAGTCATATATTAATTTTTAAAAATAAAAAGTACTCTGTGATCAGACAGAGGTAGTAGTTTACTTTCTATTTTTAGCCACTTAGCAGTTCAATGAACATTAATTATCTAATTTTGTATTATACTTCTAACCATCTGAGTATTAATAAGGTGAAAATTATATAAATAATATACATAAATAAAAATCTAAAAAGTAAACCAACAGTTTTCATAAATTTATTAAGAATTTTAATATCCGTAAGCTTTGATCCGATAATCAATATAAACGAGATGTACGGAGTACATTATTAGATTTTTCTGGTCACGTGCGAATCTTATACATCAAATTTAATTATGTTTGTGTTTTTTTAATTGCATAAAGTCAATCTAGTGATGTACTGCTCCTTGTTGTATTTTTATTGAGTAATGTTACTGTATCTAAAAAAAAAGTACTAAATTTTTTGTATCAAATTATGTGTTATTTGATATGGAAGTTAATGTGATATATTAATTTTATTTTTTGTATTTACATTAGCCACCATATCAAGTGATATATCATTTGATATAAAAAATTTGATACTTTTTAGCTATCCATAACATTATTCATTTTTATTTGCTACTACGAACTGATTTTGACCTTAAATATTTTAATAGTAATTTCATAGTACTATGTTGTTGTACAGTATTTTCTATGTTTTTAAATTATTGTCTTCCTTTCTTTTTTTCGTCTGTCCCTAAATAATTATCTTGTTTAAAACTTTCTTTTTTAAAATATTATTTTTACCATTTTTTCCTACTTTAATTATATGCCACATATACTTTGGCATTAAAGAAAACAACACACTAAACTAATATTAATAATCAAGTCAATTATTTTTTTCTTAATACGTGTGCCAAATCAAATTAGATAATAATTTAGGGACGAACGGAGTATATTGTTTTAGTAATTAATGGGGGTATTAAATTAATTAATCTAGCTTGAATATAGTTAGCAGAGATCTAATCATGAGCGTAATTGTTGTACAAATTGTACTAGTAATTAATGGGGGTATTAAATTACTTTCTCCGTTCCCAAAATGTGTTCTATTTGACCCGATACATATTGAATGACCTCAGCATTTAGTTGGATATGTGACAGACATCGCAACCTCATAGCCTTCAGCTGGGCAAGCGCCGAGGTGACATACACCCACATCGATAAGACGACCTGAAGATCACATTGCGACAGGTCGCCTATCTCACCAGTATACTCTCCCAGCACGCTGATACGAGGACCTACAGTGTGACCTGGGGACATCCCAGGTCGACCACATCAGCATCAAGCGACCTGAACATATACCAGGCCGACCTTGACTACATCAACATCGAGCAACCTGGGTACATACCAGGCCAACCTCGACGTAACCCCTCTCAGCTCGGCAAAGCAGAGTCCTCTACGGAATCATCTCTTGCCTAGGAAGAGTCCTGCTGCAACTCTGATATATATCAGTCCTAAGAATACAAGGAAACGTAATCCGAAAGATATGGGAATTGATCATATCTCTCATTCCGAATCCAACTAGGATTATGACTTATCTCCCTATAAATAGCACCCTCAACAGGCCTCATAAGGTACATGCAAATTACTTGCTTATAGTATTATCTTAACTTTACCTCTCCTACGAAGTATTGCTAATTCTCACGCCTGAGGGTTATTGCTGGGACAACCCAGCCCCCCTTACGGTGTTCTTTGTTGATCACAGGTCTTAAGCTATCTAAATTTCAAGGGCAATCCCTGCAACACAAGCCGGAATCCTACTAGACTACACACGTGGATCAGACGCGGTCACATACAACCTTTTTTGGCGTGATCACACATATTAAAAAAAAAGTAATTTTACTATCAAGAGTTTTGTTAACTTGTGTTCTAAAGCATATATTAACAAACATTAATTAGGGTGATTAACACTTAAAATTTATGAAAGTAAACATTAATTAGGATGATTAATTTAGAAAATTTGTCAGTTCCTAATTCATATGCACATTTTAAATGAGTTTTGTTCACTTTTAAAAATTTTCAGCACAAATCATCTTAATTAATTTTACTTGTTAACGTAAGCTCTTAAGGCAAAAGTTAACAAATTTTATTTATAAATATTAGGATAGTGTGTAACTTTTCAAAAATATTTATGTGAGAATGGAGCCCATAAAATAAAGTGTAAATTAAATCAAGAATGGAATGGTAAAAATATTTTCCTAAAAATGATATTTTAAAAACTAAACACTTTTTTGGAAAGGACTAAAAAATATAAACTCTTAATTTTTAGGAACTGAAGGAGTAAATAATTTAGCATGAATGCGGTTAGGGGGATTATTATATTTTTGACCAACGTACTAATTGGGGATTCCTGATTTTACCAACGTACTTTCATTAACCCAAATGTGACCAACGTACTATCAATTTTGTTGCAATGTTGACCCTGCCGTTAAACCTCCATCCAAAAAATTAACGGCTAACGGTAAAAAAAAATTAAATTAACGGTAAAGGGTCCAAAATGATACTTGTTAAAAATGGAGGGCCATCAATATTTTTTTTCTCTCTCAATCTCCTCTCTGCTTCATCAACCGAAACACAGGAGATTCCCTCCTCCCTCCTCCCTCCTCTCTCTCTCTCTCTCTCTCTCTCTCACACACACACACACACAGATGATGTACGGTCGCCGGAGCAACGGTGCCGTAGGGAATCGCACGCCGGACCATTTCACTCATTCCCCAAGCTCCACTTACTCCTCTTCATCATCATCCCATAAGTCAACCCCCGGTCGGAGAGTCAAACAGCAAGAAGCGAATTAAAAGTAATCCGATCAGGCTGCACCCCATTTCTCAACATTTCATCGAAAATCTCCGAAGCCCTCTTAAAATCAGCACCGCCTTTGCCACACGCATCGATCAATGCATTGTAAGTAACTAAATTTGGCTTCAAGCCGAATTTTTCATGGTGTCAAAGACCCTGATAGCCTCATCACGAAGCCACTCTTGGCATAAGCATTGATTAAAGCAGAATAAGCATACATGGTGTTTCCATAGCCATCATTAAGAGCTGTTTCAAAAACTTTCTCAGCTAAATCAACTTTCCCTAGCCTACCAAGAATGCTAATCAAAGAACTAGCTAACTTACCTGCTCATTCCGCCTCCGTTCCGGCTCACAAAAAGTCAAAGCACATAATCGCCATCGACCATTCGCCCGATTGCCCAATTCCGGAGCAAGTAAATGAAATCATCGATCCCGAATAGCTTTGATTGAAAACGAGCAAGATTTTCTCAAACAACCGATCATCGCCGGCAGCAGTGGCTGTTGAGAGCTTCCTCGGCTACCACGAGTCTGCCGCTCGCGGCCCGGCTAGGGCGACCAAAGTGCATCTTCGAGACGGTTCGGTCGACCTCGACCGAGAAATCGGAGCCAAGTTTGGATTTAGCACGGGGAGAGGGAGATGGAGTCGAAATTAGGGTTGTGGACGGTTGCGGCGGGGGAGTGGAGGCTGGCGACATTTCGAGGGGGGAGGGTGTTGGGGCGGGAGAGGAGACTTTTGAGAAGTCCGGTGGCGGTGAGGGCCCGCCGGAACACGGTGACCGTCGCGATGGTGGTTTTGTTGGAGGCAGTGGGTTTGGTAGGGTTTAGAGGTTGTAAGAGTGGGCGGCGTAAAAGAGGCCATCCAAAATTAGGGCCAAGAGAGGGGGGGGGGAAGAAAGAAAGTCGAAGACTTTGGAGGATCACATCATCATCATCACCCACTAGATAAGAAAAAGTGTCGGAGAAAAAAAATATTGGTGGCCCTCCATTTTTCACAAGTATCATTTTGGACCCTTTACCGTTAATTTAATTTTTTTTACCGTTAGCCGTTAATTTTTTGGATGGAGGTTTAACGGAAGGGTCAACATTGCAACAAAATTGATAGTACGTTGGTCACATTTGGGTTAATGAAAGTACGTTGGTAAAATCAGGAATCCCCAATTAGTACGTTGGTCAAAAATATAATAATCCCATGCGGTTAGCAGAGATCTAATCATGGGTGTAAGAGCAAGGACAGAGTAATTTTAAAATTATTATCGGAATTACCTCCATTAATAATTACTCCCTCCGTTTCCGGTAAAGAGTTTACTTTTGACTTATTTAAGTCAACTTAATTAAACTTTGACCAATAATTTACATAGATTTATTTATTTTTACAAAATTATGAAAGTTGTCATTCATAGTATTCTTAATATAGTTTTTAATTAATGAAATTTTATTTCCTAAAACATAAGTAATGTAACATATTGATTTGCTTTAGTAACATATTGACTTTTAAAAAAAGAAAGTGTACTCTTTGTCTGGAACGGAGGGAGCACTAGCTTTATGTCAGGGGGCGATGCACAGAAAACATTTGTGGTGCAATCTATAAGAGCAAGGAGAGAAATGAGAAATAGAAAATGAAATTGTAATTTTTAAACCTGCCGACCCTTCTACTATTGTCGAAGCTTCAACCCTACCCACTGCATCTACATCTACAACTGCTGACCTTACTCTAGAGGTGCCCATCCGGTTACGATTCAAACCATGAACCATGTGAACCGTGAACCGCCACGTCATCAAACCGTTGGTTCTGAACCTTGTCTGAACCTTAACCGGCGGTTCAACGGTTCGGTTCCAGTTCACAGTAAATAGTTCAGTTCAATGGCACGATTCAACGGTTCAATTTAAAAAAAAAATTGGTTATTTACAATTATAAAGTTAACTTAAAATATTAAAAAAATACTTTGGTAATTTAAAAAAAATCAAAAAATAGTTTGTATAAGTTTACAAAGGTTTAAACGTTAAAGATGGTATTTTTTAAAACAAAAAAAAAATAATAAATAAAAATAGGTTAAAAATTACGGTTTGAACCGTGAACCGTAAACCGTACAGTTCCGGTGCAGTTCAGGTTCAACACTTGTGCATTTTGTGAACAGACAGTTCTAAATCGAAACCGCACGGTTTGAACTAGATGGGCATGTCTACCTTACTCCCAAACCTTCTGAACCATCTCTAGCCCTTATTTTTCACCCATACATTAACTTTCACCCCCATCACTTACAATTTCTATAACCTTTTTCCATCCTTCTCAGCTCATCCTATTCAATCCTTCATGTCTAACCTTATACCATCCCTTCTTTCCACCAACCTCTTACCTGAACTATTCACCTCCCTCCGACTTCCTTCACTACATATCCTTCTTATTCCATTGCATCGTATCCTTCCAAAATTTCTATCTTGCACTCTGAAAACCTTACTCCCCTCCATTAGCACATCCTACGCAAAATTGATGCCATTTCCGAGAAAGTCACAGGATCTCTAAATGATCTCTCTACTTGAATGGCACTCCTTGAGCAATGCAATGCTCAATCTCATCAAGGTATTCGTGGCTCTGTTTCTAGTTTTCATCTTCAAGATGAACGTTCTTAGAGATCCATCAATCATCAACTCTCCAAGTTTTTTTGAAGAGGTTGCTACTAAAAATCGCAAGCTTGTGACCATTAAGGAGGAGAAACCAATAAATATTGAATATTGATTAGGCGGGCCAGAAGAAAGAAATGTTGATTGACGGGACGAGACAAAATAGATCATCAAGCTTTGTTCACAACCGTCGAGCTAAAGCACCTTCTCCTAAGCCTGCTCTGATACCTAGGTACTTATTTCAAGTGAGATTCTTCCATAACCCGAGCGACTATATTCACTTTTTTCTCTATCTTTGTATTCTGACTTTCTCCACCACTCAATTTCTTAACCCGGAAACTGAACTTATAGTGCCAAATGGACTTTTGAGCGGATCAAGGTACATATTCTCTTGGGCAGAGACATGCACAGTACTATGAGCGACAATTAATCTCACACCCAATGTGGTATATATAGGGATACCTTGTGGGAGACCAAAAAAAATAAAACCTTTTCCTTGATTCGCACAATAAGTCAAAGTGTATATTTTTAATTTGGCCGAAAGGAGTTCTATGTTGTATTTTTAATGGATTGGATATTAATTGGCCTAAGATATATTTAGGGCGTGTTGGGGTTTGCAATTTAGTGGCTTGGTTTTGAAATTTTGATTTTGATTTTCTTTTATTATTGTAATGATTAAAAAAAAGTAAGAGAGGGTGATATGAAATAAAACTGGTTAGACTAATAAAAGAGAAATTCCAATAGCATAAATCAGATTACTAAATCACGAAAAAAAAAAAAAAACCGTACCCTTAATCAAGATCTATCTAATCATGAATGCCTTCAAACATCAATGGAGAGATTAACTTATCAATCTCATATAATTATTTAATCAAAATGATTAAGACCTACTTCATTTGGTTCTATACAAATTTTCGAAATTGTAATATATTTATACAAATTCAAATAATCTTGATTTATTAGTTGAGGGAGGGATTGATAAAAAGGAAAAGAAACATGGTATTTGGTGCAGCTTAACTCTTGTTTTTCTTCAACTGTTTTGTGTCAGATAAATGAATTTTCTATGTCATGGAAAAGAAGTTGGGTGTTGAAAACATTTGGTCTTACAATAAGATTGGTTCGAGTGCAGGGGCTCTAATCGTTTAAATAAAAAGTTTTCGTCTTGAGACCTTGTGCATGCAAAAAAACTTCCTTGGAGAGTCGTTTCTAACGTCTCACAATACCTTGGTGATTAGTCTTAAACTTTTGGGTCTACAAATACTTTAAAAAACTAAAAACTAAATAAATACTCTATAAATTTGGTCTTAGGGGACTTGTTAGGAATAAATTTATATAAATGTTTAACATATACTAGAAATATAATTGAGAAAAATACTGAACTGTGTTGAATCGAGTATAATGTATATTATAACAATGTGAACTAGCTTAGATGAGCTCCAAAACCTCAATGCTAATTTCTGAGAGTTTTAAATTTCTCTTATAAATGAAAATCAATGTCAAAATTGATTTATATAATAAATGACCAACGAAAAGAACTCAATTTTTTGACTCAATTTTTATCATCTAAAAAGGTGACAAAGCAATCTCACGAGTTAGAAGATCGTATCACTTAACATATAATGTCACAATATAACCTACTACTTGCCTTGTCTCCTAAAATATTAAACAAAAAATTAAAATTCCTATGATTTTCCTATAGAAAAACAAGTGCTATTAAAACACATTCAAACACAAAAAAGGTCTTTAAAATGGGAAAATATCTTATCTTAAATTTTTTTTGAAGCATCTTATCTTAATTTAAAAATCTTTAACAATGTAAAGGATCACTCAGATAGTGTTTGTCATTGTTAATTATACTTTAATATTTTCATGTCCAAATTCAATTGGTGAAATTCTTAAAACACAAAGATAATCTAATTTAGTAAATCCGACGCTAAAAGGGTATGAACTCAAAACGTCATTATTTTGGCTCTACTGGCCGTAGCCTTGTAGTCGAAGTAAAATGAAAAAGTGCGTTAAAATATACTCACATGTTCTAGAGTCGATTTACACAAACTACGTTTCCAGCTTTGTTAGAAGGCGTTAGCAAAGGCCAGTTGGCAAGTCCCCGTGCTGATTTTAGTCCCATGGATAGCGAAGTCCGTTGGCAAAGAGCAGTTTGTGAATCCCTTTAGTGATTTTAATCTCATATTTGGGATCAATGTAACCTTGTTATGGTGACGTTTTCGTTTGATTATTAAAAAAATTTAAAATAAAAATAAAACTTACAAACGTCAGTAAGGGTGATCAAAATCCGATTTGGTCAATTTTTTGCAAAAAATAATAGAGATCAGAACCAGACCAATACTCTGGTTCTTAAAAAATTCAGAACCAGAACCAAACCAAGATATATGAGAACCAATACTTTGATCCGGTTCTAATTGGATTGGTCCTGCACATTTTTTGGTTCTGAGGGATAAAACTTTCAATTTTTTGAACTGACAAACAAATAATAAAATCTAATATTTCATACGACGATTAAAAAGTAGTCAAAAATAATAAAACGTTGAGAATACAAACAAGCTCATAAAAGAATAATAAAAGAAGAAAGATATTGATCATTCAACAATTAAAAAGGTTAGATTCATATATTACAATCTAGTTTTTGCAATATAAATTAAAATGAGAAAAAAATAGGTTTAACACTTACTCCGTATATTATATCTATGTAATAGACATTGGTCTGGTCTGATCTAGAACCAATCTATAATTTTTAAAATTAGAACTAAACCAAATGATCGATTCTACTAAAATTAGAACCAGAATCAAACTAAAAGTATTACTCCTTCCGTCCTTTAATTATTGTCTTGTTTGACCTGATACACGGATTAAGAAAAAATAATTGACTTAATTATTAATATTAGTATAATGTATAATTTTCTTTAATACTTATGTATATGTAATTCATAATTAAAGTAGGCAAAAAAGTAAAATTAAATAATAAAAGTAATGTCTTAAAATTTTTTTTTTAAATAAAATAATTATTCTAAAATAAATAAAATAATAATAATAATAATTTAAGAACGAAAGGAATAGTTTGAACCCTTTTTTTTTTTTAGTTCTATCCGATTTTAAAAAATATCTGCTCATCCTTGACCGTCATTGTTTTGGGCAGACTTTTTCTGGTATATGTCTATATGATGCCATTATTTTTAGCATCAATAGTGGGTGGGCACCACTTGTTGGTGTTTCTATTCTGGTACTCGTAGACGCTGCTATTCGCTAGGGGTCGAGTTGCGCCATTTTTGTAACAAGTATGTGACGTCATTGTTGTCTGTTTCCTTTATAGGCCCGTACAATGTAGCCGTATAATTTAATTTTTATGCTTAATTGATATATTTTACAAATATTTAAACAAATATTGTTATTATTATTGAATATAGAAGTTTGTTGACTTATTATCTGACAAAAATTAAGTGTTATAAATATATATAAATTGGTAGTTATTTATTATAATATTTTTATTTCAAAATAAATATTTTTTATTGGTGGTCAATATATATATTTTTATTTTTATACGTTTTTTAATTTTTTAAGTATTCTTTAATGATATCATATTATTGGGTTTCTTTACTTTTTTTTTTTTTCATCTTGCACTTAGTAAAGATATGGCAAAACATACAATCGGGCCACTATACTTTGGGAAAGGTTGCAATTCGGCCACTGATTGTTTGAAAATGTTATTTAGGCCACTGTACTTCAGTTATCTTGCAAGCGAGCCCACCAGAACGATAATTTTAAATGAAATCTCTATTTTATCACTGTCTTCGTCCTCATCTCCCTTAATGAAGATAGGGGTAAAATAGGAATTTTATTTAAAATTAATGTGCTGGTGGGCTTGCTTGCAAGATAATTGAAGTACGGTGGCCCAAATAACATTTTCAAACAATCAGTGGTTGAATTGCAACCTTCCCCAAAGTACAGTGGCCCGATTATGTGTTTTGCCTAAAGATATTTTAGACAAATATTTGAAAAAATTTACAAAATTAAAAATAAAATATTTACTTTGGGACATATTGAAGAAATATAATATTTTTCTGAACAAATGAGAATTGTTTAAGGATTGAATATAATTATATTTTTTGAAATAATTTTTAGAGATCATTCAATGATTAGAAAATGTTTAGCTGGATACTATATTTACATATTTTTTATACACTATCAGTTTGAAAAAGAAATTTAAACAAATATAAAAAAAAACATAAGCATCAATTTTGAATAAATAATTTAAAATTTTGTTGATATGGATCACATATTATATACATTATTTTAGGACGTTTTAAATAAGAATATGAGACCCAATTTGACGTGGAGAGAGTATCATTTATAAAAATAAAATCTAGTTGGTTTATATTATAAAATAATTTATAGAATAATATAATATGTTTTTAAAATATTTACATATAATATAATTGGTTGAGTTAGTTTAAGGTGTGTAATCATATTTAAAAGGGTGTGAGTTCAAATCTCATTGACAACATTATTTTATTTCCTAAAGTTCTTAGTATTACCTAATAGTAATACCTATTGTAAAACATATTATTATTTGGTATTGTTATTAGCTAATGACTTAGAAATAAAAAGTCATTTCACTTCAAAAGTCATGCTTACTTGGAAGCTTGAGAATTAAAAGAACAAAAAGTTGGATGAGGTGGTACACTTAGAGGCATCCTCACAAACTTTAAATATATATATATATATATATATTTCTTTTGTTCAACATAAAAAATGTATTTTTAATGTTCAAAATATAAGATTACATTAAATAAAATTATAATATATTTGAATTATATTTTGAGAAAAATCAAGTCTTATTCGGTAAAAACTTCAATAAACGTAACTTTTATAAATTTGTAGATTCAAATGAAGTTATGTAAAATTTCAATCAAAATCTAAGCAAGTTGAACGCACAAAAAAAAAATTTAATTAATAAAAAATTAAAGATCATTACTTCTCGACCTAAGGATAAATCATCACTCGAGAAGTAGGGGGCAACTGATAGGACCCTACGAAATCCATCGTACGTTGCTAGTGCACCTTTCCACGTTATGGAATGACGTGGCCATAGGAGCGACCTGGAAGGGGCGGACTAGAATAGTTGACCATCGAAAAACTGACCTAAATGATCGACCAAGCCTCCGTTGAGGAACAAATAGAAAACAGTGAGTGTCTGACGTGCTAGCCAAGTCACTTGAGGTCGCCATCGTCGTGACTTGCTGCACTTGGAGTGAGCTTTGACACGTGGACTTATGTTATCGGTTGATCAGAAAAATACACTTGACACACCATGATTGCCTGCGCCACTTATCCACCTTCTAACTCTTAGAACCAGGGACCACTACCACTCTGAGCGCTTGAGACAAGATTGCCGCTTGACACAGTACGGACGAGCTGGCACAACGGCTTGTCCCCTAGATGTGTCCCCTCTAACATGCATTCTCCCCGGATCATTCGATTATAAATACCAACAAGTAATCCTTTTATCACTATACATTATCTTCATTCTTTACACTCATTTTAGCAACTTTGAACTCTCTCAACTCCTGAGTACAAATACCTTTATATCCCGTTCATCACGGGATCGTTGTCTTCTCAATCCACATATTGTGAAGAGAACTCGTTTGTAACCAAGACTTATTCTCATGTCAGAGTTGAGTTGGGACGAACCCCGGCTCCCTCATGATGGTGTTCTATTGATCACAGGTATAGAGCTCTCATTCAAGCCACGTTCTCTAGCTAGATATCCAACATAAAAAATGAGAGATCCAAGTCTTCATCTCTGATTCGCATTCTTAACCTTACACATGGACACTCGACAAGATCATATACTTTTTGGTGTGATCAGTATTGACCTTGTAATTAATTGAATGAACGAACAAACCCTAACATTTATAGGGAGGTTTATAAATTCAATTTGGATTTAGTTTTCTTTGCAAACTTAAATAATATTTCGGTCCCTCAATTTGTCAATTTTTATTCGTTTGGTTCTACTTCTTTTTTTTTATTCGTATTGCCCCACTTCTTGTTTTTCTTTACCAGTTTTCCCCTTGACATAATTTCTTATTAAACTTTCTATATAATGAAAAAAATACCCCCATATCTTAATGATGTGTAGAGCGGAAAATTTGGCAACCAAACAACGCATCACTTAAAAAAGGGGCAACAAATTTTTGTTTTGTTTTTCTTATATATTAAAGTTGATAAGGTCACGTGCTTCGATTATTTATTAAAGTTGGTGAGGTCACGTTTAGCGATGACATTTCATCCCCTTTTGTTAAACTTGATTTAGGGCATGCCAATTAAGCTGACTTTTTGAGTTTAAGGACGGACTCGTTAGTGTCCCAAGTAGAGCTGTCAATGGGTTGGGCTGGGCCAGCCCGGCCCCAGTCCATCGGGTCAACACATAAAATCAGGTCGGGCAGGGCCAGACAAATAACTGCATCGGGCCTCAAACCTCTAGCCCAACCCAGCCCAATCACAAGTCATCGGGCTTTCGGGCCATCGGGGCAAATCAGCCCAAATTTGTATCAAGACATATTTTCTACAAAATTTACAAGTTATCACACAAAAAAAAAAAAAAATCACAACTCATTATAAGTCTACAATTTATCAAATAAATTCTAAAATAATAAGTCTCATCTTGATGGATTAAAATACAACTACATAAATTGTTTGTAGACAGGAGGAGTGCCTAAATACCTAAATGCCAGAGACGAGAGAGACGAGATAACAGAGAGGACAAGTGATGGACTGGACTGATGCATCGCTGCTTCCGTGATGGTAGCGGACTAGCGGCGTGCTGCGTTCGGCGTCTTTCAGATCTGCGACGTGCTGCGTCTTTCATATCTGCGGCATGCGGCAAGAGGAAAGGAAAGGCTGAAAAGTGAAGAGCTTCTTGGATTCCCAATTGGCTATCCAATGAATAGGGCAAAACAATTCAAGGGAAACAATACTAGCAGTGATGGGGGCAGATTCTAGAAGGGACCTAAAGCTATACAAGTGCAGAGTAAAGCAGAAGAGAAGGATTCCCAAACTGATATTGAGATGTTGAAATCTTAGTTAGGGCAAGTCCTTACTATGTGGAAAAGAAAAGACATCCAGAGGATCATCTTGCAGTAGCTTTTACATCCAACTCAAAAGTTCACTGTGCTGGTATGCTTTCTTCTAATAGCTGTTATGACAGGTTTGTGGCATCTATTCATCATGTTAGTGGTAGTGCTTGTGTAATAGATTCAAGTGCAACTGATCACATTTGCACTTCTTTTGATCTAATGCATTCCATTGTTGAATTGTCTAAACCTATCACTCTTTCTCTTCCCAATGGAAATCATGCCATTGTCCTTTATAAAGGCTCAGTTCATTTGTCTTCAAATCTTACCCTGCATGATGTCCTTTATGTTCCCACATTTAAACTGAATTTACTTTCTGTTCCAAAGCTTCTTACTCAAACACCTTTGTGGTATATTTTACTAAAATTAAGTGTATCTTTCAGGATTAGTTGAAGAAGACTATAGCAACTGGTGATTTTCACAATGGATTGTTTCTATTACAAGGAAACTTTCTAAACTTTCAGGCCTATTTTGATGTTACAAGAAATTAGGACATTCATCTTTGACTACTTTGAAGAAAATCCCACAATTGTCTCATGTTTTTCATTCCAAGACAGTTGATCATGAATGTATTTCATCTTGTAACATTTGTCCTTTAGCTAAACAATATAGATTGCCATTTCCTATTAGTTAATCAAATTCTAAATCATGTTTTGAACTTGTACACTATGATTTGTGGGGACCATATAGAATTTTTACTTTACATGGTTGTAGATATTTTTTTACTCTTTTTGATGATTACTCTAGACATGTATAGACTTTCAACCAAATCTCATGTTGTAAAGACACTACAGAATTTCTTTGCATAAGTACAAAATAATTTCCAAACCAACATCAAAACCATCAGGACTGATAATGGCACTGGATTTTTTAACCAAGATATTGAACCTTTTCTATCTAGCCTTGGCATATTATACCAGTCTTCTTGTACATACACACCCAAACAAAATGGCACTGTTGAGAGAAAGCATAGACAACTCCGTGAAATGGCTAGAGCTTTAAGATTCCAATCTTCCATTCCTAAACACTTTTGGGGTTACTGTCTTTTGACAGCTACTCACCTCATTAACAGATTGCCAACTAGTGCTACAAACTTTTAAATTCCTTATGAGATTTTGTTTAAAAACAAGGCTAATTATTCCCTCTTAAAAACCTTTGGATGCTTATGTTTTGCATCCATTCATGATTCAGACAAGTTTGAGCCTAGAACTATTAGGTCAATGTTCCTTGGTTACTCTTGGCCAGAAAGGATACTTATTATATGATCTTACCACAAAGAAAACCTTTGTTAGCAGAAATGTTGTCTTTCATGAATATATATTTCCATTTGCTTGTCCATTAACACAGCCTGATTTTCCCTTTCCAGCTTCAAACAATTCTTTGGCTTGGCAAGTTGATGATCCCACACCTAAGGTTCCTCTACAACATGCAAGTCAGGCCATTCTTCCTTCCCAAAATCTTACACTTGACATTCATTCTTCCCCCATTTAACCTTCTTCAGTACCTATCCAGGTAGTACCTGCCCAACCTACTCCCCTACCAATTAGACAATCAACCAGAACCAAACAACCTTCTGTAAGATTGAAGGATTACATAGTTTTCTCTGTCTAGCCTGTCCTTCCTTCTTCCAAACATAATTCTAGCTTATTCAGTAATTGAGGTCGTAAACATTTCATTAATGCATTAGAAGGTCATGTTGAGCCTAAATCTTATACTCAAGCAATAAAACACCAACACTGGATTGATGCCATGAACAAGGAATTAACAGCTTTAGACTCAAATCATACTTGGACTTTGGTGTATTTGTCTCCTAGTAAAAAGGTTGTTGGATGTAAATGGGTTTATAAGGTGAAGTTCAAAGCAGATGGTAGTGTGGAGAGGTACAAAGCCAGATTAGTGGCAAAAGGGTATACTCAGTCAGAAGGTATTGACTATCAAGAGAACTTTTCACTTGTGGCAAAGATGGTAACATTAAGGACACTTCTAGCTATTACTGCTGCCAAATCTTAGGAGGTTCACCAGCTTGATGTGAATTATGTCTTTCTACATGGAGACTTAGCATTGGACGTTTACATGGCCTTGCCACAGGGTTACTCTCCACAGAATTCTTCTGGTATGGTTTGTAAGCTTTAGAAATCACTGTATGGATTAAAACATGCTTCAAGATAATGGTTTGCAAAACTTACAGATGCCCTCTTACAGGTAGGTTTTATTCAATCCCATGCTGATCCTTGTTTACTCAATCAAAGGATGGTGTCTTTACTGCTGCTCTTATTTATGTAGATGATGTGCTTGTGACTGGTACCAGTCCATCAGCATTAATTGAAGACTTGAAGAAGTTCCTGGATGATCAGTTCAGCATTAAGAATCTTGATCACATTAAATACTACCTTGGTATTGAGGTTACCAGGTCCTCTGCAGGATTTTATTTAAGCCAAAAAAGTATGCTCTTGATTTAATAGCTACTGCTGGACTTACTGACTCCAAGCCCTTGACTATCCTCTTGATCCAAATGAGAAGATCTTGGCTTCTAAAGGAGAATCTCTCTTAGATCCTAGTCTTTATAGATAACTTGTTGGTGAATTGCTCTACCTTGCAGTAACAAGACCTGATATAGCCTATGCAACCCATGTTTTGAGCCAATTTGTCCATGCTCCTACCACTGCTTATCTCAGGTGTTTGTTTAGGGTTTTGAGATATATCAAAGCATGTCCTAGTCAAGGTCTTTTCTTATCCTCCACCAATGATTTTGTTCTCCAGGTTTTTTGTGATAGTGATTGGCCAGGAGACCATAATGATAGGAAGTCTATTTCTAGTTATTGTATCATGTTGGGAGGTTCTTTGGTGTCTTGGTTGTCCAAGAAACAATATGTCACTGCTATATCTTTTGCAGAGGCTGAGTATAGGTCCTTAGCCACTGTCAGTAGTGTGATCCTTTGGCTCAATGCTTTACTTCATGACCTATAAGTCCATCTTGCCCTCCCTATAATTGTCTATTGTGATAGTTTTGCTGCTATTGCCATTGCCTCTAATCTAGTGTACCATGCTCGTACCAAACACACTGAGTTGGACTGTTATTTTGTTAGGGAGAAGGTCCAACAAGGTAAACCTCAGTACATTCCTTCTAAGCTTCAGTTAGCAGACATTTTACAAAGTCCCTTGGTAAGACTGCTCATTGGTTCCTTTTGACCAAGCTGAAAGTTCTTAATCTTTCCCCCCTTTCACCTTGCGGTCGTGGTCATGATAAACATGAACAAAATTCTAATCCAACAATTTATTCTGCAGTACAATGCTACAGCACCAGTACCAACTTGATCCCATGTTTACGCAGTGATTTACAGAAATTAAATCATGCTACCAGCCATGTTGGAAACGATGTCGTTTGGATTAAGTTAGTTATTTAAATGAAGGTTAGTTTAGTCATTGTAAATAGTAATGGCAATCTTATAAATATCAGACAAAGGCAGTTAGTTTTTTAGTAAGTTAGTATAGTGTTGAAGTTAGTATAGTGTTGAAGCAGTGTTAGTGGTTAAAAATAGAGATTGATGTTTTCTTTTAAGTTTGTAATCTTTTCCTGGAAACTTAATGAAGATTTCCTTTCAGTTCTTCATCTTCTTCTCTGGTTTCTCTCGAGTTATGAATGTTCTTGACACAGTTGCTGTTGTTCCTTTTTTTTTTTAATAATTATTTTCTTTCTTTCTTTCTTTCGTTCTTTCTTTCTTTCTTTAACGTGTAAGCTCTTTTGTCCAATTTCTTGTTAGAAAAATGGGTTCCTCACAATGAAAAGCAAAATAAAAAAAAGATGGTTGTCCATCCAATGTATTTGGTGACTCATGTATTAAGGGTGTGATGTATATGAATATTCATGTCTTAAGTTGCTTATGAATGTACGGAGGAGTGGAATGTATATGGTGAACTATTGATACATGTACATGGGATAATGAATTTCCTTTCTTTGGGTACATCAAGAGGCCTTTATCTCAAGCATAAAATGAGATGAGATGGTCATTGTTTGTATAAAACATGAAAAGAGAGCCGAGCTTGAGGTTGAAAAAAGGGAAAGGCCAGTCGTAAGCCAGGGTGTCGGGATGAGGGCCATGAGGCCAAAGAGGCTTGGTTGAATATGAAAGTTCAATTAGGGGGAGAGAAAGCAATAGAGGGGTGAGAGTAAATAATTTCACTAGGCATTTGAGAGTGTGTGCGTGCAAGGTGCTTATCTGGGTGAGTAAGAGATTATTTGTTGGGTATAAACACGAGTGAATTTTGTACTATGTATTTCTCTCAATTAGTGAATTTCTACATTTTTGTGTGTGTTCTTTTTTTCTTGTCACTTTTAGCTTTATACTTATTGTCATCCGCTGCTAGAGATGTTAAAAGGGTCACGGCCTGTAGGGTTGGCCCGTTTAAACCAAAAGAAATAGGGTTAGGGTTCAATATTTTTAATCTGTTTAAAATCAGGGCTTTTTGGCCACAGACCGTTTAACCCGCGGCCCGTTAGGGTTGGCCTGCTAGATTTCAAGGTTAGCCCGCCAGTCCGCGTAATATTAATTAGGCCGTAAAAAGTTTAGGAGATACGAAAAATAACCACCATGAGAATAAAACCAACAACTTTCTAATCCAAAGTCAAACACATTTATCCTTTGCACTATAGGTCTTTTTTGTGTATTTGTGAATAAATACATATATATAAACAAAAATTTGGAAAGAACTGCTAAATAGAGCTATTATAATTTTATTTTAAGAAAAGCAAGTTGAAAATTATTACACAGCGATGTAAGAAAATGTCTAGTTTATATTTCTTATCGATTCACTATTTTAAAATATTGTTATATTATATCTTTAGTCGTGGCTCGATAGTGGCTCGTTTAGCCCGAAGTCCACTAGGGTTAGGGTTAGGTCTGCAATATTAGTTGCTCGAAAAAATTGAACCGTTTAGCCCGCGGCCCGTTAGGGCTGACCCAAAACTGCTAGAGCTAGCCTGTTTAACATCTCTATCCGCTGCCATGATGTTGTCTTAAATAAGAAGTGCTTGTATTTTATTTTCATTGCGTCACTTATGCCACATTTCTTTATATCGAGACTGCTTGCAAGTTCTTGTTTGCTACTATAAGAAGACCCCCTCTTGGTAGATCCCTGTTAAACAGAAGAAATCATCGTTGAAGATTGATCGGTAATGGAAGTCTTTTGGAGAACGTATTCAAATCTTGAAAAAAAGAATATGATTTTCTTAATATTACATAACGAAATCAACTGTATTTAGAGCCCGTTTGGTGCAAGTTTTTCAAAACGCAGCTGTAAGACCCCGACCCTATTTATAATACCTTGGTCCATCCTATATTTGATATGTTGATTTTGTTACATAGTTATCATGTTAGACATGCGTGTTTGGGTTAGTTGAGTAGCATGTCAATGCATTCATGTCTTGACTCCTTGTTGCATTTCATTGTTACACAAATTGTTAACTTGACTAGGCCTTGAATTTTAAGTTAATTCTTACAATTATAAAGCCATTGCATTCTTAGCCTTGTTATACATGGTTTTGATTGGGTTCCAAGTGTGTTTCAAACTTGATTGGAGGTTAGGATCACTTGGAAATACTTAGTAAATATTTTTTTTGAACATAAGATGGAAGAAGATACACCCAAAAGCATGGATACATGCTTAAACTCGGAATTCTGTTCATCCAAACAGTCTGTAGTAATTTAGCGATAGCTTTGTGTAGAAAACTTGGATTCGCAAACCGTTTGATTCTGTGTAAACTAGACTCAAAGAGATTTCCAACCATATCTTATTTGTAATTTTTAGACTTGTAGATCGTCCTAGGCATGTCTTTAAAGTTGGTTGAAAATTAGAATAGTAACAGCTTTTGACCATTTTAGTTTTTTGTTGAACCTTTGACCCTTTTGACCATTTGACCCATTTTTGTTTCTTTGACTGAGGTAAAGAACGTCCATTGACTCTTTGACCAGCTATATGACTCTCCTAGACACCATTAGAGAGCCTTAAACTCAGTCATTTGTTCATCTTCAACCTTAGAACATAGAGAGAGAGAAGAGAGTTTAGAGTGAGAAAGTGTCATAGATTACTCATTTGAAGTCGAAATCATGATCCATCTTCGCCATTGTGGAGCTATTGACTAGAGGAACACTTTTCATAGATTTCATGCTAACTTTTATGGTTTAATTTCGGTGGAGGTAAGTAACTATGATATTTTGTATGTTTATGAGTTGAATTGGGAGAGTAAAGCATGTAGGTTGTGTTAGATGATGATCCTCGTTTTGATTTCTTGGAGGAAAAAAGTTATTAGTTGTTCCTAATGATATTTTGTTGTCTTAAGTTACTGATTTAAGTTGGAAATATAATGGGGAAAAGACATGATGATTTTTATAAGTCAAATGCTTAGTTCTTGAATTGAGATTGGTCACTGTTTTAAGACATGTTGTCGAATTTACTGGGAAAAATTCGTCCATGGGAATTATCTAAATTTTTTATATGTTTTACATTCATATGTTTTGTAGCATCCTGTAAATTTTCATAATTTTTAGAGGTTAGGAAGTATCTCGTTTAGGTTGTGTTTTATCGCTGCGCAGAGTAGACTGTTTCTAAAAATTATGGGTTGTCATTCCAACTTTATGTGGTTGCATGTAGATGAATATACGTCCAAATGGACTGATTCAAAATGGTAAATTGTAATTTAGGATTTCTAGTTTTTTGGTATATAGGATTCATAATATTTGGACTTGTGTAGAATATTTGGTGAATTTTATAATAACACTACGTAGAATTAAATTTTGTGTTTCATTGACGGAATTTTCTAGATATTGGTTTAGACTTAAAGTGAGCAGATTATGGTGATTATAGTTTCGATTAGAATATTTTAAAGTGATAATTTATAGTTCAAGATGTCTATTTTATAAATATTAAAGAATAATAATAATTAGAATTTTGTGGAATATTTGGTGATTGTAACAATACGGTTGCGCACAGATTTATAAGTGTGGTAATTGAATCAAATTGGATTATTGATATAATAAGTTAATGAATTGGGACATTGAGCTATAGGGAAATGTTATGATGAGGAATTTAGTAATATGGAGTATATTTCCTATAACACAAGAATATGTTTAAAATGATAAGTCCCAAGAGACTTGTGACATGTAGATGACATGTGACTTGTAAGGAGTCATGATTTAAAAGAAATCAAAAAAAATCTCTCTCTAAAAACCGATTCTCTCTAGGGCTTCCTCCAGTCTGCATGGCGGCGGCTTTTGCCGGCGCTGATGCCCCCCCACAGCCGTCATCTCCTATTATCAAAAAATCCTTCGCTTCTGTAGTTGCTTCATCTTCCACAATTTCTTCTCAAGTTCCCGTCATCCCTACAACCCTCCACAAAGGCGAACCAGCCATTAAACTTAACGCAGACCTTATTTCCTTGCTAGCCAAACCATTCCACTTGACTCTAGTAGGAAAATTCTCCCATGGCCGGCCTTCAATGGACGTTTTGCACAAACAATTTCTAACCTTGGGTTTAAAAGCCGATGTAACGCTGGGCCATCTAGATGCCAAGCACGTGCTTATCCAAGTCCACCATGAAAACGATTATCAGCGATTGTGGATCAAAGATCAATGGTATATTGGCTCATATCCAATGAGAGTTTTCAAATGGACACCGGATTTTCGTCCTAAAGTCGAAAGCCCCATCGTTCCAGTCTGGTTTGAATTACCAGGACTCCCAATCTATTTATTTCATAAGCAAGCCCTCTTCTCCATTGCTAGTCTTATTGGTAAGCCTTTGCTTCTCGATTCTCCCACGGCTAACTTCACTCGTCCTAGCACAGCCCGCATTTGTATTGAGATTAATCTCACAAAAGCTCTCCCCACTCGTCTCTGGGTAGATTGTGGCCTGGATATGGAAGGATTTTGGCAGCCAATTATTGCAGAAAAGCTGCCATTATATTGCACAAACTGCCATAGACAAGGTCATGATGGAGACTCATGTAAGGTCTATCACAAGGAATCTTCCAAAGGCAATGGATCAAGTCAAAATGACAAATCTAAGCAATGGAAGCCTAAGGATCCCTCTTCTTCTAAAGACCGTCAAACGGGTGTTGATATTGGCACATCGAATGCTAATGATATTAATCAAGCAGAACCTGTTGTTACTCCTACTCTGGAAAAAAAGAACAATGTAGAAGAACGCAATGATAACACTGAGACTTTGGAATGAGGAAAAACTCTTCCTGGGGTTACCAACCTTTGTAATATGGAAGCTACTGGAGTAAGTATCACTCCTAATGAAGCAAGGAATTCAAATGCCATGGTAAACCCCTCTATCAATGCTGAAACTGCCACGGTAAACCCCACTATCATTTCTGATTTAAATGTTGTTCATCATGTTACTACTACTAATACTGAAACAGGATCTATAATTCAAGTCGAAAAAGACACCACAGTTCCTCCTATTTACTCGGGTCAAATAATTTTGGCTCCTAATAACATATTGAACGAAGGAATTGTACAAGACAGATCCCCTGCATATGATAATTCAAAGCTGTGCATTTTTGAAGAGGGTATCCAGGAAGGCTCAGGTATGATGCAACCTGTTTATGCAACCTCCAACCAGTTTTCTATACTAAATGTGATCGAAGAAGAAGGAGATAATGCTCACTCAAATTTGGAAGCTCTTAATATTACTCTTTCTGCTGGACCAAGACAGAGTCATCCCAAAAATTCAGTTTCTACTTCGAATCGGCTTACAAGATCAAAAGCCAAACATGATACCTTTTCTAACCAGTTTCCTCATGAATATTGTTAAGGCCCTTTTTTGGAATGCTCGTGGAGTAGGTAACGACCCAACTATTGCTCGTATTAAACAGCTTGTTCGTCTTCACAAAATTTCTTTTATTGCTGTCTTTGAACCTATGCTTGCCCAGGACAAAGTCAATTTTATTACTCGTCGATTGAAGTTTCGGTTCAGCAACTCAAACTCAACCAGTACCATATGGGTATTTGCTAAATCTGCTTTAACTTGTTCTATTGTCCAAGACTCAACTCAGCATCTCACTCTCCGTATTCAGCATTATAGCTGGCCATTTTCAGCTTTATTCTCTTGTGTTTATGCCAAATGCGATGCGGTGGATCGTCAGCAGCTCTGGACAGAATTAATTGATATTAGTTCTCAACACAGTGATACTCCTTGGGTAGTCGGAGGTGATTTTAATATTATTATGAGTCCTACTGAAAAATCAGGAGGTCGAGGATGGGATAGAAATGGAGCAATGGATTTTCACGCATGTACTGCTGCTGCTGGATTACTTGATCTTGGCTATTCAGGTCCAAAGTTCACTTGGTGGAACAAGAGAGAGGGCAACTCTACAATACATCAACGTATTGACCGTGTGCTCTGTAACACTGCCTGGATGGATAGTTTTTCTGATTCTACAGTCATGCATCTTAATCGCACATGCTCTGACCACAGCCCTCTTCTGTTAAATTTTTCCAGCGGACAGGACAAAAAATCATTGGCATTTCGGTTTCTTAATGTTTGGACTTCTCACCCTTCTTTTCTCGAAGTGGTTCAAGTAGCTTGGAACTCAAGTTCTGGTGGACGTCCCATGTCTCTCTTTGCGGCCAAATTAAGAGCAACCAAACAAGCTCTTCGCAATTGGAATAAGGAAGTTTTTGGCAACATATTTAATAGAGTCAAAGTGGCAGAAGAGGAGGTTCTTGAAAAAGAGTTGTTTTTTGAACTCAATAACTCGGGGGATAATCGAGCAGCACTTATGTCCGCTCAAGCTAATTTAAAAAAGGCTCTTGCGACTGAGGAGGCCTATTGGCGGCAAAAATCTAAAATCAAATGGTTTAAGGATGGGGATGGCAACACCAAATTATTTCATGCCTCGGTTCGTCAAGCTCAACGGAAGCTTCATATTCACACTATTCGAAATTCGGAAGGGGTTCTTCTTGACCGAGAAGATAATATTAAGACAGGAATAGTAGATTATTTCCGAGATCAGCTTAAGTCTGATTCTCCTCATACCTCCATCGATCTTGATATGATTCCCTCTCTTATCTGTGACAACTGGAACCAAGAGTTAATTGCTATGCCGACTATGGAAGAGGTTTTTTCGGCAGTTTCAAATCTAAGTGGGGATAGTGCAGCTGGTCCAGATGGTTTTTCTGGCCATTTTTACACTCATTGCTGGGAGATGATCAAAGATGATTTTTATAAGGCCGTTAGGGAATTTTTTTCTGGTTTTCCTATGCCTCGAGCATGGTCGAGCACTCTTATAGTCACTATTCCCAAGATTGACTCGCCTGAATCCTTTAAAGATCTGCGGCCTATAAGCCTTTACAACTTTTGCAACAAAATTCTCTCCAAAATTTTGGCCTCCCGTCTTGCGAAAATTCTTCCTCATATTATATCTCCGAACCAAAGCGCGTTCACTAAAGGTAGGGTCATCCAAGATAATATCTTACTTGCTCAAGAAATGGTCACTTTTCTGGGGAAAAAAGTAAATGGCTCCAATATTGTTGTTAAACTGGACATGGCAAAGGCATTTGATAGGGTTTCTTGGATTTTTCTCACTCAAGTTCTTCGCAAATTTGGTTTTCATGAAGTTTTCATTGACCTTATTTGGAGGTTGATATCTGAGAATTGGTTCTCGATCTTGCTAAATGGAGAGTCAGTGGGTTACTTTAATTCCTCGAGAGGTCTTCGCCAAGGGGATCCTTTATCGCCAAGCTTATTTATCATTGCTTCTGAAGTGCTAAGTCGCAGTCTGAACTAGTTGCATGCTCAGCATCCCAATGTCAGCTTCTCTACAATTAGTGGTTGTCCAATCATTTCTCACTTGGCGTTTGCAGATGATGTTATTATTTTTTGCAATGGAAGTCGAAGTTCCATTCATCGGCATACTAATCTCCTAAGAGCCTATGAGTCTTTTTCTGGTCAGATGGTCAATGTTCATAGAAGTAAAGTTTTCGCGGCTCCTTCCCTTTCTACTTCTAGAGCTGGAAGTATTGCTATGAACTGGGGCTATCAGCTAGGAACTCTACCTATTACTTATCTCGGGTGCCCTATTTACTTTGGCCGTAAACAAAAATCCATATTCGACTCTCTGGTTCTCAAACTCCAATCTAAGGTGACATCTTGGATGGGGTCTTTTCTTAATTCAGCGGGTAAAGTAACTTTGATCAATCATGTTCTTCACTCCATGACTGCTTACCTCCTGGCATCGATTGAACCTCCTGTATCGATTATTAATCTGTTGGAAAGGACATTTGCAAATTTCTTTTGGGGTTCTTATGAAGGCAGAACCAAGTCCCATTGGGTTTCTTGGCGTACTTGCTGCAAGCCTAAATCTCAAGGTGGTCTAGGTATTTGCTCTGTCTATAACCTTACCCAAGCTTATTCGATTAAATTATGGTGGCGCTTCCGCACTCAACCCAATCTTTGGGCCACCTTTCTGCGTGCTCGCTATTGCAATCTTTCCCATGAAACGCAAGCAACAGCTAGAGGCTCCCATATTTGGCATCGTTTAAAGAAAATTCAGTCCATCGCAGAGCCTAATATTTACTGGATTATTGGTAGAGGGAACTGCTCTATATGTTTTGATTCTTGGGTTCCCGGCCAGCTTATTGCTCGTCCCACTGATTGTCATCTTCAGCAAGTAAAAGATCTTTTTGATCCCACGGGAAACTTAATCCCCACAGCCATGTCTATTCTTCCTCCGGCTGTGGTCTCCATGATTCACTCTCAGTGTATCCGCCCTTCCAATGATCAGGACACTCCAATCTGGACCACAACGACATCAGGAAAATTCTCTATAGCTGCTGCCATTTCTTTAATCTGTACTGATGCAGCGTCTTCTCTATCCTCTAATTTCATGTGGCATAAACTTCTCCCAAAGCACATAGGAATCTTCCTATGGAGATTATTTCGTAACGGATTGCCTACTGATGAAGCTCTTGGTAAGAAAGGAATCCAGTTGGCCTCAAAATGCTGCTGCTGCTCTAATCCAGACTTTGAATCTGCTCACCACCTTTTTATCGCCAGTGACATAGCTAGATATGTTTGGGATTTCTTTCATATTTCTCATGATCTTCCCATGGCAGGCAACTCAATTCGTCACAGATGCATGTTTGGTTGGTACTCCACTAAATCCATTGCTCACACTCTTCTCCCTCCTATCATTCTTTGAAACATATGGAAATTTCGTAACTCTAAATTGTATGATGGCTTAGTTCAATCTCCTCACTCTCTCATCCTTGCTATAGATCGAGATTTAATTTATTCAATAAGAGCAGGAAACTATGTTGGGGTGCGCTCTTATAATGGCATTTCCTATTCTTTTGCCTTGAAGAAATCTGTTTCTATTCGAGCTGTTAGATGGGAGAAACCGATTGCAGGCACCTATAAGCTCAACACAGATGGAGCAAGTCGAGGAAACCCAGGTCCAAGTGGTGGTGGGGGTATTATCAGGGACTATTCTGGGAACATCATCTATGCTTTCTATGCATTCTATGGTAATGCTACCAATTTTGAGGCCGAGATGAAAGCTCTTTTTCAAGGCACCTGTTGGATGTATGCAAAAGGTCACCGAGATGCTATTATTGAATTGGATTCTAAATCAATTTGCCATTGGATCAATAATCGTCATGCTCCTCCTTGGAAATTGGCTTACTATGTTCGTGCTATTTTACGCATGAAGTCAGAGTTAAATTTCTCTTTTCGCCATTGCTATAGGGAAGCTAATTTCGTAGCTGACGGTCTTGCCAATTTAGCGGTTGACACCTGTTCAGACAAAGACTTCAATACCCTTGCTGACCTTCCTCGCTCCATTAAAAGTGAGATCATGTTGGACTCTCAGTCAGTAGCTAGAATTCGTAGTTCCTAATTAATGCGGTTCTTTTTTGCTTATTTTCTATGTAAGGTTTTTTCTTTCTTGCTTAGTTGCTTTGAGTTTTTTATTCTCTCTGTATTTCCTTTTCGAGGTTTGGCTCCTCCGTCCTCCCTCTTATAAGGGCAAGGCTGGTTGTCCCCCTCAAGTTTGTATTTATTTTTTTATCAATAAAATTTAGCAGGGTGCCGCCCCTGTTTCCCTAAAAAAAAAAAAAAAAAAAAAAAAGGGAGTCATGATTTATATAGTACGCGACGATAATATTATCTGATGGTTTATACTATACATGAGACGGAATGTCTCGAGTGATTATAGGATACTATAGAGATCCTAAGTTGAATGTGATGGTTATATATTGATTAATGGGTGTAAGTATGAGTAGACTTACGTATATTGCGATTGTGAAGTCTAGCATTAGCGGACTTAGATGATTTGGCTATGTGGAGTTATAAGTGGTGTTCATGTGAGAAACATGTTACTTTATTTTGGGATTAAGAGTGAATCACCTCTCCTTGTGACGTATAAGTCTCTTGTTGCGGACATCGTTTGATAGTTGTTTATACGGTAAGAATACCTTACATTTGTGGCTATGTGTTTGTCTTGTTAACACGGACATTTTTCGATGGTTGAGTTGTACAATAGACCTATTTTGCCTATTGTCTTGTTATGTTTACATGTTCAGTGATTACGGACGTGATATGATTGCTAGTATGTGATAGGACAATCATCCTACTTTGATGATTTACTGTGTGTTTAGTATTTACAAGCACATTATGTTGATTTGGGTATGTGATTCAATAGAACACATCATGTTTAATTATTACTGAGTTGTGATTCAATAGAACACACTTTGAATTGTTTAAAATGACGAGTAAACATCTACTTGTGCATTGCATCGAGTCCAGCTGAAAGTTGTGTTTTGGGGGTGTATTGACGCTCGGTTATTACGAGAGCAGGGGCTACATAATAGCCGAAGGCCAATACATTTGCCCTTGCCCTACCGTTGGCCACGGTAGGGGTTTTTCTAGACCCACAGTTAAACGAAATAAACGGTGACTGTGTATTGTCGACATTCTTTTGTATGCATTGGGATATGGACACCGGTCCCTTGTGATATATGTAAATGGCTAGATCCGTATATGTCTCGGGTCGTAGGGGACTGAGCGATACGTCGACGTGAATACAGAAAATGGTTCACAACAGGTACTTGTAGATCGTGCTTGACGCGATCGGGTACATTTATTTTGTTTTGGGATACGAGCATTGGTCCCTTATGATTTGTGTACAGCAGCAGCAGCACAATCATCCATTATGGTTTCATCTGTCAATCCTTTCCATTTTTGTACAGCAGCAGCACAGTGATCTATTGAATTTGTAATGGAGCGACAAGGTCGAAAGTATTAGTTAGGATTTGGAGGTGTACCTCGATCCACCGTATCCACCTTCATGTGTTTACTTTATCCTTGTGTTTATGTGCTCCTACATGTTTATTTCCTGTTATATTGTTATGCATAATGCCATGCCATATAGTCACATGTTGTTACTTTTCGATTAATGGTTAAGCGAGAATTGTTACCAAGTTTAGTGCATATAGAGTCTTGGTTTACTGTTGCATTCATACTTATAGCACCCAATACATTACGGTGTCTTTTAGACTCACCCAACAACTTACTCAGTTTACAGGTTTAGTTCCAGCGTTGTGAGACTTGAAGCTTGGAGTTTAGCAAGTTGTATTTATGTTGTCATTTCCTATTATTTATTGTATTGTGAGATCGTGGGTTTAACTAAATTAAGTAAACTTAGTATGTTGGGTAGAAATATTTGTGTTCTTTAGATTTGTATTTTGAAGCCGACTTGAGAGGTCGTGCCAGTTGTAGTACCTTATAATTTTGTGATTACGGACTCGTGGTTTTGGTGTGGCCTTGTACCGTTGATATTTTATTAGTAGTATTCCTGAGCATGTTAGCTTGTAGTGTTCAGTATTGTTGTTCTTCGGCATTTGTTGTAGCCGTGGAGGTTGTTTTATTAGTGAGTTGTACTTCGAGTATTTGAAACTCACATTTTATCTTGTGTTCCACTGCATAGTTTTGGTATTGAGCATTTGTGGCTCACTCTTTTCAGTTGTTCTTGCTTGTTTGGCGCATCGAGTTAGGGTTCAACATCGGACCCCGGACTCGGGTCGTCACAGTTGGTATCAGAGCTTAAGTTAGCTGTTCGCCAGGACATGATTCTCGGCTTAGGTGATTTGAGTTTTGGGTTGAGCAATTAACGTCGAATGTTTGTGTTTAAGTGTATGTTGGTAAATTGTGGAGATAGTCCAAGTAGGACTGGAATTATTGGGTCCTTACGCTCACGAGAGCGGGGACTAAGGAATTGTAATATGTTATTTATCTTATGGAGATTAGTAAGTGTGCTTCAAGTCCTTGCTAGGTTGATGACAACTAGTGTAAGTTGCTTGGAAGATTTAGTATTGTGATTTGACCAACTTTGGTGGTCTTGTTAATCATAGATATCTATATCATGGACGCTTTAAGGAATGTCTTAGTCTTGAGATTGGTAATTATTTGAAGAAGTAGATGTGGAAGACCCGAGATTCTGGGTCACGAGTAACAATATAACAGAAAAATAAACATGTAGGAGCACATAGACACAAGGATAAAGTAAACACATGACGGTGGATCGAGGTATACCTCCGAATCCTAAATAATACTTCCGACGTTGTCGCTCCATTACAAATTCAATAGATCACTGTGCTGTTGCTGCTGTACACAAATAGAAGGGATTGACAAATAAACCATAATGGATGATTGTGCTGCTGCTGCTGTACACAAATCATAAGGGACCAATGCTCGTATCCCAAAATAAAATAAATGTACCCGATCGCGTCAAGCACGATCTACAAGTACCTGTTGTGAACCATTTTATGTATTCACGTCGACATATTTCAAAACAAAATAAATGTACCTGATCGCGTCAAGTACGATCTACAAGTACCCGTTGTGAACCATTTTCTGTATTCACGTCGACGTATTGCTCAGTCCCCTACGACCTAAGACATATACGGATCTAGCCACTTACATATATCACAAGGGACCTGTGTCCGTATCCCAATGCATACAAAAAAATATCGACAATACATAGTCGCCGTTTATTCCGTTCAACTGTGGGGCTAGAGAAACGCCTACCGTGGCCAACGGTAGGGCAAGGCCAAATGTATTGGCCTTCGGCTATTACGTAGCCCCTGCTCCCGTAATAACTGAGCATCAATACACCCCAAAAAACACATATGCCAGCTGGACTCGATACAATGCATAAGTAGATGTTTACTCGTCATTTTAAACAATTCAAAGTATGTTCTATTGAATCACAGCTCAATAATAATTAAACATGATGTGTTCTATTGAATCTCATACCCAAATCAACATAAGGTGCTTGTAAATACTAAACACACAGTAAATCATCAAAGTAGGATGATTGTCCTATCACATACTAACAATCATATCATGTCCGTAATCACTGAACATGTAAACACAACAAGACAATAGACAAAGTAGGCCTATTGTACAACTCAACCATCGAAAATTATCCGCGCTAGCAAGATACACAGATAACCACAAATGTAAGGTATTCTTACCATATAGAAAACTATCAAACAATGTCCGCAACAAGAGACTTATACATCACAAGGAGAGGTGATTCACTCTTAATCCCAAAATAAAGTAACATGTTCCTCACATGAACACAACTTATAACTCCACATAGCCAAATCGTCTAAGTCCGCTAATGCTAGACTTCACAATTGCAACATACATAAGTCTACTCATACTTACCCCCATTAACCAATATATAACCATCACATTCAACTTAGGATCTCTATAGTATCCTATAATCACTTGAGACATTCTGTCTCATGTATAGTATAAACCATCACATAATATTATCGTCGCGTACTATATAAATCATGATTCCCTACAAGTCTCATGTCATCTACATTTCACAAGTCTCTTGGCACTTATCATTTCAACCTATTCTTGGGTTATAGGAAATACACTCTGTATTACTAAATTCGTCATCATGATATTTTCTTATAGTTCAATGTCCCAATTCATTAACTTATTATATCAATAACCCAATTTGATTCAATTACCACACTTATAAATGCGTGCGCAACCGTATTGTTACAATCACCAAATATTCCACAAAAATCCAAATGTTATTATTCTTTCATATTTATAAAATAGAAATCTTGAACTATAATTGACCACTTTAAAATATTCCAATCAGAACTATAATCATCATAATCTGCTCACTTTAATTCTAAACCAATATCCAGAAATTTCTGTCAACAAAACACATAATTCAATTCTGCACAGCGTTATTATAAAATTCACCAAATATTCTACACAAGTAGAAATATTATGAATCCTATATACCCAGAAATTAGACATCCCAATTTATAATTTACCATGTTGAATCAGTCCATTTGGACTTATATTCATCGACATGCAATCCAATAAGTTGGAATTACAACCCAAATTTTCCAGAAACAATCTGCTCTGCGCAGTGATAAAACACAACATAAACGAGATACATTCCGACCTCTAAAAATTATGAAAAATTTACAGGATGCTACAAAACATATAAATCTAAATCATATAAAAAATTTAGATAATTCCTATGGACGGATTCTTCCCAGTAAATTCGACAACATGCCTTAAACAGTGACCAATCTCAATTCAAGAACTAAGGATTTGACTTCTAAAAATTATCATGTCTTTTCCCATTACATTTCTAACTTAAATCATTAACTTAATACAAAAAAATATCATTAGGAGCAACTAATAACACTTTTTCTCTAAGAAATCAACACAAGGATCATCATCTAACACAACCTACATGTTTTACTCTCCCAATTCAACTCATAAACATACAAAACATCATAGTTACTTACCTCTACTAAAATTAAACCATGAAAGTCAGTATACAATCTAGGGAAAATGTTCATCTAGTCAATAGCTCCACAATGGCGAAGACGGATCGTGATTTGGACTTCAAATGAATAATCTATGGCACTTTCTCACTCTAGAACTCTCTCATCTCTCTCTCTATGTTCTAAGGTTGAAGATGAACAAATGATTGAGTTTAAGGCTCTCTAATGGTGTCTAGGAGAGTCATATAGTTGGTCAAAGAGTCAATGGACATTCTTTACCTCAGTCAAAGAAACAAAAATGGGTCAAATGGACAAAAGGGTCAAAGGTTCAACGAAAAACCAAAATGGTCAAAAGCTGTCACTATTCTAATTTTCAGCCAACTTTAAAGACATGCGTAGGACGATCTACTAGTCTAAAAATTACAAATAAGATATGGTTGGAAAACTCCTTGAGTCTAGTTTACACAGAATCAAACGGTTTGCAAATCTGAGTTTTGTACACAAATTTATCGCCAAATTACTACAGACTGTTTGGTTGAATAGAATTCCGAGTTTAAGCATGTGTCCATGTTTTTAGGTGTTATCTTCTTCCATCTTATAAACCAAGAACGACGGTAGTTCTGTAAAGTAGAAAAGTAATGATATATAGTTGCTTAAAATAATAACATTATGATACCTAAAGAGTAATAGCATGTGATTAGTAATGTGCTTAGTATTCATAAGCACTTTGACAAAATAGTTAATGGCAATTAAACATCTACTTGACCGTATTGATATGTATTATGTGTAAGATGCACTTATAGTAAAGATGTTGCGTATGTGTTTATGAAATGCAGTATACGAATAATACAAGTAAACATCTACTTGTTTATAAAGTTAAACCAAGATAAGAAATTGCAAGTAAATATCTACTTGTTTGTAATAATGAGATCCAACCCGTAATTACTGGGAAGAGCTTTGATGCAATGATTACATGATGAAAATCATGATGCACGGTAACAACTGTGGGCAATGTATACATGATAAAAATCATGATGCGCGGTAATAACCGTGGACTCAGTAACGATCCTACCACTGGCCATGGTAGATGGTAGCTCACTGTCATAACCAATAGGGTGACATTGATATGCTGCGACCCTGGTTGCCGTCAGGTAACTAGAGGCATGGGAAAGGGTTACATATAGAGGTGAAGCCACCCATGGTACCAGTTATGAGGAAAGGGCTGCCCGTAGAGGTGAAGCCGCCTATGAAACAAGTAAAGGTTTTCATTCAGGAACTTGCATTGCAATAGCAAAACATGTACAGACAGGAAGAGTAAGGTGAAAAGAAAAAGGGATGTTGAGGCATATCTCGACACTGATAAGAATACTGTAAGTTACCTATTATATGTTAGCCATGCGTGTCGGTTGGTCGCAGTTTTCAACTGGTATGGGACGGTTGACGGCTGTTGAGCCTCTGATATTGCATGGTATTATAATGTGTTTTCCTATGTATGAAGTGGTCACAGTCTTCAACTGGTATGGGACGGTTAACGGCAGCAGAGCCTATCGTGCGTAGGGAATTATTTGTTGTTGTGATATGTTGTGTTTAATATACTGCATGATAGCATGCCATGCATCTAGTAACTTACTGAGTTTCGACTCACCTCGTATCTATTTTAAACTGTTCGATCTCAACAAGACAGTAGTATCCAGCATTTTGGGGTCATTTAGCAGAATTCAGTGCAGGTAATGGTTCAAATAATAGTTTGATGAAACTGTGTATCAGTAAGGTACATAGATGGAAAAAGGACAGGGTTGACAGAAGTTGTCGTAAGGCTGTGTAACTTTGATCAGTAATGTTAAGCAGAGATTATTAAATGTTTCTTGAGATCATTAATTTAAGTTTATATATGATGTCTTACAGTTCTATTTTAACAAAACTTTTACTGCTAATTATTGTTATATGTTTGGTTCATGCACCGGCAGGGATCCGTATAAGAACTCAGGTCGGGGCATGATAATTGGTATCAGAGCATAGATTAGCTATCTGCCAGGATAGGATCCTCGGCTAGGTTTCTGGTATAAGATTAATATTTCTAATGTTATATGTTCATGTGTATGTATCTACAATGGCAGAAACTAAACACGATGTTAGTACAGATAAGGCTGGAACTAGTCGGGCAGAGATGGCAGGAGGTAATACTCTACAGCCAAACGCCCAATTTAATGTGCCACCAGCAGTACATCCTAATGTTCTTTCTCCAGAAACACCTGTTAATTATAATGAAGGAATCATGACGATGTTCCAAGTATTTACTAGGATGATGACGGAGATGAATCAACTTGGTAATCATGAGCAGGAACCCCAAGGAGAGATTAGGGTACAGCCTGAGGATAAGAATAGGGAGCATAATAATAATTTAGAGAAGTTCCTGAAAATGAAACCTCATAGTTATGATGGAGAGCCTGATTCTGCAAAAGCGGAAAGATGGATAGCGAAAAGATGTCGAGTGTAACACCCACATCTTTCATGTCATTCGTATACATTTTGTTTATCAACGTCATTTGGTATCATCGTCATTTCATGTACATTCTTTATTTAAACATGTTCATATTTAAGTTGATTTCATACTTTTCATGTGCCTTTCTTTATGTTTAAATCCTTGCAATCATTGGTGCTTGTGTTGGATTGCATTTTTAACCTTGTTATAGGTTGTTTGGAATGAGTTTCTATTGTGTTTTAGACTTGGTTTGAGGTTGATATCATCTTAGGATGACTTGGGAGTGTTTTGGAATCACTTTGGTAGTGTTTGGAAGCCTTTGGCCTAGACCAGTCGCTATACAGCCGCATGGTGCGATCGCGCAAAGACCCTAATATTTCTGGATTCTATGAGGCCGCTTAGGAGATCGCATAAGAGCTATGCGTCCGCATAGTGTGGACGCATAAGGTCGTATTCTGTTTTGTTTCTTTCACGAACTTTTAAGTGAGTTGACCATTTGACCTATATCCAAGGGCTGAGGTTTGACCATGACTTGGGACTCTTAGACTAGACCTTGTGACTTCATTAAACACCATTTGAGAGCCTTGAAGACTATCATATTCAGCCTTGAACACTTTAGAACATAGAGAAAGAGAGAGAGAGAGAGAGAGAGAGAGAGAGAGAGAGAGAGAGAGAGAGAGAGAGAGAAGAGTTCTTGAGTGAGAAAGTTGCATAGATTTCACATTTTGAGCCCAAATCACGATCCGTCTTCGCCATTGTGGAGCTATTGAACATTTTCTATGGATTGCATGCTGGTTCTCATGGTTTAATTTTGGTGGAGGTAAGTAACTATGATGTTTTGTATATTTATGAGTTGAATTGGGAGAGTAAAGCATGTAGGTTGTGTTAAATGATGATCCTTGTGTTGATTTCTTGGAGGAAATGTGTTATTAGTTACTCCTTATGATATTTTGTTATCTTAAGTTACTGATTTAAGTTGGAAATGTAATGGGGGAAAGACATGATGATTTTTAGAAGTCAAATGCTTAGTTCTTGAATTGAGATTGGTCACTGTTTTAAGGTACGTTGTCGAATTTACTGGGGAAAATTCGTCCAAGATAATTGTCTGAATTTTTGATATATTTTACATTTATATGTTTTCTAGCATCTTGTAAAATTTCATAATTTTTAGAGTTAGGGAAGTATCTCGTTTATGATGTGTTTTATCACTGCGCAGAGTATACTGTTAAGGAAATCCTGGGGTGTCATTCCAATTTTATGGGGTTGCATGTGAATGAATATAAGTCCAAATGGACTGATTCAAAATGGTAAATTATAATTTGGGATGTCTATTTTCTAGGTATGTAAGATTCGTAATATTTGGACTTGTGTAGAATATTTGGTAAATTTTATAATAACGCTGCGCAGAATTGAACTACGTGTATTGTTGACAGAAATTTCTGGATATTGGTTTAGAATTAAAGTGAGCAGATTATGATAATTATAGTCTGATTGAAATATTTTTAGGTGGTAAATTATAGTTCAAGATGTCTAGTTTATTAATATGAAGGAATGATAATATTTGGATTTTTGTGGAATATTTGGTGGATGTAACAATATGGTTGCGCACGAATTTATAAATGTGGTAATTGAATCAAATTGGGTTATTGATATAATAAGTTAATTAATTGGGACATTGAGCTATAGGGAAATGTCATGATGAGGAATTTAGTGATATGGAATGTATCTCCTATAACACAAGACTAGGTTTGAAACCATAAGTACCATGAGACTTGAGACATGTAGATGACATGGGACTTGTAAGGAGTCGTGATATATATAGTACGCGACGATAACGATATGTGACAGATTATGATATACATGGGATAGAGTTTCTTGAGTGATTATAGGATACTATAGAGATCCTAAGTTGTTCGTGATGGTTATATATTGGTTAATGGGTGTAAGTATGAGTAGACTTATGTATGTTGCGATTGTGAAGTCTAGCTTTAGCGGACTTAGACGATTTGGGCTATGTGGAATTATAAGTTGTGTACATGTGAGGAACATGTTACTTTATTTTGGGATTAAGAGTGAATCACCTTTCCTTGTGATGTATAAGTCCCACGTTGTGGACATCATTTGATTGTTGTTTATATGGTAAGAATACCTTACATTCGTGGTTATGTGTGTGTCTAGCTAGCACGGACACTATTCGATGGTTGAGTTATACAATAGGCCTACTTTGCCTATTGACTTGTTTAGTTTACATGTTCAGTGATTACGGACAGGATGTGATTGTTCTAGTTTGTGATAGGAAAATTATCTTACTTTGATGATTGAGTGTGTGTTTAATATTTATATGCACCTTATGTTGATTTGGGTATGTGATTCAATAGAACACATCATGTTTGATATTTTTGAGTTGTGATTTAATAGAACACATCATGTTTAATTATAATTGAGTTGTGATTCAATAGAACACACTTTGAATTATTTAAAATGATGAGTAAACATCTACTTGTGCATTGCATTGAGTCCAGCTGGCATATGTGTTTTTGGGGGTGTATTGACGCTTGATTATTGCAGGAGCATGGGCTACGTAATAGCCGAAGGCCAATACATCTGGCCTTACCCTACCGTTGGCCACGGTAGGGGTTTCTCTAGCCCCACAGTTGAACGAAATAAATCACGATTGTGTATTGTCGACATTCTTTGGTATGCCATGGGATACGGACACCGGTCCCTTGTGATACATGTAAGTGGCTAAATCCGTATATGTCTCGGGTCGTAGGGGACTGAGCAATACGTCGATGTGAATACAGAAAATGGTTCACAACGGGTACTTGTAGATCGTGCTTGATGCGTCGAGTACATTTATAGGAATACAAATAATGGTTCACAACGGGTACTTGTAGATCGTGCTTGACGCAATCGAGTACATTTATTTTCTTTGAAATACGAGCATCGGTCCCATATAATTTGTGTACAGCAGCAGCAACACAATAATCCAGTATGGTTTCATTTTTAAATCCTTGCCATTTGTGTACAGCAGCAATAGCATAGTGATCTATTGAATTGATAATGGAGCGACAAGGTCGGAAGAATTATTTAAGATTCGGAGGTGTACCTTGATCCACCGTATCGGCCTTCATGTGTTTACTTTATCCTTTTATGCTTCCTATACAAGCGAATGTTGGTCACGGTTTCCAACTGGTATGGGACAGTTGGCGATCGTTGAGCCTCTCGTTAGTATGGGGCTGGTTGACCTTATGTGCTCCTACATGTTTATTTTCCTATTTTATTGTTGTGCATAATGCCATGCCATATAGTCACATGTTGTTACTTGTCGATTAATGGTTAAGCGGGGATTGTTACCAAGTTTAGTGCATATAGAGTCTTGGTTTACTGTTGCACTCATACTCATAGCACCCAATACATTATAGTGGCTTACGGAGTCTTTTAGACTCACCCAACAACTTACTCAGTTTGCAGGTTCAGTTTCAGTGCTGGGAGACTTGAAGCTTGGAGTTTAGCAAGTTGTATTTATGTTGTCATTTCCTATTGTTTCTTGTATTGTGAGATCGTGGGTTCAACTAAGTTAAGTAAACTTAGTATGTTGGGTAGAAATATTTGTATTCTTTAGATTTGTAATTTGAGGCCGACTTGAGAGGTCGTGCCAGTTATAGTACTTTACAATTTTAGATTACGGACTCGTGGTTTTGTTGTGGCCTTGTGCCGTTGATATTTTATTAGTAGTATTTCCGAGCGTGTTAGCTTGTGGTGTTTAGTATTGTTGTTCTCCGGCATTTGTTGTAGCCGTCGAGGTTGTTTTATTAGTGAGTTGTACTTCGAGTATTTGAAACTCACATTTTATCTTGTGTTTCGCTGCATAGTTTTCGTTTTGAGCTTTTGTGGCTCGCTCTTTTCAGTTGTTCTTGCTTGTTTGGCGCACCGAATTGGGGTTTAACATCGAATACCGGACTCGGGTCGTCACAGTTGGTATCAGAGCTTAAGTTAGCTGTTCGCTAGGACTCGATCCTCGGCTTAGGTTATTTGGGTTTTGGGTTGAGCGATTAACGTTGAGTGTTTGTGTTTAGATGTATCTTGGATGTTGGTAAGTTATGGATATAGTTTATGTATGACTGGAATTGTTGAGTTCTTTCGCTCATGAGAGCGGAGACTAATGATATGTAGTCTGTTGTTTCTCTTGTGGAGAATAGTGAGTACGCTTCAAGATATCGCTATAATGTTGACAACTAGTGTAAGTTGCTTGGAAGTTTTAGTATTGTGATTCGACCAACTTTGGTGGTCTCGTTAATCGTAGATATCTATATCCTGGATGCTTTAAGGAATGTCTTTGTCTTGAGATTTGTAATCATTTGAGGAAATAGATGTGGAAGTCCCGAGATTCTGGGGCACGAGTTCTATAGTGGTTAGTGGTTAGTGTCGAGTTATGTTGGTGCGAGATCTTGAGTCAGTACTAACTTAGACGCTTCATTCTTGCATATCACATCATGGAATGCAAAACTTGTACATACTACAGACATATGTTATGCTTAGGTACATTTATTTGTATATACTACTTATGTGCATGAGATCGACACTAAAGGCTTATTTGTTAATCACATGTCCTTAACGCCCTACGACGAAAGCTTTTGAAGCCACTTCAGAAGGGCCCCTAATTTGATAATCAAGAGATATTCGTCGAGACTAAGTTAATAGCATGTTAGATAAAATTGCCTAACCCTATTACCCAATGGAATGGACAAGTAAATAGAATTGATGCACTTGGACATGTTTGTGTATTTGTGTGGATTGTGTATCACTCCTTGTGAAATAGTTTGATATGTATCGATGTTTGTATAAATCATCGTGCTTGGTTGAACGTGGTCAGTGATAGGCTTATGATTAGCCATTTGTGACTAGTAGTTTGTCACGTGTGTAGTATGTTAGTCTGAATTTGGAAGCTAGGAGTTTGAGTTAGCCACCCCAGTGGTGAGCGTGTGATTTATTATTGTATACGATGTGTGGTAGACTGGTTATAATACACTAATCCAGTCGGACTTTATGGATGTAACGATATGAAAAGATCGTGTAATCTTGCGCTTATGTCTATTGCCATAATTGATGTGGTCGTCTTTTGGACCCTATTTACATGTTATACGTGATGGGATATGAAAGTTTAGAACGTTTCGTTAATAGTTACGACTTGACAAATCACTTAAGGTGTTTCACTTTTCTTTAGAGATTTAATGTGTCCACTGTATGCCTCTAGCAGGATGGCACGACTAGGAAGACTGCAAGGATGTCAGTCATGCATCTGACTATATTCTAACTCAGACACGCATTACAAGAACTGAGATAACTTGATGAACAATTGAATGTGGCCTTAGGCGAAACACCTCGAAGGGAACAACTGACCCCACCAAACCCTTTGGCACCACCCCAAGACTCCAATAGAGCGAGTCAAAATTAGTAGGTGAGACCTTTTAAGTGAATTCCATAATAATCATGTTCATTGTAACTCATTCTATTATGTATTCGTTTCCTTGATATTGGACTACCATGTGTACTCTGATTGCAAACTCGCTCGTTAGAATATTATTTCATGTAGTTGCCTTGAGAAAGTTTAGTGTCGTTAATACCAATTATTACTGACGAATGTGTTCAGGACTTTGGACTCTTGTTCTCATTTATGTTGACCTTTTGACATATTGACCTGAGTATTCGCAAAACAAACATGTATGACTCTATGAGATGTACTCTAAATTTGAACTTGACGAGAGATGGTTGTTGGTCTCGTAGTGAAATCCCGAGATTGCTTATATCTCAAAATTATACCTATCCGTTAGAAACCTTGTACGCAGGCACTACTTGAGGTTGATGATCTCTATGCTGGACTGATTCTCTTTATTTGTTAGACTCCAATTTGTTATTAATGGCGGTCTCCTTGGTGTGTGCCTTGATAAAGGTTTGTTGTGTGTTGTATGCACCCGGAGATGTTCAATCCATGAATTCACGGTCGAATTCTTTTAAGGGGGAGAGGATGTAACACCCACATCTTTCATGTCATTCGTATACATTTTGTTTATCAACGTCATTTGGTATCATCGTCATTTCATGTACATTCTTTATTCAAAGATGTTCATATTTAAGTTGATTTCATACTTTTCATGTGCCTTGCTTTATGTTTAAATCCTTGCAATCATTGGTGCTTGTGTTGGATCGCAATCTTAACCTTGTTATAGGTTGTTTGGAATGAGTTTCTATTGTGTTTTGGACTTTGTTTGAGGTTGGTATCATCTTAGGATGACTTGGGAGTGTTTTGGAATCACTTTGGTAGTGTTTGGAAGCCTTTGGCTTGGACCAGTTGCTATGCAGCCGCATGGTGCGATTACGCATAGACCCCAATATTTCTGGATTCTATGCGGCCGGTTTAGCAGCTCGCATAAGAGCTATGCGTCCGCATAGTGCGGCCGTATAAGGTCGTATTCTGTTTTGTTTCTTTGACGAACTTTTAAGTGAGTTGACCATTTGACCTATATCCAAGGGCTGAGGTTTGGCCACGACTTGGGACTCTTAGACCAGACCTTGTGACTTCATTAAACACCATTTGAGAGCCTTGAAGACTCTCATTTTCAGCCTTGAACACTTTAGAACTTAGAGAGAGAGAGAGAGAGAGAGAGAGAGAGAGAGAGAGAGAGAGAGAGAGAGAGAGAGAGAGAGAGAAGAGTTCTTGAGTGAGAAAGTTGCATAGATTTCTCATTTGGAGCCCAAATCACGACCCGTCTTCGCCATTGTGGAGCTATTGACTAGAGCAACACTTTCTATGGATTGCATGCTGGTTCTTATGGTTTAATTTTGGTGGAGGTAAGTAACTATGATGTTTTGTATATTTATGAGTTGAATTGGGAGAGTAAAGCATGTAGGTTGTGTTAAATGATGATCCTTGTGTTGATTTCTTGGAGGAAATGTGTTATTAGTTACTCCTTATGATATTTTGTTGTCTTAAGTTACTGATTTAAGTTGAAAATGTAATGAGGGAAAGACATTATGATTTTTAGAAGTCAAATGCTTAGTTCTTGAATTGAGATTGGTCACTGTTTTAAGGTACGTTGTCGAATTTACTGGGAAAAATTCGTCCATGATAATTGTCTGAATTTTTGATATGTTTTACATTTATATGTTTTCTAGCATCCTGTAAAATTTCATAATTTTTAGAGTTCGGGAAGTATCTCGTTTATGATGTGTTTTATCGCTGAGCAGAGTAGACTGTTCTGGAAATCCTGGGGTGTCATTCCAACGTTATGGGGTTGCATGTGGATGAATATAAGTCCAAATGAACTGATTCAAAATGGTAAATTGTAATTTGAGATGTCTAGTTTCTGGTTATGTAAGATTCGTAATATTTAGACTTGTGTAGAATATTTGGTGAATTTTATAATAACGCTGCACAGAATTGAACTACGTGTATCGTTGACAGAAATTTCTGGATATTGGTTTAGAATTAAAGTGAGCAGATTATGATGATTATAGTTCGAAATATTTTTAGGTGGTAAATTATAGTTCAAGATGTCTAGTTTATTAATATGAAGGAATGATAATATTTGAATTTTTGTGGAATATTTGGTGGATGTAACAATATGGTTGCGCACGAATTTATAAGTGTGGTAATTGAATCAAATTGAGTTATTGATATAATAAGTTAATTAATTTGGACATTGAACTATAGAAAAATGTCATGATGACGAATTTAGTGATATGGAATGTATCTCCTATAACACAAGACTACGTTTGAAACCATAAGTCCCTTGAGACTTGTGACATGTAGATGACATGTGACTTGTAAGGAGTCGTGATATATATAGTACGCGACGATAACGATATGTGACAGATTATGATATACATGGGATAAAGTGTCTTGAGTGATTATATGATACTATAGAGATCCTAAGTTGATCGTGATGGTTATATATTGGTTAATAGGTGTAAGTATGAGTAGACTTACGCATGTTGCTATTGTGAAGTCTAGCTTTAGCGGACTTAGAAGATTTGGGCAATGTGGAATTATAAGTTGTATACATGTGAGGAACATGTTACTCTATTTTGGGATTAAGAGTTAATCACCTTTCCTTGTGATGTATAAGTCCCACGTTGTGGACATCATTTGATAGTTGTTTATACGGTAAGAATACCTTACATTCGTGGTTATGTGTGTGTCTAGCTAGCACGGACACTATTCGATGGTTGAGTTGTACAATAGGCCTATTTTGCCTATTTTCTTGTTTAGTTTACATGTTCAGTGATTACGGACATGATGTGATTGTTCTAGTTTGTGATAGAACAATTATCCTACTTTGATGATTGAGTGTGTGTTTAATATTTATATGCACCTTATGTTGATTTGGGTATGTGATTCAATAGAACACATCATATTTGATATTTTTGAGTTGTGATTCAATAGAACACATCATGACGAGTAAATATCTACTTGTGCATTATATCGAGTCTAGCTGACATATGTGTTTTAGGGGGTATATTGACGCTCGGTTATTGCGAGAGCAGGGGCTACGTAATAGCGGAAGGCCAATACATCTGGCCTCGCCTTACCGTTGGCCACGGTAGGGGTTTCTCTAGCCCCACAGTTGAACGGAATAAACAGCGACTGTGTATTGTCGACATTCTTTTGTATGCATTGGGATACGGACACCGGTTCCTTATGACACTTGTAAGTGGCTAGATCCGTATATGTCTCGGGTCGTAGGGGACTGAGCATTACGTCGATGTGAATACAGAAAATGGTTCACAACGGGTACTTATAGATCGTGCTTGACGGGATCGGGTACATTTATGTGAATACAGAAAATGGTTCACAACGGGTACTTGTAGATCGTGCTTGACGGGATCGGGTACATTTATTTTCTTTGAAATACGAGCATTGGTCCCTTATGATTTGTGTACAGCAGCAACAGCACAATCATCCAGTATGGTTTCATCTTTAAATCCTTGCCATTTGTGTACAGCAGCAATAGCACAGTGATCTATTGAATTGGTAATGGAGCGACAAGGTCGGAAGAATTATTTAGGATTCGGAGGAGTACCTTGATCCACCGTATCCGCCTTCATGTGTTTACTTTATCCTTTTGAGCTTCCTATACAAGCGAATGTTGGTCACGGTTTTCAACTGGTATGGGACAGTTGGCGATCGTTGAGCCTCTCGTTAGTATGGGGCTGGTTGACCATATGTGCTCCTACATGTTTATTTTCCTATTTTATTGTTGTGCATAATGCCATGCTATATAGTCACATGTTGTTACTTGTCGATTAATGGTTAAGCGGGGATTGTTACCAAGTTTAGTGCATATAGAGTCTTGGTTTACTGTTGCATTCATACTCATAGCACCCAATACATTGTAGTGGCTTACGGAGTCTTTTAGACTCACCCAACAACTTACTCAGTTTGCAGGTTCAGTTCCAGCGCTGTGAGACTTGAAACTTGGAGTTTAGCAAGTTGTATTTATGTTGTCATTTCCTATTATTTCTTGTATTGTGAGATCGTGGGTTCAACTAAGTTAAGTAAACTTAGTATGTTGGGTAGAAATATTTGTATTCTTTAGATTTGTAATTTGAGGCCGACTTGAGAGGTCGTGCCAGTTATAGTACTTTATAATTTTAGATTACGGACTCGTGGTTTTGTTGTGGCCTTGTGCCGTTGATATTTTATTAGTAGTATTTCCGAGTGTGTTAGCTTGTGGTGTTCAGTATTGTTGTTCTCCAGAATTTGTTATAGCGGTGGAGGTTGTTTTATTAGTGAGTTGTACTTCCAGTTTTTGAAACTCACATTTTATCTTGTGTTCCGCTGCATAGTTTTCGTTTTGAGCTTTTGTGGCTTGCTCTTTTCAGTTGTTCTTGCTTGTTTGGCGCACCGAGTTGGGGTTTAACATCGAATACCAGACTCGGGTCGTCACAGTTGGTATCAGAGCTTAAGTTAGCTGTTCGCCAGGACAGGATCCTCGGCTTAGGTGATTTGGGTTTTGGGTTGAGCGATTAACGTTGAGTATTTGTGTTTAGATGTATCTTGGATGTTGGTAAGTTGTGGAGATAGTTTATGTATGACTGGAATTGTTGAGTTCTTTCGCTCATGGGAGCGGAGACTAATGATATGTAGTCTGTTATTTCTCTTGTGGAGAATAGTGAGTACGCTTCAAGATTTCGCTAGAATGTTGACAACTAGTGTAAGTTGCTTGGAAGGTTTAGTATTGTGATTCGACCAACTTTGGTGGTCCCGTTAATCGTAGATATCTATATCCTGGACACTTTAAGGAATGTCTTAGTCTTGAGATTTGTAATCATTTAACGAAATAGATGTGGAAGTCCCGAGATTCTGGGTCACGTGTTCTATAGTAGTTAGTGGTTAGTGTCGAGTTATATTGGTGCGAGATCTTGAGTCGGTACTAACTTAGACGCTTCATTCTTGCATATCACATCATGGAATGCGAAACTTGTACATACTATAGACATATGTTATGCTTAGGTACATTTGCTTGTATATGCTACTTATGTGCATGAGATCGACACTAAAGGCTTATTTGTTAATCACATGTCCTTAGCACCCTACGACGAAAGCTTTTGAAGCCACTTCAGAAGGGTCCCTGATTTGATTGTCAAGAGATATTCGTCGAGACTAAGTTGATAGCATGTTAGATAAAATTGCCTAACCCTATTACCCAATGGAATGGACAAGTAAATAGAATTGATGCACTTGGACATATTTGTGTATTTGTGTGGATTGTGTATCACTCCTTGTGAAATAGTTTGATATGTATCGATGTTTGTATAAATCATCGTGCTTAGTTGAACGTGGTCAGTGATAGGCTTATGATTAGCCATTTGTGACTAGTAATTTGTCACCTGCGTAGTATGTTAGTCTGAATTTGGAAGTTAGGAGTTTGAGTTAGCCACCCTAGTGGTAAGCGTGTGATTACTATTATTTACGATGTCTGGTAGACTGGTTATAATACACTAATCCAGTCGGACTTTATGGATGTAACGATACGAAAAGATCGTGTAATCTTGCGCTTATGTCTATTGCCATAATTGATGTGGTCGTCTTTTGGAACCTATTTACATGTTATACGTGATGGGATATGAAAGTTTAGAACGTTTCGTTAATAGTTATGACTTGACAAATCACTTAAGGTGTTTCACTTTTCTTTAGAGATTTAATGTCTCCACTATATGCCTCTAGCAGAATGGCACGAGCTAGGAAGACTGCAAGGATGTCAGTCATGCATCCGACTATATTCTAACTCCGACACGCATTACAAGAACTGAGAGAACTTGAGGAACAATTGAATGTGGCCTTAGGCGAGACACCTCGAAGGGAACAACTGACCCCACCAAACCCTTTGGCACCACCCCAAGACTCCAATAGAGCGAGTCAAAATTAGTAGGTGAGACCTTTTAAGTGAGTTCCGTAAGAATCATGTTCATTGTAACTCTGGAACAATTAAAATTTTTAGTTGTTAACATTTGATATCAGAGCTTATTGATTAATTAGGCAATTTTATATTGCCTACACCCATGATTTTTATTAATTGTTTGCTAGGTTTGATTTTATTCAATATGAGTTTAATGTCTCAACATGCCACCTCTTGTATAGTTGGGCTTGAGGCTTAAAACGTAGACTCATTGATTCGGGTAGCGTGGAGCAAGAACGTGGGCCATCGGGCATGGACATGTAAAGAGCTTGCTCTGATACCATCTTATAGTCTGGGTCGATCTCAAAATCAATTAGCTTTTGAGAGGTGTGACCCGATAATCTATATTAATGTTTGCTAGGCTTGATTTTACTCGATGTGGATTTCATGCCTCAATTACGCACCTTCACATGTAGTCAGACTTGAGGCTTACAACGTAGACTCATTGATTCAGGTAGCGTGGAGCAAGAACGTGAAGCCTCGGGCCTCCATGTGTAAATAGTTTTCTCTGAAACCATCTTAAAGTCTAGGGTTCATCGCAAAATCAATTGACTTGTGAGAGCTATGACTCAAGATCTTTATTAATGGTTCGTTAGACTTGATTTTACTCAATACATGTAGGTTAAATCTCTCAACACGCGCCCTCACATGTAGCCGAGCTTAAGGCTTACAACGTAGACTCATTGATTTAGGTAATGTGGAGAAAGAATGTGAGTCATCAGGTCTAGCCTGCACGTGTAGAGAGCTTGCTTTGACATTTTAAAGTCCGGGGTCCATCTCATAACTAATTAACATGTAAGTAATGTAGCCACAAGATCTTTATTACTTGTTTAATATACTTAATTTTACCCAATTTAAGTTTAATGACTCAACAAAGATCACTGTGTACATCTTATAATTCAAAATGCATACTCCCTCCTTTCCTAAATTATTGTCTTGTTTAACCCGACATACAAATAAAAAAAAATTAATTATTAATATTGGTATAGTATATAATTTTCTTTAATATTTATATATGTATGTGGTCCATAATTAAAGTAGAGAAAAAAATAAAGATAAAAGAATAAAATTAATGTCTTAAAAATTTTTTTTTAAACAAAAAGATAATTATTTAAAGATAGACAAAAAAGCAAAATAAGACAATAATTTCAAAATAACTATTTAAAAATAGATTAAAAAAAAAAAGACAACAATTTTAGGAAGGAGGAGGGAGTATAAGCTTTTCTACTAAATACATTGGTTGACCAATACATGCATCTTAGATATTCGAATATTATCAGCATCTAATAAGATCTTGACTAATCCCAGGCAAAATGGAAATTGAATTGATATTCTATTATAGTGGTAGGTAGGACATATCAAGGCCTAGCTAGGTTCAATTGGAGTGGTTACGAGAGAGTGATAGCAGCCTACCATGGTAGGCTCTGTTTGGGCATTTGACTAATTTGGCTCTATTCAACAAATCTAACTTCGCTTATCTCTATCTCTAATCTATGCGGCAGGATTAACATAAGAATAATAATCTCTCTGTTTCACGCAAAAAATTTACGTTTAAAAAATTTAATAATTATAATATATATAAATAATATTAAAATTTATTATAAATATAAAAATATTTTAGCATAATTAATCTATTTATATCACATATAGAGGGTAAAATTAAAAATTTTATAAAAATTGTAGGCATAATTTTAAAAGTTGACTCTTTACATAGAACATCTCAAAATAGTATAGTTGACTCTTTACCTAAAACGGAGGGAATATAATATAATGAATAAACAAAGTACTAGAAGAGCATAAATATACTCCCTCCGTTCCAGGTAAATAGTTCACTATACTATTTATAGATGTTTCACTTAAAGAATTCACTTTTAAAAATTATAATTACAATTTTTATAACCTTTTATATTTACCTTGAGTTGTAAACATTTAGGTTGTTTTTAATTATTTTTGTAATTATAACTAACTCTAATAACAATAATATATTTTTTAATTATTAAATTTTTTAAACATAGATTTTTTTGGTAAAATGAAGGGAGTAATATTTAGGGCTACTATCACCGATCTGAGTTTAGAATCAAACTCCTAAAAATAACTGATCCCAAGTCCAGATAAAGGAGGAAGGAGGGATCTGTGTGGTAGTTTAGAGTTATACTCCTACATAGTTGGTACCAAGTTTGGGTAAGGAGAGGATTGTGTTAGGCAGCTTGACAGCGAGCATAACACCTTGTCAAATTATTGTAAACATAAATTCGAATTATCTTGTCGTAAGCACAATTAAATGGCAAAAAAAGATTCTTATAGCCGATTTCGAGTGAATGAGACTATGCTTAGCTGAGCTGAGTTGAGTTGTGTATACTACCATTCGTGAGTTTAAATTTCTTTGATATTTGCAATATATCGTTCGCAAAGGGTGACCAACGATAGAGTTGGAGTTTCATAAAGTGTTAGGTCTCAGGTTTGTAACTTCGTACGCCCCCTTAAAATAAATAAATATGTATATATATTTATTTGCAATATATCATGTGATATATCACGAAATCAACGAAGGGGAGACAGAAACCATATGTGACATTCTAAATTTCATAGATATATCATGATTATATTGCAGTATAGTAGTACTCCATCCGTCCCAAAATTATTGTCTTATTTTCTTTTTTGTCCATTCTAAAATAATTATTTTGTTTGAAAGTTTTATTTCTAGGACAACACTTTTACTATTTTACCCTTATTTTTTTCTACTTTAATTATAAGCCACATGCACATGGACATTAAAAACAACTACACACTATACCAATATTAATAATTAAGTCAATTATTTTTTTTTAATCCGTGTACTAGGTTTTAGGGACGGAAGGAGTATAACATAACAAATTATTTTGTCATTATTCTTTTGATTTTTTAAATTTGGTATTACTCCCTTCGTTCCAGGCAAAGTGTCAACTTTTGACTTTTTTTAGTCAACTAAGCTAAAGTTTGAGCAATAATTAACATAAATGTAGTGTTTTTTACAAAGTTATTAAAGTTGTAATTCATAGTATTATTAAGATAGTTTTTAGTTAATGAAATTTTATTTCTTAAAATATAAGTAAAGTATGTAAATTTTTTATTTGATTTAGTTTTATGTTATTTTTATAAAAAGAAAGTGAACTCTTTGCCTGGAAAAGAGGGATTAATAAAAATTGTATATAAACTATGTTTTGAGATGCATGCCTTTTATATTATACTTTTGACAAACATGTTGGAAGATTAGGTTTGTGATAACTGATGCATAGTTTAAACACTAGTTGACTTTTAACAATAGTCGAGATTAATAGATTTTGGTTTAAGGAAAACGTTAGAGAATTTTATTATTTTTTATGATAGTTAAAAATTAACTTCAGTTATATTATTAAACTGAACTTAGATGATCTTATATCTTAATTTTCAAAATGGTATAAAATTCAGGCAAAGCTCACTTTTGGACCACAATATTTTTCAAAATGTTGAAATTCGGCTACTAAAAGTTTAAAGACTTAATTTTCAATTTAGTCACACTACTATTATAAAAAGTTTGTTAAGCTCACCCCACAAATTTTTTTCACATTTTAATAACTGTATATTACAAAAAGTGTCAATTTAACTCATAAATAAAATATCGTTAGTTATATTAGACGAAATATTGCAAAAAAACTAAATTGCCCTTTAACTGTTGCATGTGCCTTCCACGTGGAGTTTTGGCCTAGTAGTCATCTTCATCCCTCTCCCAATTTAATAATTAGAAAATGAAAAAAACATATTAACCAATATCATCTTTTGGGTGGCAATTGGGTATACGTATATCCGGATAAGTTTGGGTAAAATTATTAACTACCCAATAAGGTTAATAGGTAATTTTAGGTATTATACAAACCCATTAAACATTAATATGTATAATTGGATAATACTAAATTCTATCATTTGGATATACCCAATAAACTTGATCACCTTTTATAAAAGAAATATATTAAAAAATACTTGAAGGTGGTATCTCATACAATACTTCATGCATTAGAGTATTTTACAATACAATACGTTAAACATTTTTTGTGCAATTCTTTATGATCACGCAAAAAAGGTTGTATGTGACCGCGTCTGATCCACGTGTGTAGTCTAGTATAATTCTGGCTTGCGTTGCAGGGATTGCCCTTTAAGTATAAGCAGTTTGAGAACCTGTGATCAACAAGAACATCTTAAGGGGGGCTGGGTTGTCCCAACGATAACCCTCAGGCGTGAGAATTAGCAATACTTCGTTGGAGAGGAAGGCTAAGAGAACACTATAAGTAAGTAACTTGCATGTACCTTATGAGGCCTGTGAGGGTGCGTATTTATAAGGAGATAAGTCATAATTCTGGAAGGTTTCGGAATGGGAGAGATATGATCAATTCCCATGTCTTTCGGATTGCGTTTCCTTGTTTGCTTAGGACTAATGTATATAGAGTTTAGCAGGACTCTTCTTAATTGAGAGGTGATTCCGTAAAGGACTCTGTTTTGCCGAGCTGAGAGGGGTTACGTCGAGGTCGGCCTGGTATGTACCCAGGTCACTCGATGTTAATGTAGTCGAGGTCGGCCTGGTATATGTCCAGGTCGCTCGATGCTGATGTGGTTGGCCTAGGATGTCCCCAGGTCGCACTACAGGTCCTCGTGTCAGCATGCTGTGAAAGTATACTGGTGAGGTAGGCGACCTGTTGCAGTGCGATTTCCAGGTTGTCATATCGTTGTGGGCGTATGTCATCTCGGCACTTGCCCAGCTGGAGGCTATGAGGTCGTTCACTTTACATAATACAAAAAAAAAAAGTGAATGAAATGCTCTGGCTGAAAAAATAAAACGCAAGCATTTTAGTCTAACTACACCTTATATTGAAAAAATAACCAGCACCCAAGAAATGTTTCATGAAACTGTGAGAAGAAAAATGTACTCAAAGGTTATGAAACAATGGTGTTTGATCCTATATATTTATACACACATTTCTCAATTTGAAGCAACTGTGAACCACAACTACTTCAACCTTTCTATCTTTACAGAAACCAAACCAAGTGTATTTTAAAAATAAAAAAAAATAAAAACACCCATGAAACCAACATCATCAACAAAAAAATTGAGATAAAGATAAAAGTAAAAATGTTGTTCAAAAGCACCACAGGAACCCTGTATACAGAGAGCGGGCTGATATGTCTTCCTGGTATCATTTTTTCCTTCCCGACATGCTGATATAAGTAACTTTCATTGGTGTTGCTACAACCAGTGGAGCTTCTGAGAGTTGCTAACAGCAATTTTGTCGTGCATGAACCGACTCTCGATAATCGACTCGTCCGATCCTTCAGAACAAGCTTATAGCAATAACAACTCTCAAGACCTTGTTGATTCCGGTAGCACTCATGTCCACTATCCTTCACTTGCTGGAAGTTCCATATCACACTGAATTTGCCTACTATTGTAACCAGGTGACAGTTCTTGTTTTCCACTTTTAGTTACCTGAAAAAATGATACTCCCCCGTTCTACCCAAAGAGTCTACGTTTGAAAAGTCTAATTATTAAGGGATATATGAGTGTCATTGAAGTTGATCATAATTACAAAAATACTTAAGCACAAACAAGATGATTACAACACAAGTGAAGGGTAATAATGGAATATTATAAAAATTGTAAGCATAATTTTTTGAAAGTGTACTCTTTAAATAAAATATTTTAAAATAGTATAGTAGACTATTTGGTTGGACGGTTGGACCCCGGAGGGAGTATTTTACAAGAATATCATATGGGCCTTGGGTACTAGAATTACAGTAGCAGTGGTTGGAAAATGTGATTATCAATACATATTTGCAGATAGGCATATTGCTACATCTGTAGATATATTGTTACTTTCTGCAGCTTGTGATAAGTGAACCATCCCATTCACAGCCTATGGCTAGTAAACAATCCCTTTTTAAGGAAAGAAAACTGGAAAAAGAACGTGCTGGTTTCAAGTTAAGAACGAGCTGGTTTCAAGTTTCGAGAAAAGAAGCACATTCTTCTAATACTGGATAGAAGATATGGATAGAAGATATAAAACGAAAAATGAACATTCCATTGTGACGAGTGATATTACATGCAAGTAATTACTCACGGTCGTTGCATCTATTAAAATCAAGTGCTAAATGGAAATAAATGAGAAATAATCACGTCAAAAAGAATACTGGTGACCACGTCGGATCCACACATGCAGTTGCTATTCGATCTCCCGGCTCTCAAAAGGGTTCTCGTTTTGGGACTTGGCTGTCACAAGCGAACTAGACTTTCAACTGTTCGACAAGAAAATGCACCGTTAGGGGTTGTCGGGGGTTCTACCTGACTAGTAACCTCAGGTGTAAGAATCAGTACTGGTATAAGTGTGAAGAGGGTAGCTTGTGTTTAGTGCAAACTGACCTCTAATAATCACTAACATGTAATAAATGAGAGAGTATTGAAGGTAAGTGAGTAAATGTCTTCTAACAACACTTGTGTATCTTGGGAGTAAATGTGGCTTAGCCATAAATGTATGTGATACTAAAAATTATCGGTCTAAATCATGTCTCCCGATAAAATTGATCTACACCTCAAACATATTGACCATACGGAGTCGGTTTGTCAAAACACCAAAGCATCGCGAACCAAATCGACATCGTACCCAAAATATAGAGTATCAGGTTTAATATCGAAGAAAGGGACGGGTGTATAAATTTTTGTATAAAAATCCCATGGAAATCAGCCCTATTTATAGGCCTAGGGTTTCTTAGCCATTAAGTAACCCATCTAAGCAGTCCAAGAACGAGGTGGCGACATAGGAGATCACACCAAATGATGACTCATTAAAATGAATAATGAGTCAATACCTAAGCACGAGGTGTCAGCGCAGGAGAATGCCACCAAATGATGACTCATCATCCTTATCCAACTTCATCTCTATCCATTTTCATCCATATCCAATCTTGATCTTATCGACTCGTTCGATCTTATCTAATCCTTCAATCTTATCATCTTTTGTTCTTATCCAATTTCGTTCTTATCAACTTTCATACTTATCCACTTTCATATTTATCCACTTTTCAATCTTATCCAATCTTTGATCTTATCCTTCCCCGGCAACGGCGCCAAAAACTTGATGTGCTGCAAATTAAATTGCAACAGAGAAGGGAAGGAAAGAAAACTCCCTAAAAGTTGATCTCTTAAGAAGTCCGGGCCCGAGAGTAAGCCTACTCCAAAGAATTTCCTCAAGCAACCCCGACTGTGAAAGTGCTCAACCCCTATATCAAATCAAGCTCAAAAGAAAAAAAGTGTGAAATCAATTATGGAAATAAATATATACAAAATAAAAAGAAAATATTTTTGTGTGGGGACACTATATACACTTCCCTACAAACCCACAAACTCGGGAAGGCTTCGAAAAGCGACATAAGCATATAAATACAAAAGCAAGTAAACTAAAAAAAAAAAAAGCTCAAATTACAATTAGCTTTGCTTAGTATGATATTAGCATATAGGAGCGAAAATTAAATCATTCCCCGGCAACGGTGCCAAAAACATGATGTGCTGCAAATTAAAGTGCAACAACTAGGGCAAGAGTACCCTGCTGTATCAAGTAATAAAGTGTACATAAGTACGAGTTATCGATCTCACAGGGAATGCATGTAATTTTCACTCCTACTAAGTACCGAAATTGAGCTAGCTAATTATATTTGAGCAAAAATAAATTGAGAATAAAAACTAAAAAAACTAAAAATGAAAGAAAGCAATTAATATTTACAAATGTCACAAAATGGTTTGGCAACAACAAATCAAGATAAAAGATAGGATTTTAGGAATGCAATATTTTCTAGTTTAGCTCGTGTCTAATTTAATCTTCTCTCTACTCTCCTTTTACTTAAGTCTTGGTAGTCAGGTGCACGTTAATGATATTCACTACGGGCTCTCGCATCTTATAGCAAGTCTAGCTATCAATTCCTACTACGGGCTCTCGCATCTTATAGCAAGGAAAGAATAGTCGCATTATCGCTCAAGTACCCCATGACTATCTAAGAACGCTCGATACCTCTCGGTCAAGTCATAGATAATTATTGTGTTATCCGAATTAATAGGACGAGCTTTCACATCTTACCCTATAATTCTAGAAATCATCTAACAGGTCATGACTCCCATTAAAAGCATTAAGATCACACAATAAATACCAAGAATATGGGTAATAGTAGGTAGAGATATAATCTCTCTATATTTTTTTTACAAGGCATGCCGGTAATCGGGACATCGAAAGTGGTTAAAAACCCTAATTTTCTACCTCTCGGTGGAGTGATCGTGTGATATCCCACATCGAGTAGATGTGGGGGAAATTGTGATATCCCACATCGGGTAGATGTGAGACTTGTGTGTGCTTTATAAGTGGCCACCCACTACCACTGGGCACTAACCTATCCATGGACTTTTGGGTGGCTTGTGCTGGGCCAGTTGACCCAAGGTGCATAGTGGGCCAGTGCGTGGGCTATGCGTGGCGGACCGGGCTTCGGGCTCAGGTCGTTACAAATGGTATCAGAGCGAGTCCCGGCCGGAAATGTGTAAAAACACATCGCCCGGGGTGCCGATCCTTTGGACCTCCTTTGGCTCTTGACGAGGACGTCAAGGATTCAAGTGGGGGAGATTGTGATATCCCACATCGAGTAGATGTGGGGGAAATTCTGATATCCCACATCGAGTAGATGTGGGACTTGTGTGTGCTTTATAAGTGGCCACCCACTACCACTGGGCACTAACCTATCCATGGACTTTTGGGTGGCTTGTGGTGGGCCAGTTGACCCAAGGTGCTTAGTGGGCCAGTGTGTGGGTTATGCGTGGCGGATCGGGCTTCGGGCTCGGGTCGTTACAGATCGCTTCACAAAACAAGTACTCCCATGGCTATCGGTGTTTTCCAGGCACCAACTACTAATTTGTTCGATCTGAAATGCAAGGTAGCTCTCGCGGATCCAAACATTTCTCAAATAATTTAATTAATGGCCAATTAATTAAAAGCATTAAGCCCACAAATTAATAACCTAGCATGCTTGCATACTAAATAAAGAGAGAGATTAAATTAAATCACTACAACGTCATAGAAAAATAATTGCTTTCCATAAATCATTAAGCACAAAGCCAATTTCACAATTACAAAATCATTCAACCCAAGAAAATATCGAAAATATAAATTGGAAGAATTTAACCGACAAAGCCGCGAGCAATGCCGAGATCCGGGGTTGAAATCACATGTAGAAGCTTCGTTGGCCCTTGATTTGAAGCTCCAAACCTTCAAAGTAGATCAATCAATGGAGGGAGGAGATTTGGGGGAGAAGGCTGCTGCCCCCAAAAGGGGCTAACAGCCCGTATGGAACTGTCAAATTTTTAATTTTTTTGGGGTTCTTGGGAGTATAAAGATGAAGGCCAAAGAGTGCTAGTCAAGCTGAGGGGCAAAATAGGAATTGTACAAGGTTTTAGGGCTAAAAATTGGAGGAGAAAGGAGCTGGATCGCGGCTGGAGGGAAGGTACCCCGGATGGAGAGAAGTGGATAATGGCTGGTGAAGGAGTGGGCTAAATGGAGATGAAGGTGTGGGCTGGAAGGAAGAAAGATGAAGGTTTGGCTGGTGGAGGAATGGAGATGAAGGTTTTGGCTGGTGGAGGAATGGAGATGGCTGAGGGAAGTAGGCTGAAATGGGCTGGAATGGATGGATGGTCTGATGGGGCGCGGATCATCCAAGGGAGAAACGGGCCAGAGTGTGAGGTAAAATGGGCGGAGAAGCGGATCGGGCTGGAGCTCCATGGGTGAAGACTGGGTAAAAGGGATGACACGTGGCACGCTGAGGAGAAGACAACACATTAATGAGGACTTTCCTCAATTGCAGCGGTGCCCCTTCTATTCTGATCTTGGCTCCCGAAGTCCTTTCCCTTCCAGGCTTTGCAAAACAGTCCATCGTTAGCCTCCGTTAGCCCACCGTTAGTCCATTTTGCCTTGGCTGACTTGACGGACTTTGACGGAATAACTTGTAGCTCAACCTTAAAGCCCGAAATTGCCTCAAACTTCATGCTAAAATCCTTGAAAGCTCGTAAATACCTTGGAAACCTACAATGAAGCACAAATACACAAATAATAATATTTTCAAGCATATTTAACTCTAAAATAGCACAAAATAAAAAGAAATAAAGGGAAAAATTCGTGGAAATCTTGAGCTCATCACACCCCCAAACTTAAGCTTTGATCGTCCCGAGCAAAGAAATAAAACAATTAAGATGAGCTCAAGGACTTAATGGAACACGACACCCGCTCAAGATCACATGCACATTACCATCAAAGAAATCAAACTCAAGATTATAAACATGCATAGCTAAGGTATGATGTGATTTTAGTACTAGCTCACATTTTCCTCAAACATTTTACCCACATTACAAAACATATGCCCATCAAAAAGTAGCTTAGCTCTAGCAAGGATAGAACGGTCAATGAGATATCAAAAATGAGCAATCAAACCGAAAGAGTTTTAAGTTTCACACGGCTAGGACTCGCATGGCATGACAATATCAATAGGACTTTATAAGCTTGTAATGTTGGCCAAGTTGAGTTACAAATGAAGGATATGATAACAAGTTAAGAGAGCAAAGAATTTGAAGTTTTCACAAAATGGCTTGCTTCATGAAAGCACAACTCTTCAAATAACCACAACCCAGTTCAACAACCCCTTAAACTTTAAACATTGGGTTGAAGAAAGTATCTCTACCATAACAATTGAGCTTCACCCTTATGTCTCCTTGAGAAATTTACGAACGATGACATTTTCCTTTTCTTTTTCTTGCCTCCCTTGACTTTTATTTTCTTTTGATTTTTTTGTCTTTTTAATTCATTTCTTTTGCTTGCCAAGGGGGCTTTTTTTTTTCGCCATTCAACACATTTCAAACACCAACACCATCACTACAATAAAGCACAAAACTTCCATGAAGCAACACTTCCCAACAAGCATCCGAAAATAAAATAATTCAAATCAAGCTCTCTTGAAGGGTGATCACAAAGTGTATAGGCTCATGGGATAGGATGATGTGGGTATAAGAAAAAGAAGTCGAATGGGGGTCATTGTGTGCTCTAGGCACACGCCATTCTATAAATAAGCTCAAAAGGGGACATAAGGGATTAATGTAAATTAGGTAGGATAATTTGGCACTAACGATCCAAAGATTGCCTAAATCATGCTCTTGTCATGCACACAAGTCCAAACCAAGCTACTTTAATTAACAATTTTAAGATCATCAAATGGTCATTAAGACTCACAACATGATACTCATCCGACATGCACTATCAAAGCAAGGGCATAGCATAACAATTCAGCTCAAATTCCAAACATGGGCATTATTGATCATGAATGAGATCAAGCTAGCATAAAAAGCACAAACATATGCTCAACTATGCATATGATAAACTCAAGAAAGAATCCAAGAAAATAATGCACATATAACTCTAACAAGCGACCAAAATTCAAAGCATTAAAAATAATGGGAAAATATCAAGCTCAAGACTTTCAAAATTTTTAAAGCTAAACAATCCAACCCAACCCCCAAACTTAAAGTGCACAGAGAAGGGAAGGAAAGAAAACTCCCTCAAAGTTGATTTCTTAAGAAGTCCGGGCCTGAGAGTAAGCCTACTTCAAAGAATTTTCTCAAGCAACCCCGACTGTGAAAGTGCTCAACCCCTGTATCAAATCAAGCTCAAAAGAAAAAAAGTGTGAAAACAATTATGGAAATAAATATATACAAAATAAAAAGAAAATATTTTTGTGTGTGGGGACACTATATACACCTCCCTACAAACCCACAAACTCGGGAAGGCTTCGAAAAGCGACACAAGCATATAAATACAAAAGCAAGTAAACTAAAAAAAATGCTCAAATTACAATTAGCTTTCTTAGTATTGATATTAGCATATAGGAGCGAAAATTAAATCATTCCCCGGCAACGGCGCCAAAAACTTGATGTGCTGCAAATTAAAGTGCAACAACTAGGGCAAGAGTACCCTACCGTATCAAGTAATAAAGTGTACATAAGTACGAGTTATCGATCCCACAGGGAATGCACGTAATTTTCACTTATACTAAGTACCAAAATTGAGCTAGCTAATTATATTTGAGTGAAAATAAATTGAGAATAAAAACTAAAAAAACTAAAAATGAAAGAAAACAATTAATATTTACAAATGTCACAAAATGGTTTGGCAACAACAAATCAAGAAGATAGGATTTCAGGAATGCAATATTTTCTAGTCTAGCTTGTGTCTAATTTAATCTTCTCTTTACTCTCCTTTTACTCAAGTCTTGGTAGTCAGGTGCACGTTAATGATATTCACTACGGGCTCTCGCATCTTATAGCAAGTCTAGCTATCAATTCCTACTACGGGCTCTCGAATCTTATAGCAAGGAAAGAATAGCCACATTATCGCTCAAGCACCCCATGACTATCTAAGAACGCTCGATACCTCTCGGTCAAGCCATAGATAATTATTGTGTTATCCGAATTAATAGGACGGGCTCTCACATCTTACCCTATAATTCTAGGAATCATCTAACGGGTCATGACTCCCATTAAAAATATTAAGATCACATAATAAATACCAAGAATATGGGTAATAGTAGATAGAGAAATAATCTCTCTATTTTTTTTACAAGGCATGCCGGTAACCGGGACATCGAAAGTGGTTAAAAACCCTAATTTCTTACTTCTCGGTGGAGTGATCGTTTCACAAAACAAGTACTCCCATGGCTATCGGTGTTTTCTAGGCACCAACTACTAATTTGTTCGGTCCAAAATGCAAGGTAGCTCTCGCGAATCCAAACATTTCTCAAATCATTTAATTAATGGCCAATTAATTAAAAGTATTAAGCCCACAAATTAATAACCTATCATGCTTGTATACTAAATAAAGAGAGAGATTAAATTAAATCACTACAACGACATAGAAAATAATTACTTTCCATAAATCATTAAGCACAAAGTCAATTTCACAATTACAAAATCATTCAACCGAAGAAAATAGCTAAAATATAAATTGGAAGAATTTAACCGACAAAACCACGAGCAATGCCGAGATCCGGGATTGAAATCACTTGTAGAAGCTTCGTTGGCCCTTGATTTGAAGCTCCAAACCTTCAAAGTTGATCAATCAATGGAGGGAGGAGATTTAAGGGAGAAGGCTGCTGCCCCCAAAAGGGGCTAACAGCCCGTATGGAACTGTCCGATTTTTATATTTTTTGGGGTTCTTGGGAGTATACAGATGAAGGCCAAAGAGTGCTAGTCAAGCTGAGGGGCAAAATAAGAATTGTACAAGGTTTTAGGGCTAAAAATTGGAGGAGAAAGGAACTGGAGGGAAGGCAGCCCGGATGGAGTGAAGTGGATAATGGCTGGTGAAGGAGTGGGCTGAATGGATATGAAGGTGTGGGCTGGAAGGAAGAAAGATGAAGGTTTGGCTGGTGGAGGAATGGAGATGAAGGTTTGGGCTGGTGGAGGAATGGAGATGGCTGAGGGAAGTGGGCTGGAATGGATGGATGGTCTACTAGGGTGCGGATCATCCAAGGGAGAAACGGGCCAGAGTGTGAGGTGAAATGGGCGGAGAAGCGGATCGGGCTAGAGCTCCACGGGTGAAGACTGGGTAAAAGGGATGACACGTGGCATGCTGAGGAGAAGACAACACATTAATGAGGACTTTCCTCAATTGCAGCGGTGCCCCTTCTATTCTGATCTTGGCTCCCGAAGTCCTTCCCCCTCCAGGCTTTGCAAAACAGTCCATCGTTAGCCTCCGTTAGCCCACCGTTAGTCCATTTTGCCTTAGCTGACTTGACGGACTTTGACGGAATAACTTGTAGCTCAACCTTAAAGCCCGAAATTGCCTCAAACTTCATGCTAAAATCCTTGAAAGCTCGTAAATACCTTGGAAACCTACAATGAAGCACAAATACACAAATAATAATATTTTCAAGCATATTTAACTCTAAAATAGCACAAAATAAAAGGAAATAAAGGAAAAAATTCGTGAAAATCTTGAGCTCATCACACCCCCAAACTTAAGCTTTGATCGTCCCGAGCAAAGAAATAAAACAATTAAGATGAGCTCAAGGACTTAATGGAACACGGCACCTGCTCAAGATCACATGCACATTACCATCAAAGAAATCAAACTCAAGATTATAAACATGCATAGCTAAGGTATGATGTGATTTTAGTACTAGCTCACATTTTCCTCAAACATTTTACCCACATTACAAAACATATGCTCGTCAAAAAGTAGCTTAGCTCTAGCAAGGATAGAACGGTCAATGAGATATCAAAAATGAGCAATCAAACCGAAAGAGTTTTAAGTTTCACACGGCTAGGACTCGCATGACATGACAATATCAATAGGACTTTATAAGCTTGTAATGTTGGCCAAGGTTTTGAGTTACAAATGAAGGATATGATAACAAGTTAAGAGAGCAAAGAATTTGAAGTTTTCACAAAATGGCTTGCTTCATGAAAGCAAAACTTTTCAAATAACCACAGCCCAGTTCAACAACCCCTTAAACTTTAAACATTGGGTTGAAGAAAGTATCTCTACCATAACAATTGAGCTTCACCCTTATGTCTCCTTGAGAAATTGACGAACGATGGCATTTTCTTTTTCTTTTTCTTACCTCACTTGACTTTTCTTTTCTTTTGATTTTTTTTTCTTTTTAATTCATTTCTTTTGCTTGCCAAGGGGGCTCTTTTTTTTTCGCCATTCAACACATTTCAAACACCAACACCATCACTACAATAAAGCACAAAACTTCCATGAAGCAACACTTCCCAACAAGCATCCGAAAATAAAATAATTCAAATCAAGCTCTCTTGAAGGGTGATCACAAAGTGTATAGGCTCATGGGATAGGATGATGTGGGTATAAGAAAAAGAAGTCGAATGGGGGTCATTGTGTGCTCTAGGCACACACCATTCTATAAATAAGCTCAAAAGGGGACACAAGGGATTAATGTAAAATAGGTAGGATAATTTGGCACTAACGATCCAAAGATTGCCTAAATCATGCTCTTGTCATGCACACAAGTCCAAACCAAGCTACTTTAATTAACAATTTTAAGATCATCTAACGGTCATCAAGACTCACAACATGATACTCATCCGACATGCACTATCAAAGCTAGAGCATAGCATAACAATTCAACTCAAATTCCAAACATGGGCATTATTGATCATGAATGAGGTCAAGCTAGCATAAAAAGCACACACATATCCTCAAATATCCATATAATAAACTCAAGAAAGAATCCAAGAAAATGATGCACATATAACTCTAACAAGGGCCCAAAATTCAAAGCATTAAAAATAATGGGGAAATATCAAGCTCAAGACTTTCAGAATTTTCAAAGCTAAACAATCCAACCCAACCCCCAAACTTAAAGTGCACAGAGAAGGGAAGGAAAGAAAACTCCCTCAAAGTTGATTTCTTAAGAAGTCCGGGCCCGAGAGTAAGCCTACTCCAAAGAATTTCCTCAAGCAACCCCGACTGTGAAAGTGCTCAACCCATGTATCAAATCAAGCTCAAAAGAAAAAAAGTGTGAAAGCAATTATGGAAATAAATATATACAAAATAAAAAGAAAATATTTTTATGTGGGGACACTGTATAAACCTCCCTACAAACCCACAAACTCGGGAAGGCTTTGAAAAGCGACACAAACATATAAATACAAAAGCAAGTAAACTAAAAAAATGCTCAAATTACAATTAGCTTTGCTTAGTATCGATATTAGCATAGAGGAGCGAAAATTAAATCATTCGCCGGCAACGGCGCCAAAAACTTGATGTGCTGCAAATTAAAGTGCAACAACTAGGGCAAGAGTACCCTGCCGTATCAAGTAATAAAGTGTACATAAGTACGAGTTATCGATCCAACAGGGAATGCATGTAATTTTCACTCCTACTAAGTACCGAAATTGAGCTAGCTAATTATATTTAAACAAAAATAAATTGAGAATAAAAACTAAAAATGAAAGAAAGCAATTAATATTTACAAATGTCACAAAATGGTTTGGCAACAACAAATCAAGATAAAAGATAGGATTTTAGGAATGCAATAGTTTCTAGTCTAGCTCGTGTCTAATTTAATCTTCGCTCTACTCTCCTTTTACTCAAGTCTTGGTAGTCAGGTGCACGTTAATGATATTCACTACGGGCTCTCGCATCTTATAGCAAGTCTAGCTATCAATTCCTACTACGGGCTCTCGCATCTTATAGCAAGGAAAGAATAGTCGCATTATCGCTCAAGCACCCCATGACTATCTAAGAATGCTCGATACCTCTCGGTCAAGCCATAGATAATTATTGTGTTATCCGAATTATTAGGACGGGCTCTCACATCTTACCCTATAATTCTAGAAATCATCTAACGGGTCATGACTCCCATTAAAAGCATTAAGATCACACAATAAATACCAAGAATATAGGTAATAGTAGGTAGAGAAATAATCTCTCTATTTTTTTTACAAGGCATGCCAGTAACCAGGACATCGAAAGTGGTTAAAAACCTTAATTTCCTACGTCTCGGTGCAGTGATCGCTTCACAAAACAAGTACTCCCATGGCTATCGGTGTTTTCCAGGCACCAACTACTAATTTGTTCGGTCCAAAATGCAAGGTAGCTCTCGCGGATCTAAACATTTCTCAAATCATTTAATTAATGGCCAATTAATTAAAAGCATTAAGCCCACAAATTAATAACCTAGCATGCTTGTATACTAAATAAAGAGAGAGATTAAATTAAATCACTAGAACGACATAGAAAAATAATTGCTTTCCATAAATCATTAGGCACAAAGCCAATTACAAAATCATTCAACCGAAGAAAATATCTAAAATATAAATTGGAAGAATTTAACCGACAAAGCCGCGAGCAATGCCGAGATCCGGGGTTGAAATCACTTGTAGAAGCTTCGTTGGCCCTTGATTTGAAGCTTTAAACCTTCAAAGTTGATCAATCAATGGAGGGAGGAGATTTGGGGGAGAAGGCTGCTGCCCCCAAAAGGGGTTAACAGCCCATATGGAACTGTCCAATTTTTTATTTTTTTGGGGTTCTTGGGAGTATAAAGATGAAGACCAAAGAGTCCTAGTCAAGCTGAGGGGCAAAATGGGAATTGTACAAGGTTTTAAGGCTAAAAATTAGAGGAGAAAGGAGCTGGATCGCGGCTGGAGGGAAGGCAGCCCGGATGGAGTGAAGTGGATAATGGCTGGTGAAGGAGTGGGCTGAATGGAGATGAAGGTGTGAGCTGGAAGGAAGAAAGATGAAGGTTTGGCTGGTGGAGGAATGGAGATGAAGGTTTGGGCTGGTGGAGGAATGGAGATGGCTGAGGGAAGTGGGCTGAAATGGGCTGGAATGGATGGATGGTCTGATGGGGCGCGGATCATCAAAGGGAGAAACGGGCCAGAGTGTGAGGTCAAATGGGCGAAGAAGCGGATCGGGCTGGAGCTCCACGGGTGAAGACTGGGTAAAAGGGATGACACGTGGCATGCTGAGGAGAAGACAACACATTAATGAGGACTTTCCTCAATTGCAGCGGTGCCCCTTCTATTCTGATCTTGGCTCCCGAAGTCCTTCCCCCTCCAGGCTTTGCAAAACAGTCCATCGTTAGCCTCCGTTAGCCCACCGTTAGTCCATTTTGCCTTGGCTGACTTGACGGACTTTGACAGAATAACTTGTGGCTCAACCTTAAAGCCCGAAATTGTCTCAAACTTCATGCTAAAATCCTTGAAAGCTCGTAAATACCTTGGAAACCTACAATGAAGCACAAATACACAAATAATAATATTTCAAAGCATATTTAACTTTAAAATAGCACAAAATAAAAGAAAATAAAGGGAAAAATTCGTGGAAATCTTGAGCTCATCACTCATCATTTATTTTGATGAGTCAATACCTAAGCACGAGGTGTCATCATATGGAAGATCTTTAAAATAATGACTTATCTAGCCAAGCACAAGGTGTACTTTCATACTTATCCATTTGTTTGATCTTCTCCTCTGACTCATCATTCCTATCTAAATCTTGATCTTATCCCTTTTCACTCAACCTTATCCAATTTTTCTTATTCCTATCCTCTTTCCACTACTAGAAAACACGTTATTACTCTCGAAGAATTCCGATAGTAATTGAAAAATTTCGACAGTAATTATGAATTTACTGTCGGAACTGCTCTAACAGTATCCGACAGTAAACCGTCGACGGTGATTTCTCTCCGACAGTAATTACTGTCGGATTGTCCGACAGTAATTTCTGTCGGAGTAAATCCGATAGTAATTACTGTCAGCCATTACTTTCGAATTTTTACTCCGACAGTACTTACTATCGGATTTTTCGACAGTAATATACTAACGGTCATTAACACTCCATTAGTTTACTGTTGGATTACCGTTAAATTTGTGGCGGAGATCCGACAGAAAATGTCCACCGTTATTATTTTTAACTTGGAATTACTGTCGGATATCCGACAGTAATGTTAGAAAAATATTTTAATTACTGTCGGAGCTCCGACAGTAATTTTTAATAAAAATAAAAAAAAATTTAAAATTTTGAAATTGGTTTTTTTTTTCACCTGATATAACAATTATATATACACAATCACACACACACAACACTGCATCAATAAACTATAATTAATAAATAAAACATAAATTAAATTAAAATTAATATATATACAATTTAAAAAATATTACAGTATAAAATAATGTGTCTACTGTGGAGGGTGGTCAAATAAATTACGGACAATCGAAGACCTAGTAGGCTGATGCTCCTGCTGCTCCATGACCGCCGCACGCCTAGCCGCCGCTCGCCGCACCTCCTCCGCTATTCCATCTGCCGTCGCGTTTGCACCTCCTCGGCTCGCCGCACTCCGCCGCTCGAGTCTCGTCTTCTCGATCGGGCACGCTCGTAGCCGATCGGGCGGAGGACCACAAGACGCGGTCGCCGAGGAAGAAGTCGATCCGCCTGGTCTCAACACAGCGGCGCTGTGGTCACCAAAGCTGTAGAGGCAATCTCCCCTCTTCTTCCGTGACTCCGCAGTCACCGAATGCCAAATGTTGCCGACAAAGGGCATCAACACCTCAGGGGTCGTCTGGACAAGCCCCTCAGCGACCTGCATGTCCATACTCGCCTTATAGTCATTTTGCGTCACAAAAACATAAAAAACATTAATATTAACATTTTAATTAACTAATAAATAAAATAAAATTAAAATATTTTAAGTAATACTTACAAATGCTTTTTTTGCCGTCTCATCGACAAAGACAAACGGCGAATCAACACCAGGAGGAGCAGGAGTGGTGTGGGTCTCAGCAAATAAATCAGTGTAGGGTATCTCAGTACCATAGTGTCGATTCTACAAATATAATAAATTAAAATTAGCGAACAATACCTCTTAAGGTATAACATGATCAACTTATAAGAAAATAATAAAAACGGCCTATATATACCCAAACCCTACTAAGACAGCCTATTTGAACTCAATCCCTTCTCATAACAACCTATTAAGACTCAAATCGTTATAAAACAGTCTATTTACACTCAAACCTCTTCTAAAACAACTTATTTATGCTCAGAGCCCTGCTAAAACAACTTATTTAGACTCAGAGCCTTCTAAAACAACCTATATGCACTCAAACCCTTCTAAAGCAGCCTATTTAAACTCAAAACCCTTTCATAACGGCCTATTTACACTCAAACCCTTCTAAAACAGCCTATTAAGACTCAAATCTTTATAAAACAGTCTATTTACACTCAAACCCCTTCTAAAATAACCTATTGAGGCTCATAACCCTGCTAAAACAACTTATTTACACTCAGAGCCTTCTAAAATAACTTATTTGCACTTAAACCCTTTTAAAGCAGCCTATTTAAACTCAAAACCCTTTCATAAAGGCCTATTTACACTCAAACCCTTCTAAAACAGCCAATTAAGACTCAAATCGTTAAAAAACATTCTATTTACACTCAAACCCCTTCTAAAACAACTTATTTGCACTAAGAGCCTTGCTTTCAGCCATGGATTTCATAGCATCCACATGACTACCCAACAAATCAATTTAAACTGTAAGTAAAACAATAAAATATGTTATATATCTTTTGAGGAATTAATAAATGTCTATTTACACTAAAATCCTTCTAAAACAGCCAATTAAGACTCAAATCGTTATAAAATAGTCTATTTACACTCAAACCCCTTCTAAAATAACTTATTTGCACTTAGAGCCCTGCTTTCATCCATGGATTTCATAGCATCCACATGGCTACCCAACAAATCAATTTAAACTGTAAGTAAAACAATAAAATATGTTATATATCTTTTGAGGAATTAATAAAGGCCTATTTACACTCAAACCCTTCTAAAACAACCAATTAAGACTCAAATCGTTATAAAATAGTCTATTTACACTCAAACCCCTTCTAAAATAACTTATTTGCTCTCAGAGCCCTGCTTTCAGCCATGGATTTCATAGCATCCACATGGCTATCCAACAAATCAATTTAAACTATAAGTAAAATAATAAAATATGTTATATATCTTTTGAGGAATTAATAAAGGCCTATTTACACTCAAACCCTTCTAAAACAACCAATTAAGACTCAAATCGTTATAAAACAGTCTATTTACACTCAAACCCCTTCTAAAATAACTTATTTGCACTCAGAGCCCTGTTTTCAGCCATGGATTTCATAGCATCCACATGGCTACCCAACAAATCAATTTAAACTGTAAGTAAAATAATAAAATATGTTATATATCTTTTGAGAAATTAATAAAGGCCTATTTACACTCAAACCCTTCTAAAACAACCAATTAAGACTCAAATTGTTATAAAATAGTCTATTTACACTCAAACCCCTTCTAATACAACTTATTTGCACTCAGAGCCCTGCTTTCAGCCATAGATTTTATAGCATCCACATGACTATCCAACAAATCAATTTAGACTGTAAGTAAAATAATAAAATATGTTATATATCTTTTGAGGAATTAATAAAGGCCTATTTACACTTAAACCCTTCTAAAACAACCAATTATGACTCAAATCATTATAAAATAGTCTATTTACACTCAAACCCCTTCTAATACAACTTATTTGCATTCAGAGCCCTGCTTTCAGCCATAGATTTTATAACATCCACATGACTATCCAACAAATCAATTTAGACTGTAAGTAAAATAATAAAATATGTTATATATCTTTTGAGGAATTAATAAAGGCCTATTTACACTTAAACCCTTCTAAAACAACCAATTATGACTCAAATCATTATAAAATAGTCTATTTACACTCAAACCCCTTCTAAAACAACTTATTTGCACTCAGAGCCCTGCTTTCAGCCATGAATTTTATAGCATCCACATGGCTACCCAACAAATCAATTTAAGCTGTAAGTAAAACTATAAAATATGTTATATATCTTTTGAGAAATTAATAAAGGCCTATTTACACTCAAACCCCTTCTAAAACAACTTATTTGCATTCAGAGCCCTATTTTCAGCCATGGATTTCATAGCATCCACATGGTTACCCAACAAATCAATTTAAACTGTAAGTAAAACAATAAAATATGTTATATATCTTTTGAGAAATTAATAATCAAAGCATGTATTAATTACAATACAACACATTAAAGTCCTTACCATGCGCAAGTGGTGCTCAGAGGTGTTGATCAACCCCGAGGTGTGCTTCACCTCCCTCCCCGTTGAGCTCAGCCTGTTCTGCCTTTGTCGCTCGGCGACAACCCTAGCTTCCTCGGAATCTCACACCGAGGTAAACTTGTGAAAATGTTAAAATTTTTATAGATACAATATATACAAAATAACATATATTTAAGGAATGAAATTAAATGAAGTATACTTATTATAATGTACTTACTAGCGCCAGACATCATCAATGAAACCTGGAGCCCTCGCCTTCTTCTCATTCCACGCCTTCTTCATGGCATAGATCCAGTCGCGGTACTTCTTACCGCACAACAACCTAAACGCCTCGTACGCCTCGGCGTTAGAGTGCTCAGGCCAACAATAAGTCCGCTGCAAGTTTGACCAATTTAAACATATTAATTATAAATTTTGATAGAAATTATTAAATTATTAAACTTTAACATATCTTATCTTACCATAAAATCATCCCACCAGGAGTCTCGGATCTCCTTAGGCACGTCAGAGTACTGTAGCCAGTAGTCCTTTTGCCTCATCGCACGTAGGATGCGTCCAATAAAGCGAGCAGGATCGGGATACCCGCCTGTAAATCTGTCAAATATATATTAAACAAATATATTACACAAATATGTAATTAACATTTAACCAAGGAAGCATTAAAATTTTAAAACTGTAAAATTATTACTTACTGCTTAAGGCCGGAGATGGTAAGGATAATCTTACCATCTCTATCAACAACCTCTGGGGTAGATGATGACCCAACCCCGCTGATCGGATCGTGGGGAGAGTCGGGCGCATCCTCGGGCTGAGAAAAGTGAGACTCAGCTCCTCCTGTAGGTACAGATGGTTGTGTACCTGTAATGCAAGTAGGTAGAAGTCGGACCTTACCAGTCCGACCCCTACCTCTACCAGCTCATCCTGACATGTCTATATATGATAAAAATATAATTAATATATTAATGATGTCAATTAACGCTAAGTTTAGATGAAAATTAAGTTAAAATACATAACATAAATTAAATTGAATCTTCTTCATGATAACAAGTAACATACAAATAGTGTTCTACGCATGACATTTAATTTTAAACAAAAAATAAAAGAACCTAAACGGTACACAAGACTACTTAGAGTCTTCATTCTCAGTTTCTTTATTTTCTTCATTCTCAGATTCTTCAGTCTTAGCGTTTGAGTCGCTACTACAAAACTCAAGTTCTTATTCATCGTCATCCTCGGACATCCTATCCTCTTCATCTTCTGTTACCTCATTGTCTTCTTCTGCATCACCTTCAATAATCGGGACTTCGTCTTCAGACGGAGAAGAAGGTGGCAAATCAACGGGTAATACTACTTTCAAGCCCAAGGGAGGCACGGGCATTTCATCCATTGGATGACTATCGGAAGATACAACGGGAGGCACGGGCATTTCATCTTCTTGATAACATCCTTCTAATGACGATTCTATAGTTATGTCGTCAGACCAATATGCTATATCAATCGTGCTTCTGGCCTTAGTCTTCCAAACAGCCCACCATCCCCTCTCATCAACTCGCCGATAAGGGTATAGTGTCATGTATACTTGTTGTGCTTGTTATGCTAAGATGAACACATCATCACCTGCGTGTCTAGACGTCTGCTGCACATCGATTAGGTCACAATTGAATAGGACTAGATTTTTCCTTCTGAGATATCATAACTTGATGACTTCTTTAAGGACACCATAATAGTCAAGGTTGTCTTTAAGATTGACACCGCTGTTATCTGTTTGTTTTCCCTCCCCGTATTCCTTAGTATGGAAGACATAGCCATTCACATAATATCCGTTGTATAAAGTAACTCTCATCAACGGATTTGCAGATATATGAGATAATCTCGCGACTTTCGGGTCATTAGGATGTTCCAAAACCTGGAAAGTAATTCATAAGAGGCATTTTTAAATGACTGAGATATTATACCGTTTGGATGCATATATAAAATGTCTACATATAAATCGAGCTAGAAAGACGACGGAAACTCTTTCTCTGTCCTGATTTCTCGCAATTCGTCAGATATATCATCTTCGGCTTGATCTTTGAACATACTGTATTAGGTTTAGAGTTTATACAAGTTATTTATGCATGTTGCAACTTTAATTTGAATCGGACGACTATCTAAAATTAAATGAAATTAATAATTAACTTACTTGAGATATTCCTCAACCTCAGGACAATTAAGGAGTATATAGAGTCTCGCAGCGTCATACTCCTTATTGCTTAGCATTCGAGTCTTAATCGGTTTACCGAGTGGCCGACCCGGAGCATTAAATAATGAGATGTCGCCATTGGCATTGGGCTCTCCACCATATCATAATTGCGCCCAACCCTAGTCAATCTCGATTCAATATCGGGATGAAAATATTGCGCGGTAAAGGCAACAATTTCCTCTATAATAATAGCCTCGCATATTGAGGCCTCAACCTTTGCTCTGTTTCTCATCTTCCTTTTCAAATGACCGAGATACCTAATTGCAGATGCATGACAGGATAAATAAATGTTACACAAGTTATAACTGACTTTTTAAGTATGTTATAGAGGAAAAACGATTATTATGAGACGAGTAATTACCTCTCAAATGGATACATCCATCTGTATTGAATTGGACCCCCAACCCTAGCTTCATATGCCAAGTGGACTAGTAAATGCTCCATAAAATAAAAAAAAGACGGAGGAAAGATCTTCTCAAGTTTACAAATCGTTATGACAATGCTCGCTTCGAGTCTTCTCATGTCATCAACCCGCAGAGTGCTGGATGATAACGCTCTGAATGACTCACTCAGCTCGGTTAATGCAATCCATATATTGTCGGGCAACAAGTCTCTAAGCGCAATAGGAAGTAACCTGTTCAGTAACACGTAAAAATCATGACTCTTCAAACCATGAACCTTTCCTTCATCTACACTTACACAATTTTCGATGTTAGAAGCGTAACCGTCTGGAAGCCTCAATCCCTTCAACCACTTAAACACTAGAAGTCTTTGATCCTTGGTTAGCACGTATGGAGCGATAGGTTTCACTATTTTACCATTGACCTCTTTTAGCTCCAAAGCAGGCCGCTTACATATGTCTTTCATGTCCATTCAGACTTTGGGTGTGTCCTTGGTAGTGGCCCTCCAATCCATAATGGTGTTAAAAATATTGTCAAACACATTCTTCTCAATGTGCATGACATCAAGGTTATGGCGTATCAAATTATCTTTCCAATACGGCAACTCCCAAAATATACTCTTCTTAGTCCAATTATGCTTTACACCGAAATCTCATAGTCTATCCTTTGCAAACATATTTCCCCACCTGGTCTTCTGTAGTTTAGATACATTTTCATAAACAGCTTCACCGCTCAAACGTCTAGGTGCCTCATCACGCTCAACCCTATTCTTAGTGAATTGCTGCTTCTGTGATCTAAATGAGTGGTCATCCGGTAGAAATTGATGATGACAATCAAACCAACAAGGTTTCCGAGAGTGCTCGAGTGTGAACGACTTAGTGTCATCCATACAAATAGGACATGCAAGCTTCCCGTGTGTGCTCCAACCTGATAACATCCCATAGGCAGGGAAGTCATTTACCGTCCACATCAACGCGGTTTTTATTTTAAAATTTTCTTCTTTGAATGCATCCCATGTTTTCACTCCGTCTTCCCAGAGCATTTTCAACTCGTCAATCAAAGGGTGGAGATAAACATCAATATTCTTGCCAGGGCTAGTTGGTCCAGGTATGAACAGTGACAAGAACATGTAAGGATCACTCATACACAACCACGGTGGAAGATTATAGACGGTTGCTATAACCGGCCAACAAGAGTAGGACTTCGCCTCAGGCCCGAAAGGAGTAAAACCATTCGCCATATGCACAACCTTATATTTCTAGCTTTGGCAGCAAAGTTAGGATGGGTTACATCAAATTATTTCCAAGCCAAGCCGTCTGACGGATGAGTCAACACGCCATCCTCGCGCGGGCTTTCCTTGTGCCAACGCATAGCTTCTGAATTAGCTTTAAACGCGTAGAGGCATTGCAATCTCAGAGTCAAAGGCAGGTAACGCAACTGCTTATAAGGTTCATTCTTTTTGCGTTTCGAACTGCCCCTCTTTTCGGCTTATATCTATCCTGGCCACACACGGAACATTCTTTCAAGTTTGAATCTTTCTTGTAGAAAAGCATGCAATCATTCTTGCATGCATCAATCTTCTCATATTTCAACCCAATATGCCCAACCATCTTCTTTGTCTGATAGAAGTTCTCTGGCATCTTATTCCCTTTCGGCAAAGCTTTTTTCAGTGCTTTTATGAGATGATCGAAACCAGATTGACTAATATTGCAATCTGACTTGATGTTTAGGAACTCAGCCACAGTCTCCAAAACGGTCTGCTCAGAGTCAGGATACAGCTTCTCCTTTGCAGACTCTATAGCATTAAAGAACTTATTAACTGCAGGATTTGGCTCCTTTTGACGTGCGTTCTCTGACCAGTCAAAATGAGCACCAGCAACATTCCTAACCATATCTTCTATACCACTAACTGGTTCATCGTTCACACTCGTATTTACTGGTTCAGGTTCAGGTACAGGTACAGGATTCCTCTGTTGGTTACTTTCCGGCCTAGTCAATACTCTAATTTGCTCACCGTGAGCTACCCACCACTTGTACCCAACTTGAAACTCGTGTTGGAGAAGGTGCTTCTCAACAATCATCGAAGGGAAGTACTTTCGATTTTTGTAGCCATCACATGGACACCTAATGTTGTTACCACTCATGTATTTGGGGTTCGCCAGAGCAAATTCGATAAAACTCTTTAAACCTCTAATAAACTCATCTGTAATACCATTACGATTCGGCAACCTCCGATTATACATCCAACTGCGATCGTAAGTCGACATCACTCCTATTAAGCAACAAATGATTAGTATGAGATCGAATACACTATTAAGTAATCACAATTTATCACTCTCAATAATAGTTTAAGTGATTTCGTGTCCCATGATTTCAGCGTGTGTGTGTACATGTATGTCTATTCTAAATCCTAAACACTATCTAAATTGGTATCTATCATCATATTCTCGTCAACCCATCTCTAAAGCTGGGAGATTCTTCAATTGAAGTACCTCTTTCATTCGCCGTCAAGTAATTGCTTGATAAAATTTGTGTACGTCGTCATTTATCTCTGCCGCCGAATTAAGATTATTTAAGAAGAGGAATTCTTGAAAGCATCCAAGGACAATGTAGTTTTTTAAAAGAGGAATTCTTGATATCGTTGATAGCTGTACATCCTTCATTGAAGCCTACAAATATTGCTCGTGAAGAAGAGTAATCAGCACTTGGGAGTGAGGTCAAAAAGGATTGCAAAGTATCCTTATACTGGAGTTAAGACTAAGCTTTAACAAAACTTAGTAGCATCTCCAGCATAAGGATAGTTTTCAACCCTTTTGAGCTCACTCTCAAGTGCTGATAACTCTTCTTCACGAGCAATATTTGTAGGCAGCAATGAAAGGACGGACATCTATCAACGACATATAGAATTCCTCTTTTAAAAAACTACGTTGTCCTTGGATGCTTTCAAGAATTCCTCTTCTTAAATAATCTTAATTCGGCGGTAGAGATAAATGACGACGTACACAAATTTTATCAAGAAATTGCTCGACGTCGAATGAAAGAGGTACTTCAATTGAAGAATCTCCCAGCTTTAGAGATGGGTTGACGAGAATATGATGATAGATACCGATTTAGATAGCGTTTAGGGTTTAGATATGGTTTAGGGTATAGGGTATATAGGGTATATGGGTATAGGATTTAGGGTATAGGGTTTAGGGTTTAGGATTTAGGGATTAGGATTTAGGATTTAGGGTATAGAGTTTAGGATTTAGGGTATAGGGTTTAGGGTATAGGATTTAGGGTATAGGGTTTAGATAGGGTTTAGTGTTTAGCGTTTAGCGTTTAGATATGGTTTAGGGTTTAGTATTTAGGGTTTAGATATGTCAGGTTGTCATGGTCTTACATCCTCCACCCCTTAAAAAGAATTTACCCTCGAATTTTAAGTGTACCAAAGAAGGCAGAGTACGTCCTTATTAACTTTGACACCAATCCTACGACACCAAGAGTTAGTTCTAAACCCAAACAAGTATGTCCTAAGACATCAAATCCCAAGACAACTTTCTCATGATCCTATTACTTTCAATAATTCACACAACTGATAAAACTTTCGATAATACTAAACAAGTCTTCGGCGACACTGCAGCCGGAACCCAACTAACAAAAATCATAAGTCTAAGACTTGGGAAACAACAAACAACAACGTTAACAACCTCTACGGCCAATTAAAATTAACAGAAAATAAAATTCAGAATAAATTACAGAAAAATAAAACATAAATTAACAGAAAATAAAAAAATTAAAATAATTCAGAATAAATCTATACTACACAATACAAAAACTTAATTTTTTTTTACACCCACATTAACAAAAAATTACAATTAGTTAGCTAGGACAAAAAAAAAATACATTAAGATATATATTAACATATACAGATTAATATATTAGCATATTCAGAATAAATCTAGTCCAGATTTCATCCCTATTTAAAGATAGTAAAAAATCCCTTCTACTCACTAATACAATGATTTGAAAAATAAAAATTATAAAGAGCACAATTAGTAATACCATATGTACATATAAAAATAATGAAAAGTAAATATTTTAAAACTACCAAATGAATATTAAATTTCGTTTACAAAATAATGTAAATTATGAATACCATATTATTTGAGACTTGTAAACTCTACATTGAATTAAATATAAAGTTAACTCTAGTAGAGCCAACTAAATACCATACCACATCAAACGTCATACATTATTCTTACAAAATGCTTTACAAATTAGCATTTCATTATGCCATCAAATTTACTTACAATCTCAAAATAATACAATTAACATATATATTAAAATTCAGAATAATACAGTTTTTTTTACACCCACAAAATACATTAACATATATATTAACATAGAGTGATTAATTACAAAAAAATTACAAAAAAATAATAACCTGTATATGGAGAGAGAGGGGACTAGCGGCGGCGGCAGTTCAGTGGATCGGCGGCGGTAGTTCGGCTGTGGAATTTATTCATAGAGAGAGAGAGAGAGAGAGAGAGAGAGAGAGTGTGTGTGTGTGTGTGTGTGTGTGTATGAGAGAGAGAAATATTATAATTACAAAAAATAGGGAAAATGGGTATATAACTTACCGGCCGCGGTGGAGGGCTTACAACGGCAAGGAGACAACGGTGGTGGTGACGGTGGGGGGACGGCTGACGGGGGCAGACGATTCAAGGGAGAGAGAAAGAGAGTAAACTGAGAGAGAGAAAGCTAGTACTGTTGATTTGGGGAGGGGGCTGTTCGATTAGGGTATTCTGATTTCAATTTACTGTCAGTAAATGCCACTTAAATTACTGTCGGCGCTCCGACAATAATATTGATCTCCAAATTTCTAACGATTAAAAGGGAATATTCGAAGAATATTCCCTGGAATACTGTCGCTTGATTTACTGTCGGAACCATTCGATAGTAATTACTGTCGGATGAAAAGGTATATTCTAAGAATATACCTGAATTACTGTCGGAATTATTATTGTCGGAAAAAATCCGACAGTAATTATTAGCCCGCTAAAAAAATAAAATTGCTGTCGGAAATTCGATAGTAATATACCAATATCCGATAGTAATTACTGTCGGAAAAATCGGACAGTAATTACTCCGACAGTAATTAGCGTGTTTCTAGTAGTGTTCGTTCTTATACTGTTCTATGTTTATCCATTACTTTGATCTTGATAAGTAAGTACAGCTCAGGAAGTAAGACGCTTCACCTACAATCGATAAGTCGTGGGTTCGATTCACCAAGGGATAAGTGGGGAACCACTATTGATCCCAATAAAAAAAAAATTACTTTGATCTTATCCATTTATTTTTTCTTATCTTTTCGTGATACCAATTCAACTTTCAATCTTATCCAAATTTCTGGTCTTCTAGCACCCAAGACATATCCAAATAAATTCTAAAAAGTTCCAAAGCACTTTAGAATGATTCTAATACCCAATACTCCCTCCGTCCCGAATAAATGTTCCTACTTTCTATTTTGGGATGTCCCAACTAATGTTCCTAAAGACTTTTGATTTACCTATTCTCTACCATTCTTCCTAATATATTCTTAAAGCTTCATTTAATATAACACATCCCAAAGAAACTCAATTATTTAAAATAGTTGAACTTAATTAATGTTCATGGGTATTATGGTCAGAACACATTTTACAGCACATCATTAATTATATTTCTTAATTCCTGTGTTTTATCCACTAGGAACATTTATCTGGGACGGAGGGAGTATAAGATAAAATAAAGTCAGGGTCTTACGTCAACAATGTCTCAAAGGGCAGGCATAGGTATGCAAATCTTCTTCTTCTTTTTTTTTTTTTTTTTTAACATTTTAGGTTTAAATAACACTTGTTTTGCAAATTGTAAGTTAAATTATTGTTAGAGTTTAGTTATATTTCAATTTCTTTGCTATTTGGTGTTCAAATTTCATGGTTTATAGCAAATTTACTTCGAAAAATTAGAATTTCTAGGCCATAGTTGTTCGGCCCTGTGTGACCGAACACCTTTAGTGGTGTTTGGTTAGAGGCTGCCGAACACCACTATGGGTGTTTAGTCAGCCTTGCCAAACAGCCTGTGTGGTTTTCTATCAAGTCCTATCAAACAGTCCTGTATTTTTTTTCATTTTATTCAGACCTTTTGTGTTGTTTACCTTGTTGATTGGATCGATCTAATAGATCAATTTTCTAATGTTCAAAAAATATTTATGCTAGGAGAAGACCTACTGTTTCAAGTAGGAAAGAAAGACAACAACAACAACAACAACAATAACAACAACAACAACAAAAACAATCACCTCATGATTATGAGTATGAAAGAAAAGGCGATGTTGAGGAGGTGGAAGAAGAAGAGACATTTTCCCCATTTTTTGGTGGGCCACATGTTCCATCGTTGCTCACAATCTTCAAGACACATGTAGTGGCATTGATTTGGAATAGGCAAGAGCGAGGGGTCTTGTAATGTAACAATCACACTGTGAAGTTGTTTGAGTGGGTAGTTGATGATGACTCTAGTGAAGTATGAAAGAATCTTGTCAATGGCTCGAAGCTGAGTATGTTGTCTACAGTCTCGTATGAAGAGGTTGGCAATGTATTGGTCACGACTTTTGTGGAATGGTGGCATCAAGAGATGAATGCTTTCCACATGCCCTTTGAAAAGATGACAATCACATTATATGATGTGTATTGTCTTACAAGACTTTCAATAATAGGGGATCTAGTTGTTTTAGGGTGAAGTGTTGTGGGCTATACAGCCGAGAAGATTGGGGAATTGTAGGCAGTGACTTATTTTGAGGTGATTGAGGGGATGCAGAGTGCAAGAGGCTCCTTAGTTAGGCTAATGTGGCTTCGTATGACATTCCAGGAAGATGGTTCCACTGAAGATCCTATGAGATGTGCTCGTTTAGCTAGAGCATATTTGTTGTACACTTTGGGTTGCACTCTTTTCCCTGATAAGAGTGGGACTTGCCAACCTAGGGTTTCTCCATGATCTTGATAATGTACATATGTATGCATGGGGAGCTGGAGCTCTAGCATTTCTGTATAAATAGCTAGGACAAGTGTCTCGAGCAAATGTTAAGGAGATGGCTAGATATTCCACATTATTGGAGGTAACATAATTATATTTCTAGTTATTTTCATTACATTCAAACATTAGAGAAATAAATAATATTTTAATATTTATAGTTAATATGATACATTTTGTGTGTTTATTGCATGTAGGCATGGATATACGAGCGATTTCCAGCTTTTAAGCCTGCACATAACGTTGACTACAAGAATACATGGCCACTTGCTATGAGGTGGGAACCAAAAGAAAAACTTTGAGCATCCCTGCAAAAATTACAAGCACATCGGGAGTGTCTCGACAGCCTCAGTGCTGCTAATCGGAGTGTTATTTAATTGTTCTCGTTATAAAATAATTTTACAACTTTTATATTATAATTTTTGTTTTGTTTCTTGTAGATTATTTGGACTCCGTATACGGACACGTTTAGGTAAAGATTCCCATTTCACATGATTTCGTTCTATCATCGATGCCTAGTGGCGGGCTCTATTGTGGAGCCATACCATCCTCACCGAGTTATAAGACAGTTTGGTTATGTTCAACAATTCCATCCCATTCGATTGCTGCTGATAGTCACATCTTATTGGACGATCATCTTGGTAACATTGCCCAACCACCATCGGACTGCTCAGCTCACTATTTGCAGTGGCACCACTTCCATTCATATTGGTTTGTTCAAAACCCTGACAGGCGATCTCCCTACGTTACCACCGCAGTTTCTGTTCGTGTACCTGACGCATGGGAGATAGTGAGGTCTGCCCACACTTTAATGCAACCTTTGGTGCAGAGATGAAGATCAGAAGATCTATATTAAATAGTCGATGAGTTTGCCGATGTGATGTATAGATTATATATAACATTAGGGGGTCCAGATGATGCAGTACTTTCTACTTCTGTGCGAGATAAGGCAGTACCATCTCATGCCCACTTTCGTCGTAGGAGAGGACGAGGACATTGACATTTAGTATTTTGATTATGCGACTATTCAGACAGTAATGTTATGTATTTTGACATATGGTTGACATTTTGTATTTTGATTATGTGTCAATGAATGTTATGTATTTTTCATTTGAATGTGATGGTATGTATTTTGAATGTTTCAGGTTGAACACACCTATGTTTCATGTTTTTCACACATATGTTTTAGGTTAAACATACTTATATTGATTATTTTCAGGTTGACAAAAAAAAAGGGTTGTAGGTGATGTTCGGTAAACACCTACCGAACACCTTTAAGGCTGTTCGACAACTGCTTACCAAATAGCCTTAAAGGTGTTCGGTAGGTGCTTACCAAACAACACCTACAACCTTTTTTTTTTTTTTCCCAACCTAACAATGAACAATACATAAGCACACACACCACCAAAATAATAAAAATACGTAAAAATAACTCTATCATCACTTCAAAATAAACATGATACATATTGAAGTCTATTCCAAATCGATAGTTTATAATAGAACAAATAAAAGTCTAATCCAAATCGATAGTTTCAATACTACGACCAAAACGACTGTTTCTTACACTATCATTTTACATATCGAGTTGTTTACTATAAATATCCTTCCACCCTATTGCATAATCGTAGAAAAACGAATCCCACTTGGTTGACACTGGTGGTAATGGGTAACCCTCGCACAAGAACACCTACAAATGAAATACATAACAACAAAGTGATGTTATAACATAAATTATGAGATTGAAATGGATGTGTGTGTACCCCAATATAATGGTCTCCGTTCACAAATACAGTACATATCAACTTTGGATTGGATGGGACTTCAGCTTTCAATGGTAGGTAAATGAGTGACATTGTCTAATCCAAAAACACAAAGGCAACATAGTACGCCGATGCAACCAAGGAACCCATTTTCGGGTTGCAAAACTAATGTTTCTTTGGTTCAGACACCTCGTAGTAGTTGAGACTCTCCAACACTTTATCAATGTGATCAACTTCATTGAAAACATCGGTGTACAACTCTATGCTGGTTATTAACTCATTATAAAGGTCTCGTCAAACCCTATGACTCCTCGGTGTAGCCAAGTAGGTCGGCTACAACACGAAAATCGTAATGACCATCACTCTCAACATTCTTAGTGTCATCAATAAAGTCATGTAAGAGGGGTGGTAGTTGATCAATAAAACCACTAGCAGTCACAGCTCGGGTAGTTCAGCGTACAGCCTATACAAACAGGACAAACTAAAGTCAATATACTATAAGAAAACTATCATTATCTATTGTATTTACGCATAAATAAAAAAGAAAAGATTTACCGACATCTTTGTCCTAGTCGTCGTATTGAACGCAGGAGGTTTATTTGATGAACCAACCTCGTAGGTTACCAACTGTTCACATGACGAACAACTATCTTTAATTGACGCCATGTACTCAAACCTGCTCAGATCCCGTTTTGTTGATTTGGACTGTTTATCCTTTGCACACTTAGGACGACTACGAGCTCGAGTCTGGACCTCGAGTGAGGGCGTAAACAGTGCTGTTGTTACTGGATTTGAAACCTCCATCAATCTTTTCAACATTAACAACCTCTCTGACTCAAGGGCTTCGTCAAATATATATACAAAGAGGTCACTAACACATTGAGTCAATCGAATTTTTAATTCTCTCCCCTCCACACCAATATTATCTCCCTTAGGTGGTAACATATCTAATTTTCTCCAAAAAGCATTAACTTGATTAAGGGGAACTGGATTGTCCAATCTCACATATTTAGAAATCTCATGAGCACAAGGTAGTTCGCATGTCTTTCTCAGTAGACACCCATACAACAAAGGGTTTACACCACCTTTACCAATACAACTCATTTCTTTATGTATCTTGTTCAATGCATGCATCGACACCATACCTCGCAGCGACATAAATACAACTGATTTGTATATATGTTGGACTATATTCTTGCTCTTCTCAAACAACTGCTTGATTGAATTGTGTGATGTCTCAACACGCGTGTGAATCTGTCGACAATATGTCTCAAAGTTACCCTGGCTCTACCCAAGCTGTCTTTTCAACAATGCATGATGACTCTCTAACCTGAAATAAGATACATATAATCAATAACAATTTTAGGTATGCATCTTGCAAAATAGAAATCAATAAAAGCTACATTACAGTGAACTATATGTTTGATGTGGTATTGTCAAAATGGACGACAAAATTTGTCCAACAAACTACGAATCTTTCCTTGTACGGCACCACCCATTGCTCAATGACATACTTAACGACGGATGAATATTCTTTGAAGTCTGACTGCAGTCTACTAAGCAAGTCATTAAACATTTACTTACTATTTGCGATCACCAACAAATTCCAAGCTGCGAAAAATGAATCTCATTTCTCTTTGATTCGGAACATTTTTTTGCAATTCGACAAAACGTTCTTATTAATATGCCACCGACAAATAAAATGTCTCGAGGAGGGAAAAGTTCTCTTAAACGCATTCATTAAAGCCTTTTCTCTGTCAGTAACAATGACACTGGATATGAAGGATTGCTACTTTAAGGATTTCAAGACTGTGCACGCCCACATATAGTTGGCTTTCTGCTCGAACTCCAAATAAGAGGCTGCAATAGAAAATATCATATATGTCAACGTAACACCAACAATCTCCAACAAAGGTAACTTGTACATGTTGGTCTTGTAAGTACAATCCATTTCCCTTTACTCACATCACCCTCTTCGACATTTTTTGTTGATTGACTTCCTCGAGATGATACCTTAATCTTTTTCTTTTCATGGTATTGCCCACTACATTCACAAGCTACAACATTCGAGCTATTTTCTTACTCGAACCACTATCCGACCTCCTGATTACTATCACAATGCCATGCTCCTTCCCCTAGTGCGCACTCAATCAAACAATTTTTCATGAGATGAAAATAATTCATGGGTCGTGAACACGTTTGTATAGTCCATAACAATATCTTGAAAAAAAACACTAGACTCCGTAGACAACGTGTTTGAATTCTGTTAACAATTACAAAAAAATAATAATAATAAATAAAAAAAGGTTGAATACACACTGTTCGGTAGGAGCTTATTGAACAACTTGAAGCTGTTCGGCCACCCCTTGCCAGATACTTTTGAGGTGTGTTCGTTAGGCCCCAACCGAACATACCTCAAAGTGTTCGACAATGGGTGGCCAAACAGCCTCTTCATTGTTCTATAAGCTCCTACCGAACACCCCTATTGGTGTTCGGTTACACACATAGCCGAATACATCATCCCTTAATTTGTCCCTTTTTCACTTGTTTGTGCTCCATTTGCAACAATGTGGATGGATTTATTAGAGGTTTAGGGTTCATCTATTGTTGGAACTTGGAAGGAGATGAATGGGGGTGTCTTCGAGCTTGGAAGGAGATGAAGGGTTTGTTAATCGTGGAAGTGTATTATGGGAGTGGGTTGGAGTGTATCAAAATTATTGGGGGCGTACTTAGAGGTTTTAGGATGTAATAATACAAAGGAAGGTGTACTTAGTAATACTAAGGCCTCGATTGGTACACGGAAATGGAATCAATTTCGCGAAATCTTATTAGTAATGAAATTTCACAGAAATAGATAAGAAGATTTTTCCAAAAAGTATTTGGTAACATAAGAAATGTGATTACTAATGTTGTACAAATTTTTATTATATTGTTTGGTAAAAAACAAAATAAATTAAAATGCAAAGATAAAGTTGAGGCAACTGACAATATTGTCTCAATGTAGACAAGTACTCCCTCCGTCTCGGATAAATGTTCCTACTTTCTATTTTGGAATGTCTCAACTAATGTTCTTAAAGACTTTTGATTTACCTATTCTCTACCATTTTTCCTAATATACACTTGAAGTTTTATTTAATATAACACATCCCAAAGAAACTCAATTATTTAAAATAGTTGAACTCAATTAATGTTCGCGGTTATTATTGTCATCACACATTTTACAACACATCATTAATTATGTTTCTTAATTCTTGTGTTTTACCCACTAGAAACATTTATTCGGGACAGAGGAAGTACTTGTTAATGACTTCCATAATAAAAATTAGACATTAACGGTATTACTGCTCCATAAAATAACAAGTTTTTCATTGTGTTTCAATTTTGGTGAAAATTTTAAATTGTCCAATATCAATAAAGTGCAAAAAATTTATTAAATTAAAAAAAAACTATAAACTAACATAATAATTATAAATTATAAACTATTTTTAATAAATTAAATCAAATGAGAAGAGTTAGAAAAACCTTATGAAGAACCAAACAACGGCGACGAGAAGGAGGAGTAAAAAAGAATGTTCGTAAAATAGTTGAAATCAAATAAATTATAAATATAAAGTAAATATTTGACCTAATAGAAAGATATTATTGTCCTTTTACATAAATTTTAACTATTAAGAATCAAATCACTTCATCTATTAAGATTGTGATTCCTTAAATTTTAGTAGTTAATTTCATGATTTTAATAATTTATTCGTATTCTAAATCTTCCAATTCTGTGTACAACGGAGGCCAAGAGAATTTAGGTTAAAATTTATATTGATAATATTTGAAATGATATTTTTATAATATTTGAAATTTGATGGGTTACTAATAGGATTGACAGTCTCTTTAAACTAATCGTCTCTCCGGTAGTCAGTTTCCTTTTCCTCCGGCTGATCTCCCGGCAATTCTAACAATGACGGAAGATGTCGATATGAAAGAGCTCCCAGTTCTTTCTGCCTCCTCAATTACCAACTCCACAATTCTCCAACGTTAGTATTCAAAAACCCTAATTTCATCTGTACTATTTTTTTTTACAGAATTGGAATTAAATCTCGAATCTTTGTTTCGTAATTTAAGCTGTACAACCCAAATATCATACTTTGTCTATTTTATTTTTCCTTTATATTGCACTAAGTTATTTATATTTTCTTGTATGAAACGAAAGCTAAATATCATGTTTTTGGAAAATAAGAGGAAAATTGAAACATAATGGAGGGCTTGTAGCTTACATTTAAGAAATGCAGACCTTTTTTTTTTTGGGACAAACCATATTCTTTTATGTACATAATTGGATTGGAAGTTCAAAATATTTTACTGATTAATGAAAATTTGCATGTGGGTTTTTAGATTTGAAGGGCATTGCCTCGTTAATTGAGACTGGTGCCTACGCTAAAGAGGTTAGAAGGATTGTTAGGGCTGTTCGTGAAACGATTGCATTGAGGCGTAAGTTGAGTGATTCTGTTGTTTCTTCCTTCTTGAATTTCGTCCTTGTGCCTGGATCAGATGTGCACGCGAAGCTGTCTTCGTGTTTACCCAAGGTAGTTTCTGTTTTTCTTGGTGTTGGTTATTTTACTTGGGTTTTCTGCCAGTTATGCTGAGTTTTTGTTTTATTTATGTTTTAAGTTAGTAGTTTGATGAAATGGTTAAAATACAGTTAGATAGTGTTTGGGAGCAAAGAATTTGAGGACTGGAATTTGAAGTAGACCTCATATAGTTCAAGTTTTAAGCTATCTTTGCTCTTATTCCAATTCTAAGGCATGGATTCCGTTCTTTCAAAGATAGCTGTAGAGGTTTTTTATTTTCTTGAGCTACTTTAAATTTCATTGTGAACAGAAGTAGCTTGTACCATTTGAATACTTAGTACGACTGTTTTCATCTGATGATTTCTGTAGTGAGTGCATTGGGAGTTAGGTTTCTAGAAGAAATAGGTTCCAGATAAATATATGTGAGGATTGACTTGCAATTCGAATATTCTCCTAGAGGTGGCAAATGGGCGGGCTGAGCGGATATGGGCAGTGCCCATGTGGGCAACGGGAGTGAGTGCCCAATTGATGACATGGGCATAAATGGGCTTGGGCGCCCATTTACCTATTAATATAAAATTATTAAATAAAAATAAGCATTACATAAAATTATTCCAATTACATATATGTCTTTTAAATCATATTTCATTCGTGGATCATCTAAAAAGAAATTAATAGCACTTTGAATCACATCAATCGGGTGAACGAGCGATAAATTATACCCAAAAAACCATCATGTTCATCTTTTTACTCGCTACCCCACGGTTTTTTGGGTATAATTTCTTGCTCGTTCATCATTGAAACGATTCAATATGCTATAGATTTATTTGTAGATGATTTATGAATGAAGGATGATTTCAACATATCTATAACAAACGTTCTTATTTTTTTATTTTATGGACTCTTTAAAGATCTTCATGCTCATGGGCAGCCATTTATGCCCATGAATGAAATTGGGCTTTTATGGGCACCGCCCGTTAGAAATTTGTTGATGCCCATTATAAAGTGGGCGGTGGCATGGGCACAAATTGCCTCCTCTATATTCTCCAAAGCAGAGAGCTAAAGTAATACATGAATAATCTTCTTGGCCAACTTCTATGGTGGTGAGAACCTTTTTCATACCAATGTGACCTGATTCCTTGGTATGGCTTGATATTGGGTTGTACAGTAACGTGTAACACTTCTGTATTACTACATATAGTATGGTGTTCTTTAATATGGTGGATTCATGAATTACTTGGTATTCTCTTGCGGCGTGTCATCCAATTAGCTTTGGGTGATTAGAGAGAGAGAGAGAGAGAGAGAGAGAGAGAGAGAGTATCTTTGTTCTTTACATTAACTTCTTCGTTTTTGTTTGCCCAAAACTAAAAACTTTTCACAACAGTTCATTGTAGGTAAATACAGAGATGGAGTCTGGGAAGGGATTGCAATTTGCTCCTTTTTCCCTTAGTAGTGCCGAAAATAATTTCCCTTAAGAGGGGAGTATCTTTGTTCCTTACATTAAATTCTTCTTTTTCGTTTTCATTTGCCAGAAACTAAAAACTTTTGACAACAGTTATCATTCTAGGTAAATACAGAGAGAGAGAGAGAGAGAGAGAGAGAGAGAGAGAGAGAGAGAGAGAGAGAGAGAGAGAGAGTCTGAGAAGGGATTGCAATTTTCTCCATTTTCCCTTAATAGTGTTGATAATAATTGCCCTTGAGAGCGGTACTTTCTGTTCCATTAGAAGCATCATATGAAAAGTTAGAGTCACAGAAACGATGAATACCTTGCAAGATGGACGTATATTTCTAGAAACTGCTGTTGCAAGCTCAAGAATACAGCAAAGACATAATGATGTGTCCTGATTCGCTGAAGTTTTTGTTGGGTCTATGCTGGCTTCTATGTTTGGTGTTGGACCGTTATGCTCAACTTCTTGATTTTGGCTTATAGTTTATTTTTGCTAAAGTGAACGGCGTGGGGAGAGATGAAGAATGCCTTTCTAGGGGAGGAGCTTCTTTTACATAGAATTAACATGGCATTAAGTTATTTGTTTCTGTGGCTCTTAAGTTTTAGTTTACTTTATGGAGTTTTTAGAAGATCTTTGTCTTTTCTTCAATGGAAAGTGTGGAGAGGGAAAAATGAATTCCGTGTTAGAGAAGTTCCTTGGATATAGGATTTTTGGTGTTGAGCTCTTAGTTTTTGTGGCTTTTAGTCTTACCTTGTCTACATAGGTTAGTTTCTAGAAGATTATTGCCTTGAGTTTTAAAATTTGGGCTTATGGCTGCGAGTCTTACATCTGTTACTTCCTTCACCTTTCTTTTTGAAATCGCTCATATAGATGTCAAGCTATAGGTCCTTTACTCATGTTTAATCAGCATCCATTTGATTTTAATGTACTTATGCTATTCATTTCAGCTATATGAGCTAAATGTTTTGGTCATGAGATGTGCCACTGGTTCTTTCATCACTTCTATCCATGTCGAAGACCATTCTTGTTACTCTAGGATATTTCTTCTTCCGTGCTAGTTTTTATTGATTGAGAAGAGAATGTACAGCAGTCAGAGTAGAAGTCCACATTACACCTTACAAGACTAGTTGAAAAAGAAGAAAATATAAGAAAACCAACAAGAAAACGAATGTTAACCAATAATGAAGCACAGTGTCAACCTTGACTAATATTTGACTAGCATTTGTAATGGCTATACCTCCAGTTACCCCAAAGCTGAAGCCCACGGAGAATATACCAAAATAATCCTATCCCCTCATTTGTGGAAAGTAGATGGCCTTATCCCCTGAAAATTCATGCATTTCCCTCGGTCTGGAGTACCCAAAAGAATCCCAAATATACAGGAACTACACATAATCCTCCATCCCTCCCCATTTTAAAGCCACTAGAACCAATAAGGAGGAAGGATTCCATAAAGGAAAGGCACACCCATGATTCCACTAATGCCAATAAATATATACTTGTATTTTTTTATTAACCTTAACCTTACTCTTTTACTTGTTGAGCTGTACTTTCCTCTTCTTACAAGCCTCTCAGCTTCCCCGTCCATCGTCCTCAACTTCCTAGTGGTGGATTACGAGCTCTTACCTTCATCCGCTTAGATGGTTTCCTCCTTCTAATCCTTTTCACTCTCTATCTCTTTGACTCCCTCTTCATCTCTCCCCCTCTCTTTTTTGTTTTCTTTGGTTCTCGATGTCCATCTTCCTTTCGGTCGCCCAACAGAATTGAAATAGACCAAGATGGAGCCGAGCAAAAACGAAGCACACTTGGACGGACCTGAAAAAGAACTATATGTTAGGTCCTTGTGAGCATCGAAGTCATTTGGCCCAAGTTGAGCACTTGAGCCAACCGAACTGAGCACACCCTCATCCCAAGGCAGCGGATACTGAAGGAAAAGATGAGCATTAGTTTTTTCCACGCAGAACACATAACTGGAAATCAAGCACTACAAGAATGGTGCTAACCACTACGAGAATGAAACCTGTAGACACTAAAAGCCAAGAATCAGGAAGTAAGCCTTGAGCGATGGTCTGCAAAAAAGCACTTCTATTTGTCTCCCTTTCATGTATATTACTAAAAAAGTGGAAATTTGAAGTCTGATGCAGAGTCTCATGATAATTTGACCCTTCAATGTGGTGGAGCTAGATTTTTGTAGAATCAGTTGTTTGGGGTGTAAGGTGAAACTTGGGTAAGTCTCGAATCTATCTGCTTTTTCTTCAATTGCCAGTTCGAGGATTTGGGAAGGATGGAGATGGTCCTTGCTTTGGCAGTGCAGGGTGTTTGCCATTTTATGGTGCTTGTGGACGGAGCAGAACTCCAGAATTTTTAGAGATCGGGCCTTATTTTTGAAGCTTTTGTCGGACAGAGTGGCTTTTATGGCCTCTCTTCGAGTTTCAGCTAGGGGCGCTTTCCGTGGCATTCTGCTTTCTGTTATTCAGCATGATTGGAATGCGCTTCTGTTTTAGTTGCTCTTCTTTTATTTTCTTGAATATTATTTTGTTTTTTCTGTTTATTTTGATGGACTTCTTGTCCATCCTTTTGTATTTTCCCTCTTTTTAAACTAATACACTTCTTTTCTTACCCAAAAAAAAGGTGGAACTTTGAAGAAAAACATCATCCTTTTGTAAGAGGCAGCTTAAAATTGGAGCTTCGAACTATATTGTTTGCTGAAGAAAATAGGAGAGAGAGGGGCATCTTTAACTCGTAGGTCCACCAAAACTGAGCACACCCCTTGTACGCAAAGAATCGAAGATGTAGGAAAAGATGGAGACATTCACTAAACCTAATAAACTTCCGAGGACTAACATGAGTAAATGAGGAACGCATATCAGCATCCCATCCAATTTTTTGTAATTTGGATTTGCTCCTATTCACTCAATCCAACAGAGGATTGAGGTTCCAAAGGACACCTCTGACCACCCTAGCCACTTACCCTACACCATTTTGTTGTGAGTTGGATTTTCTGCTATTCACTCAATCCAACAGAGGAAGGTTCCAAAAGGACGCCTCTGCCCACCCGAACCACTTACGCTACCAATAAATTGTTTTTTCAAGACTTCATATCCAGAGCCATCTTCTTCTTTGGGTTCGGAAACAGCTACCCACCTTATCATACGATCTGTCTACTCCTCACTAAAATCAAGACCTCCTCGTAAGCCCTCTCTACAATACTATTACAGCATTGAACAGTGAAGAGAAGATGGTAACTACATGTGCCATCGCCAAGAAGGATTCCATTCTTTATTGTTATGTCCTACAATTAAATTCTAATACCCTTTTATTGTAGCTATGGATTACAAAGCTGTTGGATCTAACTCTATCTTAAGGCATAGCTTCTCTCAGCGGTTAGATTGTATAAGAAAGCTAGATATTGTTATTACTAAATAATTTACATCTCAATTCGCTCTTCTCATTCTCTTATTGAAGCTATGAATTTAATTGTTATATCCTACTATTAAATTCTAATACCCTTTATTGTAGCTATGGATTACAAAAGCTGTTGGTTCCAACTTTATCTTAAAGCATAGCTTCTCTCAGCGGTTAGATTGTATAAGAAAACTAGATATTGTTTTTACTAAATTATTTACATTTGCTCTTCTCATTCTCTTACTCATTTCTTCACTCTTTCCCTTGGTGGTATATACATTGTATTTAATTATTTAAAATAATGTGTCTACTGTATCTGGAGAAATTTGCGGGAGAAGGGGAAACACATATTCATAATAATAACTTTTTTATTTTACATTTTATATGTTTCTGTTATATACCTGCTTACATGGAAATTAAAATTTCTCTCATTCAAAGTATTATGAACCCAGTTTGACAAACTTTATTTTTTTGATAGGATGACCAGCATGATATGGAAGTTGATACTGCCACTTCTGCAACTCAAGCCCCTGCAAAACACGCTATTCCAGAGATCGAGATCTATTGCTATTTGCTTGTACTGATATTTTTGATTGATCAGAAGAAATACAGTGAGGTGTGAGAATTATGATTAAGTTATTGGAAACTTGCATATTTAGCTAAGCTTGCAAATTGTTGATCAAGGGATGTTGATGTTTGCCTCCTCATGCAGGCCAAGGTTTGTTCCTCGGCAAGCATTGCACGATTGAAGAACTTAAATAGGAGAACAGTTGAGGTCCTGGCATCCAGGCTCTATTTCTATTACTCTCTTAGCTATGAACTTACTGGCGATCTTGCAGAAATCCGTGGGTGAGTACTGCATGTGTAGCTGTGGCTTGTTCTTATTTATCTTTAAAATAGTTGTTGTATACTTGTATCTTCTGAGACCTCATGAAGAAATGTACTCCCTCCACCCCCCCAAAAATCCCATTTGAAATGTCAAACTTTTTAATATCGTACTTTTACTCCACTATATTTCCTTTAAATCATAGTAAGTGATAGATTTTTTAGTATGATATGTTAGATAAGCATAATGTTTTTCAAATGAAAGGTAAAAATTGAAAAGAAAAATGGAGACTTGTAGCTTGAATTTTATAAATAGGACTACTTTTTTGGGAAAAACGAAAAAGGAAAGTGCAGACTATTTTTGGGACAAACAAGAAAGGAAAGTACGGACTATTTTCTTGGGACGGAGGGAGTACATAATATTAGACGTTTTAGTGAAGCAGGGATAGAAGGAAATTTTTGCTGAGTAACCTTTTTTCCATTCCCTCTTCTCGTATCTTGTCCTGATTAAAAACTCTCGTTTGTTGGCAGTAATCTCCTTGCCTTGCATCGAGTTGCTACATTGCGACATGACGAATTGGGGCAGGTTTGTTCTTTTTTTAGAATGCAAGTACATGTTGCACGTGCACAGGTGGTCATATTTGACATGATTGTTGTTTGCAGGAAACACTTCTCAACCTGCTACTACGAAATTACCTCCATTACAATCTGTATGATCAGGCAGAGAAGCTGAGGTCAAAGGCACCTCGTTTTGAAGCGCATTCAAATCAGCAGGCAAGTCTTAACTTACTTTTTTGTATGTATGTTGATTACCAGTTTGCTTCTACTCCCTCCGTCCCGGATAAATGTTCCTACTTTCTATTTTGGGATGTCCCAACTAATGTTTTTAAAAACTTTTGAAGTACAAATTCTCTACCATTCTTCCCAATATACCCTTAAAGCTTTATTAAATATCAACATAGCACATCCTAGAGAAACCCACTTATTTAGAATAGTGGGACTCAATTAATGCTATGGGTATTATCGTCAGAACACATTTTATGGCTCATCATTAATTACGTTTCTTAATTCATGTGCTTTGTCAACGTGGAACATTTATCCGGGATGGAGGGGGTAATATTTCAGTCTTTTGTGTGGTATTTAGTTGCATAAGTGCAAATACTGTCTTCCTTGGGATATTCTGCTTTATTTTCATTTACTTTTTTTTTGGTCTGTGTGTGTTTGGGGGGGGGGGGATTGGAAAGTGGATATTGCGGTAGTGGGTTCAAAGCTTAATGTATACACGATGGGACTTAGAATTGGATATGTGACCTCCAAGACCATGCTTATCATATTTGTAGATTCATTTGGACATATCTTCATTTATTCATTACAAACTAACCAGTTTGCATGTCTGCTATCCACTGTGCATGTTAGTTGGTGGCAGAATATATGCGCTTCTCTAAGCTACTCTAACTCGAGTTAAAATTGAATTGTCAAATAATTCTGGATTTATGGTTTTTGCTCTTTACCTTCCCTCCTTTTATCCTCACTAATGTTAATTAATTTGCCATTATTCTCCTTTTGTTCATGTTCATAGCATTGAAATCATGGATTTATATTTTTATTTTGGAAGTTTCGTTGGGAACATCTTTATAATCCTTGTGCTCGTATTCATGAGCTTACTCCTTGTAGGCAAGAATTGGTGAATCCAGCTTTGTTGGATGTTTTATTATCTTACTTCTTTGTCTGATTGGTTTTTATTTTCTTGCAGTTTTGTCGCTACCTCTATTACCTTGGCAAGATCAGGACAATTCAGCTCGAATACACGGATGCCAAAGAATCCCTTCTCCAAGCTGCTCGGAAAGCCCCTATAGCTGCTCTTGGTTTTCGGGTTCAATGCAACAAGTGGGCTGTGATTGTTCGATTACTGCTTGGAGAAATCCCTGAGCGCACAGTTTTCATGCAGAGAGGCATGGAGAAGGCCTTGAGGCCGTACTTTGAGCTAACAAACGTGAGTTTGATTTATTGCTACTTGAAATTCTTCATTTGTTTGTTTTTAAGAACCTAGTTAAAGTAAGCATGGATTTTAAGAAGTTGAAACTCTCTACTTGGAAATTGGTCTGATCGATAAAATTATGCTCCTGGTATTCGTTTAATATGAATTCTTGGGTTTTCAGGCTGTTCGAATTGGAGACCTGGAGCTGTTTAAATCTGTGGCAGAGAAATTCTCCAGCACTTTCAGTTCAGATCGAACCAACAACTTGATTGTTAGGCTGCGTCATAATGTCATCAGGACTGGGCTTCGAAACATCAGCATCTCATACTCTCGTATCTCACTGGCCGATGTAGCTAAGAAGTTGAGATTGGACTCGCCAAACCCCATCGCCGATGCAGAGTATCTTGTGTCCAAGGCTATTCGTGATGGTGCCATTGATGCCACTCTGGATCATGCCAATGGGTGGATGGTGTCCAAGGAGACTGGGGACATCTACTCCACAAATGAACCACAACTGGCTTTCAACTCAAGGATTGCCTTTTGTCTCAATATGCATAATGAGGCAGTCCGTGCCCTTCGATTCCCTCCTAATTCCCACAAGGAGAAAGAGAGTGCGGAGAAGAGGAGAGAGAGACAACAGCAAGAGCAAGAGCTTGCCAAGCATATAGCCGAGGAAGATGATGACGAGTTTTAGATTGGACTATGGTCGACGACTCGACAGAGAGACAATTGCCAGGATAGCTTTTATGCACCATTTTATTTTTATTTTTTAGGCATCATCTGGTTTATAGGCATTTTTCTTTTGATAACTTACTTTTGGGATTGATGTTTCTTTAGCTCATGTGTTTGGATCTTGTTCATATTAGTTTTTGGTATAATCCTTACTTTCATGAACTTGCAAATCGCAACTTATCATATTGAAGTGTTTTGAGTTACATTTTGCCACTATGGGGGTTCAGATTTGTGAGTTTTAAGAATGTGATACAATCAAATCAGAATTTCCATTTTGATAGATTTGTTGCAACTCTGCAGGTATATATAGAATATATTTGATCCATAAAAATGGTCGATTTTAGAGTAATATTGGTCGAAGATTCAAAGACAACCTGTGTAGTTCAGGAAAGGAAAAAAAAACTTATATGCTTGATCTAGTTTACCAAGTATACACAACTACTGGTCAACTATAAAATGACATGCATCACTTTATCCAATCAATTTAAATAAAATTTCTATTTTACCCCTGTCTTCGTCTTCATCTCCCTTAATGAAGATGGGTAAAATAGAGATTTTATTTAAAATTAACCTGCTGGAGGGCTCGCTTGCAAAATAACTGAAGTATAGGGACCCAAATAACATTTTAAAACAATCAGTGGCCGAATTACAACCTTCCCCAAAGTATAGTGGCCCGATTATGTGTTTTGTCATTTGAGAAATATATAAACAAAAATTAATTAACTCCTCTATTGTGGTTTCGAATTAAGCTCATGTAGGAATGAGATTCATTAATTAAAATAGAAAGCAAATCAAAGGTAAAATGTCAAAAGGTGCATTTTAAAAAACAGAAAAATTAGAAAGTAAACGTTTGTTTTGGAACAACTTGAAAAGGAGTAACAATTTCTTTTTAGAAATGAATGGAGTATGTTATATAGTAAAAGAATAAAGTCTATCCACCTCAACGCTAACAAGAACCCCTTTTTGTCCCTCTATTTCTTGAGAAAATTTAATTTAAATGATTAAAAATATACATTTTCAGTTCAAGCAATTTAAATTTCAAACATTCATTTTCGTTTGCTTTCAAATTCAAACCTTACCATACGTTGAAGAGATTATTTTTGGTACTGATCATGCAAAAAAGTGTCGGTGACGACGTCCGTTCCACGTAGATGCCAAGTGTGTAGTCTAGTAGGATTCCAGTTATATGTTGCAGGAACTATTCTTATTGCGTTCTTGAGAACAAGTAGGTATAAGAGCATGTGATCGACAAAGAAAACACCGTTAAGGAGGCTGGGAGTGTCCCAGCAATAACCCTTCGGTGTGAGAACTAACAATACTTCAAAGAGAGAATAATGCTCAACAGAGTATAGCTTTGGGTATAATTTTTCCGTACCTTTTGATGCCTCTGGTGCTACTATTTATAAGGGAATAGTTTGTAGCCCTAGATAGTTTTGGAATTGGAAGATGGGATGAGATCCCGTAACTTTCGGATCAAGGTAGTGTGTCCGCCAAGGACTGTTGTGATGATTGAGTTGTAGTAGGACTCTACTCAGTTAAGAGATGGTTCCACGATGAACTCTGCTTATGCCGATCTGAATGGGTGATGCAATGGTCTGCAACGAAACGAGCTGCTCAAGTGGTCAGCCTAAGATATACCTAGGTCACACTGTTGACCTGGTGAGGAGGCCAGCGAGTTCGGCATGTAGATTCCAAGTAGGACTGTAAACGGTTCGATCTGATTCGGTTTGATGCCAAATCATAGACCGAACCGACCATGTCAGTTTGGAAATAACATAAACCGAACTGAATCGATCATACTCTTAAACTGAATCGAATCGAACCATGCAATTTCGGTTCGGCTCGGTTCGAACCGTGGTTTACAAGTGGTCTACAAAATCTACTTTGAATTTTAGCTTGCAAAGAAGAAAACCAAAAGGGTTTAGGCTGAAGAAATCAAATGCAACAATAACCGATAAATAACTATTCATCATTAACCAAACTTTACAAAATCTCTAAAACAAAATTCCCCATATACAAAGCACTTCAACATGAGTTCTTTACCGAGCAAAGAACAGAAAATATAAATAAAAAAATGGAGCAATGTTACTAGCACAATAACTCTTTTTCAAAAATCCTCTAATGTGCTAATTGGGCCATTCCTTCAACTGAACACCATAGATCTAGAAGGTATTATCATTATCTCTTGTGAGTGAAAACTACCAAACATCAATAATATGATATCATGGAGGATAGAAAGCAAAAATGTAAGGATGTACCCAAAAGATATATCAAGAAGGATGAAGTTCACTAGATCAGTAGATAAGAACTGATAAAGCCGCGTGAGAGGAACCGAGAACGACAGAGATCGACATGGCTGAATTGCGAAGTCAATAAAGAAGACATGACGCCTAGCGAGGGAGAGAATGAACAAAAGAGGAAAATGGATTTAGATCTGGTTCAGACTTATGTGTGTGGGAGAGAGAGAGAAAGGGAAAGAGAGCAACTAGATCTAAATAAATCTATAGAAAAGTAAATGACATCTATAGATTTGGTCTCATCCATGATATGTGTAACGTCCCGACTCAAAATCCTATACAGATTCCCAAGTCGGGGCATTGTCTGGATTATGTAACAATAATTAGCAGTGAAAGTTTTGCTAAAAATTGGAGCTAATCTATATAATCAAGAAAAAATCTCATAGATTACTATCTTGAGTCATTGATCTCGAAAACATCTTATAACAACTCGATCAGTGTTACACAGCTGGGTGTAATGACACGACAACTTGTGCCAACTATTGATCGTACATACGTAGTTGTACTACATAACTCTAACAATCGTATCGATATGATCACAACTGCTACACAGCTCTGTAGAGCTATCATCCTGAACAGTACCTCAACAGATCCTCGCTAGTAGTCTCACAGCGTCTGCTCTATCCGCTTACCAAACCTTAGGAAAATAAACAAACACAGAGTGAGTCGAAAACTCAATAAGTTACTAAATGCAATTACATGACATGTGATTGTGCAGTATGTCAAGACAAGATATAACAATGATTCAAGTATAATCTCAGTCAATTCCATATTTATGAGAGGCTTAGCTGCCGCCAACTGTCCAATACTAATTAGAAACCGCGACCAACTCGAGAAATATGAAAGGCCCACCATGCCCTACCAGAGGCTCAGCAGCCGCCAACTGTCCTATACCAGTTGGAGACCGCGACCAACCGGTATACATAGCCAGCATATAACAAGTAGCTTACAGTACATATAACAGTGTCAAAATACACACTCAACATTCCTTTTTTCTTTTCATCTACTCTTCTTGTCCGCACATGTGCTGCTACTGCAGTGCAAGTTCTCAAGTTAAAACCTTTACTTATTCCATATGAGGCTCCACCTCTACGGGTAGCTCTTTCCTCATGATTGGTACCATGGGTGGCTCTACCTCAACGGGAAACCCTTTTCGCATGCCTCTAATTGCCTTCAATTGCTGACGACAATTAGGGACGTAGCATACCAGTGTCACCCTATTGGTTATAACAATGGGCTACCCTCTACCAGGGCCAGTGGCAAGATCATAACTAAGTCCACGGTTGTCACCGTGCATCATGATTATCATCATGTACAATTGAGTCCATGGTTGTCACCGTGCATTATGATTATTATCATGTATAACTGAGTCCACGGATGTCACCGTGCGTCATGATTATTATCATGTATAACTAAGTCCACGGTTGTCACCGTGCACTATGATTACTATCATGTATTTCATGTATTAATACATTCCCGAGTAACTATTAGCTGGTTCTTATTATCATGAACAAGTAAATGTATACTTACTATCTCTTATCTTGCTTTAATTAAATGAACAAGTAGATGTTTACTTGTATTACTCTCATGCTGCATATAATAATCACATATACAGAATATTTACTTCAAGCGCATGTTACACATACTTACTTATCACAAATCATTATGGCCAAGTAGATGTTTACTTGCCATTAACTACTTTTTCTGTAGTGTTCGTAAATACTGAGCACTTTACTAGTAACATATACATGCCACTTATACTTTACACACATTATATCGCATGTGATAGTGCCAACATTTATCTATAAGCAGCTATCTTTATTTTATTACTTTACTGAGCTATTTCTGTTTCCTGGTTTATAACAAATCTCATTACTATCACATATTGTTATACCTACAATTTGTGTTATACATACTTGCTATAGCTTTATTAAGCTAATAACTCAATTCCCGGGTTACAGTGGATCCCGTCAATTCAATGTCCATGTCATATATTTATGATATCAAATTCGTCTTTATCTGTCTCGTGTTGTCTTGTATCCCGTATTAATTCTCGTCACTTTTATTATACATGTCATTACTGAGTCTATGTATTTACGATACATACAAACATTTACAAGAAACCTTTATAATTCTATTGAGTTATCTGTTCAGTACAGTAAATCCCGTTAATTCTCTATCTATGTCAACTCTATTGTACATATCATAGTATTTATGATATTGTAACTTTACTTATAGGATTCCCTAATATTTTAGGGTTACCTAAGATAACTTATAGCAATTCTTACTTCATTCTATTTTACTCCAATTGGGTCATTAATATCACCTTTCGGGTTACCATGGCGACCCCTAGTATCGCCTTATACTTCCACATATTCAAGCGACCATTTATACCAAGCAAGTGTTACACATCAATTTTCACAAATTGTACATGAACTACTTGTCTTCTATAGCATGAGAACTATTTTTTAGTCTATCATACAATACTTAAAGACAAGGGTTTAGTAACTTACCTCAAACATTTTCCTTAATTAAACTTTACTCGGAAATGATCTACTCGGCAAACACGTCGCTTCTACGAAAATCAGTTTATCCAAATTCTGAATGCCCTCACACCAAATGAGCCACACACCCGAGAGAAGTGATAGAAGTGTGTGTTTTAGTGTATGAAAGTATATGAATAATGAAGATTTTCAAGCCCTTTATATAGGTCTAAGGTAAGCAGGTGAGTCACCATTCTTTCTTCCAGGTTACGACACGTGGCGGCAAGGTGTCACACATGCACGCAACGACTCATCGCGAAAGAAGAACGAGGTGTCGCGAACAAGAAACAGCCTGGTGCGGTCGCTACGATGAAACGGCGCGGCCGCGCCCGACATGCAATTTCCTTCTTCCTCCCTTATAACGGCGCAGCCGCTTAGTCCCCTTGACGCGAGCTCATCAGATTTTGAAGTTTTAAACGACACTCCATATATCCAAACTACTCCTAAGGTGTCTTGAACTATCTTGGGATGATTTAAAACCCAAACATAGGTCCTAACAAGCGTAAACCACGCCGAGAGCCAACCCCTTAGGGTTATAAACCTTAGGCCTATATAAAGGGCTTGAAAATCTTCATTATTCGTATACTTTCACACACTATAATGCTAATATGGTATAAGTGAATCCAAATCGAGTTTCACTTTTTAAATCACTTTACTATACTTTTGTGGGTTGTGCTCGCTATTAGTATGTTATGGTACCACTTATTTCTCCCTAACGGGGAGGTCAGGTGTTTAAGTTTTACTGGAAACACATTGGACGTAACTACTCTCAACAGAGAGGTCAGATGTTCAAGCCTCACTAGAGGCACTGTTGTTGTTCAAGCCTCACCAAAGACACCATTTAGTACTACTCACTTCTCTTAACAGAGAGGTCGAGTGTTCAAGTCCCACCAGAGACAGTCTGTTACTTCAGTACTCTCAATAGAGAGGTCGGATGTTCAAAGTCACACCTGAAACACAATTTGTTCTAGCCACACCAAAAATACCATATAGTCTTAATATATTTTTAATTGTAGCCTTCAAAGCCTTAAATAATACTCCCTCCGTTCCTTAATTATTAATATTGGTATAATGTGTAATTTCCTTTAATGCTTATATATATGTGGTCCATAATTAAACTAGAAAAAAAAATAAGGGTAAAATGGTAAAAGTGATGTCCTAAAAAGAAAAATTTTAAAATAAGACAATTATTTTGGAACGGACAAAAAAAAAATTAAAACAATAATTTAGAGACGGAGAGAGTAATAAGAGTTAGGGTAATATATATATATATATATATATATATATATATTAGTATGTTTTGGTCGTTGAAGATACTAAAATATCCAACTTCCACGTGGCACTATCGGGCTACGTGGCCAAGCTTATCTGGAGCCCGGAGGAGAGGAACTCACGTCCCGAGCTTGGACAACAGCTCGGGATCCGGGTATGCATACCTCTGCTTCCGACCCGACCTCCCCGAGGAGCTCGGGATTGGTCTAAAGCCTTCCACAACCAAGTTAAAAGAGCTCGCGTGGTCCTTGACCCGAGCTGCAAATACTTAGACCCCGAGGTCTCCAACCCGGGAAGTAATAAAAGTCAACAAAAGCTGCTGCATTCAATGTCCACAGGCTCCTACGTCATCCCGGGACCACCATTTGGCACCTCATTGGACGAAAGAGATACTTGCTCTCTAAGGAAAACTGCGTCTAGAAGGTCAAGGGGACAAACAGGGAAGTTCTATCCTCTACATCAGAACAGGTCACTTTCACATTAAAGCCCATCAATGCATATTGTGGCTGTCATAAATGGGCACATGGCTGCTCACCCCAGGCCGACATCTGGCAGATCCACTTACCTCAGACCAACATTCCACCAGTATAAATACAAAGGTGATAACCTTCCTTTATGGTTTAAGTTCAAATTCATACATACACAACCACAAACTCTCCCAAAGTATTCAGTGCATTCACTCTCAAAGAGCAGCCTGAATCCTCACCGGAGACCATTAGTCTTACCATATACTGATTCTCTCACCGGAGGGCTTTAGCTGGACCAACGTCCAGCTCCCTAACTGTGTTTTCCTTTCATCACAGGTATCTACCGGAGGACAAGTCCCACCGAAACTTGTGCCTATTAAGAGCCGGGACATCCTGACTAAAGACTAACTGCATACGTGGACATCGACAGATCACCATAACCCTTTTTGGCGTGATCAATCGTGCTGCTATTAGTCGTATTATGGGTGGTGTTATATTAATATTTTATGGCTTGTGCTGCTATTAGTCGCGATGCATTGTACAAAAAGGAAAAAAAAAAGAAAAAATCCACTTACGTGATACTACTGAATATTCCCCTACACAACTTAGAACACATACGTGGGGCTGTGGGCACCCATGAGACTAGACGTCAAAACAAGGAATCCACAGAAACAAGAAGGCGGCCGGTTGTTGACTCGTCTTTATGATTCCCCTTCTCACATTTTCATCCGTCCAACTTACATTTGAACCTGGCACCATTTCCATGGCCTCTCAAACTCAGCTAGAACACAGCTGAAATTCTACCCAGAGCCAAAGAAAAGTGGTTAGAAGAAATCCAATGGAGTCTCCATTCAAGTCCGACATATTGAAGGGGAAAGTGGCGCTGTTGACTGGAGGTGGGTCTGGAATTGGGTATGAAATATCAGAACAATTGGGCAGACATGGAGCCTCAATTGCCATCATGGGTCGTCGCAAACAAGTCGTTGATTCTGCTGTCTCCTCTCTCCAATCTCTCGGCATTCAAGTAATTAAACACCCCCCCCCACCTTTTGTGTGTGTTTTTCATTTTAGTGATCAATCGGCAGTGGTAAATGAGTTTGCTCCACATGCTATGCTGTCTCCTCCGGTTTGATTCTTTAATTTTCACATAATAGACTGACCCTAGGGTGGGCCCCTAGATTAGCTCGAAAAATTGGATTAAGTTGAGGTAGTTGGAGCATCCACAGCAATCACACTTTGTATCACTCTCTAAACCCATCATTTTCTTTTGCAATTACACTTTTTCAACGCTCTAAAATCGAATTCACCCTAATAAATACCCTCTATTCAACCTTCTAAAACCTTGAGTTTTGTATATAGTCTAATTAAATCTCTCTCATCCCAACTAACGAACCTAGATTTTCATGCTCATGGGGGAGAGAAAAGAAAGAGGTGGGATGGAAGTGGCTACTATTCATGGTATTACACACTCTGTATTAAGAGTGATATAGAGAATTTTAGAGGTAGAGTGTGGTTAAGATTGTTAACAAAATCCATACTCTTAAAAAGAGCTTTATAGTCTTTGTAGAGAGTCCATCTGTCTATTGTGGATGCTCTGCCTGAATGAAGATGAAACTGGTGATTTTTATAGTTAACCCCTCGATTTGGTTAGGATATCGAGATAACAGGGTCATTAGAAAGGGAAATACTTTTAGTTACCAGGCCTACAAGATAATGAAACTATATCAAAGAGAACTTTGTAAATGATTAAGGTAAAGTGGGAATGCCATCATAGGTCCGCAATGAACAACTTTGAAGAAGAAAAAAGGAAATTGAATTTTGATAAATGTTCATCATAAGTTCTTAGCTGCAAGTTACCTGTATGTAATATCCCGGTGGCAATCTTGCTTACCACTAATTACATCTTTAGTAGATTTGGGTGTTGGAAAGCAATACCATTTCGGGCGCCACTTTTGGTGGAAACAAGTTTGAATTAGTCATTTTCACCATGATGCTTCAAACGTTATGGTGTATCACAAGCTTGAGTATGCTCACCTTACAAAAGTTGGGACCAAAATTGATACATAACGTCATCGGATTTATGGTGGCTGAAGTTAAAGTACAGAGCTTGTAGGTATCTAATTAGTTTGGATTTCATTGTTGTTCAGGCTTTCAAAGGGGATAGATTTAAAGGTTGGTCTGGTTGTGAGGAGTAGTAGCAACGAACAGTGTTTTGGTCCAAAGATTGTTGGTTTGGGTTGCTAGGATTTAGAAATCAATTAAGCTCTGTCACATGTGAGTTATATGGCTAAGAGATTACTTTCATGTATGATTATCATAGGAATAGCATAAAATAAAGAAAATAAATGAAAAGGAGAAGAAAGACGATAAACCTGGCATCACACCTAGGGTCTGTAAGGCATAACACCAAGGCTCCCTTACACATAACACCTAGGATTGTGGAGGCTCGAACCAAGAGAATTACATCTCACAAGTCCAAGAAAAAAAGCATAATTGCTCCTGAAAAGTCTTATTATTGATCTCTCCATCTCCCCATTTGATTTTAATAGCATTATAGACTTATATAGGTTTGTATAAGTCCTAAAACAGTATGTACTTGATCTCTTATTGGATAACAAATAAAACAACTCAAGCTCTCAGAAATCTACCAAATCCATAATATACTCAAAGATTCATCTAATCAGACACTATGACTCGTTCCCAGTTTACTAGAATACCCTTGAATAATAAAACTCACCTCAACCTTTGTCTCAATTCCTTGGGGTCAGCCACAAGAATCATTTTCACCATTTTATTCAGTCCTATGCAAGATACATAGACAAGCGCCAATGCAGATGCAACAGGGCCACATACAGTGATACAGGTGACTTCTTAGCATTTACACGAATATTCTTCGGATACATGTTCATAGAGATCTGATAACATAGTCAGGCTACCTAAGGTAACCGTCTTCCTTTACCCAGGCTTTTGATTGTCTGGGTGGAGGTAAAAGTCTAGGCGCCGCAAATGTAGAGTTTGAATTTTTAAAGATAAGATAGGTAAATGAATGCTGACCTAAAGTAGGCATAAACTAGGACTAAAATAAGATCAAAACATAAGAAAGATAAGGTAAAAAAAAGCTAGCTTTGAAGTTAAAACTTAATTCCAAGGATCCTGTCTTCTTTATTCTTACATGTAATCTTGTCATTCATTTAACTTAAAGTGCTTGTGTCGAGCAACACACGACACAAACATGGGTGTGGCGTATAATAGCACGTAAATATAACTGTACAATACAAACAAGTACTCCCTCTGTCCCGGATAAATGTTCCTAGTGGATAAACCACAGGAATTAAGAAACATATTTAATGATGTGATGTAAAATGTGTTATGACAATAATACCATAAACATTAACTGAGTTCAACTATTCTAAATAATTGAGTTTTTTTGGGATGTGTTATATTAAATGAAACTTTAAGGGTATATTAGAAAGATTGGTAGAGAATAGGTAGATCAAAAGTCTTTAGGAACATTAGTTGGGACATCCCAAAATAGAAAGTAGGAACATTTACTCCCTCCGTCCCTAAATTATTGTCTTCCTTTCCTTTTTTGTCCGTCCAAAAATAATTGTCTTGTTTGAAAACTTTCCTTTTAGGACATCACTTTTACCATTTTATCCTTACTTTTTCCCTTACTTTAATTATGGGCCACATACACATGGGCATTAAAAACATTACACATTATACCAATATTAATAATCAAGTCAATTGTTTTTTCTTAATCCGTGTGCCAGGTCAAACAAGACAATAATTAAGGGACGGAGGGAGTATATAAATATATTTTCTTGCTATCAGCGTACACCTACATGTATAAATCCTGCAGAACGAACACCCATTCCTGTGCTTGTCCTAACAATTGTACCCAAGTCTATGTGACATAGGTCCTCCTTGAATTCGTTTTTCCTTGAACTTTCACAGGCTACATCATGTTCATTCTGGACAAAACTGAAACTTTTAAGTGACGCTGGTTTTGGGACTGAGGTAGTAGCAGGCAATTAAAAGGGTATTGAATGGCCAATTTTGAAGATTATAGGGCATCTTTAGTTCAGTGGCTTCTATGAACAATATAATTTTCTTGATTTTGGACGAGCTGAGAGGGGAATTTTTTTAGGTGAATGGATAGGTGATTTGTCTTTCTTGTGAAGTTTTTGTATAAATTGTGTCTACATGAGATTGCCTCCCCATTGACACTGTCTAATCACTATCTAATTTAGCTTTGTTAACTTGTTCATACTTCACACTTGCTCCAATCTGCATAGCTTCAAGAGTTTAATTTATTTCTGAAAGTTTGTTGTGTTTTTGTACTGTAAGGGTTATGTTATCCCCTCTCTAAAACTCTGAATTCAAATTCTTCTTTGCATGGAGGCTATCGGGGTTGCGGGAGATGTTCGAAAACGAGATGATGTTGCTAGAGTTCTAGAATCAACAATTAAGCATTTTGGCAAGCTTGACATTCTTGTGAATGCTGCAGCTGGAAATTTCCTAGTTTCTGCAGAGGATTTAACCCCCAAGGGCTTTCAAACAGGTTTTGTTCTGTATCCTGTAGACCCATGTGAAGTCCATTTGCCCACCACTACAAAAAAATGCTTAAATAGTTGATGCATAAATGATCTTAAACCATTACATGTTAGTAGTATCCTGTTGTTCTTGTTACACTAAAAGTTGGAAGTAAAGCAAGCGGCTTTACACTGATTCAAATTACTGTTGGTGCATTGGGTTCCAAGTTTAATCAGAGGACAAGTACTAAAAAAACAATTTGTGTGGATTTAATTGAAGTTACTATAATTTGGAGAAGAAAGTGATATGAGTACAAAGCAATTTACACCTCAAGATCTTGTTTCAATTTTCCACAGAGTCAGAAGTGTTTCTTATGTATTGTACCCTATCGTTACTGTCTACTTTGTTGTAGACACACAGATAACTGAAAGCACTATGAAGGTGTACTATTGTGTGAACTTAGAAAGTGAACTTACGAAGTCTCAAACCAAATAGATAATTAGATTATCTTACTGAATTTCATCACTTTTCAAATTGAATTTCTTTGTAATCAATCAGTATTACGAAATGTAAACATGCAGTTGACCATTGTAGGCCCTTAATTACTGTTTACCTTACTGTTTGCAGTCATAGACATTGATTCAGTTGGCACTTTTACCATGTGTCATGAAGCGCTTAAGTACCTTAAGAAAGGGGGACCAGGGAAGGAATCATCTACTGGTGGGATAATCATAAACATAAGTGCGACTTTGCATTACACAGCAACATGGTATCAAATTCATGTTTCGGCTGCCAAGGTTTGTTGAAAGACACGCAACTGTAGGATTTTATTTGTCAACTGTGTTTTGTGATATAGCTTCCTTGTGTTCCTTTTTTTCTTTTTAAACAGGCAGCTGTAGATAGCCTTACAAGGAGCTTGGCATTAGAGTGGGGAACAGATTATGATATCAGAGTCAATGGGATTGCGCCAGGGCCTATTGAAGACACTACTGGTCTTAGTAAACTTGCACCTGATGAGATAAGGAGCAAAGCTAGAGAAAGTCAACCTTTATTTAAATTGGGGGAGAAGTGGGATATTGCCATGGCTGCTCTGTACCTGGCATCTGATGCAGGTCAGTCTCATATTTACATCTTGTTTTGTCATTGAAATTTATTATGATACATAGGCTTGTGATGATATACACACACACACAGATATATATATATATATATATATATATATATATATGCATTCCCAATGACTTAACGTTGACTTAGCATTTCTACTGTTTTGATTGAATTTTTGGTGCTTAGACTAAAACAAGGACATTGTGGATGGTTTCTAAGTATTTCTTGATGTCCATTAGCAACTCATTATGATATGAAAGATGAAGTTAGTCGTCATGATTAAAGAGACATCAACCATGTTTATTATCATCCAAGCTAGTGGAAGCATATGAATGCCTCCGTTTCTGCATCTGTCTACAATATATAGTAATGAACATTAGAGTAACTTATGTGGTTTAGAGCCCGTTTGGTCGAGCATTTTGGCCAAAACGCTGGGATAAAACGCAGCTTATTTGCAAAAAATGTGTTTCAATACTGCGGCAGAAAATGCAGCGTTTTCAAAACGCAGCTGCGTTTTAAAACGCTAGAATTCCCAGCTTTTTCCCAAAACGCAGGTTTTAAAACGCTCATAGGAAAAAAAAGCTGCGTATTGAAGTGATATCCCAAACGTATTTATAAAGAAAGACCTCCGTTTTTAAAACACTGCGTTTTTTAAAACGCTGCGTTTTTAAAACACTGCGTTTTATAAACGCTGCGTTTTTAAAACACTGTGTTTTATAAACGCTGTACCAAACGGGCTCTTAGTCGTAATACGGAAACCTCTGATGGTTTCTGCCTAAGGCATCAAGGCATAGGTTTAGCCTGTAATGTCCTGTAATGTCGTTTAGCGGTGGCTAAAGCAGTCTGTTGCAGCACGAGGCCAAGAGAGCATTTACTCAATATGACCTATTGAAGTATATCCCTTTTAGAGCATTTAGGTTTGTTATGTATAACTTCTGGATGGAACATTGTGCTAGGGTCTCTACTTTAAGAACGAGGATCATCCTCTTTTTAACTTGTTTGCTTTCCTGCTCCATTTCATTGTACTCCCATTCCAATCTCTGCCTTGTCCCTGAACTTTCCATCTACATCCTTTTGCTGCATTCATCCTATTGCTTTACCTTGCTCCAATCATGTACATGAGAGCAGGTTGATTAGTGTGGGGAGAGAGTGAACGAGGGAAGGACGCGTGAAATCAAGAGATGGTTTTACCTAAGGTATTACATTTAGGAATAATGAAATTGGGGGCTTCACGACATGTTTGTTAGCTGGTGTCACATATGGAGCTTCATAGGTGCGATTGTCACTAGCTCGCTCTAACCATTATTCAAAGATGTGTTTGGAGACAATTCATGCGAAGGTTGCAAGGAAATGTGACTATTACTTTGGGACTGAGGGGTTACTTTCTAGAGTTGTGCTTAGTATTGGCAAATCTATGTGTGTGTGTGTGTGTTAGAAAGTTTTAGTATACGAAAATACTATTGTTCCGGCTTTAACTGCTAGAGGATCCTCATTTCTTTTCTCGGTTACAACCATTGTTTGCCTAGTTTACTTTCAAAAGATCAACTATGACTGGAACATCTTTGCTTTCAACTCCATTTTCTAATGGTATTAAAGCTAAGATCTTATATTATTGTGTTTGGTATTTCAAGGGAAATACGTCAATGGAACAACAATGGTAGTAGATGGAGGATTATGGTTGAGCAAACCACGTCATTTGTCAAAAGAGGCAGTGAAGCAACTATCTCGGACGGTGGAGAAGAAGTCGAGAGAAGCCCCTGTTGGAGTTCCAAAGAGCAAGCTTTGATCTTTCTCATTCCTATTTACAATTTCAACGCCGATTGTGTGCGTCATATTCGAAATCTGAACCATACCATACGTGCTAGAATTTGCATTTTGGGACAAAATTCAAAGTGGCTGGCCATTCATTTATGTTTGAAGTACAATTTAGGAGCACTGGATTCGTGTTCTACGAAAAAACAGTAATGCTAAAGATTCAACTATTTGGAACCAGAGAAGTGTTCCAACCTACATCATTCAGAGAATCTAACAATATAAAGTGAGTCCCTGATGAGTATATGATTCAACTATTTGGAACCAGAGAAGTGTTCCAACCTACATCATTCAGAGAATCTAACAATATAAGTGAGTCCCTGATGAGTATATGCTCGACAATATTTGATTGGTTGATTTGAAATAATTGACGCTCATTTTAGGACAGAGAAAGTGTTTATTAAAATTGAGTAGTGCAAAGGTGATATGCTCCAATGCTCAAACATTATATCAAAAGTTTTACGTACTCTTCAACCAATGATTTTATTTTGTGTAATATTATATTTACAAATTAAAATATTAAGAAAATAACTTAAATTTTTAAATCAACTAACTAAAGACTTTCAAAGATATATATATATATATATATATAATATATATGGGGGAGTATTTAATGGTTATATTTTTTTTTTTAACCATCAATGGTTACTCTCATTATCAACCATTGGATCAAAAATTAAAGTGAACATTTGAATATTGTTACTTTTCCTGTCTCAAAATGATTATTTACTTTTATTCATGAATAAAAGTGAACATTTATTTTGAGACGAACATTATTTTTTAATATTATAAAAGTTATTTATAAATCTTAACAATATTAACAAAATGGTGTATAAGGAAAACTTTGTTCATAGAACCACTTCAAAAGTTTATGGTAAAATATTATGATTATTTTTTTTTAAAGAAATGTTAGAAATGAATATAACACATCCAAATGTAAAAAGGTGATATTAATGTTTTACATTGATTCGTAAAATGTTTTAGGAGAAAATTGGAATAAACAAATTTTAGAAAATGACTTATGGAAATGAAGTCCGTGAGTCATTTTCCTGTAAAGAAGGCTACATTTTCCGTTGACTCGGAAAATGTTTTACATTGACTATATTTTCCAAACGTTACCAAATACTGAAAAATGAAAAAAATATTTTTCAAAAATTATTTTTCGTAAAATAAACGGAGTCTCTATGTAGTATTACTCATGAAAATATTTAAGATGTGAGATGAAATTGCGATGATCAATTTCAGTCTCTTCTTATCTTAATATTTTGCATTAGACATTTAGACCAGAGGCGTGAGATCCCAAATATTTACCCATTTTAAGTTAAAAATAAAATATGAATTTGACACTACTTTTGATATATTTGACTATGTCAAATAGTTGACTCTTCTTTAACATCTTACACTACATTAAAATAAAAAATAAGATGACTTAGTTAACATTTTGTATTAATTAATAATATTTTATATGAGGTTTGGTTTCAAGAAAGTATGATAAACGTTTGAATATAATTTTTAGTATATTAAAATATTAGTATTTTATTAAATATAACTTAATTATATTTTGAATCTTTGTACGGATAAGTTACAAGAAGCTTAATTAACAAGATTTTGAGTGGGTCCCACTAAATGGAACACTTGTAGAAATTGTGGTGTAAACGGCATGACTCACCCGTGCTATAGCTATTGTAACTCACGTGGGGAGGGAGTATTTAAGGCTTGGTTGGCTATTATAATGATTCAATTACACACCAATTCTTTCCGTGATCTCCTCCGTTTTCTCTGATATTTCGTCCGTTCGTCCCCCCTCCCGTGTTTATATTAGCTTTTGTACAATATTTTGGGTACAATATTGATTTGGTTCGTGATGCTCGGATATTTTGACGAACCGACTTTGTAGAATCGACATGCTTAAGGTGTAGATTAATTATATTAAGGAACATGATGTTGCACCGATGATTTTAAAATATAATTTATTGCTATTATTTCATCTTGTTTATCAAATGAATTTCGAAAAGAATGTGTTTATTGGGATTTATTGTAATTTCATAATTTATCGTATTTTTGTTAAAAGCATGATTATATGGAATAATTTAGTGATACTAGTCGGTATCTTTGGTCTCAGTGTGCCCCGTTACAGTTGTTGTTGTTTGGTTGGTGGGCTCAGAGAACTGAGTGCCAACGATTGAGATGTATATAAGTTCCATATTTTGCCACTGAACCCGAGCCCGATAGTATACTAGAATGTGATATATGATTGAACAGTATATTTTGATGATTCGAACATTATATACCGTGTTTCGTTCTTTGAACGTTGATTTGTCAAGAATATGATTTTATTAATTTATGAGTTATTGTCCATAGTTTAATTTCATGGATAAAGTGATATTTGAATCGTATGTCTCAATTCTATTCTGTGGTATTGTATATCCCCTCCCTTGCTGGACTCACAAGCTCACCCCCTACCAATTATTTGAGTATTGCAGGTTGATTTGATCAGAGTATGCAATGGAAGCGTGACTAGCTGTGTGGTGGGGCAGAGAGCGAGCCTAGTGTGGTTATTAGAAGTGATGTTATAATATTTGGGTTTCATTGAGATTTGATTGAGTTGTTGTATCAAAATTGATATTTATAAGATTGATGATTTTCGAGAATCTAGGTGTTATTTATTTTCCACTGCAAGTTTGAGATACTCTGATATACTGGTATATGAATTTGGAAGCAGGTGATGACTTTGGGTCATCACAAGAGGTGCCAAAACGGTTCGAAACCGGCGGTTCGAACCAAAACCGAACCGTCTTAAAAATCGTCAAAATCGGAACCGTAATGAATCGAAACCGTCCTCGAACTGGAATCGTCATTTCCACGGTTCGGTTTCGATTTCTATTTATCAAAAGGCGTGACCGCCGGTTCTTTTCCGGTTCCACACCGCCAGTTCAATCTCGGTTCCAAATTGACGGTTTGAACCGCCAAAATAACTAATTTTTAAAATTTTGAGTTCCTAAACTTTTATTTTTCACTATTTTTCTCGGGTACCTTTTTTTTTTTTTTTTACTAATTTTTCACTTCCTAAACTTTTATTGTAAGTTTTTTTGAGTTCTTAAATTTTTGTTATCATTACAAAACTTTCGCAAAAAAAATTTATACTTGTAATTTTTCATAACTAAAGTTTTTACATTTTTGCAAAAATTTTAAAAAATATATAACACTTTTTTGTACACTTTACTATAGTTTTTTTTAAATAAAATAAAAAATAACCGAGAAATCGAAACCGGTCATATACGGTTCGGTTACGATTTGTACAATAGCGATTTGACGAACTGATGGTCTGAACCGTTTGGGCACCTCTATGTATAACCAGCCATTAGTGAACACGACATGTTTCAAGAAATAGAAACAAATTGAAATAGAAACAAAGTGAAATAGAAACATGTGAAATAGGATAAAGAAACAGAAATGTTACCAAACACTACCTTACATTTACAAATGCTTCAATTCAATATTTGGGATGAATTTATTTTGTGCTAACTTCGAAGTCTGCTGATTTAAAAACTTGTTAGTAATGTAGATATTTTTGAATCATTAGATGAAATTCATTAATATGTTATATATTTTACACCCTCAAATGACCCGAACCGAGAAAATTGACGGAAACCACTCAAATTGAGAGGTTCACCTCCCTTAAAAAGGGTAGAGGATTTGGATTCCTTCAAACTAGCCTACTTTAAGTATCCTATATTTAGGCCATGATGAGTAGTGTCACTTGAGATGAAATAATTTACTGTATTTCATACAATTGACAACCATAGTTCATTCTTTCATTTAACACTTGAGACTTGAGTCAAGTTGAAGTACTATTTTGATTGTGGTTCTTTAGACTTTTGCATTATTTTATATATATATATTTTTAATTTTATTTTGGTAACCGGCAGGACATATCATTAATATCATTTTTTTTTACAAGAGATCGAAATGTACTTACCTCACATGCTTAGACTCGATTCAACGGCTAGATATATAAGGCTAACCAATCCTCAGGTTTATCATCAGCGATAAACCCAGAACCAAAGTTACATAATGAAGAAGCTCCGACTTCAAAAAGCTAATTTATATTTATGATTTCTATAATATTGCTAGCAATATTCTTTGTTACCCCCTTAGGTAGGGTTTGGTTTGGTTTGGTTCGTGGTATGATATCGCACAGAATGGGATGGTCATGGAAATAAAATCCATAGGAGTGGGAATGAGAATGAAAATGGTCAATTCTCGAGTTTGGTTCACATGGAATGGAATGAATTCCAAAGTGATTATTTGTTTGGCTAGTGAAAAAATGAATGGAAATGTAATGAAAGTAACAATAATTGACTAAATTAACCCCCCCCCCCCCCAAAAACAAAATTTTTTTTTGACCAAATCAAAGTAACATAAGCGCTAAATACCGCCCCTTGACAAATTTCTAAAATACCCTTCGCTCATACGGCAGTATTTAGCGCCTATGTTCATGAATATGCACCCAAAGTTTCCTAATTTCCATATTAATCCATCATGTATGATTAAAGACTGTACAGAGTCTAAGATATACAACCATATGCTGTATCTGCACCCTATCTTTGGGTCGTTTAGAGCCGAGTCCAAATATCCTAAAAATCAAGGTTTTCCCAGAAGTCGAGACAAGTACCTGCACGGCTGCACCCGAGTAGCATAGTTCCTAGTCTCAAACACTAGCAGTCACACTCCATCATTGCACTAGACATAACCAGCCAAATCTACTTTGATATCAACCTAATCACACTCCAACAGAAAATTAATTAAGCCCACCAACAGTGCACTCCAGGGTTGAAAATTATATATCACTCATTTATAGTATATCTAAATTAGTTAAAACTTGTGAGTAGTAAAGTTTAATGTTCAAAAACCATAGGGAGGTAATACAGTTAATAAACAAGTTTCAGATTGCGAGAGCAAAACATAGTATTCACATTCGTAAGGATGAAATGTATCAACCTTTCTGTTAGCCATCATAGCATGTACCAGTTGCAAGGACCACCATTAGAAATTTTGATCAAGCTAAACAGGGAAAACAAACAAAGATGTGGATAACGACGACGACGCCAATAAAGAAACATCAAAAGCTTTAATTAATTTTAGATCAGCAGCCCAAAGAAAATTCAAACATTTCCTATTTCTATACAAGAGAGAGAGAGAGAGAGAGAGAGAGAGAGAGAGAGAGAGAGAGAGAGAGAGAGAGAGAGAGAGAGAGAGGGAGGGAGGGAGAGAGAGAGAGAGGGAGGGAGGGAGAGAGTTAAAGAGAGAGAAGAGAGAGAGAGAGAGAGAGAGAGAGTCAAAGAGAGAGAGAGAGTCAGAGAGAGAAAGAGAGAGAGTCAAAGAGATAGAGAGAAAGAGAGAGTCAGAGAGAGAGAGAGAGAGAGAGAGAGAGTCAAATTGGAGAGAGCGAGAGAGTCAAATTGGATGAGAACGCCATGGAGCTACCACCAGATGAGCTCCAATTTCTCACTCTATCAAACATCTTAAGGAATCAGCATCAATCCCCAAAAGATACTCCAAAACCTTATTTTTCCCTCTCCTTAGCAATCTTAGCTAACTTTCACTTCAACCACCAACTCATCTGCCACATCCAAAACCCTAAGGCTCCTTCACTTCCCAATTGACCAAACTCCTCACCTTCCCAAGACCACCGTTTTACTGAAATAGGTTTAGCAAAAGAACTGCATACTACCACCCCAAAAACCAGTGTTCACCACAAAAATCTGAGGGTCCTTACCCCAATTGGCAAGATCTATAAAGAAGCCCACAAAGCCTTTTATTCACATAGCATCTTTGGAAGGATGAAACTGCGAAGTGGAAGAATATATTATGAGACAATCTCCACAGAGAAGAATCTTTTTTTTAGCAAGTAGCATGAGATAGCATCAACAGAGGAGCAGGCCATGTATACAGGGTTAGGGCTTTACAGCGTAAAAATAGAAGGGGAAAAAGAACAAAAAGAGAAGTAGAAGAATTAATAAGAAGTACGAATATTCCAACCAGAGTAATCAAAACTCTCCCGGCAAATCAATCGAAATATCTAAGTAATCAGCTCCCAACTGACTACACCAAACCCCAATACATGTGATGTAATAAAAAGCACAATAGTCAGAATGAAACAGTCTGCTCTTTCATGACATCCATAATAATACCCAAGAAAATACCTCTGGGAAGTGACTTCTGGCTAACAGACCAAATTCAAAAGGCTGCAAAGTCCATAAGAACCCAAGAGTTGCAAGGTTGTTTTTGGCAAAATCTAGGAGAGTCACAGAGGTATTAAGAAGGCCACAACTCCTGTAAGTGAAAGGTAAGAAGGTCTCCACTTTGTACCATGATCCAGGTGACATTTGAAATCCTCCCGAATTCCACTTTACTCCTCTAGGGAGAGAAAGAAATATTACTTAACAATAATGTATTGGAGGGGAGGAAGCACCCTAATACTTGATGTACTGTTCATCCTGCCAGTACAACGAAAATCATTAATAAATAGATGGAGTTGTCTTGACATAGGAGATCAGAAGATCGGAATTTAATTCTTGGCAAAAGGGTTAGCTCTTTTCACACTTGCATGGAAGGCAATCAAGTTGCTGACATGCTAGTCAAGTGGACTTGCAAGCTTGAAACATTTTCTGTTCCAACTGGGCTTCTCTTCGTACAGTTGCTTGATGGACGGAATAGGAATTCCTCATGCAAGGCAACATTAGAATATTTTGGAGGTAAGGCTTAAAGTCCCCCCCCTTCTGTATCCAAGTGGCCAGATACTAAGTCACACATTTTTTAAATTATGTTGTTAATGAATTCCTAAGGAAGCCATCCTCTTTCTTTAGTATTTTAAATATTAGAAAAAGAGAAGCTGTTTTAATATTTGCAACTACATAAAGAGAAGCTGTTTTAATTGATATGTAATTGATATTTCAATAAAATCGTTATATTGCTAAAAATGGTACAGCTGAACTGACATGCACCATCAAGCATAAATAACACGGTGTTTCCTATGTGAGTTCAAGGATTATTATTAACCTCACCCTAGATCAACCATACTTGAAATAAGACCCTGTGCAGCAAATTCAAGCCCATGGTGCAACTCTAAAATCTAGATTTTTAGAAATTTACCTAGAAAGCCCCTATCAAAGACTTTCAACCGATTTGCTCCCTAAAGCTAAGTATATTTGCACGTCAAATCTTGATCAACAATGAATGTTTTACTGTATGTTCAACTCTCTCAAAATATCTGACCACACCTTGCTCCACCCCCCTCCCCCCCTCCTCTACCCAAGAAACAGATATGTATACATATTCATATAGATACTACATGTCAACATTTTTAGCATTTGTTACCTTCAATTGCTACCTCTATTGTTATACCAAAGCAGGCAACTCTATTTTCCCTGCTCGCGTATTGTTGTCTTTATTAGACACTTCAATCCAATCTAACAGTTCTATATATGGAAAAGAGTTCCCTTTTTTTTCCTCTTAACAACTTCGTCCTGCTCTTTAGACAGCTAGCATGTATATTAACTGGTAAATTTGATCGAGTGATCCCTTATGTCCACAGAACTATTTCTTTTCAGATAAGTACTAATTCCCCTTTAGTCAATATATTAATTAACATTAACCAATACAAGGTAAGGAATCAAGGGCTTACTGCTTCTCAAATATAACGATCAACATTACTACTAATCGCAAGAACTACATTCACCAGAGGTGCAGAGCATTGCAGACCAAAATCCAACGGGGTACTTCGAGCACCACAAAAGGTAACGCCCTCACCTCATATTATCCAACCACTAGAAGGGGCTAAGTTACGCTATTCGTATCAATGAGTACCAAACTGACTAAGAACTAAGATATCCTTTAGGCTGAGAAGGCTCATGCATTGGTTTCCGACAAGCAAGTAGAATCGTTTAATTTCAGCTGATTGGCAACTAATTGTTCGAAACTACAAAAGGAACCAAAATATAGGAATGTCAATTGCATCAGTAGCATACCCATAAACGCAACAGCATGTCAAAGGCATTCTTCTACTGATAATTTTGAAGAACATTATGCAGCATTTTGGATTGAAATAAGAATGAGTAAAACATAAGTACTAATAAGAAGAATTTCTCCGATTCATGAATTCCGACCAAAAAATATGAGTTGAAAATCTAACACACTCATATAAATCCCATTTTTACAGATCATAATCTCATTTGGTACAGATAAAAAAGTACAAACAAACAAACAAATAGTCAATCTCACCATAGTGTTTGTGTTAGACATCCAAGTTTTCCATCTGAATACTGCTTTTCAGAGGCACATACTCTCCGAGATATCCACCGAGATGATCATACAAGGCGCTCTTATCAATCGGTTGATGGTGATAGCTCTTGCACACATAGTAAAACACACTCTGAATCAACAACCCCACCAAATTCACAATCACCAGCACCCCAACCAAGAACCCACCAACAACAATCCTAATGAAAACCCCATAATGATCCCCACCATGAATCACAATAGATCCAAACAACAAATTAATTACCCCGCAAATCACAAGATACCCAAACACAATAACCGCCGCCATTCGGGTCTGCCCCTTGAGAAGCTCAAAGCTCTTTTTCATGGCGGCTAGCCCATAAACTGGCTCGAGCACGGAAATCACACTAGCCAAGTGCCATAGGGCGCTGATGTAGACATGCACGACTAAGAAGAGGACGAAAATGACGACGGCGGAGAAGATGAATAGAAGGGCGTTGTCGGTGTCGACGGCGATGACTAACAGTACAAGGAAACATAGGAATACGAAATTGTAGACGACCATGGTAAGGGAAACCCATAAGAAGGTGATGAAGAGGCGTTTGAAGACAGTGGGAACGGCGGAGAGGGTGGAGGAGAAGGAGACGGGTTTGGAGGTGTAGAGAGAGGCGACGGTGAAGACGACGGCGGCGGTGGAGAGGAGAGAGAAGGCGAAGAGGAAGATGAGGTAACAGAATTGGAAGGTGAGGAGTTTGGTGTACTGGGAAGTGTGAGAGCCACCATAAGGGTTTTGGACTTGGGTGATGAGTGGGTGTGTGAAGAGGGAGTGAGCTAAGATTGCAAATGAGAGAGGGAAAATCAGGAAAAGTGTGATCAGGTAGAAGGTTTTGGGGGATTGTTTTGGGATGGAGATTGATTCTTTGAAGATAGCTGATAGAGTTAGGAATTGGAGCTCTTCTGGAGGTAGATCCATGGCTGCTCTGCCTCTCTTTGATAGATGAAAGAGAAAGGTCTAGTGTTGTCTAGTGTAGGCAGATTTGATGGTCTGAAAGAAGTTCAAAACGATGACGTATTTGGGGTTTATTTCCAACTTTGTACCCTGAGGTTTGAATGTTATTCCAAAAATAGCTTCCTAATAAAGGTTTAGACTCGTCCTGGTCCGGTGCCACGTGCGTGGACCAAACATGAGATCGTTATCTCAAACGGCAAAACTTGTCACTTGGTTATTGGCTCGAACACTACCTAAACATGAGATCGTTATCTCAAATGACGAAAGTAATCACATGGTTAAACATGAGATCGTTATCTAAAATGGCAAAAGTAATCACATGGTTATTGGCTCGAACACATGCACCTTATGAGCTTGCGAGGTTAGGTTTATTTCCACTTTTGTACCTTGAGGTTTGAATGTACTTCCAAAAATAGCTATATTAAAGGTTTAGAGTTGTCACAACATCTAATCAAACCCAAGTCTTTAGTATTGATCGTTATCTCAAAGGGTAAAAAGTAATCACTTGGTTATGGGTTTGAACACCCACCTTGTGTGTTGCGAGACTTAAAACAAAGAACAACGCGTAGGGTTATTATGGTCAAGTGAGCAACACAAAGCAATAGTAAGGCAAACAATTTTTGGGAACTTTTTTGCTATCTCGTATTCGACTCTCACCGTAAACAGAGATTAATCTTCGACTGGATGTCATTTGAGAATACCCTGTGGAAAACTAAGAAAAAAAAAATTCTTGGAAAGGAGCAATAAACAAAATGCATGGGTGTGCATTATGGATATTTTTGGGTATTTAAAATGTGGATGTTATGATGTAGTTAGAAATATTTATGATGAATGTTTGGTTTTTGTATGGACTGTTGGAAAATATTATTAAATGCCATTATATGTAGATTTAATTTAAAATGATTAATTTTTTCAATAATTTAGGGGGAAAAAAATAGCAGGAGCATATCATGGGAACCAAACAAAATTGTAAAAAACAATGATGGCCAAAAGGAAATTAGTAAGTAAAAATAAAGCTAGAAAGTTAAAAGCAGCATAATAACTTACTTCCTCCGTTTTACTTAAATAATTTATATTTAAAAAGTTTAATAATTAAAAGATATATAAGTAATTCTAGAGTTAATTATAATTATAAAAATATTTTAATATAATTAATATATTTATATCACACATGAAACATAATATTAAAAAATTTATAAAAATTATAGACATAATATTTTAAAATAAACTCTTCAAATAAAATATTTTAAAATAATATAGTAGATTATTTCTCTAAAACGGAGCGAGTAATAAGTATTCCTTCTATAGCAAAAAGACTGTCTTGATTATTATTTTATTTGTTTTAAAATATTTGTTCAATTTCAAAAAGTGGTACGGTTAAGTATTTTAGTAGAGCTTTCACTGTGCCTCTCATTGGATACCTAGAATTTTGTTGTTTTGTGACACATTTATTAAGTAATATTCCCTCCATCCCAAAATAAGTTTCCTTTATTTTTTTTCGGACGTTTTAAAATAATGCTCACTCTATCTCTAATAAATGTTTCTCATTAATAAAATATATGAATTAAAAAATATAATTAATAATTGATTGTAAAATGTGTTATAATGATAATACTTTGACATTAATTGAGTTTCATTACTCTAAATAAGTGAGTTTCTTAAAATATGCTATGTTGATATTAAATAAAATTTCAAGGGTATACTAGAAAAAATGATAGAATATTTATACATTAAAATTTTTCAGAAACATTGATTGAGATATTCCAAAATAGAAAATAAGAATATTTATTCGGGGCATGGGGAATAGTCTATTTTCCTTTTTTAGAAAGTTTTATAAAATAAATTACTCAATCTATTCCAACCAAAGAGTTCACTTTTGACATTTTTTTTGAATAAACTTATTTAAAATTTAACTGATAATTTACATAAATTTATTTATTCTTACAAAGATATAAAAATTATAATCTATAGTATCCTTTAGGTAATTTTTTGTGAATGAAATTTTGTTTCCGAATAAATAATTAAATTATATTAAATAATTTAGTCACATGTATCTACTATGCCCATCTTGTTTATGATATTAAAAAGTAAGTGGGCCTCATTGATTTGACACTAAAATTAAGGGGCTTTAAAAGAAACTAATACTAAAGTAAAATATATTCTCTCCGGCCCTTAATTATTATTTTGTTTGACTCAGCACATGAATTAAAAAAAAATAATTGACTTGATTATTAATATTGATATAATGTGTAATTTCTTTTAATGCTCATGTGTATGTGGTCCATAATTAAAGTAGGAAAAAAATAAGGGTAAAATAATAAAATTGGTGTCCTAAAATAAGATAATTATTTTGAGATGAATAAAAAAGAAAAGTAAGAAAATAATTTAGGGACAGATGAAGTATTTTTTTTAACTCTGTGTATTTTATAAGGATCACTTATTTTCTCAAACGGAGAGAATAGGAAAAATAGTGCTATAACAAATAAAAGAAATTTAGGATAAATTGTTCAAAATATGCTGTTAATTAATGATCTTTTCTGTAGTATATTTTAGGGGTGTAGTCCTTCCTTTTAATTTAAAATATATACAATTTAAATTGGGGTGTAGTCCTTCCTTTTATTTTAAATTGGGATGTAGTCCTTCCTTTTAATAAATGTCTCACCAATGAGTGTCTAATTTTTAAATTGGGATAATTATGTTTTTGACCAACGTACTATGGTCGGGAAGCAGAATTGACAATCGTACTCTCAAAGACTCACTTTTGCCCTATGTACTTGCATAAGTTGGAAACAATTGACACACGTTATCTGCCCATCCAAAAACTTGACGGTTGTCTGACGTGGAAATGATTTTTGTGTTAAATCTCCATCGTGCCAGCCAAATGGATATTTTTAACAATAAGAAGATCATGCTTGATGCACGTGATCTTCTTTTTTAATTCATAAACCCAAGCACACTGTTAGGGCTCAAAACCGATAGGCAAAAAATGATCGATGAGAGAGCCTTAACGTACACTAATTTTTCTACCATTTTACTTCCGGACTCCACTAAATATCCATTTGGTTGCCACGGTGGAGATTTAACACAAAAACCATTTTCACATCAGACGGTTATAAGTTTTTGGATGGGCAGATAATGGGTGTGTCAATTGTTTCCAACTTCTGCAAGTATGTTAGGTCTCAAGGTGCTCAAATAGGCTAGAGGGGGGTTGAATAGCCTATGTCCAATTTTAAAAAAATTGAATTAAAATATTACTTCACTAAAATGTTAGAAAATATTTTGTAGCGTAGTAGAGTGAAGTATAGGACAAGTTCAAGATGGCTAATCTTGACAGGACAAGATCACCTATTCTCTGAGCTGTTGGAATTTCTGGAGATCAACAAGTAAAAGTAAATCACAAGAGCAAGAAATAGATGGACAAGGGATTTAATATGGTTCACACTTATAAATAAGTGCTACGTCCACAACCAACGTGGTCAACTTTGGATTTGAAAAACGTGTACTAATTTTTCCACTAGAATCTTTACAAGATTGATCTCTAATGGATCGTGTACAAAAATAGTTGACCAAGTGTTTGCGGGAGAATTAATATCTACAAAGATATAATTCTCGTGTACTTGAATGCTAAGGATTGCAATCAATGAAGAGCAATAAAGACTATGCGTCTAAGTTTCGTGCTCTTCAATGAAGGAATTTACAGAACGATTTTAAGCTTTGAATGTACTAGCTGTTAAAGATGAAGATTTTAGAGTAGTAAATTCAAGTCAGTGTTCTTCTTCAATGCTTGAATGGTGTCTTCTATTTATACTTAGGGAGGTCCTTGTAGCCGTTGAAGATCTTCAGCCTTGAGAAAATTTGAATTTGAATGCATTTAATGCTAAAGATATTAGCATTAAATATTTTGATCTTGTTGTCCAAATCTGATAGTGAGTTCTGCAAAGCCCAGATTGTATTCTGCAAATTTGCCAAAAATAGGTAGACAGTAGTTGCAGACACAATGTCCTTTTCTGAGATGAATGCCTAATATGGAATGAATCAATAAATGATTCTTGCAGGTTATCGTTACAACAAAGTCAAGAGAGGACTTTGCTGATCGCCCCTGGCATATCTCCATACAAGTCTTGATCAGATAATCTTCAGGTTTTCAACATTGCTGATGAGACTTGTCTTGAATAAACTTGGCTAATGACTTGATGGACTTGGCTAATATGAAGATAGCTGATCTGAACATGACTTATATATACCAGGCTATCTTCTGAAGACAAAGCTAAGTACAAGAAGCAATCCTAAGCTATTACAAGCAGCATGTCTAAGAACAAGTTGCCACTCTAACAGACATGTAGGCCCATTAGTCACCTTGTCTTAGACTTAGATTATGGATACAAGAAAATTTATACAAAATACAACAAAGTACAAAGGGCAAAAGTGGGTCTTTGAAAGTACCATTATCAATTCTGCTCCCCGACCATAGTACGTTGGTCAAAAACATAATTATCCCTTTTAAATTTTCACACAAACCCTTAATTAAAGTGGGTAGTTATTAAAGTAGTGCATGAGTAGTTTTGAATTTTTTATTAATAATTATCGAGTAAAGTTAGGGTTAGAATTGGAAATCACAAAAAGAGTTTGTGTTATATGTATTGTAATTAGTAGGTAGGAAAGAAGGTGACTTGGGGAAAAGGAAAAAAGTGTGACGGTGCTTCAACAAACATTATTCATTTTTGATTGATAATTATTGAGTAAAGCTAGGGCTAGAATTGGAAATTACAAAAAGATTTTTCATGTTATAAGTATGTAATTAGTAGGTAGGAAAGAAAGTAACTTGGGGAAAAGGAAAAGAGTGTGACAGTGCTTCAACAAACACGATATATTAGTGGTAAGAGTCTGACACTTGACATAGAACAATAAGTTAATTCACAAGTTTGTACAAATGAGCTCTAGCTCAATTGGTATTACTTAGTGCTCACTTCTCTTAACGGAGAGGTCGGGTATTCAAGTCTCACCAGAGACACCTTGGTACTTAAAAGGTTGGATGTTCAAGCCTCACCAGAGGCACCGTTGTTGTTCAAGCCTCATCAAAGACCCATTTAGTACTGCTTAAGCCATACCAAATGCCCATTTAGTACTGCTCACTTCTCTTAACGGAAAGGTCGAGTGTTCAAGCTATACTCTAGAGCCACCCAGGTATTTCACAACTTTCAACAGAGAAGTCGGGTGTTCAAAGCCTCACCAGAGCCACACAAAAGGCACCATATAGTCTTAATTGTAGCTTTTCAAGACATTAAATACTAATAATAAGGGTTGGGGTAATGTCTATGTCCTCTCCAACCTTTAAAAAAAAATCACAAGTTTGTGCCAACAAGTTTAACCTTCAACGAATTGATCAATATGATAGTAGGCAACAAGGTTCAAACTTGTGAATTAACTTGTTAAACATGATAGGTACTAAATTTGTTATAGAGATAGATACTAGATACAAGCAGAGACAACGTTTTGTTGGGTTGACTTTTGTTTAGCTATTAATTCTTTTTAGGGTTAATGACACCACTAGTCCCTCGACTATTAGCTTTTTCACAAATAGTCCCTTAACAAATTTTTTTCAAATTTCAGTCTTTAGAGTATCAAAAAGTCATGCGGCTAGTCCTTTTGATGCATGCCGTTAGTGTTTTTTCGTTAAGTCTGTCATGTGCCCAACACGTGACCTTGGTTAAGGCCATTTTTGGAATTTCATGTACCCCTATGACCTGTGAAGTTAATTGGCGCGAACATTTCCCTCCCAGTCTTCTCCCCCCCCTCCCATTAAAACCTAACTACCCCAACACTGGCGAAAGCTATAGAAAGTGATCGATAAAGAGAGAAAGAGAGACGCGGCCATGGGAGATCGATGTAGGTATGGTAGGTCAATTGTAATGAAGACGTCATAGACTGATTCAAACCCTGGAAGAAGGTTCCTCGCATGCGCACAAATTGGGGTGAGTTCTAATTTTGGTTTGCAAGATATGTTTTCATTTCTGATTTGTAAACTTTCATTCCTTGTATAGGGTAGAAATTGTGGTTATTTCAGGTGGTTTGATCCACCAATGTGTATGAGATCGAAGGACATTATTCCTGGGCTTTTTCGAAGGCTACGTATAGCTAAGAAGAAAAATTACAGAGAGAAACTACTGTGGATTGCTCTTTTGATTTCTTGGATTTTATTTGCGATTGTGCTACTGCTCGGAGCTGGAGATGAAAAAGAAAGTGCTACTACCATGGATATTCAAAATTGACCAATGGCTACAGGACAGTGCTAAATTTTGGGTCATGTTTTAGGCTGCTTAGCTTAGCATTGTAAAGATCAGTTGTTGGAAAATAAATATGTTATAATAACAACTTTGTAAGGGTTTGTGTAAGAAATTTGTTACAATAGCAACTTTCTAAGGTATTGTGTTATCTATTTTATGAATAAGACATTGTGTAATCTATTTGTTGGAATAGCAATTTGGTTTGTAAATTATCTCAGCATCTTAAACCATGAAATATCTTGGCATGACAAATTTTAAGACACTTTGACAGAAAATACAAACATTGTTCCATCAAACAATATCCTTGTCATTGTTCATTAACCATGACAATAAACTGATATGACAAAGCAATAAGAAAAACAGAGTAACAAGAAAAAACAGAGTGTATGAACATATCATACCTAACCATATCATATCCCCAAAATACATTGTCATTCTTCATTAAACCCAAAATACATCATTTCAACGCAATGTTTAAATTGACAACTTTCCAAAACATATCATACCTAACCAAAAGGCAAAGTTTTACCATGTGCAAAAAGACAACTTTCCAAAACATCATTCCCAACTACATTAAATATTGACATAGGTGTTTGTCCCTTTTTGACTTTTGGCCTTTTCATTTTCTGCTCTCTGTCTAGCATACCACTTGTCCAAGCTTGATGATAAGATAACATGCCTGCCTCCCTTCATAAAATCACTGGTAGTTGACACAAGTGCCTTCAGTAGGTCTTCCCTTCTTTCTCTGCCTCTTGGCTCCACCCTGTGTAATATAAATAGGGAAAATTTGTTATGTATTCCAAGAGACATAAAAACAAAAAAACACAAATGTTCCCCTTAGTCTTCTAACATGTTGTCCTTGATCTGGTTGTCCTTGTTTTGGTGGTGGGGGTTGAGTGGTAGATATTGTTAGCCTTTCATTTTGAGTAGGCTGTGATGTGCCTTCAACAAGTCTCTTCTTTCTCTGCCTCTTGGCTCCACCCTGTATAATATAAATAGAGAAAAATTGTTGCAAAATAATTCCAAAACAAAAAAACAATGAAGAAAAAAAAAAATCAATGTTGCCCTTAGTTTTCTTACCTGAATATTATAGACTTGTCTTTTCAAGACTTGCAATGGCGAGAAGACCCCTGTATATTAAAGAAAGGTATCTGGGCCTAATGGGAAGTTTCGTTACATATACGAAGCTATATTAGAAGACACTGAATCTATCCAGTTGGAACATTTTTTCCACAAATCAGATTCAGGGGGCAAAACTCCATCAAGAACTCATTCGAAGTGTTTTATTATGAAAATACTTCATCCACACCAATGAAGTCTCTTAGACCCATCAAAGCCTAAGGTCTTAAAGATCAATAAAGCTATTGAATACAATTATTGGGATTATGTTAATGCATGGTTCTATGCATTCTATTACCAAAATCCAGTGCGTAAGCATACATAGCTTTTTGTCATTAGCCCAAAAGTTCATAAACATTATGGTTTCCCCACTTGGTTTATCCGTTGGTGAAACAGATTTGGCCTTGAATTGGATGTACTTTCAAAGCAAATTTTGAGAACAGTTCGTTCCATGGTATCATTACCATCCAAAATTGAAAGGAAAGACGTCGGTCGATCCTCCAATTCGTAGAAACACTTAGTGGTTTTTCGCAGAATTCTAAATTACATGGATCTGAAAATGGGATTCATTATTCTCATTTGATTTTCTAAAAATTCCAGTCCTCCAAAGGACATTCTGTTATAAATGGTGGGAGGGATTTGATACAGAAGAAACTGTCAAGAAATTAAAAGTGACAGTTCCAGAATATGTCAAAGCTTTTGAACAAGTTAATCCAAAGCCAGCTGCTTAGCCGGAAATCCAAAATGTATTCACATACATGATGGAAATAATTAGAAAGGAAAACTCAAGCTTAACACCCATAGAGTGTCAGTTTAAAGTTTTGGAATCTTTGAAGGAACAATTCGTAGCCTCTCAGCCTTTGCAAGTGGAGGCCATTCCTTCTGTCCTTCATCTACTATTGCGGGTTCTATCTTTGTCATCCTAGCAGGAGAATCTCAAGAATCAGAAGAAGCAGATGTATCTCTTTCTTTAGAAGATTACATGGATGATATGGTTGGGATTACTCAGGAGAAAGTAAACCAGTATAAGCAAAAAGACAAGATGGAAGAATAGTCAAGCCATCAGAGTACAGCTCTATTATTCAGACTGGATAAAAAGTTGAAGAGACATAAAGAGGTCACCACTAATTAAAAGTTTGTCGGCCAGTCATCAGCCGCCCCACTACAAGTTTGTCGACTAGTCATCAGCCGCCCTCAATTATTCAGGCCCTGCTCGACTCCACTTAATTTGGACACCTGGCCAGCGGACTTCACAATTTTATTTTCAAGTCCACATTATCTAGTTATAAATAGAAGGATATGTTGTCCATTCGAGGCAGCATCTTACTTTCCCATCTCTCTCTCTAAAGTTAGATATTACTTGGTTCATGTGTTGAACACCTTCCCGTTTCATCAGTAATTACCCTTTCACCAATAAAAGCTCTAAAAATTCAGTACTCTAATTGAGGCATCTTAATAGCAAGTATTTTTATTTTTCCTGCTACGTATTATATATATATATATATATATAATTAATCTACAAGTTTGTGTCGTATTGCACGCCTTTTTATTGCTTAAAACGCGAAGCATGACTTATGGATTAACTTGTTGCTCAAATTGTCAAGTTTTCGACTCTCTCCAACCGTAAATCTTTGTCCCCTACAAACTTTTGTCTCTCTTAAACCTTGAAGTACTATTATCAAACCTACCAATGCAATGAGTATAAGGTATACAATAAAATCAACCTTTACGATTATTCAAAGAAAAAAAATCTAAAAAGACACACCTAAAAATAGATAAACACACTTTAGACTAAGGAAAATACATAAATTAATAACAGACACAAAATTCATGCAAGAAAGAAATGGTATGATCACAAGGAAAATTATATAAACAACTTAAAAACTCTCTTCAAAAAGTTGGTTTTTAAAATGGATAAACACAATTCACAATAGAAGATACACAAACTAATCATTTAGAGTCCGTTTAGTGAAACATTTTAGAAATATAACTTTTCATAAACGCAGCTTTTTAAAAAATTCAGTTTTTTTTTTAATTATTTATGTTTGATGTAGCATTTTAAAAAAATATAAGCCTTGCCTCAATTCTAGGGCTGAGAATAAGGGCAGAGTTTTAAGGGATATGGTTCATCAGAGCAACACCCGAAGGGAGGCGTTCCCGCACACCACTCTCAAGAAGTCGGCATACCCATGCCTCCGGAGGTTACTATCTGCTTGGGGCAGTTAATCTTCTATAGGGAAAGGTAATTCTTGGTCAACGTGAAGAAAATAGGGTAGCGGGTGGCGAGGTGGGGTGGGGAGGAGGGGCAGGGGTACGGGAGGGGGAAAATAGCCTATTAAAATGTTTAGCGATTTAGTAGCTTGATTTGTGATTTCTCTCTCATTTTCACACACCCAAAAGAAAAATCCCCAAAACCAAGCCAAGAAATCGAACACTAACCACAGACAGCGAGAATTTCCAAGTATATCATGTCAAATACTCTTTCAGTCCCTAAATTATTGTCTTCCTTTCCTTTTTCGTCCGTCCCAAAATAATTGTCTTGTTTGAAACTTTCCTTTTTAGAACATCACTTTTACTATTTTACCCTTACTTTTTCTTCCTACTTTAATTATGGGCCACATACACATGGGCATTAAAGGAAACAACACACTTTTTTAATATTATTCCAATATTAATAATCAAGTCAATTGAATTTTCTTAATCCGTGTGCCAGGTCAATCCAGACAATAATTTAGGGACGGAGGGAGTACATGAGCAAGAAAATAACTAATCATTCTGTGGTTTAATAAAAATGTGGACGCCTGTCCAAACAAAAGATTAGTCAATCAAAACTACAAGACCATAGGATCTTCATGAATACTCTAGTTAAACAGCAACACAAACCAGTGACTTTACCTAGTACCTACTTCCTAACCATAATACAGATTTGAGCATCAAGAGCCAGGTTTTGCAAAATAAGAAACCGTAACAGCATACAGCGATTCAACTTCAGCATCTTTCCCATCAAACCTGTGGAGCAATACGCCTGTAAACTGCTTGGAAGGTCTGTCCCCCATTCCTTGAAACTTTTTGTCCTTCCTCTGTTGCTGAACTCAAAAGCTTTATAACTGGATCAGCTTCAAGTTCTTTTTCTGTGAGAGCCTCAAACATAGGATGACTTTCCAAACAAGACTTCATCCACTCTCCCAGTTCTTCCACGTCTGTGATGGTGTATATGATTCCACCAACCCTAAGAACATAAGCGTATTCGTCTAGCAAGTATGCGCTGATCACCCGCCGCCGATGATTCTTTTCTTTAAAGTGTGGATCAGGGAATAAGAAAAACATCTTTGAAAGCTGTGCCTTCTCAAAATAATTTGGAATATACTTCATGGAGTTGGTCCTAACAACTGAGACATTCTGGTACTGACCAGGATTAGTCTTCCTCAGTGCTAGGATGCGCTCCTTCACATACTCGGTCACCTTGTCTCTCAATTCCATCCCAATCATCAGGGTCTCGGGAAAAAGGGTTGCAAGACTAATAAGTAATCCTCCAAACCCACATCCAATGTCTGCAAACTCAATCTTCGTGGAACCAAGTAATGAATCAGATGGTGGAAAGTGATGAGAGTAATCCACATGGGAAGGGGAAATAGGAACCGGAAAATGGGAGTCGCTCAACGGGTTGCTGTGGGCCCGGGCTCGATAGAAACGCTTTCGCGGAAGGCGAGTGGACTTGCTAATGTAGGGGTTTGACTCATCCCCCACTGAGGCATTCATTTCCAGCTGCATAATAGCCACTATGTCTGCGGTCAGAATGTAAATATTAAAATCTGAACCCACACTATAAACCATATGAAGAGAGAAACATCACATGAATTACACCTTCCTTCTGGGATGTTTCAAGGTTACAAAGACGCCTCAAATTTATTCCTCATTTATCAAAAGAAAGAAGGTGGGCATATTGCAAGATTTGGTATAATAATTATTGTCATCGTCATGCATCTCTCAAATGAGATCACTTCTGATTAGGGACTCTCATTGTGCAACAACGGCAGTAGCTGGAAATGAGGAGCAACAGGCCCTTTAGACCACTTTGAGAACAGTTACCAGTCAGTGCAAACGTGCAACTTGTAGCATTCTCAAGAGTGAATAATGTGTAAAAATAATAAATCACTAATGCAAAAATGCAAAAATGCAAAAATAGGAAAATCAATGAATTCAGGTAACAGGACATAAAAATAAGTGATCAATTTCATCATGTGATCTTTCTATCAGCTTCTGCCATATTAACAGGCCATGGTAGAGGTAAGTTCGGGGCGCTAGAGGACTGTATTTGGTCTTCCTGTTTAGGGATCTCTTACCCTTTCTTTGTGTATTGGCTCTAAACTGCTCAAGCATTATCCACTTTATGGTCATCTATGAACGGTAAAAGGATTAAATATAATAACTGTGATGACAACACAATCCCCACACGCGCATTTAAAGTAGGAACTTTATACGAATTCATCAACAGCCAATCCCTTTGTGATTCAGCACTGCCATAGTTATTCGCAGACAAACATCAGCAAATTGTAACTTCGACACCTGCCACGTAAATCCTAATGGTGACAATCATCCCGACATCATGAATCAATGTTTCTTTTCCGAACTAAAATTCCAAATCAACTTTTAAAATCCAAGGTGCATCAAGGAGGAATAGGATTTTGTGGGGCCTAGGCACAAGGCGGGTGCTCACCTGATCCATGCAAGGCAGACAATGATAGAAACATACCAAAACAAGGTTGATTTTTATAGAACTTTGGAATTTACGGTCAGGTTGTGGCCTGAGATGGGCAACCAAGCTCCAGAAATAACTTGTAAATAACAGAGGTAAGAATACAGAAAATATCGCAAGAACTTTAAGAATTAGAGATGGGCAATTTGGCCAAAGTTTGTTTGTTTGGTTGGCCAAATTGCGGAATATGAACTAAGAGAAACTCAAGAAAGGAAATAAAAGATCGCACCACAGACCTCACATCGTTCCAATTGCACTATCTGGACTTTCCCCCGCCCACCAGGCATGGACAGTGACTACATCGACTCTAACTAGTACATCTCTTCATTTCTTCTTCTCGCCTGTTCTTGTATTGATCTCCTTCGACATATTGCTCCTCTTCTCCTTCATCTCTCTAATGCTGTTGTCCTTCTTTGTCCCTGCCTTTAAGATCGTGTGGCTTTTAATTTCTTTTTATCACCCTGTTTTGTACTTTTTAATTGTCTTTTCTGTTGATGTTTAAAAAAAATGAAGGGTGAAAGGATTCAAGCTTCAATTCTGATTTTTCTATTTTTTCCTCTAGATTCTGTTTTTTCTATTTTTTCGTATAAATTCTGATTTTTTTTTCTTTCTAAATTCTGAATTTTCTATTTTTTCCATGTTACAGGGTGAAAGAATTTAAGCATCGATTAATAAAACAGTAATTAAACAATTCGAAACACGAAGCATAGAAATTTTCCTCAATATAAGAGGCAACAATGTCTGATTGTTTCTCATTAGTCATGACAATAAATATGTCAAAAAACATGACCACCACTCAAAGAGAACCACAAGGAGCATTGATGGCTGGAATTCAATGGCCAAATTATTAAATAAATAAATAAATTAATATACATTAAAAAAAAAGTAAAGAAGGAAGCTCAAAACTAAATCAATTCGTTTTCGACTTTTTCAACCTCATGTTGAGAAGAGAACCTTACCAACAGGATTAGACAATACTTTTTCTTCAGCTTGAAAAGCCTGAGCAGGAGACTTTGAATCCCTCTTTACAAAATAGTGATGGATGTATACATCTAACTTGTTAACCAAAACATAAAACAAACACATTACATCCATATTAGGTTACAATTTCAAAAGTTCACACATAAACTGGGCTAATCAGTTTCAGCAAAGTAACAGGAGCCCCAACTGAAAAAATACTACAAAAAAGAAAAGGAGGAACCCCCAATAAACAAGTTAGACTCATATGCATTTTTCTGCAAGGCTCGTAACTCAGGAATTGTGCTTACTTTTTGGAATCCTTGAGTCCCCAATAACGCTTTTTTCATCCTAACTCACGCCTTGCGCTTACTTTTTTTTTTAAAAGAAAAATATGTACTTTTGAAGTTTCCGTTATTCCCAGTCAAGTTCTACTGCAAACAAACAACTACTTTAATATAATACTCATGCTCTCAGAACCAGTACATCCAGGAGCCTAATATTGCAATGGTAATGTACTTATCTTAAAAAAGCAATAACATATTTACAGATCTAGAAAAATAAAATTAAAAGAATAATAAATTTATAGATCTAGAAAAAACGAAGATATCTAGAAAAACAAAGAGAAAAATATCTATAAAAAAAATTTACAGATCTAGATAAAAATTTAATTAAATCACAAATACACATGTTTTTCTATAACATATTTTAAGATCTAGAGAAATATCTAAGAAAAAAATTATACATCTGAAATTTATTTGATATTTATTCGACTGTTTCATCATATCCGAAATTATATTATCCAAAAAAATTCAACTAAATCACAAATACACACCATTAGTTATAACATATTGGCGAACAATATGTACAAATATTTATAGATCTGAAATTTTTTCGACCATTTCAAAATATCCGAAATAGAGGCTACACCTACCGCGGCGTCTTTCGCTGCAGCCGAAGAATGAACGCCCAAAAGAAAAGTTGTAATGAAGTTTTAGATTGAGAAACAGTTCAGTTATTGGAAAGAAAGGAGGGAAGGATAGAGGGTTTTGGGTTGAGAAGCTTGCAAGAGAGATACGTTGATAGAGGGGACTCTATAGCGGTTTCGGGCCAGCCCTAGCGGGCTTGGGGTTAAACAGTCCAATTTTTTTGAATTTTTTGGGCCAATAATATTGCGGACCTAACCCTAGCGGGATTCGGGCGGGCCACAAATAAAAAAAAAAAAAAAGCTAACAAGTCATGTTAAGTTCTCAACTCTTTCTTAGTTGCTAATACTTTATGTCAAGTTTTAGTGTTTACACCATATGACAGATGGGGCAGAACACCCACCCCTCACAAGTCACAACACAACACCCACGCAATAGTCATCAACGGCATCGCTTAGGCAAGCTACGGGCTACCCATACTAAAAGTATGGGCGCTATCATAAGTGCATATCTAGGGGAAGCAAAGCATTTGGCTAGAGAAAACAAACACTACAAAATACATAAGTGCATAACTAGGGGAAGCAAAGCATTTGGCTAGAGAAAACAGACACTACAAAGTAAAAAACTGAAAAAGAAAATAAATCTGAAAACTAAAAAGGCATAGGTCTGCCATAATATAACCTGTGAATCTTCCCAGTTAATATCCTCTGGACTACTGAATGCTTGTCAAATAATTCTGACTTTGACTTGTGAATCAAATGTTTGAAGGAATGGGATAAAAGAGAATATATATAACTTGTGAATCTAGTTTCATCGTTTGCTTGATACATGATTTACGGAACAAACCAGCCGACAGTGAGCAACCCAATCATAAGAATTTACAAAAATATACATGACAAAGCAAAGCCATAAATATACATGATAAAAATTATACCTCTCGCAAGCAATCTAGTGGGGGATTTAGACTCCGGTGAACGCAGAACGGTGGTAGCGGCGGCGGTTGGCACGGCAATCGAACTGCCGTGGGTGGGTAGCCGGAGGCGAGAGAGGAACTGAGGAGTTGCGGCCTTGCGGGACAGCGAGAGACGGCCAGACGGCCGACGGGAGTGACGCCGTGACGGGCTTGTGACTGAACGAGAGAGAGAGTGTGTCGGGGTCCTTTCCTTGCTTGCGGCGGGCCTAAGGCCAGGGTTAGAAACTCTACTCTTTATAATTTTTTCTTTTTAAACCATATACAACTTACAAGTTACTGCCAACACCCTGAAATATTTTTTTGCTTATTTTACCCCTAAGTCGGTGGGCCAACCCGAAAGCCCGACTGGCCAGCCCGCAAAACCCGCAGCCCTAAAGGGCCAGCCTGTTTAATCCAAATGTTTAAACGGATCAAAAAACTTCAACCATAACCCTAATTTTTTTGGTTTAAAACATCTCTAGAGGGAAGTGTGAGAGATGATTTTGAACGCCGCAATAGACGAAGGGGGGAGTAAGTAACTGGACTTGGATGAAATTGGGGTTTTGTTTGGATATGTATATACACAGCAAAAGTAAAGGAGCTCGGAAATCTTTGACTTCAAGCTCGTATATGTTCAACTTGGGCCCGATTTAATTGGTTTGATTCATTTTGGGCCATAAATATTCGAATGCGGGCTATTAAAAAAGGTGAATTACAGGTTGGTCCCTTTTTAAACATTTGTAATCGCCCCAATCCAACTCATCTTTTTTTAAAACCAAAAAAAAATATTTTTGGGGCGAAAAGACGATTATGTCATTAATGAAAGAAAAACACGCGCGCATCAGTCACCTAAGGCATCGCGATGAGTAATCCAAGGCATCGTGTGGGTTAATCATCGTGATGAGCAACCAAGGCATCGCGATGAGTAACCAAGGCATCGCGATGACTAACCAAGGCATCGCGATGAGCAACCAAGGCACCGTTTGATGCATCGCGATTTTTAAACTGGCAAAGGCACTTTTGTGATGCAACACAATTCTAAATTAATGCATCGCGATGAGCAACAAAGGCATCGCGATGAGTAACCAAGGCATCGCGATGAGCAACCAAGGCATCGCGATGAGCAACAAATGCGCAACCAAGGCATCGCGATGAGCAACCAAGGCACCGTTTGAATTTCAACCACTAGAGGGAACTTGATTTTCGTTTACCTTTCGGGGGCGTTGCCCCTGAACCCCCACGAAGGACGCTGTCCCCTCGACCCCTGCGATCTAACCGAGCAGGTCGATCCCCATTGCGTTGCCCAGCACAAATTTTAAACTCAAATCATTAATTAAAGTCTCAAAATCAGTCCAAGAACATCTCCCTCTGTTTTCGGACAGCACATTGTCAAGCTCGATTTTGATCTCGAAAATAGTATTTTTTTTGGTAGAAAAATTGTGCACAAATGTAGTACTAAGTTAGGATAACAATATGAAATTGATTTTAAACAAATTCGAAGCTTAAAACATAGATTAAAGTGGCCAAAACAACCCAAGAATAAAGAAAACGGGATGAACTCAAAAATTTTAAATTTGATCAAATTGTGATCAAATTCGTGTTATATGTATGGAAATTGATACCCAAACATGATGAAAGACTATATTAACAACATGAAATCATTTATACATCAATTTGAACCTCAAATCTGAAGCAACGATGTTGTTGAGGGCATTCTAGGAAGAAAATTCTCAAAGTGCCTTTTAGCAGTTAAAAAAAATGGTGGACTGGAGAGAAAAAAAAGTTTCAGAAAGTGGACTGGCCAGCAATTATTCCTATTAAAAATTAGCATGGTTATTCGTGTGTCATATTTAAGTGTGTTTAATATTTGGCACATTTTTTATTGGCCTATAATTAATTTAATGTGACTGTTTTGGGCAATTTATATATCTTATTTAATTGAAAATAAATATTGAAGTGATTTGAATTATTTGGGTCATGTGAAAATAATAGTGTTATTTTGTGCTTCTTTTGGTGTTGGTTATTTATTTTTTTTTTTCAATTGAATAGTCATACCTAAGTTATGTTGCAGAAAATACTACTTTCCAACAGTATAATTATTTGTTTAATTTATGTGCATCGATCTCACAATCTTTACGTTATAATTATTAATTGCTTATTTTGTTAGAATTAAATTTTTTACATGTTTTATTTTTATTGAGTATAATTTAATTGAAAAATATATATGTTCGTGCGTTTAACGTACGGGTGTAAAACTAATTTTTGTATAAAATTAAAACTAGACACACATTTAGGGATGGCAGAAGTCTTGTTTAAGCGAGGTCTACAACTTCTTATAAAAAATAAGCAGAGTTTAAAGAAGTCTGATGATAAGGTTGCTCATTTATACAAGAGCAATGTTATGGTTACTTAGAGTATCAAATTATTTGCACCAAATGATGTGTCACATCAGCTGCCACATCAACTCACACATCATTTGGTGCAAATAATTTGGTACTATTTAGGTACCCATAGCATTACTCTTTATACAAAGTTGTCCACATCATCTAAATGTGATTTTCTATTGGTACTTGACCACCATATATATAAATTGGTGATATGGTGGTCTAGAATCATTAAAAAAAAAAAAGAGTCATATTTGATTCAGTTTACAAATTAAGAAAAACTAATTGACTTAATTTTAAATATTAAGAGGTCGGGTATTTTTTTAATGATACCCATGTACGAGTAAGACAATTCAATTAAATTAGCAATTAATCTAATGATAAAATGATAAAAATAATATTTCAAATTAAAAAGATTAGAAAGTCTGACACTTTTTTCAAAACAACTTGAAAATGAATAGTGAAATCTTTCTAAGAAATGGAGGGAGTATTATTTAGTAGATCTTAGTTTTTATAATTATTGATAATTATTTTAATACTAAGTTTTGTGTCCATGCCTATGGCACATATATTGTAAGTATGGCATTAAATCAATGTGTACTCGAAGTTAATGTATGGTCGTGGTTTTGGAGGGGTGAATACGACTAAATGACAAAAAAATAATAAAATATTAATTCTTTATTTTGTAAGAAAATCAATAATGAAATATTAAAATTGTAAAGAAAATGATTTGAAATGTAGCAACATTATTTTTTTTGTTTTCTCAATAACAAAAACTTAATCTTCTTCCGGAGGCTCTTGCTTCATAACACTGTCTGCTTTAGCAACGCGAGTTGCAATAAATTTTTCCATTATTTCGACCTACACGTGAAATAAAGAAGATATCAGACACATTCATTGAATAATATTTTATGCATACTAGTCTATTAATTAAAATATCAAAAAAAATTACCGCTTCGTCTAAAAAACTCAGATCCTCACAAATATCATCATCCAATATTATAGGCATATGTGGCGGTGGAAATTGAGATGCAGGTGTAGGGGGAGGTGGAGTTGCAGGTGGAGTGTCAAACGGAGTTGCGGGGACCTAATTCAAAACTACGTATTAACGGGAGAGTCTTTTGTGTCTCGAATTAGGAAGATTACAGGGCAACAATGCTTGGAATAGGAAGGTGTATCAATAGGTGCAAACACATCGGATTTTCTATTACTCATTCACACACATGAAATAGAATTGCAAGCCAAATGTTGGATTGGCTATAATTCAGGATGTCCAATAAATATTAACCAGAGAGTCCTTTGTGTAGAGAATAATAATTCTTGTGAATAATGGCATAGTCTTTCCATTGATTGGAGAACATATTTATAGGGTTACAATACCTAGGTTACAAGTTAACCTAATACAATAAGAACTAGGAGAAGAATTACAATACAATAGTAACTAGGAGACCTAACTAATAGGGAGAATATACCAAATATAATCACACTTGAATACAAATATATGGAAGAGATATTATTCTCTTATATGCCTCTGCAAGTTGGATTCCCGGGAGGAGAGACCAATCTTGAGTAGGAGATGTTGAAAGCGAGCGCGAGGAAGCGGCTTGGTAAGGGCATTAGCGAGCTGGTCGGCCAAGGAGACGTGAGATACCCGTAAGATACCATCTTGGACTTGTTGATGGATAAAATGATAGTCGAGAGCAACATGTTTCATGCGAGAATGAAACACCGGGTTGGAGCAGAGATTCGTAGCGCCGACATTATCACAATAGATGACTGGTTGGCGTGAGGAAGTGTCGCCGAGCTCACCGAGAAGAGAGGTGACCCAGCGGACCTTGGCAGCTGTTGCTGCAACAGCTCGGTACTCGACTTCAGTCGAGGAGCGAGCAATTGTACGTTGCTTTTTCGAGCTCCAAGAGATGAGGTTCGACCAAGATACACTATGTAAGCACCCATAGAGGTAAAATCATCTTTGTTACCTGCTCAGTCAGCATCAGTGAACGCATAAAGGTCAAGAGGCGATTGGCGATGAAGAAAGATGCCATGATCAATGGTGCCACTAAGATAGAAAAGCATGCACTTGGTGGCGAGCCAGTGATCCGAGGTTGGCCGATGCATAAACTGAGAAAGCTTGTTAACGATATAGGAAATGTCCGGACGGGTGAGAGAGATATACTGAAGACTCTTGACCATCGCTCGAAACTCGATGGGGGTCAATCAGAGCAGTGCCAGACTGAAGTGTGAGAACTGGTGAGGTCGCAAGGGGTGTTGAAACTAGGTGAGCATCAGACATACCAGTATGAGCAAGGAGATCAGCTATGTATCCTCGTTGGGAGAGGAGAAGCCCAGCAGACTGAAGAACCACTTCCACGCCAAGGAAGTAATGAAGGTCGCCGAGGTCTTTGAGCGAGAACAATGATGAAGTCCTGCACTGCCTTAGTATTGTTGCCAGTGATGATGATGTCATCAACATAAATGAGAAAGAGAAGGGTGATGTCGGCCTCGTTGAAGATAAATAAGGAGGTATCAACCACTGAGTTCGTGAAACGAGCAGCGAGGAGGAACTAACGAAGTTCATTGTACTATGCTCGGGGTGTCTGCTTGAGACCATAGATAGCCTTTCGTAGTTGACACACATGTTGCGGGTCATCAGTGTCGACGAAGCCCTGAGGTTGAGTCATGAAGACTTCCTCGGTGAGGGTTCCTTGCAAGAAGGCATTGTTGACATCGAGCTGACGAAGATACCATATATCATCGGCAGATCGCAAGGGAGAGGATGAAATTGTGGTGGGTTTGACCACCGGGATGAAGGTCTCATGGTAGTCAACTCCCGGTCGTTGATGGAATCCTTTAGCGACCAAGTGAGCTTTGTGCCTGTCAATTTTGCCATCAATAGATCGTTTAATCTGAAAAATCCATTTGCAGCCAACAATGTTAGGGACCCCTGTGGGAGGTACCAGTTCCCAAGTACCATTATTGAGGAAGGCATCATATTCCTCGGATATGACATGTCGCCACCTGCTGTCTTTGAAGGCCTGAGTTACACATGTTGGTTCAAGGTAGGTGTTTAGTTGAGCTGAGAGGCAAAGTTTGTTTATGGGTTTGTGAATGTTGTTTCGGGAACGGGTAATAATAGGTGAGGTGCGAGCAGCGGCCTGGGGTATAGGCTGATGAGGAAGGTCGGTGTTTAGTGGGGCGACCTGTGAGGACTCAGCAAGGTCAGGGTTAGCTATGTCGGGCGCCGAGGTTTGTTGAGGCAAGGTTGTGGGAGGAGCATCAGTCAGGTCACTACGAGGACTATCTGTCAATGGTATGTCTGATGCCGCAATGATATCATGAGGTGGTAACCAGGTAGTGTGGGTTGACTCGTCAGGTTAGGGAAGACCCAGCTCGACCTAAGATATGGGAAACTCAAACTTGACAAATCGAACATGACGGGAGACGAAGAGCTTTGCGCTGCTTGGGTCATAATAGATGTATGCACTTTGGGTGAGGGAGTACCCGAGGAAGACACAGGGAGTCGAGCGAGGATCGAGTTTGTGAGTGGTGTATAGGCGCAGCCATGGATAGCAGAGACATCCAAATGCTCAGAGTTCTAAGTAGTTGGGGGCAGACATGAAGAGTTTGTGGTATGGAGAGAGTATCTGAAGTGTGGGGGTGGGAAGTCGATTTATGAGATAGGTAGTTGTGAGGAAGGCATATGACCAAAAGGTGAGGGGAAGCGAGGCTGTGGATAGTAGAGATAGAACTGTTTCAATAATGTGTCAATGTCGGCGTTCAGAGAAGCCATTGTGCTCAGGTGTGTGGGGGGGCCGAAGTGAGGTGCGAGATGCCATTGGTGGCGAGGTATGTAGCTAGGCCGGTGGATTTGGCGAGACCAGTATATTCACCACCATTGTCCAAGTAAAGGATGACTATCTTGTGTTTGAAGTGGTTTTCGATTAGGGCTTGAAAGCGAGGAAAGATGGATGCAACATTAGATTTCCTTTTGAGAGGGTAAAGCCAGATGTAATGCGTGTAGTGATCAAAGAAGATCACATAGTATTTGAAGCCATCAAATGAGTGGATAGGCGAAATCCATACATAAGAATAAATAATTTGAAGGGGTAGGTGGACACAATAGTGGATAAAGTAAAAGAAAGTTTGTTTGTCACTTTTATTGCTTAAACATGCATTACAAAAAGGTGACTTAGCTCGAGAATGCTCGAGAGCAAAACTAAACTTAATATGACTTTGGATTTGGTCAGAGGGATGACCAAGTCGATGATGCCAGGCAGAAGCGGACACTTTTAAACTCGCAAAGGCAGTAGCGTGACACAGTGGGATTGAGCTTCGCCATTCATACACACTATCCGTAGATTGTCCTTCCAGCAACGAGGTCCCTGTCTATAGATCCTTCACACGAAAAGAAGTGGGTAAGAATTCAATAGATGCATTATTAGTTGTGCAGAATTGAGATATAGAAATGAGGTTTCTTTGCATGCTAGGTACAAACATAACATTATCCAATTGAAAGGTATGAGAGGGTAAGTGGAGTGAGGTAGAACCAATATTGGCAATATGTAACCCAATGCCATCATCAATAACCATGTCGTCAGGGCCCGAGTACAGAGTGTGGAGAGAGAGATTACCAAGGTCAGTAGTGACATGGTAGAAAGCACTACTGTCAAGAAGCCAGCTCGGAGTTGTGTTGCCCAAGGTTGTGGCTATGTTTGCTCGCAGTTGCCATTTGTTACCTGCAAGCGAGGAGTGAGACGAGATGGATGATGAGGCCGGAACAAGCTAAAAGCTAGGGCATTGAGTGACTGTGTGACCTTGTTGACGGCAGCCTTGACATTTGCCGAGGTAAGGTCTCTGTTGGCGAGGACCAGTGTTTCCTGAATAAGTGGAACTAGGCTTGTAGAGAGGAAGCCGACAAGGGTGCCAAACAGAAGTTTGTCTTATCGAATCCATGGTAGGTAGGCTGAGTTGGGTGCTTGAGTGGCATTGACTATTATGGTGGCTGGCGGGCAGATGAAGGTTCCATCTACAAATTTGTAAAGATCATAGCCAATGAGCGTGGACTCAACCTGGAGTTTCCAGGTGAGGTAGGTGGTGGGGGTGAGCTTAGTGATGTTGTGGTTGGAGAAGTTGATGAGTTGATAGGTTTTGGTAGAATCTGTCGGATCTTGGATGGTGATTTTGTTGGAAGCCTTGGTTGTTGTTTGAGAGGAAGGAGAAGGGTGGTGGGAGGTAGTGTTTGAGGGTTGCGGAAGTTTGGTAGTTTTAGGGTTTGTGGAATCGAAGCTCTGATACCATGTAGAGAATAATAATTCTTGTGAATAATAGCATAGCCTTTCCATTGATTGGAGAACATATTTATAGGGTTACAAGTTAACCTAATACAATAAAAACTAGGAGAAGAGTTACAATACAATAGTAACTAGGAGACCTAACTAATGCGGAGAATATACCAAATATAATCACACTTGAATACAAATATATGGAAGATATATTATTCTCTTATACTTTGTGTCTAGAATTAGGAAGATTATAGGGCAGCAATGCTAGGAATATGATGGTGTTTCAATAGGTGCAAACATAGGTTGATTTTTTTCTTGGAAAACAACTGCTAAAATATATGAGATTTGGGTTATTGTTCAATAAAAGTTTCCTTTAGTTACCACCAAAAAAGAAGGAACTCCTTATTATCCTACTGTTTTTTTATTATACATCAACACACTAAACTTAGATTTGTCAGCTGTGATAAACACTCTATTAGCTAATGTGATCTAAGGGCAGCAATGCTAGTAATACGAAGGTGTTTCAATAGGTGCAAACAAAGGTAGATTTCTTTCTTGGAAAAAAATTGATAGGATATATGAGATTTGGGTTATTGTTCAATAAAAGTTTCGTTAACACAAAATATAAAAAAAAGAAAAAAAAACAAAAAGGAAAACAGGTTCATGATCTTTGGAAGGTAATGCAAACCCCATTACTGCCATTCGATTCTTTCATACAAATTTGAGATAGTACAGAAGAAAGAGTTGATGAACACCATTTTTCATTATTTCTCTAAATATATAATGGTTTCATAATATCTATGCATTGCAAAATGTCCTGCTAGCACACACAAATTTATAATCTTATACAGTATCACTTTAGGCACTTGAATTACTTTCTACCCATGAATGAGGTGTCAAATTACAATATGTATAATTTTTGGTTCGCGATGAACACGTGAAAAACTAATGTTGTTGAACTTGCTAAACTCAGTTAGATTAATTATAACTACTTATATTTATCGAGTTTATGGAACTTGCCAATTCACGGCTCTATAGGAAGTGATTTAGTCGAAAATCACAATTTCCAATATTAAATTTATTGTAAAAATTACTAATTACAAAAGGCGTGATAAATCATGTTGCTTCAAAAGAGAGAGGGAGAGAGAGAGAGGACAAACCTAGTTGGGTCCAATAGTGGAGATGAATTTGTCCTTATAGGCTTCTACAAAAGTGCAGATGAATATGGGAGGAGAGAAATTCGAGGGTTAAAACTCAATTTATACATAAAGGGAGGAGAAGGAGGAGAGGGAGAAAATATACAGAGATAAGGAACGAACCTGGAGAGCGGAAAGTAAGCTGAAGTGTGGAAGAAGACAATCCATTTTCAATTTGGGGAAGGGATTTTAGTTGAGAAAGGAGAGCAAGTCGCTTTTTCAGTTGGGGAACGCAAACACGAAGAAGTCAGGGGAAGCCTACACAACGAAACTACCATCGAACATGTGAAAGGCTAGATTTAATCTTGACCGTAGGATTTTAGTAAATGGGAAAACCTGGGCATGTAATTAATTTGAGTCAATTGCACATGAGAGAGACCGGATCAAACACCTTGTTCTTTCCATTTCTAAAAATCATAAAAAAGTATCGTGAAGGTTTACCTCATTCGGCCCCAATATAGGTAGTCCTTGAATGTAATACATTCTTTTCCAAAAGCAATACATTTTGAGTCTCAAATTAAATTTAAGACAACACTTTACATTAACAAATACATTAGGAACTCATAGCACAATCTTTCGGAATCAGGTCCATATTATGGGAAAGAAGCATTTGATATAGATCTCATGCAGAATGCCAAGAATAACTGCATCACCTCCCAACTTCTGTAAATTTTCACTTGAATCAGAGATTTTGACACCCACAACGTGTGCATCTTCTACAATCAGGTCATCTACCCTTGCTCCAAACCTAATCGTTAACCTGAGCATACCAATGCAAGAAATAACATAAACCAAATAGTAAAACATGTACAAAACCAGCTCTAAATTGTGAAGTAGTGGAATCAATCTTATAGTTCCCAAATGAGATTTTCCATCAACCAAGATATTATTGGGAGCTCCAAATTAAACGAACTAAAATTTTCATTGCCTGGGATATAAGTTTCATCAGATTAAGTTAGTAACTCATTATCACCAAAAAGAGAAAAAGGAAGTGCCCACATTTGATCCTTGTTCCTAAAGTGACGTACATCAAGATTATGAATTAACGACAAATAAAATCAAAATCATCAAGTAATACAGTGGGTGCCATGGGCTTGTAACACAGACTATAATTGTTGGTGCAGATCATGAAGAATTGAAACACCAAGCTCTTTCGTCTCGAGCATGGTCCTTCTACTCTCCCTCACTTTGTCACTGAACTTGTTCAATCTCTCATTTGACATTAATAATATTCCTTTTGGATCAGCCGATACCTGTTGCAAGGTACAAAAAGATATTCCATAATAAAAAAAGAGAATGGGATGTCCAGAATTTGCCAAGAGTTAATTGCCTATAAAAATCAAGAAAAGTTAACTTTAGTGCCTCTATTGGTGGTAGGGAGGTGATAAGTGCATAATTTCTCATATATTTTGTCATATTTTGTCTCCATTTTCTATGAATTGTATATGTATTTTGCCAAAGAAAGTGCTTTATTGTGTTATTTTTGTATTTTAAATTTTCTTAGTAAAATTCAAGCTTTAAAGGATCAATTCATAGAAATTTGGGAAGATTCAAGGCAACCCGTGAAGTTTTGAATTAATTAAAGCCATTTGGTCAAGATCCGTTAGCCCTCCATTAGTTATTTACAAATGAAAGAACTAAAATGAAAGAGAAAATAGGCTAACGAAGTCTAACGGAGGCTCCCATAGGACTAGATAGCAAAGCCTGGGAGGGCAAGGGTTGCGGCTCTTTCTGGAGAGCTTAGGGGCACCAAAGCAACAATAAAAACTCTAGGGGCAGCACTGCAAAGCACTGAAAGTGTTCATTTATGCGTTGTCGCCCTCCTACTGCTGTCATGTGTCTTCCTGCCCAGTAGCTCAACTCGCGTCCCTGCTCTGGATCTGGCACGTCCTGCTCCCTCTTCCAGCCTACTTCCCTCTCACATGTTGACCTATTTCAGCAGCAGTTGACCCGTGGTCCTCTAACCGGATCTGCCCCGTCTCCTAGCCGGACTCAGCAACCTTCATTCTAGCCTCCAAGCTTCACCTTTTGACATTTTCTTCCTTGGCCAAAAGTACTTAGTAAGTGTTGGATATTAAACCAAGCCTAATCCAATTAGGATTGTTATTTATTAATTAGTTGTCAAGTTCTATTGTGTCTCCTAATTAATTCAGGAATATGTTTGTTAAATAGGACTTCTCTATTAGGAATATGATTTATTTAGATCTATTATAAATAGATGGGTTGTGAAGCCTTATTGTAAGAAGAAGATTAAAATATTGAGAGAGAGTTGGCCGGCCTTACAAGTGCTCTAAGGTGCCATGAGCCTACATGGTGATTGTGTGAGTATATGAGTTTTTAATACATATTGATAGTTAAAGTATTATCCTTCTCTATTATTGGGTAATTGATTTGGTGTATTTGTTATTGTTATTCCACTGTGTGATTATTGGGTGTTAGGAATTATCTATTCCTACACGTTGGTATTGGTATCGGAGTTAATAATTAATTAGGCAATTTTATATTGCTTACATTTGGTATCAAAGCTTTAGGCTCGATCCGAGTTGGTTGTGTTGAAAATATTGTTACTCAAGGTAGTGATTTTAAAGTAGTTGGTGAAGACCCATTGAACAAGGAGTCAACGGAGTGTTGGTGTAGATCCATTTGATAAGGTGTCTACGAAGAATTGGTCAAGGATAATTGGAGCGTGATTTTCGTAAGAAGAAGAGGCTCATAAAGGAGAGCGAATTGTTTGTTTGATTGTAAGGATGCGTTTTCCCAAGTTAGTTCTTTCCAATTATGATTCTTGGATCATAAATATTAGTAATTATCTTAAGAATTGTTAATTATGGTATGATGTATTTGAGCAATTTGATAATTCGGAGTCAAAGACTCTTTCAATAGCAAAAGGCCTTCGTATTTGGTGAATTTTACAAGATTCAATACATGAAGGAATTTGGGGGTTGTTGCGTTTGGGAACTGCAGAATCTCTAAAGGTGGTTTGGGAAAAGCTTGAACATACTTTCAAAAATTATGAGGAGTAGAAAAAACTTGAACGTGATTTTAAATATCGTGGATATTTGGTTGTACCTACTGAATATTGGGCAACAAATTATTTTGAGGATTGATTTACGTTTGAGCAACAATGAGAACATGTGAAGAGAATAAATAAAATGATAGAAATTTTGAGGAAGATGGACGAGGAAAAGCAAAGCAAAGAAAGAGAAAAAGAAGTATTACATGAAAAAGAAAAGGAATTGGAAGAGAAAGAGGAAGAAAAAGAAAGTTTTGAATTTGGTGGTGATACAAAGGAGATAAAGTTGGTAATCAAAGATATATGTGGTGACACAAAGGAGAAAGAATCGATTGAAGATTCAGGTATGATTTCTAATTTAGTTGAAACTGATAGTACGTGTTTAGGAGAAGGATTTGCAAAAGAAAATTGTTGTGAGAAAGAAAATAGTTGTGAAGAAGAAAAAGAAGTCAAGTTTGCTGAGACAGAAATCGGAGAAGAAAATTTTAATTTATTGGAAGTTGTATTTGGTGATATGAGAGATGTTGAAGAATTATTTCCTCAAGTAAGTGGTGTTGAGAATTTGTTTGTTGAAGATGATAAATTGGGTGAAAAAATTTGCATGAATATGTTAGATGATAGTGTGAATGAGGAGAATATGAAATTTGAGAATGCGTTTGATGTTGATCAAGATTTTGAGTTTGTTGATTTGAAGGTTGTAGATCAATACGTTGAGAATGTTGAAAATTCTACTCTCATTAAAAATTTCTTACTCCTAATTCAAGTGCTACCAAAGTTGAGTTGTTGAAGTATTATTTTGGTTCTTCAATTAATGAGTTTCAATGATTAGTACCGAAGATGTGTATTTTATTCAAGTGGATAGTGAAGATTATTTAAAAATTCATGAATTCCCAAGATCATGCAATAGTGGATATGTTGGATTGGACAGTTGCTTTATGAACTTTGAAGATGAATGGGTCAACATGGAAGATTATTTTGATCGTGAAGAACAAGTCAAGAAGTTGTATGTCAAGTATGAAGTTCGTCCTCAATCGCGAGTGAAGATGAAGACCAAAGATCAAATACAAGTGTACGAGTTTTTGATAGCTGCAGAGATCGTGTTAAAGATTATTGCTCGAGATGGCGATGAACCTAATACTTTTACGAGCTTGGTTTAAGGGGGGCAATGTTGGATATTAAACCAAGCCTAATCCAATTAGGATTGTTATTTATTAATTAGTTGTCAAGTTCTATTGTGTCTCCTAATTAATTCAGGAATATGTTTGTTAAATAGGACTTTTCTATTAGGAATATGATTTATTTAGATCTATTATAAATAGATGGGTTGTGAAACCTTATTGTAAGAAGAAGATTAAAATATTGAGAGAGAGTTGGCCTGCCTCACAAGTGCTCTAAGGTGCCGTAAGCCTACATGGTGATTGTGTGAGTATATGAGTTTTTAATACATATTGATAGTTAAAGTATTATCCTCCTCTATTATTGGGTAATTGATTTGGTGTATTTGTTATTGTTATTCCGCTGCGTGATTATTGGGTGTTAGAAATTATCTATTCCTACACGTTGGTATTGGTATCGGAGTTAATAATTAATTAGGCAATTTTATATTGCTTACAGTAAGCTTCTCTTTTATACTCCTTGGCAGCCAAAAATTTAGAGAGAGTCCCCATTTGGGGCAAGAACCCTAACTTTCTCTCAATCCCCATTTTTCTCCACCTTTGTACCCCAATTAAATGCATTCATTTTAAGGGCTTGGAGCATCAAATCAAGGGCCGAGGAAACATTTGCAAGGCTTTGCAACCATGAATTTTGACATTGTTCGGTTTAATTTCTTCTATCTTTATCTCAAGATTAATGTTGTATTTTCTTGAAATCTTTGTCTTGTAAATGTGGAATTGGTAATGAGCTAATTATATTTATGGATTGTGATTATTTTTTTATGTTAAATGTGATGTTATAATTTAATCTCTCTCTATTTAGTATACAATCATGCTAGGTTACTATTTTGTGGGCTTAATGCTTTTAATTGATTCATCATTAATTAATTAATTTGAGAAATGGTTTGGATCCGCGAGAGCTACCTTACTTTTTGGACTGAGCAAATTAGTAGTTGGTGTTTTGTGACATACACCGATAGCCTTCGGCTATTGGCATGACTTGTAGAAAAATAGAGAGAATATCTCTCTAGTATTACCCATTACCATGGTTATTATTGTGTGCTCCTGGTAGGCTTCAAACCTAACGGTTTATTTAATATCCGCAAGCGCACGGGCTATTGCAATATAGCGGATGCAAGTACGGGTCGATCCCACAGAGACAGGGTTTACTTTGGGATGACATTTGTCTTTATATAAATATATAGATAAAATGATCGGGGGAGATAAGAATTTGTAAGAGAAAATACTAGGAAGATATAGAAATTACTCTAACATATAATGATAGTATTCTTGGGATTGAAAACAAATAAATATGCTTTAGATAAAGGTTTTTATCAAAATAACAAGGATGGTATGCTAGGCCTACACTACTTCGGGTTAAGACAGTAGCGTTTGTATTCTTCACTAATTATGTCCTAACTGTTTGAGATTTCCGTTTATGGTACTCCCGCCCTGTCACAAACGGGCATTCCGGCTTATCTCTAGCTGACCATAATTAGTAAGAATCCATTAAGAACGAGAGTCAACATACTTTCCATTTAAGGAACATCCCTAGGCCGTTGAACTACTTTCGTGATCAATGGAACCCAGTTTCTTTATATGGTTCCGTCAATCGAGATTCTCCGCTAGGTCCTTCTCTCAATTGACTAGGATTCCACAAATATAAACGTCTTCATATTTGCAGGCAATTTAAGAATAATATAAAGGAATTGTTTTAAGATAAAAGTGCCAAGTTCAAGGATGATACGCTAAGTTGTGCTAACTAGCACACGTATTTTAAAACTTACAGGCCTTTCTCTCGAGGGTCCAGCTTAGTGTAATCCCGTTCGTCACGCGGGAAATCCGATTCACCTTTCGAGGGTACCGTATAAATCAAAATCCAATAAGTTAATCAATCTCACGTATTTTCCACTAAAGGATCATCCCTAGGTCTTTAAATCACTTTCCGTGATTTATTGACCTAGTTCAATTCTTAGAGTTCCGCTAATCGAGATTCTCCGCTAGGTCCTTCTCTCGATTAACTAAGGCTATACAATTAAGAACGTCTTCCTAATTGCAAGTAGTTAAGATTACTAAGAAGAGAATTGAAATGACAAGTAAGAGAAGCATGAATATAAATAATTGAGTTTCCAACTCCGAGAAATGGAGGATTACTCAAGCCATTGAAATGATCATAATAAAAGAAGTAGTAAAGAAATAGAGATAAGGAAAGAGATACTTATTCATAAAAAGAGAGACAATGGCTGGAAAATAACCCTTGTATTGCATTCACCATCTTCAAGAGTATACAAGACTTGTCACGAATCATTGATACACCTTGAACATTGTGTATAAATTTCTAGAGTATTTTGCTATACATTCTAAGCATAATATGATCATTTCTGGATGTGTTTTTAACTATTTTCGGATGTTCTAAACTGAGTACAATGGGTCTTTTTATAATGGGGAGAAAACTCTTCAAGAAGGTGCCTCCAAAAGGTGCCTTTCAAATCTGCAGACGCGACCTGCACGGCCGAGTCAAGGGAGTTGCACGGCCGTGCTCTTTTGGCGCCAGTTTTAAATTTGATTTTGGACATCTTGCACGGCCGCTCCACTCTAAGCTGCACGGCCGCTCCGAAGGATAACACGGCCAATCAACTTTCAAGACACGGCCACTCCATGCTTTGAGACCAAAAATAGCCTGAAAATGGCCTTGTGCACGGCCGCTCACTTTTGGCTGCACGGCCGCTCCATCTGATTTTTGGTTTGTGAGTTTGATTTGTTTGTTGCTCCTCCATGCCTTTGCATCAAAAAGTGTCTAAGCATCCTTTGATCATAAAAAGACTCAAAAATCTGTCTAAAAATGCATGAAATATACCAAAAAGCGTAAAATCTAATAAATATGAAAAATGAACTAAAATGTATTTAAAATGAGATGAAAATGGTAATCAAACTGTGTAAAAGTATATAAAAACTTAGGATAAATGACTATATAATAGTCACTTATCAAACTCCCCCACACTTAAGCTCTTGCTTGTCCCCAAGCAAGTTTAGGATAAAAAGAGGGAGAAAAGAAAAGAAAAACAAGAATGATCCCTCAGAAATATAGTAGCAAGCCCTAATTGCCTTTTGGATATTGCCTTTATCTTTCTAGTCATATTTTGTATACCTTTAAAATTTATTAGAAAGAAGCATTTAGGGGATATTTTAAAGAAATAATTTTTAAGACAATAACCTAGTATAGCATATATAGAATTCGATCAAGTAAAGCATGCTAGAAGGATAAATCTTAGATCAATCACTTGGTAAAAGAGAAGCTTTCACTCTTTAGAGTGATTTTTGAGAATAATGAATTTATTACTTTAAAATGTACAAAGGGAAATATAAATACTTATTCACAAACTAGAAGTTTCCATAGGATTGTATTGCATTTTTGAATCACAAGGGCGAAAAATGGATGATGATAGTGGAAAAATCTCATCAAGGTATTAACAATTTTATCTTATTTTTGTACGTGTTATATTTTGGCAAAAGACCTTAGTTATTTTTGATCCTTTCAAGTAGGAGACATTGTGGCTGCGAACCCCATGTTCCTAATACTTAGATCAAGAATACTTTGGATATTACTTCCGTTTGGCAAGGAAGCATCGTCGCAGCGAACGCCGTGCCCCGAGTTACTTAGGAAGTAATAAGTTTCTTTTTGCTTTTAAGATTTGGTGACTAAGTCACTCTTTTAGCAATAAGATAAAATGCTTAACCTTGATTCGATTTAGTGGAAATGGAAAGATGGGATTTTGATGAAGAGGTGTGATTCAAGGGGTGCAAAACAAAATGGATGCTTCTAATAAGGGAATAAATATTAATAAAATTTTAACATGTACAATTTTAAAGAAATATTTTCAAGAATTTTTCATAAGAATAACCAAGTGTATAAAATGATTAATAAAGATTCCTTCTAATCAAATGCTTTTTTCTTGATAAAACCCTATATTTTGCTATATTAACTTATGAGGCTTTTAATTTATTTCCTAAAAATATCCCTATATTTTTCTTTTTATTAATTTCTAAGTTTATAGAAAGTATGAGAGGAAAGACAAAGGCATAAGAAATAATGATATGGATCATCATAGGGATTTTTTTTTTATTTTTTATATACTATACATTCATAAAATGAAAATGCAACTAAGGAAAAATTATACTAGAAAGCATGAAAATTTAAACTAGAAAGCAATGTAAATCTATACTAGAAAGCATGAAAATTTAAACTAGAAAGCAATGTAAAAAGATAGATATACCCCCCCACACTTGAAATGAACATTGTCCTCAATGTTTCAAGGAACAACGTCAATTTTGGGGGAGTAAAGAGAAACTTACTAAAATGGTGGTGGTGGTGGATAGAAAATTTCCCAATGCCTTACTCCATAATCGTAGATGTAATCAACCCTTCCTTGAACATGTTGTACCCGCCCTTCAATATTCTCTTGGAATTGATTGAAGTTTTGATTGAAGTGGTTGAGTTGCTGAAGGATTTGGGTTTGTTGGAGGGCCATTTGGTTGAATTGCTGGTAAAAGTCGGGTGGCATTTGATTTTGGTTAAGGTTGGCCTGCCCTTTTTCTTCTTCTTGCCCCATGTTTACATCTTCATTTCCCTCTTCAGCTTGCCCCAATAAAAACGAGAAGGACCAAGTATCCGGTTGGTCTACTAATACCACCGGAATGTTGGCGTTGGGCAAAATAGCATGTGGTGTCTTGTTAGCACCACCTCCTACAAACCAAGTATACCTCCCATGCCCTTCTTTGGAGATCATGTTCATCATTTTTAGGGCCGCTATATCAAGCACCCTAGACCCTCTAACTGGTACCCAAGCATTGTCGCCTTCCTCCGGTAGTTCAAAACCAACATAGATTGCTATGAGGGTTATAATCCCTCCAATTTGAATATCACCGGGAAATGTCGGGGAAATGTGATCCCAAAGCCCGATAATGGAGGAAGAGAATTGCCTTGAAAACTTGTTCCCCTTCTTGATTGAAGCTTGAGTACCCAAAAGAAAATCACCTTTCTTCACGAATCTGGGTAGATTTTGAACTTTTGAAATTTGGGGAAGAACTTAGGGTTTCGGAATTTTGGAAAGATTGGGTGAAATTTTTGGGTTTTATGGTTGGAGATGTGGTTAGGAGATGAAATTTGGGTGGAGGGATGGTTGTATGGCCGGAATTTATGGAGGATTTGGGGGTTTTTATGGTGGGAAGGGGTTGGCCGAGCATGGTTTTTTTTTTTTTTTTTTTTTTTTGAATTGAAACAACGCATCCATTCATGAAGAAATACACGGTCGAACCAACAGAAGTGTGCGGCCGCTCCACTTGGTTGATTCAATTTAGTTCATCCGTTCCTGAATGCACGGCCGCTCCAACACTGTTCATTATATATATTTTTTATATTCCTACAAAACAGAGTTAGAAAATAATACAATAATAATATATAAAATATAAACATAAAAATAAATGATAAAGACAAATATCAAAAAGTAAACCGTTGTCCCCGGCAACGGCGCCAAAAACTTGGTAGGCTTCAAACCTAACGGTTTATTTAATATCCGCAAGCGCACGGGCTATTGCAATATAGCGGGTGCAAGTACGGGTCGATCCCACAGAGACAGGGTTTACTTTGGGATGACATTTGTCTTTATATAAATATATAGATAAAATGATCGGGGGAGATAAGAATTTGTAAGAGAAAATACTAGGAAGATATAGAAATTACTCTAACATATAATGATAGTATTCTTGGGATTGAAAACAAATAAATATGCTTTAGATAAAGGCTTTTATCAAAATAACAAGGATGGTATGCTAGGCCTACACTACTTCGGGTTAAGAGCGTTTGTATTCTTCACTAATTATGTCCTAACTGTTTGAGATTTCCGTTTATGGTACTCCCGCCCTGTCACAAACGGGCATTCCGGCTTATCTCTAGCTGACCATAATTAGTAAGAATCCATTAAGAACGAGAGTCAACATACTTTCATTTAAGGAACATCCCTAGGCCGTTGAACTACTTTCGTGATCAATGGAACCCAGTTTCTTTATATGGTTCCGTCAATCGAGATTCTCCGCTAGGTCCTTCTCTCAATTGACTAGGATTCCACAAATATAAACGTCTTCATATTTGCAGGCAATTTAAGAATAATATAAAGGAATTGTTTTAAGATAAAAGTGCCAAGTTCAAGGATGATACGCTAAGTTGTGCTAACTAGCACACGTATTTTAAAACTTACCGGCCTTTCTCTCGAGGGTCCGGCTTAGTGTAATCCCGTTCGTCACGCGGGAAATCCGATTCACCTTTCGAGGGTACCGTATAAATCAAAATCCAATAAGTTAATCAATCTCACGTATTTTCCACTAAAGGATCATCCCTAGGTCTTTAAATCACTTTCCGTGATTTATTGACCTAGTTCAATTCTTAGAGTTCCGCTAATCGAGATTCTCCGCTAGGTCCTTCTCTCGATTACCTATGGCTATACAATTAAGAATGTCTTCCTAATTGCAAGTAGTTAAGATTACTAAGAAGAGAATTGAAATGACAAGTAAGAGAAGCATGAATATAAATAATTGAGTTTCCAACTCCGAGAAATGGAGGATTACTCAAGCCATTGAAATGATCATAATAAAAGAAGTAGTAAAGAAATAGAGATAAGGAAAGAGATACTTATTCATAAAAAGAGAGACAATGGCTGGAAAATAACCCTTGTATTGCATTCACCATCTTCAAGAGTATACAAGACTTGTCACGAATCATTGATACACCTTGAACATTGTGTATAAATTTCTAGAGTATTTTTCTATACATTCTAAGCATAATATGATCCTTTCTGGATGTGTTTTTAACTATTTTCGGATGTTCTAAACTGAGTACAATGGGTCTTTTTATAATGGGGAGAAAACTCTTCAAGAAGGTGCCTCCAAAAGGTGCCTTTCAAATCTGCAGACGCGACCTGCACGGCCGAGTCAAGGGAGTTGCACGGCCGTGCTCTTTTGGCGCGAAATTTGATTTTGGACATCTTGCACGGCCGCTCCACTCTAAGCTGCACGGCCGCTCCGAAGGATAACACGGCCAATCAACTTTCAAGACACGGCCACTCCATGCTTTGAGACCAAAAATGGCCTGAAAATGGCCTTGTGCACGGCCGCTCACTTTTGGCTGCACGGCCGCTCCATCTGATTTTTGGTTTGTGAGTTTGATTTGTTTGTTGCTCCTCCATGCCTTTGCATCAAAAAGTGTCTAAGCATCCTTTGATCATAAAAAGACTCAAAAACCTGTCTAAAAATGCATGAAATATACCAAAAAGCGTAAAATCTAATAAATATGAAAAAGGAACTAAAATGTATTTAAAATGAGATGAAAATGGTAATCAAACTGTGTAAAAGTATATAAAAACTTAGGATAAATGACTATATAATAGTCACTTATCAGCTCCTAATGCTTTTAATGGATTAGCTACCCATTACATGATCACTAGAATTATAGGGTATGATGCAAGAGCCCGTCCTATTAATTCTAAAAATCACAATAATTGTTTATGGACTTGATCGAGAGATACGAGCATTCTTAAATAGTCATTGGCGTGCTTGATCGATAATGCGGCTATTCTTTCCTTGTTATAAGATGTGAGAGTCCGTAATGAATATCATCAATGTACGCCTGACTACCAAGACTTGAGTTAAAGAAAAGTAGAGAGAGGGTTAGATTAAGCATTGGCTAGACTAGAAATATCACAATCCTACATTTTAACCTTGATTTGATGCTACCACCGTTTCATCATTGCCGCGTTAATTTAATTTACTTTCTTGCTTTCTTTTTCTTTATTTTCTTTTTATTTTCAATTCTCATTTTCGTTAGCTTAGATAAAGTTAGGTGTACCCAATTTTAGTACTTATGATTTATTTCTAGCGCTATCTCTGTGGGATTGATACTTGTGTTTGCACACTTTATTACTCGATATGACCGAGTATTCTTGCTCGTCAAGCATTTTATGCCCATCAGGAGGCCGTGAGTTCTGACCAACATTTTGGTAGAAATATTTGGAATCCTATTAACAATGTGCTAAATGTAAGGATTAAAAGATGATTAATGAAGAATACATTTGGTATAGATGGTGGTGCTGGTTCTTTTCCTTTTCTTGAAGGTGAAGGTTGGTCCATTTCTTGAAACTTGTTGCTGTATAGATAATCAAGAAAAAGATGTAAAAAATTTAATGAAGAAGAAGAAGAAGATTGAGATCTCAAAAATTCTATCATCAAATGGAAAAATTTGCAGAATGAAACACCCTATATATATACTTTACATATTTGAAAAAGAAAAAGACTACACATTTTTGTTATATTTTAAATTTTCATATTTCTTTCAAAATATTCCTCTTACATGTCATACAAAAAAATGATATAATTTTAGTGTAATTGAAAAGATATATTAAATAAAAGTACAAAATGTGGGAGTAACGACGGACTTTTGTTTTCAAACTTGGCTAAAACAATGAGGACATAGACTGGTAAGTAATGGCTAAACTGTTATTTTTTTGTGTTGAAACAAAATAATCGACTTGGCTAAATTGTTATTTTTTATTCCTGCAGAATTGGTTCAAGTAATGGAGAGCAATGACGGACTTCAAAAGTCAAAATGTGGGATTAATGACAGAATTTTCGTGTTCAAACTTGGCTAAAATAATGAGGACATAGGCTGGTAAGTAATGGCTAAACTGTTATTTTTTGTGTTGAAACAAAATAATCGACTTGGCTAAACTGTTATTTTATATTCATGCAAAATTGATTCAAGTAATGGAGAGCAACAGCAAGTTCAAGTTTCTAGTTGGCATTGTGCACGTAAAAAGCGGTTCACTTTAGAGCCAACAGTTGATGCTCACATAATGCTCACATAAGAGGCAATATGAGACAACATGAATTCATATTCAAAGTTTAACCACACAACCCAAAAAATATAAAATAAAAGAAGCCCCTTTTAATTCAGGTTTAGCCAAGGTTTAATTTCAAACATAGATGTTTTTTAAGAAGCCCCTTTTTACACTCGGCTAAAATTTTTATGATTTTCAACGTGGTATATCAAGCTTGGGGTGGGGGGGGGGAGAAACAGGCTTTTAAAGTCAAAATGTGGGAGTACTGACAGACTTTTTGTTTTCAAACTTGGCTAAAATAATGAGGACATAGGCTTGTAAAATTTTCATGATTTCAAATCCAAATCCTTTATGATAGTTTGAACGACTACAACTCGGATTCATGCCTTTAAATAAGGTGCTGGTGATAATTTAACACATGGATGGAAGAATCAAGTAAATGGGAGGCTTAGTTAATGTCTAGAAGTTCTAGTTGCTAAGCTATGTCTTACCAGCTGCTTATTAACATTATCAAGAGGAATTTTTGTTCAATTTTTCTAAGATCCAAACAAAAATCATAGATGTAAACATTAAATTATTTCCAACACCGAGACACATAAACATTAAATTAATTTTAGTGGGGGTACCCGGAAGATATCCAGCTAACATTATAAGTATAAGGGTTAATGACACCTCTAGTTCCTTGACTATGGACTATTCCATCAGTAGTCCCTTAAAAATAAAATTTTAAATTTTAGTCCCTTGACTATGAAAATTAGACATGGTTGGTCCTTTTGTTGGATGCCATTAGTATTTTTTCGTTAAGTCCGTCATGTGCCCATCACGTGCCTTTGGTTAAGGGCATTTTTGGAATTTCATGTGCAAAGATATATTTTAATACTTAAAACAATATATTCTTTTCTCTCTCCCCCCACCCTCCACCCCCCACAACATCTCAGCCCCCATCCACATGCTCCATCATCTCCCCAACCTCCTGCGTCTCCATCAACGTAGCCGTCTCGGTCACCTTCTTCCTAGTAGACTCCATAGATTTTACCTTCTTCTTGGCATGCCGAGCCTTTTTCTGCTTCTGGAAGTCGCTGCCGTCGTCCAACAACTGATGCTTTCTGGGGGGGGGGGCTAAAATAGCCAATCGACGCGAGTCTTGGGACGAATTGAAGTTGTAAGGGTCGAAATCGAAAGACCAGTGGGCAGTTGAATCTTGGGAGGTGAAATGAAAGTTGTAGATGTCTTCTTGGGGATGGGAGAGGGAGAGGGAATTTTTGAAGCTGGAGTCGGAGATGACGTCGTTGAAGGTTGTTGATGGTGAGTCGTAGTCGGAGTAGCTGCGAGTTAGGCTGTTGCTGCTGTGCCGGCGACCGTAGGTTCTAACGATGATGTTGAATTTCTCCAAGCTGTTGAGAAATTCAAAATTCTCATATGGAGAGAGGATAAATTGGGATAGTAGGGGAAACAAATTGGGGGTACGGGGGTAAAATGGGAAATTAAGTAAACTGGGAAGGTTTCTTGATTTGAAGATTTTGAATTTGTAGATCCTCTCTCTCTCTCTCTCTCTCTCTCTCTCTCTCTCTCTTCTCTCTCTCTCTCTCACAGCTGAAAACCTTCCCAGTTTGCCGGAGTTGGGCTGTGGGGGGTGGGGAAGTCAGAAACAGAGAGAGAAAATGGAGGGATGGGGGCTGAGATGTTGTGGGGGGTGGGGGGAGAGAGATTTTTTTTTCAAATTGAGTGATTTTTTGAGTTTGGTGGTGGTGGTGGACTGGCAGTGGTGGTTTCTTGAATTATTGGCCGGAAAAGATGGGTTTGGTGGTGGTGGTGGACTGGCAGTTTGAGAAGATGGGTATTAGGGCCTTTTTTTTTTCCTTAAAGTCTTGCACATGAAATTATATAAATACCCTTAACTAAAGGCACGTGATGGGCACATGACGGACTTAACAGAAAAATACTAACGACATCCAACAAAAGGACCAACCGTGTCTAATTTTCATAGTCAAGGGACTAAAATTTGAAAAGGGATTAATGGTGTCATTAACCCTAAGTATAAAGGCAAACCGCAGCCTCGGGCAAATAATCAAATAGTTGGTGTGTGGGGAACAGTCAAAATGTAAATTGAAATTCTAACTCCTAACTGCAGAAAAGAACTTGATGCCAACCATTTTTTATGGGAAAATCAACTAATATGATATTAAATTGAAAATTATGAATTGATACTATTAGTAATCTTGCCCGAATCTGGACTTTAACTTTTTTGGAGCGTGGCAGTGATACTGCCGGTACAAATTTGGTATTTAATTTGTACCAAACAAATATATAGTACTTATATATGTACATATCAGGGTACATACTTCAGTTATGGCTTTTGGGCTGCAATCAGTGGACTATATTTATCGAGTAATGCTATGGGTACCTAAAAAATACCAAATTTTTTGAACCAAAGGATGTGTCAGCTGATGTGGTACAAAAAACAAAATCATAATTAATGCATCACATCAACTGCCACATCAGCTGACACATTATTCTTTAGGTACCCATAGCATTACTCATATTTATCTCCACATCAACGTATTCTTCAAGTCTTTGCAAATGGTTGGCATACAGCAAGGGGTAGCTAAAAGTTGTACAAAAACATATCCAAAAGAGCTGTTAGTCTAACTATAGAGATGACTGCCAAAAGAGTTCTTACAAAAGGGTAAGCCTTTGCAAATGGTTGGTAAGTCTTGCCAAAAGAATTCAGCATAGTGTATTCTTCATTCGAAGATACAGATTACCAATCTGAAAAGTTTGACCCAATAGCTAAAAATAATACATGAGGCATGATTCAACGTGATGAGCCAAATGCTTTATCTGAGTTGTTGAGTTTTAAAAGCTTTGAAAACCCAAAAAAATAAAAAACAAAAAACAAAAAGGGTTAATTGATGTAGGAAATGACAAACAGAATACACTACATCTATAGGCATTGCACTGCAAAAACAAATGGTTCACTGTTGACCATATCTTAACCACATAATACATGTCAAAAATTCCTCAGAGAGAAGTAGCCCCCCAAGTGGGAGAAAATTACATGCCAAACAGGACAAACAAATTACAAAAAAATTGTGCTCGAAAAAAAACTCATTTCATTGAACAATTAATAAAGAAACACGATGAATAAACTGATCATAACTAACACATATATTTCAAAAATATGAAAATATGCAGAATGAAAATCTAGAGACTTAAAGTTGAGATTCTCGGGAGAGAGAGATTGTGCGAGAGAAATCAAAAGCCAAACTGGAGTTTGTGCTAGAGAGAGAGATTACGGTGGAGAATGAAAATCAAATTGATAGAGAGTGAAAAAGTAATAAATATGAAAAGGGAGTGAGAAAGAATTCAGAGAGACAAGAAGAGAGAGAGAGAGAGAGAGAGAGAGAGAGAGAGAGAGAGAGAGAGAGAGAGAGAGAGAGAGAGAGAGCGAGAGAGGGAAAAAAATCAATAGACAAACTTGTAGAGTGGAGAGCAAACTGGCTTCACACATGTGAAAAAGATAATGAAAAGGGAGTGAATTCAAGAAACATGAGAAAAAAAATTAGATGAATCTGGAGTTTGAATTGAAAATTGAATGTTGTTATATAAATCAATTTAAGGGAGAGAGAGAGAGAGACAAAAGGAATGAACCTGGAGAGAGGAGTGCAAACTGATGGAAGGAGACGACCCGAGAGAGGAGGCAAAAGGAATAAACCTGGAGAGCGGAGAGCAACCTGAGGAGATGACCCGAGATAGGCGAGGGTCTTATACATTGCTTGACAATCCATTTCCAATTTGGGGAAGGAGAACATGTTTCAGTTGAGGAAGGAGGGGAGCTTGCTTTTTTCGTTGGGGAAGGAGAGCAAGTCCGATGCAAACGCGAAGAAGTCACCCGACGCAAACACGAAGAAGTCTAGGAGAAAGAAAGTGTCGTCGCACATGTGAAAGGTTAAATTTAATATTGGTTGTATGATTTTAGTAAATGGGAAAATCTGGGAAAATCTTGGCCTCTCATTAACCTGAGTCAATTGCACATGTGAGAGTCAAGATGTATTGTACTATAGGTTTTGTGACGGTGCCTATGGCACGGTGACGGTTGTGATCAATAAAAGATTATTGTATACTCGAGGTTAATGTATGCTCGAAGTTTTGTAAAGGGTGAGTAAGACTAAATGACACAAAGTTAATTAAATAATAATAAATTATAATTCATTTATTTCATAACAAAACCAATAATGAAATATTGTAATAAAAAAAAATGAAAGCAATAATATTTTCCTGTTTTTTCAATAACAAAAACTTAATCTCTTCTTATGGCTCTTGCTTCACAACAATAATTAATGCTATAATTTGCACAAGCCTAAACAATGGATATGAAGCCAATATGCAGAGTTTCATAACCATTGTCAAATTACTGTGATATAGAAGGGAACATAAGAATTTTAGGGAATGCCTCCGCCATATTGGTAGCTTCATCTCCTAAGATAGTTTCAGCATATTAAACCTTATGCTCGAAAAGGAAATGAAGATGTGATGAATAATGTTAGAGAGTGGAGGGTAAAGGCGTTAGAAGAAGCTCGCGAATAAAGATAAATAAACAGATAGCCAATTTATCTTTCCTTCCATCCTTTTGAACCACCTTGCAATCCGAATGAGTTACAGCAAATCGTCCTAGCAACAACGCTGCGTCCCTTTGGTTCTCCGAGCAGCTAGAGTTGTTACCAAATGAACGAAGTTAAGTAAATGAGAATGGATAGATAAGAGGCTATTACAGCAAAAAATAAAATAGCAGGAGGAAACTGCTCTAGCGCTAAAATAATACTCCTTTTTAGTACTTCGTGTTTCTAAAGTTTTTGAACCATTAGATAAAGTTTCGTGATATATTGACATGTTTTGTGATATATTAACATGTTTTACACTTTTAGATATATCAAAATCCACAATGCAATTGTCTTGCTCTTGGTTGTCCCTAAATCTCATTGAGTTTTTGTTAGGACTCAAGGTGCTCAAATAGGCTAAAAGGGGGGGGGGGGTTGAATAGCCTATGTCCAATTTTAAAATGTTTGATAAAATCACTTCACAAAAGAATTAGAATGAATTTTGTAGCAAAATAGAGTGAAGTAAAAGACAAGTTCAGAATCTTGGATAGACAAGATCAGCTGTTCTTTTAACAATGTTTGAAGCTGGAAGACTTCAAATAATTAATCAAATCAACAAAGTAGAAAGTAAATAGACAAGGATTGAAGTGGTTCACACTTATGAATGAGTGCTACGTCCACTACCAAAGTAGTTAGCTTTGGATTTGAAAATGTGCACTATGTTTTCCACTAGAATCAATATACAAAGATCACTAATGGATCGTGTACAAAAGAATTTTAACCAAGTGTTTATGGTGAAAGTTGATATCTAGAAAGATATAACTTTTGTGTGCTATGAATGCAAAGCATTGCAATCAATGAAGAGCAATAAAGACTAGACGTCTAAGATTGGTGCTCTTCAAAGAAAGATTGTCCGAATAAAGCTTTAAGCTCTTAAGTGTACTAGCAGTAATGAAAATGTATATTTTAGAGTTGTAGAATTGTTGGAGTGAGTATCTTCAATGCTTCATCAAGTCTTCAATTTATACTCAGGAATCTCTTGGAGCCGTTGGGGATTTTCAGACATGGAATGGATTTAAATTAGGTGAATTTAATGCAAAGAGAGATGCATTAAATGCCCTAGGTCTTGCTGTCAAAATCTGAGAGGAAGTTCTGCACAGTCCAAGCTGTCTCTGAGCACTGCCTGCAATTTTGCCAAGTATGGGTAGACAAGTACTGTTGGCAGAATGTCCTTTTTCTAAGAAGAATGCCTAAAATGGAATGGTCCAATAAATGAACCAACAGGTTAATGTTATACCAAAGTCAAAGAGTTACTTTGCTGATAACTAAAGACATTTCTTCAGACAAGTCTTGTCAGACGATTTTCAGGTCTTCATACATTACTGATGAAGCTTGGCTTGAGCGTTCTTGACTGATGGCTTATTGGACATTGCTGGTGAAGATGGCTGGAATACAAAGACCATCTTTTAAAGACTTAAGCTAAGTACAGAATAAACAATCCTAAGCTCACAAACTATCATAATTAAGTTTGTAATGTGTAATAAGACATTTCAGTGGTAACAATGATGTTGAATTGAATGAAATAAAACCTCCAATGTTATCATGAGTTCTCTGGGGTTTGGGATCATAGCCTTGGCCAAATTGAACTAAATCTGCAAATATCTGTTGGAAAGAAAATTTTGTATCGCCTCTTAAACAAAAATAAACTTTGATTTTAAATGCTTCCCAGAACTTTACGTTTGTTTTATTCATGATAAAACTGTTCCATGCTAACGTACGTATGACATATTTGGGCGTATTGTGCAGGGCATCGGGCCAGGAGGCGCCCTGTGGATAGGTAGTGGAGGTTCAATTTTCTTTGTTGTTCTCGAAAGAACAAAACAGATGGTTGCCAGGAGGCGCCCTGTGGATCCGAACTTGAACTCTGAACATGAATTCGATCGGTTCTAGATCTCAGTTTCAACAACTGAGGAGGCTACTACCTGCTGAATTCCCAATGCAATTCTCTCTGCACACCAAAATTTAATTTGATAGAGTTTACTTATTTCTTTATAGTTCTGAAATTTGAATGATTAGATTGGTCAAATTTCTACAGCTTTAATCCTGGGATTAGGTAACAGGTTATTTCTTTCATTAACACTGTCTATGTCAGAGAGGATGAATGAATTAGTGTTTGTCCAACAGAAAGTTTTGCAGCTTTCTCAAGTTGTAGATTGACCAGTCAATATTTTAGTTGCTCGATTGCATGCATCCCCTCATTTAGAGGCTTATTACTATTAGAAGGCCGACTTTCCTACAAGAAAAGATCCCAGTCAATATATATATATATATATATATATATATAAATAATGTTTAAGCATTAGGACATTTAAAGGATAAATAATAGGAATAAAAATTTCTTAAACTGGTCTACGGCCAAGGATTCATAGGCAAAAATACCCCAAAGACTCAACTCAAGGAGAAAGGGTGTACCTTACCCGGCTATTATAGACTTTAATTAAGAAGATTCTCACTCCTTATACTTCCCCTAAAAATGGCTCTGATACCAGAAATAAAACTTATTTATTCAAACATAAAATATGTACAAAAGATAAAAAGAAAAGAAGACTTACAACTTTAAGTCGTCTTCAACTTAAACTAAAAATATAAAAACTGAAGAAATATATTACAAAGAGAGTGGTGCTCAACACATGAGCCGAGAGAGAGAGAGAGAGAAAGAGAGAGAGAGAGAGAGAGAGATTTTGAAGCCTGTCTCGAGGCTTTACCTTCCATGCCATTTATAGGATTAGAGTTGCGAATAGTTTTTAAATCCGTGAATCCCTGTCATTGAGTGCCTCGTGACTGTCTTTAACCAGTGGGAGGCAGGAGTGCTGGCGACTTTTGACTTTTTTACTTTACTTTCCGTTTTTCTTTGTCCTTTTTAGGGATAATGGAAAACTTTTGCCTTTGTCAGCCATTGATGTGGTAGTGGGGAAAATAATGGAGAAATGACAGAGCGAGCGACTTTCGTGCCGTCCTTTCCCTTGTATTTATTCGGAGTCATTTTTCTAATTAAGCATATAATGACTACTTTTGACTTTCTTTTCCTCGTAGGGACCATTCTTTTGCTGATTGAGGCAACTGATATTTCTGATTGACGACCTTGATTGAGGTTTTGTCTGTTCGTCTTCTTCTTTTTCTGGATTTTCCTTTGTGAGGGGAAATTGTCGGCTTTTCCTCTTTCTTGTGTATCTTTAGGCTTTAGAAATAATGGATAAACTGTTAATATCTTGACATTAAGCTTTATTGAAATTGTCTTCATTGTCCTTATCTATCATTCAGCTTGAGAATATGGGTCCATTCCCATGTCATTATTCATATCTTCATCTTCGTCCATGCTTTGAGTAGACATCTTTGAGCTGGTTTCTTCTTCGAGAACTTTATTGATAAAGCCGGCCAATTTGTCTTTAAGACATTTATTTAATTTTTTCTGAGTAATATAAGGATTATCTTTAAGAATTTTAAATTTAATTATCTCCATGGGATCTTCAGCATTCATTTTTTCCTTTCCTTTTTGGGAGGCTTTAAGCTCTTCTTTAAGATAAGAACAAGTCTTGGAAATTTCTTTAAGAATTTCGGTGGTATCGAAATTATTCCACCATTTAAAAGATTAGGTCCTAATTAGGCAAGGAAGATGAAGGTGATTATAGTCATAGTCATAAGACCATGTCCAGCAAGGGAGTTTGTATTGGGATAAGAATGAAAGTATTGCTCTGCTAATTAAGCTTTGGCGTTCCAATTTTTCCAAAGGGTTTGAATAATAAAGGAATTCATCCCTGTATTTAGGGTGAAGATGACAATAATCATCAAATAATTTTTGTAGGTTTTTTGGTAGATATTCCCTTTTAGGGCCAATCTTCTCCCAATTGAGAAAGAACCAATTGGGTATTTCTTCATTTAGGAATTCTTGGTCAAACTAAAAAAACCAAGTATGTTTTCTTTGAAAATTTTGATATAGAAATGCTTTAAGCCATGCATCAATATAATCCCAGTAATTATAGTAAAATTGTTGCTCGGGATTAGCAAAATAATGTCTTAGTTGGTTTGGATTGGTTCCCCAATCTGATACTGAGAGTACTTTAAGTATTTTGGCTTTTGAAAAAGCATATGTGCTTTGAGCGACTTCTCTCAATGCCTCCCAGTCTTTAAGAATTGTTGCATCTGAAAATGCATAAGTGCTTTGAGCAATTGTTTTAAATATATGATCAAAATAAACTGATCTTGTTTCTTTAAGAATTATTTCATAGATCTCTCTACTTTTTCCTCCCTGAATGGGAAAATGGGACTTTTGTTCAAAATACTTTGAGGCCAAATAATAGGGATTTGAAAACAAAAACCATTTAAGGTCTGATTGCTCTAAGTAGATAATCGGCTCTTTAAGAGAATTGTCAATCATTTCATGGTTGAACTCTTGTTCCTGTATTAAGGCTTTTTTGGCTGTCTTTTGAGACAAAGAGAACCCTAGTTGAGGATAATGTTGCTCATAGTTATTCTGAGAATAATAATTCTTTCCCCTTTCACGAGAGCTTTGAGCTATGTTTACAAACAATGAATAAACAAATGGATAGATTAGAAGATAAAATTGATAATGTTCAACCTGCACCTATTAACAAAATTTCAAATCAATTACAGCCAACGAAAATCCAAATACGGTTGGTAAAACCTCCAATAAATATAGGTCCAAAAGACTTCTTTTTTGTTCCTAAACAAGATGATAAATTTATTAATATCTTGATACAAAAATTAAAAGAACTTAATTTAAATAAAAGTGTCCAAGTCATTAAACAAGACGAAATTCGTGCTGAGGAAAACAGTGAAATAGACATCAGAGAATTAAAAGATGAAGAAAATAGTGAATTGGATCTAAGAGAATTAGGAGATCAAGAAAATAGTGAATTAGATAATAGTGATTTAGATCTTAAAGAATTTGAAGAATAATTTACACCCAATATAGAAGTTAATAAATTAAGAACTCAAAGTTCTTATATTCCTCAGGTTACTAGCAGATATTATTATCCTAAACCTAGTCCAGTAAATTTGGTCTATGAAGAAGATATAGTTTAACAAGTCAAACCTACTCAGACGGAGCATTTTTAAGACCAAACGGCATGACATTCCATTCGTAATGACCAAATGGAACAGTAAATGTTGTTTTGTATTTATTTTCATTAGCAATTTGAATTTGCCAATATCCTGACTTAAGGTCAAATTTTGAATAAATATATGCTTCATTTAGTCTGTTTAATAAATCTTTTTTTTTTAGGAATAGGATATCTTATCCATTTTAGAGCTTTGTTAACAGGTTTATAATTAATAACTAATCTTGGAACTCCTCTTTATTTTTCAGAATTTCTGTTTACATAAAAAGCTGCACAACTCCGGGGGGAGCTGCTTTTCTTAATTAATTTTTTATCTAATAAATCTTGAATTTCTTTTTTACAATATTCTAATAATAATTTATTCATTTGGATAGGTCTAGCCTTTGTAGGAATTTTCTTTTCATCAAAATCCTTTTCATAAGGTAAATATACTATATGTTTCTTTCTTTGCCAAAAAGCTGTCGGCAATTCATTAGAAATTTCTTTTTTCATTTTATTTTCAATAATTTTTATTTTTTCTTTAATTTTTGGACTTTGTAAATGATTATTTAAATTAATGATTCGTATTTATTTTTGTAAGAAATTTAATTGTTTTTCTTTAAAAATAAGATTTTCTTTTAGTTCATTTATTGTTTTCATTTGAGGATTAGTAATGAAATTAAAAAGAATTTGTTTTCTATTTAATGTAGAATATATACCTGATGAGTCTAGTTTATCAATAGACTGTAATAAGGATAAAAAAGGTGTTCCTAATATTAAGAATTGAGTTAACCCTTTTATCATGAAAAAAGTACCTTTAATACATATGCCATCATTGCAAATATAAGCATCAGATAACTTATAATTTATATTCATTTTAGAACCATCAACAGTTGTCAAACTGTCTGGGGATTTTATTTTTTGAAAATATTTGGTTGGGATTAAACCTTCTTTTACGCAGTTCATATCTACTCCACTATCAATTAAAGCAATGGTTTGTATATTAAATTCTTCATTAATAACTAAAGTTATACTAACATACCACTTCTGATATGTTATTTCATCAATTAGACATAAAGATTACCTTTTACTATTTTGAGTACTATGATTATTAAATTGGGCACTAAATTGGGCACTAGAAGAGTGGACCACTTTCGTTTTATCCTTATTCTTTGATTGAATTGCTTCTTTCCATTAGGAGGAAAGGAGTTGTTGTGTTTGTTCTATTTCTTCATTACTATTAGTATTAGAACATTGACCTATGTTATTGGTAGGTTGAATAACTTTCTCTAAATTAAATAAAATTTGATTCTTTTGGATTTGATCCACTTTATTATTTAATTCTTTTATTTCAATTTTGAGTAGATTTACTTCTTGCTTAAGATCTTGTATTGTTGGTTCTTTATAAATTGGGTTTTCAAATCTATTTATAACTTCTTTTAATGTGTAATTTAGCTGAGACTTTTTTAAGGGATTAATCTCTGACTATCTCTCGAAATTATCAAGGAATTTTTCTAATACTTTTCTTTTCTTTTCTCTTCTGGATCTTCAATTTTATTTATTAGATCCAGCATAAATGTTTGGCTTCTAGCAAGAGTATTAAGACTTAAACCATTCATTTTTAAAATGGATTTGTAATAATCAATTTCACTATTACAGTTGCCTGTGCAACCTTTTTCTTCCTCGGATTCTGCCGAGCTGAATTTTATATCAGAATTGATGTGCATTATTTCATTGGCACTATTACTCTCACTTTCACTATTATTATGACTTTTGTCTGGATTCAGTAGGCTTTGAGGTATTCCTTCTTTAAGATCTTCACTTATATTTAATTCTTGTATTTTTTGTTTTACCCAACACTTATTAGCGTAGTGGCCAACTTTGCCACATTTATGACACGTAATATCACTTTTAGCTTTTCTTTTGATTGGTTTTTTTGTATTTTTGCTATAAGTGGATTGTGTAGGTGTTTCTTTTAATCGTGGTTTTCTATATTTATAATATTTTTTATATTTTCTTTTGGATTGAAATAAGTGTTTTTTGGATTTTTTTTACAGGTTTAGGAACCTTGGATTGAGGAATATGATAGGCGAACTGATGACAGAATTCTCCTAGTTCTTTATGGGTTGTTAAGCCTTGTTTTTTAAGTTGAGCTTTAAGGTTTAAATCATTACAGAGAGATAATCCTTCTGCTGTACATTCAGCAAAAAGTTCTCCATATGTATAATTATCATAAGGGATATAATTCCCACCATGTTTATTCTTAATTCTAGTTTTTACCTTATCTGCAAATAAAGGAGGTAAACCAGAAATAAATTTTTCTTTCCAAAACCCTGCATTAACATCATTTCTTTGAGATACCTTTGTAAGGAATACATCTTTATACCACATAAAATGGGTTAATGACGGACACCTAAGATTCATTAATAATTCTTTACCCTTATCCATCATTTGAAAGGGTTGACCAATAAAATGCTTAATAATTGCTTGAATAAGCGTATAAAGCCCATCTTTATGTACTACACTTGTAGTATGTTGGGTTATTGGGTATGTTGTAGAGATTATTTTTGTAAAATTTAGTATTTCATACTATTGATTCTGGGTGAGGATATTATCCCATCATCCTTTAAGCTGTCCTATAAACCCTGTGGTTATAGCTTTTACTGTACCATTATTAGTATTACTTTTTATTCTACAGGCTGTTGAATACATTAACATCCTGTGAATATAATTTAATATTTGATATTTAGTCATTCCATCAATATTTCATTCATAAATAGCTTTGGGATTATAGCAGGTTTGACCACTAATATTAATAGATCTCATACGATGACCTTTAGGGCTATAACTTGAAAAAATATAGATCTACCAGCAGTCTGGACCTTTCCAGCAACTGTTGAGCCTGAGCCCATAGAAAATAGGGAGATAGAACTATATATATATATATATATATATATATATATATATATATATATATATATATATGGGAGAGTATTCAATGGTTACTTTAAAAACATAATCATCAATGATTACTATTATATCAACCATTGAATTGAAAAACAATGGCTAAAATTTAATAGTTAGTTGAAAAATGTAATTAATGCAAGTAGGTGAGTCATTTAATGCAATTAATCTTAGCCATTGATTTTCAATCCAATGGTTGATATAATAGTAACCATTGTTGGTTATATTTTTAAAATAACCATTGAATACTCTCTCATATATATATATATATATATATATATATATATATATATATATATACTATGTGATATCCCACATCGGATAGGTGTGAAATTTGTGTGTACATTATAAGTGGTCACCCATTACGAGTGGACATCAACCTTCCATGAACATTTGAGTGGACTTGTGGGAGTCTCTAGACCCAAGCTTAGTGGGTCAGCACCGGACTAGTTGTTACACGCCACCTGAAGCCCGGGTCATTACACACTACCTTTACCTTTTAATAAGTCATTACACTTACACACCACCTTTGCCTTTTAATAGACGGCTTATTACACGGGAAAAAAGGAAAATAGGAATCTCTCTTATATTCTTTCCTCTTTAGGTATTCTTTCCTCTTTAGGATTGGAATGAGTTCAGTTGATATATAAACACTAGTCCATCAGATTAAATTAAGACTTATAAACCTGGCAGTATATCCAAGTGTTGCTGAAGTACGTAAAACTAGCTTCTTGTGTTTGGATCGATACAATTAATTGGATCAATACTACTAACTCATTACGTACAGATGGAAAATAATAACAACGAAGACGACGGGGGTGGCGCAGGTGCAGGCGCAGTGCCAGTGCCTAGGAGGAGACTTTCTTGGAGTTGGTGGAGAACACGACTAGGCCTTAGCGTCAGAATCACATTGTGTGTATCAAGTGCTTGTGTGATGGTTCTACTTGGTAAAACCCATGATGAGGTGGACATGGCTTTGCTGCGAGTATTTCTCCTTTTATCGTTTTTATTCTTTTTCGGCATCTCAGCTATCAGTCTAATTGACCTACTAACCAATCACTCCGTTGTATCCTCCAAGATTGTCCCGGTTTCCGATTCTGATTCTGATTCTCAACTTGCTCACCCACTACTTGAAGAACCATAGTACTTTCATCAGAAGAGATCAAATGTTTCCATAGAGATATATATATAGACATTATATAGGGTTTTACATTTCTCCTTTACTTTCTTTTCTTATTCTTCTCCATCCGATAAATTAATCACCAAACTCTACATGTTGATATATACTTAATTAATCTACTCTATTTCTTTTTCAACTTATATTTATCACACACACACACACACACATATATATATATATTTATATATATATATATGCATGCATCAGAATTACTCCATTTGTCTCTTTACCGCCCTTGTAGGTCCAACTCAGCTCAGAAGATTAGTCTTGACTTTCAGGCCTCAAAACCCCTTTGAGAAACCAAAAAACAATCAAGTGTCCTCTTTTCTTTTTTTTTTTTAAAAAATAAATTAATTCGCTATCTATTGTGTACTTGCAACAATACAATGTGAAAACTAAGGACAATTAATGTGTATGGTGTAGATACCAAGGACAAGTCATGGATATGTAGTACTCTCTCCTCCGTTCCTAATTTATTGTTCTTTTTAATTTTTTTGAGTGAAACTGATTGTTTTTCAGATAAAAATTTAATGTATGTTATTTTATTTTTTTCAAAATCATAAAACATTTAATTCGTAATACTTTTTTGGTTCTACGAATCACGTGTTTTATGATTCTAAAACAAATGAAATTTTAATTTGAAAAACAACCCGTTTGAAAATTGTAAAGAAGCCTAAAAAACACGTCCGACTCATGGTCATGAATCAAGGGTGCTTTCAGAAACAAATCGATTAAGTAATTAATACTTACAACCACCTACCAAGAATGCTATTCCATTCATTCCACCCAAAGAGTCCACGTTTGAAAAGTTTAATAATTAAGTGATATATTAATGTCATTGAAGTTGGTTATAATTATAATTACACAAATATTTTAGCATAGTTAATATATATGCACCACACGTGGGGGTAAAGTTGAAAGTTTTATTAAGATTGATGACATAATTTTTTAAATTGGACTCTTTAAGTGAAACACCCAAAATAGTATAGTGACTCTTTAACTGAAACGGAGGGAGTATAAGTTTGACGCTTAAAATTATTTTGCTATTGGTTTGCAGCTTATGAAGACTGCTATAATATACTCCCTATGTTCCACTCAAAAAGTCTACGATTGAAAAGTCTAATTATTAAGTGATATATTAGTGTCATTGGATTTGGTCTTAATTACAAAAATACTAAAATACAATCAAGATGATTACAACACAAGTTGAGGGTAAAGATGAAATATTATGAAAACTTTAAGCATAATTTTTTTGTAAGTGAATTCTTTAAGTGTAACATCCGAAAATAGTATAGTGAACTCTTTACCTAAAACGGAGGGAGTATATCCTAAGAGATGCAGGTATAATTGGTCGCAGAGGTAGTTTGGTTGGTTCCAAAAATACTTAAACTCTATCCTAAGAGATAGAGTTTGACGTACTGTTGAAGCGACTACACGAGTTTTTGCAGCTATCTGAAGAGCGTATAATAAACTTTCAGTTGATTATAAGTAATTTCCATTATAAGAGCCTCCATAATGGTCTCCCGGAACCAACTCTCCAAAATAATTTATAGAGATTTTAACTCAATTACTCCTACAGTGGCAGCTTTGATCAACTCCCTATCCCTAAAATGAGCTAAATCACGCTCTTAGTTTGGAGAGTGATTTAAAAGAAATAGTGCTCACCAATCCATTTTTCTCTCTCTTCACAGTGTCCTAAAATAATTGTTTTGTTTGAAAATTTTTTTTAGGACAATATTTTTACTATTTTACCTTTACTTTTTTTCTCTACTTTAATTATATGCCACATACACATGAGCATTTAAGAAAATTACACACTATATCAATATTATTAATCAAGTCAATTTTTTTTTAATTCGTGTGCCAGATCAAATAAGACAATAATTTAGAGACGGATGAAATATTTTTTATAGAATATATATTTAAAATATAAAATATTTTATTTTAACTGTGGTGGAAAAATAGAAATAAAAAAGAGGAAAAATAGAATGATAGTTAGGTTTGTTAGTTGAGATGAAATAAATTTAATTTTTAGAGGGTTATATAGAGAGTTATTGTTGGAGTGAATTTATTTTTAGAGTGTTGAAAAAGTGAAACTTAAACGGAAAACGAGGTGTTTAAAGAGTGATATAGGGAGTTATTGTTGTGGATGCTCTAAGCACTTATATTCAGAGCTACGTGTCTAATGACTTCGAGAGTGTCACGGATACTACATGTAAAGAATGTCTAAAAACACACTTTCATGTGTATTCGTAGAGTTGGAACTGCTGCATGCAATGGGTCTAGCGGATTGGAAACATACATAGTACGTTTTGTTGCTATACACATTCCCATTTTTATAACCAAACATTCCCATTTTTATAACCAAACATAACTTAAGCCACTTGAAAGAATTGGTATTCTTAAATCATTTAAGAGCCCGTTTGGTGTAGTGTTTTCAAAACGCAGTGTTTTGAAAACGCAGAGTTTCTAAAACGCAGATTATTTAAAATGCGGTTTTTTTCTTTATAAATGCTTTTGAGATATTATGTCAAAACGCAGTTTTTTATTTCCTACTGCGTTTTGGGAAAAAGTTAGGAATTTCAGCGTTTTAAAAAGTAGCTGCGTTTTGAATACGCAGCTTTTTCTACGGCAGCATTAAAACGCTAAGTTGAGGAATAAGTTGCATTCTAATACTGCGTTTTAACTAAAATCCATGAACAAACGGGCTCTAAGTTATATAATCACCACTCCAAAGTTGGGGGAAACTAATCTTAACATAACCTTTAGGCATCTATAAAACTACGTTTTGAACCCCTGATTTTCCGTACAGTATTTCGTCGAGGACTAGTTCATCTATGGAATCAGCTGCCCCACAGCAAAATGTGTTGGAAGTTGACACTCACTACAAAGTTTTTGGTTGAATCTGCTCAAAACTGATTAATATTTGAGTTCAGAATATCTCTGTATCACTTGATTAGTAGTGGGTGAGGCCGGCCTATTCCACATTGTTTATATAGCAGACTGAACGAGCACTGCAGCTAGTACATAACGTCGAGTGAGGCCACAGGATTAGGCACGCGGCCACGCGGTGAGCACAAAGCGAACTATTCTTTCGCCTTTTACTAAAGAATACCGTGTGCTCGCCGCATTTAAGTGGCATACGCTTATTTTTGGATGGTCATTCCCTTTATGGGTTTGCCCCCATAGTTAAGTTCAAGATTTTTTCCAACATTTATGTAATACTATGCATACCAACTCAAATTAGGTGGAGAAAAATTGATGCTGGAAAAACATGTTATTGAGGTTTGTTATCATTTCAGGCTAAGTACATCTTCATTCACTGCTGTTGAATACGTTATCGAGGTTTGTTCACCTATTTCTGGAACAGCAAACTGTTATTTATAGAGAATCAATACTATATGACTTTTCTGAGGATGTATTTAAAATTTCCAAGTTTGAACACACTCGAGTAAACTGACTTACAAAGTTTAAACTCACAACCAGTTCAGTTTTATTTTATAATTTTCTTTTTGTTCTTGATTAAATCTGATTGACAATTTAGTCAATCCATGTTTGCAAATGTTAAGGATTTACCATTAAACATGATTCCATCACTTAGAATATTATTCCAAAGGTAGAAGTTCAGAATAATGTGGTATGAGTGGAGGGAAGCAGAATGTTGGGTTTGAAATGGGTGGAGGGTTTCTTCTTTGCCATGAAATGGTTTAGGTTGGTGTATTGAGAAATGGGGTGGGTATGTTGATATAGGGTGGGTGTATTGAGAATGAAAGAGTGAATTAATTGAGAGGGATAAAATAGAAAATATAGGGGTGGTGTTCCATGAGCACTAACACACCGAACAGTGCTGGTGTGTTCCACATGTCTTGGCCGAATAAATTGAAAAATATGTGTGTTTTTCATTCAACCTAAGACTTTCTTCGTATCAACCCAAACAATTCATACATTTAAAAAAAAAAAAAAAACTCAAAAATATATAACCATAACATTAATGTTACATCACTCCATATATAAATAAACCCAAAATGTATAACATCCAAAGTTAAATACATAACATCCACAGTTAAATAACCTATAACATTGTTACTGAAATGCATAATACATAATATCCTTCATAAAATGAAATACATAATATTGTTCGTCAACGTCCTCTCCTCCTACGACTAAGTACAACATGCGAAGGTCCTGCCTGATCTGGCACAGCATGCGATGGTCCCTCATCATATTGACCTCCTAACACATCATATGCTCGTAGGATCACTGACTCAAACTCTTCAGCAGAGATAGATCGGTCTCCAGATCTCAATCGTTGCACCATCGGTTCCATCAATTCTCCGTGCAGACCTGACAATATCCCAAGCATCTTGTGGAGCAGTATGAGCAGCGTTGCTCACGTAGGAGGACCAACAGCCGGGGTTTTCAACAATGGGATGTAAATGTGTGTAATACCATTCAAGATATGAATGGTCACATGACTGTCCTGGTGGTCGGGCAGGTCTACCAAGTCTCTCGTTATAATACGTGACTATCCCAATTTACAAAGTACTGTACAAGGGCCCCACATATCGGTGTAATTTGCTGGGTTTCTTTCCTGGGGACACCGGGAGCAATAGAGACGTATGTAATTGTCTGCACATATCCAAACTGTCGCAGGACTCGGTCAGGATGATATGGCTCCACAACATTGTTTGCTGAGATGCATCCGTGGTAATACAAAATGATGTGGAATGAAAAATGTTGTCTCACCCTCTTCGTATAGGGCTTCCAAATAACCTATAAGAATTTAAAAAATAAAATTTACAACATATATATTGACTATGCATTTCAATGTAAACAAATTAATTAAAACACATAAATACTCACTTCACTAAGTTTAAGGGAGTCAAAAACCTCACGCACTGCTATTAATCTTTCTATAGTTGCTCCTTGATTGGCCTTTGGTAGCCACCTCATTACAAGCGGATCTTCCTCATTGTAGTCAACATCATGTGGAGACCTAAACATTTGGAATCATTCATATATCCATACCTACATGAAATGCAATAAAACACAAAATAATCTTTCCATAATTTAATAAATATTTATTTTAACATCTTGAAACTAAGAAAAAATATGAATTTATTACCTCCAAAAACGTGGAATATCCTGCCATCTGCTTAACTGTGACTCTAGACGATAGCCCTAGTTGTCTATAGAAATAAGCTAGAGGGGCAGCTCCCCATGCATACGTATGAATTCTGTCAAGATCAACCAAGAACTTCAAGTATGATGTGACCCGAGTGCCACTCTTATCAGCAAAAATTATACAACTTAAGGTGTACAATAAATAAGCCCTAGCTGAGAATGCACGCCATTCCAGATCATCAGACATAGCATCTTGACTAAACCTCTCCCTGAGCCACTCTAGCTTCACAGATGACCCCCTCGCACCTCGCATTCCTTCTATCGCTTCAGGGTAAGAAACTCCCAACAGGTTTTCAACATCATAAGTGGAGGCTGGTGTAAAGCTCCGTCTCGATAAAACTGGAACCCCTGTGATCGAAAGACCTGTAAGGCAAAAGAATCATCCAATGTGATTGTCATTTCGCCGAAGGGTAGGTTATTGGTCTAAGGGTGCCACCGTTCCACAAATGCACTGACCAAGAGTACTTTGTCAACTTCAAAGTATGATGTTAGCCTTAATCGATACAACTTGGAGGCTTTGACAAGATCCAACCATCATTCATCACATACATTTCTACGATAACTCCACTGAACAAGTTTTATTGCATGATTGTTACACTTAAGAACTCCTCTCTCTTCCCTGTCCCATATCCATCATGCTACGTGTGTCTCATAAGTAGTCAGTAGGGATGGATTAATAGGACTACTAGGAAATGGGGTATATGTCTCGTCTTCTCTCTCCTCTCTAATAACTTCTTCTCCCCCATCTCACCTTCCTCTCTTCCCAATTCTTCTCTATCCTCTCCAAAACTGGCATCTCTTTCAAAATCATAATCATGCATCTATATAGGAGGTTATTTCTATTGTTTTTGTTCGTATGGGACGTGTGGGGGATCCTCAAGCTATTGTTGTTCACGATGTCTTTCTCTTCTAGTTGAAGCAATGAGTCTTTTCCTTCTATATACATTTGCTACAAAACCTGGACATAAGAAATATTTTTAGTTAAATCGATTAAATAAGAAACGTAAATAATTACAATATGTTGTTTAGTAGAGTTTGAAGAAACACAACAACACTATTCGGTAAATGTTGGAGGAACACCACAGTGGTGTTCGGTCAGGGCTGGAGGAACACCACAGTGGTGTTCGGTTGGGGTTGGCCGAACTCCACAATGATGTTCAGTTAGCCCTGGCCGAACACCATTGTGGTGTTCCTCCAGCCCTAGTTGAACACCACTGTGGTGTTCCTTCAACCAATGCCAAACCGAAAATTTTAAAAAACCAAAACAAATCCTATATACATTGCAAATAAAATGACATTTAACACAAAAATTGAAATGAAAATGTTATTTGAACTTTAAAATGGAAGAAATTTCATACCTAGGGCCTTCCTCATTGTGAAATCAAAGTTCCTCTTTTTCTTCTTATTCCTTTTCTTCTTCCTTCTCCTGTTGGGTTGTTTCTTCATCAAAAAAATGTTCTTTTTCTTTAGAGTAATGTGGGTATGAGTGGAGGGAAGCAGAATGTTGGGTTTGAAATGGGGGGAGGGAGTACGATTTTGTTGGGTTTCTTCTTTGCCGCGAAATGGTTTAGGTTGGTGTATTGAGAAATGGTGGTGGGTGTATTGATATTGGGTGGGTGTATTGAGAAAGAAAGAGTGAATTAATTGAGAGGGGTAAAATAGGAAATGTAGAGTTGGTGTATTTAGTAATTAGGTTAGTGTAGAATCAGTTTAGGGGGTGTATTGAGAGAATGAGCGTATTTAGAGGAAAAGAGGGTGTTAACAGCCCCATTATTTTTGTATGTGACTTATCAATGAAATGAAGGAAAAAGAAAAATCTTGACTTTGGATATAATTTTTGTTTTAGTGTGAACGTTTTTGTATGTTTTCTTTTTTACCCTTTCCTGAATAATTCATTTTTCTTTTCTTTTCTTCTAAACCTAACCCACACCACTCCACCCCCTCACCCCCCCACACACACACACACCACAGAAGCAAGTCTCCCTCCCTCACCTCCAGCAATGTAAGCCTCCCCTCTTTCCCTCATTCCTTCTTTTTTTTCTTCTCAGATCTACCCCCTCTCTCCATCAATTTGTGTTCCCCTCCCTCATTCCCTCTTTCTTTTTTTCCTTCTCCTTCCTCCTCTTTGAAAAACCTTTGAAAAAAATTGAAGATTTCTTGTTCGGTCATGTTTGACCGAACAATCGAGTGTTGCTTGGCTAGCCCTAACCGAACATCATAGTGAATAACACTCGGTTGTTCGGTCAACAAAGGCCGAACAAGAAATCTTCAAAAAAAATTAAGAAGAAGGTGGGTTTGGGAGAGGGGAAGAAGGAGAGAAGGGAGAGGGGAGGGGAAGAAGGAAAGACTGGAAAAAATGGGGGGTCGGGATGAACAGACGAGAAGGGAGAGGGGAGGGGAATTGGCCTCAACTCCAGCACGTTCTCATGGGAGTTTCATGAGGAAGAAAGAGGGAGAAGGGGGAGGGGAAGGGAAGAAGAAGGAAAGAAAAAAAGAAGGTAAAGGGTATTAACATCTTTTTAAATAATGGCATTTTTATAATTAATTTTTGGGAGGTGTATCTAGAGGAAGATGAGGTGTTAATAGCCCTCCCCTTTTTGACCATTTCAGGATTAATTTTTAATATTGCCTCCATCCCAAAATGAATGGTCGCTTTTTGAAAATATGTTGTCCCAAAATGCACACACACACACACACACACACACACACACATATATATATATATATATATTTGTTGTAATTTTCTACTTCATCTTTCTTATCTATCATATCTTAAGTACATTTGCAATACTATAGTTTAGACACCGAGGGCATTCATGTATATACACTACTAAAATAACATAAAAGTTCAATTTTCTTAAGTTTTGCAGAAAACCAAAAAAAAAGATATTCATTTTGGGACAGAGGAAGTACCATATTTGAACATAGGAATATCAAGTATGCTTCCACACTTCTCCATGTGATAAAAAAATACACACAACTCACCTCCTTCTATTATCATACAAACTTCCCATACTGGGATCTTTCCCCTTCGGGAGTTTTTTCTCTTTCTTCAGCTCTCTCCCTCGTGAAACCGGCTAATCCTTCGCTGTTGTCTGCAAAATTTATCTGGCATTCTTCTCTTCCTCGACAGATCAGCATCTTTCACTGGAAATTAAGCCGTAAGAAATTACCTTTGGATGAAGGCCTTTGGAGTAAAGGGTTCTCTCTTGCTTCTAAATGCTCCTGTTGTGATTTGGGGAATATTGAAACTTTTGATCATGTTTTCTTAACTAGCCGAGCTGCTACTGAAGTTTGGACTCTTTTTGGTTCGGCTTATGGTATTAATTCTCCTCTTCGCTCGATTCCTCAACATTGCTTTTCCTGGTGGCAGCACAATTCTTTGGCATGCTCTATTCTTCCATCCATCATCTTATGGCATCTATGGAAATTCAGAAATAAAGCTTTTTTTGACAACTCCAGGCTCCCTGTTGTTAGAATTATCCAAGCTATCAAGCAAGAATTTATCTCTATTCTTCAAGCTAAAGGCTTGAGTGTTTCCGATATTCACAGTTGTTTGAAAATTCGCTTTAAACGCACAAAAGAAGTTCGTATTCAACAGGTTACTTGGGCTAAGCCTCCGCATGATGTGCTTAAGCTCAACTCTGATGGTGCTAGTAGGGGCAATCCGGGTTGTAGTGGCGGAGGTGGAGTTGTGCGAGATAGTTCGGGTCAAATGATATTTGCATATTCTCGGTTCTTTGGATCATGTTCCAATATGGAGGCTGAAATTCGCGCCCTTCATCATGGTGCTTGGTGGCTTTCAGACCAAGGGTTCTTTGATGTTATCATTGAGATGGATTCTAAAGTCCTTTATGACTGCCTTGTTTTGGGTCATTCTTCTCCATGGAAGTTTGCTTATTTCTTCCGTGACCTTCTTAATATTCAGACTGCTCGTCGCTTCTCTTTCAGGCATTGCTTTCGCGAAGCCAACACAGTTGCTGATAGCTTGGCTAACTTAGCTTGTGATTCTCGTGAGAACTCTGTGTTTTCCTCCTTGCAGGCCTTGCCAAGGTCTATTCGTGGTCTTATTATGTTAGATGCTAATGAAACTCCTCATATTAGAATTTTTTAATGTTTGTTTGTATTTCCTTTTCGAGGTCAGGCTCCTCCGTCCTCCCATTTATAAGGGCCAGGCTGGTTGTCCCCCTCAAGTTTGTACTATTTTTCTTTTTATTAATAAAATTTAGCAGGGTGCCGCCCCTGTTTCCCTAAAAAAAATATATATATTATCATACAAAGTGGACTTGGAACATGGAAGAACATTTGCCTTCACATGTCTTTTTTAATCGCTGACTTAGTTCAAGGATCTAGAGAAAGAGTGATATGGAATTCTATTGACCTTCAAGACTCCAGAAATTGAAGTTGTGTCGTCCTTCTCATGCTTTTTATTACAAGAAATTCGAACAAAACTGACGGTTAGTTTGAAAACACCAACACTAATGTTAGGTCTCAAGGTGCTCAAATAGGCTACAAAGGGCAGGGGTTGAATAGCCTATATTCAGTTTTAAGAAAAATTGATTTAAAATATTACTTCACTAAAAAATGTTTGGAAAATATTTTGCAGCGGAATAGAGTGAAGTATATGACAAGTTAAAGATGGCTATCTTGACAGGACAAGATCAGCTATACTCTGAGCTGTTAGAATTTATGGAAATCAACAAGTAAAAGCTAATCACAAGAACAAGAAATACATAGACACGGGATTTAATATGGTTCACACTTATAAATAAGTGTTACGTCCACAACCAAAGTGGTCAACTTTTGATTTGAAAATCGTGTACTAAGTTTTTTCACTAAAATCTTTACAAGATTGATCTCTATTGGATCGTGTACAAAAAATAGTTGACCAAGTGTTTACGGGAGAATTGATATCTACAAAGATATAATTCTCGTGTACTTGAATGCTAAGGATTGCAATCAATGAAGAGCAAAAAAGTCTATGCGTCTAAGTTTGGTGCTCTTCAATAAGGAATTTTACAGAATGACTTTAAGCTTTTAATGTACTAGCTGTTGAAGATGAAGGTTTTAGAGTTGTGAATTCAAGTCAGTATATCTTCAATGCTTCAATAGTGTCTTCTATTTATACTCAGGGAGGTCCTTGTAGCCGTTGGAGATCTTCAGCCTTGGGAAAATTTGAATTTGAATGCATTTATGCTGAAGATATTAGCATTAAATGTTTTGATCTTGTTGTCCAAATCTGATAGTGAGTTCTGCAAAGCCCAGATAGTATTCTTCAAATTTGCCAAAAATGGGTAGACAATAGTTGCAAGCAGAATGTCCTTTACTGAGGTGAATGCCCAATATGGAATGAATCAATAAATGGTTCTTGCAGGTTATCGTTACAGCAAGGTCAAGAGAGGACTTTGCTGATCACCTCAGGCATATCTTCATACACATCTTGATCAGATGATCTTCAGGTTTTTAACATTGCTGATGAGGCTTCGCTTGAACGAACTTGGCTGATGACTTAATGGACTTGGCTGATATGAAGATAGCATGACTTATATACACCCCGCTAATTTTTGAAGACAAAGCTAAGTACAAGAAGCAATCCTAAGCTATTACAAGCAGCTTGTCTAAGAACAAGTTGCCACTCTAACAGACACGCAGGCCCATTAGTCACTTTGTCTTAGACTTAGGTTATGGATTCAAGTAAATCTATACAAAATGCAACAATCTCCTCCTATTTGCTTGAGTCCATGACCTTATGAATACAATGGAAGCTGACCATGTCCAATTCTAGTAATAACATGCTTAAGAGATAATATATTAAGTAAGCATGTCCTAGATGAACTTACAGAAAGGTCAGGGTATTCAAATTTACAAAGTGTTTACAGATAATGAATTAAGGCATAAGAACACTTGTAATAAAAATTGTGTTTAAGGACAAACATATAGATTACTTTATAGAATTTATCTTTAAACCAGTGGTTTAATTTTTGTGTACGCAAGATAAGCAATTAATCATAAAAATTTAAACAGATAGTCGTTGTTCATTAAACAAGAAGTTTAATATGATGTTTTGTCAAAATTGTTCTTTAAATAAGAAAGAGGACAAGAACGAATATACCAATTATGTTGAAGCTTGTCTTTCTTGTCTTGAATCAGCAGCTTTAAGTCTTGCAATTTCAGCTTTGGCTGCTTCCAGTTCATCTTTGACTTCGTTCAGCTCTAATGAGAGATTTTTGTTTTTAAATCATAACATAGCATTCTTCTTAACCAGATCAGTCAGCTAAGCATTGTGAAGTCTACTCATCTCCTCCTTCATGGACACAAGCGACTGGTCCATGTGTGAGAGCTTAAGAACGGAATGCTAAAGTTCTTTTCGGATAAAACTATAGTGCTTGCCCGAGAGTATTTGTGTAGCACGGACAGACGAATGTACAGAGCGATTAGCACCTTTTTGAGCTTTAAGCATACGGTTGTAGCCGACATTAATCATGTCAATCATGGAGAGTGGCCCTTGAGATAGAGACTCAAATTTGTCATTGATGAGGGCTGTAAGGGAAGTTGATGAGTTGGAGAGACGATTGACCAGGAGGTTTTGACATGCAGTAATGGTTATCTGACTTACTGTGGCAGCATGCTTGGCTTCGCGAGCAACAGCAACAACCTTGGTCATATAGTCAGCAGTGACATCGGTCGCATGAGACTGTGTGGTAGCAAAGTGCTGCAGATCATTACCTAGGCTCGTCATAAGTTTGTAAAAACTCTTCAAAAAATCTTCAAAAGAAGAAGGGCTGAGGGATAAGGAGCCAAGAGGTTGACTATCAGATGGTTGAGATTGGCTGGAGAAGGGTTAGGATTGGCTGGGAGAAGATTGAGTGATTGGAGGTGTAGAAGTTATTGGCACAGGATGAGAATCACCAGGCAATCTGGACCAGACTCGAGGTACCGGGAAAAGCTTCTCAATGTAGATGATATAAGATTGATTATGAATAAAAATTAGAAGGGAGAATGGAATGTCCTGATAAATGGATTTGAAGAGAATTGGGAAACGAGGGTTAAAGCCAATATAGGTGGCAACCATTTGAAAGAAATCACAAAAGAAAGGCTTTGTGAAAACAGAAGGACGACAGATTAAGGTAGTGATTGGAGGTTTTGGAAGTGAGAGAAAGGGGAAGATGTCCATCTTGGTAGGAAGAGGCAGACCGTGGTCCTTGTGAATAGCAGTCCATTGCTTAAAAATCATAAGATCTTGTACATTGGAGTTGTGCATGAAGAATTGTTGGGACCAAGTAGGAGGAAGAAGGTCATAGAAGGCGCCCCATTTGAGGAGAATTTCCCCAGAAGACATAGGTTGGCAAGGAATTCATTTGGGGTAGTCGAGAGTAGAGGGATAGACGTCTGTATCGGCATGGTTCGGTGTGGGTCAGTTATCTTGAAAGATTAGTAGTTCTTGAATGTCAGGGTGAAGATGACTGTAAGGGTTTAATTTGGTTTGTTTGGGAGTGGATTGGTCTGAAGAAGTGGTTAGTGGTCATTTAGAGCGAGTGAGAGGTTGACAGTCATGAGAGTCTTGTAACTCGTCTAACGCAGAAGGTTGATCAAAGGGTGCAGATGGAGTAGGAGACGCAGTGGGTATGAGATTAGCTGTTTCAGTTTGAGTAGGAGAAGGGGAAGAATGAGGTGAAGAGGTCTGATTAGAAGAGGGTACAAATTTGACCTTTTTGGCACTTTTCTAAATGCGTTTGCCAGGTCTTGACTTGGAAGGAGAGGATTCAAGAATGGTGGATTTTAGAGAAGTGGGTATGAAGATATCAGATATAGGTATAGCTGAAGATGGTTTAGCAGTTGGGAGGTTGACTGACATGGAACTTTCCGAAGTTGAAGTAGTTGTGGTGGTAGGTTTGGGGAGAACAAAATTTTCATCTGTGGGTAGGAGGGTTTGTTTGGTTTTGATCTTGCCGGATTGTGGTACAGGATTAGGTGGGAGAGATGCAGTTTAATTGTTGGTTTAAAGATTGGCAGGTTAAAAGTTGGTTGTGTCTCGTTCAGTAGCATTCTTGGATTTGGCATGTGGTTTAGAAGATTTTGAGGAATGAGCTGCATGAGGAGTATCAACAGTTTTGGCTAGCTTGGCCTTGGGTTCAAAAGGGTCGCGATCCAGACGCCCTAGGTCAAAGTCTTCTGGCAAGGAGGTAGCAATTGGCTTTGGCTCCTCCTGAGCAGATGGATTTTCGCTTGAAGGTATAAGCTTTCTCTTTCCCTTCTTGGCTTGCCCAGAAGGCCCAGCAGCAGCAGTTCTTTCTGCAACTTCCTCCTTATATCGCTTGATGTTGTTCGGAGTAAACACATAAGTATTGGTAACCTTGATGTTTTCGTCAGCAGCTATGGTTTTCTCAACATCTGGATAACTTCTCAGAATCCCATTAATGATTCTGACAAAAGGTCTGCACATGTCCGAGATGGTTTGAACTTCTAGTACACTGTCAAATAGCAGAGAGTAAACAATGTTGGCCCAGTTAAGTTGTTTGCGTAGAACTATGGCCTCGGTAACCATGAGTTGGTGGAAGGTGAAGATGTCCCTTGAGCCATTCTTAAAAAGGAGACCCTTGTCTATTAAATGACTAATGTGATACGGAACTTCGGGAAACAAGTTCCTGGACATCTCAGATAACAGTTCTGGCTTAGCTTCTCCACGCATTATGGCCCATGCTGCATCAAATTCTTTCACAGTCAATTCCATTTTTCCTTCAGTAGGAAGACCCAGAATTTCACCGACATCCTTGTAGGTAATTTTGACAAATCTATCTAATGTACCCTTTAATATAGCTTTTGTCAACTGGATCATCATTGTTGACAGGGGGAAGAGGGACAATCATGTATGTCTAGAATTCTTCGACTAATTTGATGCTGTATTTGACATCCCTCAATTCGAATAGTGGAAGAATTCCACTTTCAGTTAGATCTTTAACAAGAGACTCACCAGAGGAGTATTCTTGAACAGATTGAGAATTAATAGTTACTTCGGGATGATAGTTACTTTTAGCAAGGTAAGCGATAGGTCGTTGAGAAGCTTCAGCAGCTCTAGTGGATTGAAGGGTGGCACTGGCTATCATTGAAGTACTAGCAGTCTTAGACTTTTGTGTCTTAGCCTAAGGTTGTCTTATACCATTGGCAGAGTTACATTTGGCTGATAAGATAGGCAGATCTATATACAGGCAAAGTATATTAAATCAAGAAATTTTATGAGTTAAGGATTAAGATCAAGCATACCAAGCTCTCCTCTAAGATAGGCAAACGTGGTTGAGTCAAGTGGCTTGGTAAAGATATCAACTAACTGTTGATCAGTAGATATATATTGCATGCTGATACTACATTTTTCTACGTGATCTTTTAAGAAGTGATATCTCACATCAATGTGCTTAGTTTTAGAATGCATAACAGGATTAAAGAGACTGAGATGGCTGATGTGTTGTCACACATAATGGGGCAATCAGCAGTCTTAATTTCATAATCAACAAGTTGTTGTTTGATCCACAGCAGTTGTGAACAGCAGCTACCAGCAGCTATGTATTCTACCTCGGTTGTTGAAGTTGAAATAGACGTTTGTTTTTTGCTGGCCCATGAGATAAGTCTATTCCCTAGAATTGACATGTCTCACTCGTGCTTTTTCTGTTAACCTTACAAGCAGTAAAGTTAGCATCAGAATATCATATAAGAGTGAAGGATGAATCCTTTGGATACCAAATCCCCAAGTTGGATGTATCAACTAGATATTTGATGATTCTTTTAACAGCATGTAAGTGAGATTCCTTTGGATCTGCTTGGAATCTAGCACAAACACAAACAGCAAACATGATGTCAGGCCTACTAGCAGTTAAATATCTGTGAGCCAATCATGCCTCTATAAAGAGTCATGTCTACTTTCTTTCCCTTTTCATCTTTGTCAAGATGACAGTTAGTAGCCATAGGTGTGCTGAAACTTTTTGCATTTTCAAGCCCAAATTTCTTGATGAGATCTTTTGCGTATTTGGCTTGATTGATGAAGATACCAGTTGAGCTTTGTAAAATTTGAAGTCCTAGGAAGAAATTGAGTTCTCCCATCATGCTCATTTCAAATTTACTCTGCATAAGCTTTTCAAACCTTTTGCAAAGATTTTCATTAGTAGAGTCAAATATAATATCATCAACATAAATTTGAACAAGCAATGAATGACCTTTATGTTTCATGATAAAAAGAGTAGTGTCAATTTGACCTCTCACAAAGCCTTGAGTTATCAAGAACTTTGAAAGAGTCTCATACTAGGCCCTTGGAGCTTGCTTGAGCCCATACAATGTTTTTCTCAATTTGTATACATCCTCTCTTCTTGAGTTATCAATGAATCCAGGTGGCTGTTCCACATAGACTTCTTCTTGCAGCTCACCATTAAGAAATGCACTTTTGACATCCATTTGATATACCTTGAAATCTTTAAAAGATGCATAAGCTAGGAATAATCTGATAGCTTCTAATCTTGCAACAGGAGCAATTGTCTCATTATAGTCGATTCCCTCCTCCTGTCTGTATCCTTGAGCTACCAGTCTTGCCTTATTCCTGGTGAAGTTTCCATTTTCATCCATCTTGTTTCTGAAAACCCACTTTGTTCCAATCACCATTTGTCCTTTGGGTCTAGGAACAAGTGCCCAAACTTGGCATCTATTAAATTGATTTAACTCTTCTTGCATAGCTTCCACCCAGCTTGGATCTTCCAAGGCTTCATCTACTTTCTTGGGTTCAATATTTGAGACAAATCCTGTAGAATACATGCATTCATTTCTTGAAGCTTGTCTTGTCTGAACACCGATATTAAGATCACCAATGATTTGAGTGATAGGATGATCTTTAACTTCTCTAATTTCAGCAGGAAGATCTTGTCTAATAGTAACATCAGCAAATTTTAGTTCTTGAGAAGTGGAGCTGTCTGGAGTTCGGTTTTCAGAGTGGTAAGTAATTTCCAATGTAGGGTGAAATACTTTTGGTGTAGATGGAATATCAGATTCTGGATTAGCTGATTCATCGTTAGTAGGTCCATTATCACAAGTTGGAGGATTTATCAGGTTAATTCTTGGAGGAACTTGTGAATGTGTGGCTTCAACAGAGTTAGAGCTTGGCTATTCTGTACCTGTCTCACACTCATCAGAATCATTAGAAACCTTAGGAGCCAAATGTGGCCCTATAAAATCAAATTCATCAAAAGAGACATGTACAGATTCAACAACCTACAGGGAAGTTTTATTATAAATTCTATATGCTTTTGAAAGTTTAGCATATCCCAGAAATATTCCTTCATCACTTTTGAATTCAAACTTACCTCTATGTTCTCTACAATTGTAAAGAACATAGCATTTGCATCCAAATATTTTAAAGAAACTAATGTTGGGAGCTCTGCCTCTCTATATTTCATATGGAGTTTTGTTATGAAACTTGTTGATTAAAGACCTGTTTTGAGTGAAGCAGGCTGTGTTTACAGCTTCAGCCCAAAAATACATAGGTAGCTTTGCTTCAGCAATCATGGTCTTTCCAGCTTCAATAAGAGTTCTGTTCTTTCTCTTAGCAACTCATTTTGTTGAGGTGTACCAGCAGCAAAGAAATTATGATCAATTCCATGATCATCACAATATTTGGCTACACCATTGTTCTTGAATTCTGTTCCATTGTCTGATCTGATATCAGTAATGTCATCCAGCTTTTGAGACTGCAATCTTCTAAAAAGTGCTGTTATGGTGTCATAAGTTTCATCTTTGGAAGACAACATTTCAACCCAGGTGAACCTTGAATAATCAACTACAACCAGTGTATACTTGCTGCCAACAAGACTAGTAGTAGTGACTGGACCAAATAGATCCATGTGGAGCAACTGTAGAGGTCTGGTTGTGGACAGACATGGTTTGCTTTTGAATGATGTCTTGGTTAATTTGCCTAGCTGGCATGCCTTACAGAGCTTGTCATGATCCACTGATATCTTTGGCAGACCAACAACCAAGTTGTCCTTTGATAGCTTATAGATGTACTTGAAGTTAAGATGGCTGAGTCTTTTGTGCCACAGCCAACTGTTATCATTTGAGGTCTTTGCAATCAAACACAAACTTGATTTCCTTCCCACAGCATTCAGATCAACCATATACACATTTCCTTTACTGAACCCAGTTAAGATTGTTGTGCAGGTTTCACTGTCCTTGATAAAGCAATGACTTGAAGTGAATTGACATATTAATCCCTTATCACAAAATTGTGATATGCTTAGAAGATTATGCTTCAAGCCTTCTACTAGAGATACTTTGCTGATTGAAAGATTTCCTCGAACTATACATCCATAGCCAACTGTCTTCCCTTTGGAGTTGTCGCCAAAAATTATTGAGGGACCTTTTCCTTCAATAATATTGGAGAGAAGATCCAGGTTTCCAGTCATGTGTTTAGAGCAGCCACTATCCAGATACCATAAGTCTTTCTCCTCCTCATTAATAGCCATAAAGCATTCTTGAAATTTAAGCATTTAAGAATATGATCCCCTTTTATTTTTGGGTCCTGCGGGTTAGCAGCCTTTTGGAATCTGTCACACCCTAATTCAAGCTACCACACATAGCCTAAATTTAGGCATGACCCGGCTAAACATAATCAAAATAACCACCTGATAAACAATATAACAGCAAAAATAAAAGTATGGCGATAAGCCATCCAACATCATAACTGAATATACAACTGAGTGTTCACAACTCAACCAGCCGATATACAGACCAAAATAGAAGGCATCCAGCCTTTATATACAATACAACAGAAACAGTGTTTGAACCCTAGACAGTATAACAACCACTGTCTAACATATACACAAAAAGTCTACCCCAAAAGAATAACCACCTTCTAATCTTGTGACGAGCTGCACAGCCTCACGCACGTGAACCCTTCGCCTCGCTCCGATCTAAGGAAAAAGAATAATGAAAGGGTGAGTCACCTATGACCCAGTAAGATTCCACTAAACTTATGCATGTTATGCATGTATGCAACAGTAATAGGATGCTAACACAAGCAGCATATAATCAGCATAAGTTATAACCAAGTAAGTCACAAGTATTCAGTATAATCAACAATCAACTAAGTCCCATTACCAGTGTAAGAAGGATCACGACTGCCAACTGTCCCATACCAGTTGGAAATAATGACCAACCTACAAAGTAATGAGCTAACAGCAGTTCATATTACATATTAAACAAGTAAAGATCACATATATTAGGATATAAGAGTCGAGGTACACCTCCAACTCACCGGCTCCCCTTATACACCATTCAGCTTTGAAGTTCATATCAAATCATCGTAATCATATAATTAATATATCAAATATTCTATGAAACAAGTCAACATGCCCCAAGTTCCTACAACCTTGGCATCCATGTGACAACACCACTCTTGTCCAACAATCTATGTGGTGTAAACCCTACTTTGGCCAGAAATAGGAAGACAGGCTGGATTAAGGTTGCCACAACTCGATTATCACTGCACTCCACCCCATGACAATCAGTAGTCAACCAAAACCCCCTGGAAGTTAGTATTCGAATGTGCATGTAATACCCTAAGTTTTTTTTGCATGCATTTTACATGTTTAATTACTTGAATAACATGTTAGTTTAGTCATGCCATAATTATTGATACAAGATTTTTGATCCTTGTTACTCCTAATTTCAATGCTTTAGATGTTAGCATTGTTAATATGATCTATGTTAATTGTGTGAATGTGTGTTTGTTATGTTTGTTAGCATGAATAGAAATGATATGTTAAGTGATAAGAGTTTGATTTTATAGCATGTTGAGTGTTTGATCTTATACTTGTGTTGATTTCCTTGAAAATAGAGTGTTTCAACACTTCTTCAGACTGGAAGGCTTCGCACGACCGTGCGCCTTATATGGCACGGCCGTGCGAGAGTGAACAGAATGCTGGGTGGAATTTTTAAGCTTAGCACGACCGTGCGCCTTATAGGGCACGACCGTGCGAGGCGGACGAAAGTCCGAACTAGGTTGTAACGTTTGCACGACCGTGCGCCTAATTGTGGCACGGCCGTGCCAAGCTGTACGGTCAGTGCTTAAGTGGCTTGTAAATGTTGGCTTTAGACCCTTGGACCCTTGGTTAAAAGTATTGTACCATGGCTTGACCAATTGACCATATATAAGTCATTGAAGACTCCAAATACATCATCTTCTCCATAGCTATACCTTGAAGCTCTAGAAGGCTTGTGTGGGAGATTTAAAGTGAGACTAGTGTGTGTGTTCTATCCTTCACCATCCAACCATTGGATCATCCATGCAAGGCTACCAAAACATAGCTTGGGACTAGGGGACCTCATAACCAAGCCTTGATTGGGAATTTGTTGGTTCAAATTTCTTCTTTGGAAGTAAGTTACTAAACCCCTCTTGCATGTTAGAAATTTTTACATGTATGAATGTTTGTAAACATGCATGACTTGAATTGTTGTTGGATTCATGAGGAAATGTTGTGTTGATGAAAATTACATGTATAATGTGAAGTGCATGGTTTAGTTAGTGTAAATTATGTAGAGATTGATAATCACCAAAGTAGGAAACTCAAGAACATGTTAGAGACACTAAAGGGTGAAAATTTGTATATAGCAATTATACCCAATTTTATGAACTTGATGAATTAATACCAAAAGTGGATTTTTGGGAAGATTAAAATTCCCCGAATCAATTGTTAAAGTACTACAAAAATTTAGGTTCATTTGGTATGGAATATGGTCCTCCGAGTATTTGATACTGGTATGTTAGAGACTTGTAAAGTAGCTCTAAAATTGTGGTTTTTGGCTTAAAACAATATATTTGACGATTATATGTTGTAGGAAAATATAATCGACATGATGTGATCAAGTCCACTACTTTTGAACTTGATGGTTATATTGCATAAGTTGAGTAAAAATTATCTACTTGTGTGTTGTGTAAGTCCAGCTGGCGTCGTCGTTGTTTATGTCATGGTAGGACGACTTATCGTCTTCACAAATTGAAAGTTTGTGATCGCTATAAGTCGCCGTACCGGAGTTCACACACCCTCTTCTGTTGGCCACAGTTGAGAAGTAGCCCCACTGTTATAGCAATACGCGTGACCTTGGCTTGCTAGTTGAACCCGATGGGATTAGTCGGGGACGTCGATACTACGTACACGAGTATCGAGGCACTATTGTTTGTTTGTGTAATGCAGGAGCTACACAAGGTTGAAGAAAGAGATATGATATTCTTCTCTAACGTGGTTTATGTACAAGCACTTATATGTTATCAAAGTGCTATGTAAATGGAATGATGGTATATCAAGTAAGATGGTATATGCTATGTTATGGTATATAAATGTTGATACCATGTTTTGTTAAATGTTTGAGCATCATGCCATGCCATTTAGTTGCATTAGTAACTTACTGTGTCATTATGACTCACTCCGTTATGTGTTTAATTGTCTTTCCTTAGATCCAAGTCAACCCGGAAGTTCTCGGTGAGGCCGATAGTGGTTCGTTGACTCGCGTGTCGCCTACGTGGGGAAATTTGAGGATCCCTATCTTAGTTATCTGTTTTCATTTTGGTAAGGACGATGGATATGTAAGGTTATATAAACTTTACTTGGGTTTTATTTGTGGTGTTGTAAACATACTCTTTTGCTGGCCGACATTTGTATGTCGTGCTCTTGTTCAGTTGTGTTGTCAAGTTAGTTCCTTCCCGAGCATGTCTTTAGCTCGCGGTTTTGTGTTGTTCCGGCATGTTGTGGCCGAGGTTTATGTTGTAGTTGTTCTCTTTTCCCGAGTTATAACTCGTGGTCGTTGGTAGTTGTTTTCCGGCCTTGTTATCGCCGAAGGATGTTCATTTACTTGTGTTTATCAGGTGATTAGTTGTGTTTTGTGTTAAGTACGGGCGGTTGCGTCACGTGCTTTTCTTGTTATCGTGTTGTTTTGGCGACCCGACCTTGGGATTTCGTATAGAGATCCGGGTCGGGGCTTCACAGTTGGTATCAGAGCTTATGTTAGCTATTCGCCAGGATAGGTTCCATGGCCTAGGTGGGTATGGTGTGTGTTATCAAGATTTTAACGTCGAGTGTTTTATGTAGGTTGAAATGGTGCGGACTAGGTTCGGAGCGAGTTCTAGTAGGGTTGGTACTAGTGCCGGAGGGAGTGATGGGAGAGATGATGACGTGAATCGACCACAGAATGCCCCTCCTGAACAGGACCAAGAGAACCCGAATACAAACATGGCAGTAATGATGGGACGGATGATAGAACTCATGAATCAGATGACTGAAAGAATGAATGGGGGAGCAACGACTACCCCGGAAGTTGAAGCTCCACAACCGGAGATTGAGGTACCACAGCCTGAGGCGAGGCCTAGGAATTATACTACCACTCTTGAACGTTTCTTGAAGATGAAACCGCGTGCATTTCTTGGAGAACCGGATGCTACAAAAGCTGAATTATGGATCGAGCACATCATCAAGATATTTGCAGCCTTGGGTTGCAACGATGATGAGAAGGTGAACCTTGCAGTGTTCAAACTTGAGGGAGCGGCCGAGCACTGGTGGCAGGTATTACAGGGGAGCTGGGACTTGAGGGGAGAACCCCACAGTTGGCCCAATTTCTTGAGGGAGTTTAAGGCGCAGTACATTCCGGAGGTAGTCCGGGAAAGAAGAGAGAGGGAGTTCTACGACTTGGAGCAGGGCAGCATGACAGTGGGACAATATTCAGCCAGGTTCACCGAGTTGGCTCGATATTGTAGTCACTTGGTTCCTACAGAGGCAAAGAAGGCCCAGAAGTTCATAAAGGGCCTGAAGACTGAGTACAGGAAGCAATTACTATCCTTGCAGCTTGCTGATTATAGAAGTGCGGTGGATAGGGCTTATGGGATTGAGAGTGATATAGAGGAGCACCGGGGGAGAAATGTGAACAACCCTCCACAAGCATCGCAGAATCAGGGAAGAGGACAAGGTTCCGGTAATCGATATAGCGGTGGAAACAACAACCGTCGGGGGAGTCAAAAGAGAGGACAATCTGAGGGGCAACAATCTGGTGGGAGGAGTGTTAGTGCTGCATCCGTACAGAGTCCACGGGGTACTCCACAAATCTGTAGTTACTGTTCGAAACCGGGGCATTCCGAGGATAGGTGCTATAGCAAGACAGGGAATTGGTTGGGTCAGTGCTTCTATTGCAAGGAGGTTGGTCATCAAAAGAGGGATTGCCCTAAGTTAAAGAGTGGTCAGGCTGTGAGCGCTAGTGTACAGTCTAGCGGAACAAAGAGGGACAGTGATGGTAGGCCTAAGGTCCAGGGCCGTGTGTTTGCGCTTGATCAGCGCGGTGTGCCTGAGTCTACTTCAGTCATAGGAGGTAGTCTTTCTATCTTCGGTAGTAAAGCTCGAGTTCTTATAGACCCCGGTTCATCACATTCATATGTTGCATCCCATTTTGTGAACAATTTGTGTGTGTTACCCCAGCCCTTATCATTTGTGCTTGAGGTGTCTACCCCGTTGGGGGAGCATATGTTGGCCTCGGATGTGTACCGAGCTTGTGATATACTTGTAGGTGATCACACCTTGCATGCTGATTTGGTGGTATTACCCATACGTGATTTTGATGTGATACTTGGCATGGATTGGTTATGTGCATACCATGCTTTGGTAGATTGTCATAGAAAGAAGGTTACTTTTTCTATGCCGGGTGTGCCTGAATTTGTGTTTGTGGGTGATGCTGTCAAGAGTGGTTTGCATGTCATATCTGCATTAAAAGCTAGAAAATTATTATCGCATGGGTGTGCGGGTTATTTAGCGTGTGTGGTTGATAGAAGTATTGCTACTCCTGTTTTAGAAGAAGTTCCTGTGGTGTGTGAATTTCCAGATGTGTTCTCTTCTGATTATGCATTACCTCCTGAGAGGGAAATTGAGTTTTGTATTGAATTGTTGCCGGGGACTACCCCGATTTCTAAAGCCCCATATAGAATGGCACCGGCGGAATTAAGGGAATTGAAAGAACAATTGCAAGAATTACTTGACAGGGAGTTCATTAAACCGAGTGTATCACCGTGGGGTGCACCGGTGTTGTTTGTTAGAAAGAAGGATGGTACGTTGAGATTGTGTATCGATTACAGGCAGTTGAATCAGGTAACAATCAAGAATAAGTACCCATTACCACACATAGATGATTTGTTTGATCAGTTACAAGGATCGGTGGTATACTCTAAGCTAGACTTGAGGAGTGGCTATCACCAGTTGAAGGTGCGAGCTGAAGATGTTCCCAAAACAGCGTTTCGCACAAGGTATGGCCACTATGAATTCGTGGTTATGCCATTTGGGTTGACAAATTAATGCACCGGCAGTGTTCATGGACTTGATGAATCGAGTGTTCCATGAGTATTTGGACTGTTTTGTGGTGGTGTTCATTGACGACATCCTTGTGTACTCTAAATCTCGGGAGGAACATGCGCAGCATTTGAGGTTGGTATTATCGGTGCTTCGGGAGAAGAAATTGTTTGCCAAGTTTAGCAAATGTGCTTTTTGGCTTGAGGAGGTTTCCTTTCTAGGGCATGTTGTTTCGAAAGATGGGATAGCAGTGGACCCGTCAAAGGTAGAAGCCGTGACGAATTGGAAGAGACCAACTTCAGTGACTGAGATCCGAAGTTTCTTGGGCTTGGCAGGGTATTATCGGAGATTCATTGAGGGGTTTTCAAAGATTGCGACTCCCATGACGAATCTAACAAAGAAAACAACACCGTTTGTTTGGGATGATAAGTGCGAAAATAGTTTTCAGGAGTTAAAGCGGAGGTTGACAACGGCTCCTGTGTTAACTTTACCGAACGGCGGGGATAACTTCATGATTTATAGCGATGCATCCAAGGAAGGTTTGGGATGTGTGCTTATGCAAAATGGGAAAGTTATAGCGTATGCTTCGAGGAAATTAAAGGATGCGGAACGGAACTATCCTACTCACGATCTTGAATTGGCGGCAATTATGTTTGCGTTGAACAAATGGAAACATTACCTTTACGGGGCAAGGTTTGAGGTCTTTACGGACCACAAGAGTTTAAAGTACCTTTTCTCGCAAAAGGAGTTGAATATGAGGCAACGCCGGTGGATGGAAAAGTTAAAGGACCACAATTGCACGATACTTTACCACCCGGGAAAGGCGAATGTAGTCGCGGATGCGTTGAGTAGGAAGGTATACATGTCGTGCATGATGGTTCAAGAATGGAGGACATTAGAGGGCTTGAGGGATTGGAATCCTTGTGAGACGGAACATGGTGTGATTTTTGCAAATATCCGGGCTACTCCAGTTTTGTTACAACAAATTAGGGAAGCTCAAGTTAGTGACCCGGAGTTCGAGAAGTTGAGGGAACAGTTAAATGAAGGTAAGGCGGTTGACTTTACGATGAATAAGGATGACATCTTAACCTTTAGGGGGAGAGTTTGTGTTCCGTCGGATGAAACGGTAAAACGACAAGTACTTGACGAAGCTCACAAGACTAAGTATACTATACATCCGGGAAGTACAAAAATGTATAGGGATTTGAAGAAGCAATTTTGGTGGAATGGTATGAAACGGGAGATAGCGGAATATGTATCTAGATGCTTGACATGTCAACAAGTGAAGGCTGAACATCAAAGGCCTGCAGGGTTACTACAACCATTGGAGATCCCGGAGTGGAAATGGGAACACATTACGATGGATTTTGTGACGGGGTTGCCGCGTACTCGTCGGGGTTTTGATGCTGTATGGGTTGTTGTGGATAGGTTAACTAAGTCAGCTCATTTTATACCTATTGCAATGACCTACTCTTTGAATCAATTGGCGGCATTGTATATTCAAGAAATAGTGAGGCTGCACGGAATACCAGTTAGTGTTGTATCAGATCGAGACCCAAGATTTACATCGAGATTTTGGGGAGCATTGCAAGAGGCTATGGGAACAAAGTTGAACTTTAGCACGGCTTTTCACCCTCAGTCGGATGGGCAGTCGGAAAGACTAATTCAAGTACTTGAGGATATGCTACGTGCGTGTGCGGTAGATTTTAAAGGAAGTTGGGATTCACATTTACCTTTAGCGGAGTTTGCTTACAATAACAGCTTCCAGGCAAGTATCGAAATGGCACCGTATGAAGCATTATATGGACGAAAATGTAGATCACCGATTTGTTGGGATGAAGTCGGTGAGGCTAAAATTTGGGGTTCAGATTTGGTGCAACAGTCGGTTGAGAGTGTGAAGATAATACAGGATAGATTACTTACCGCCCAAAGCCGACGTAAAGTTATGCGGATAACCGAAGAAGGGACCTTGAGTTTCAAAGGGTGACTATGTATTCCTTAAGGTATCGCCGAAGGGGTACTAAGAGGTTTGGGAAGAAAGGAAAACTCTCGCCTAGATACATAGGGCCTTTTGAGATACTCAAAAGAGTTGGCACGTTGGCCTATCGAATTGCATTGCCACCGTCTTTGTCGGAAATTCATAATGTGTTCCATGTGTCAATGCTCCGGAAGTATATGAAAGATGAGTCTCACGTGTTGGGGTATGAGGAGATCACATTTGAACCCGATCTGTCTTATGTAGAACATCCAGTAAGGATTCTTGACACAAAGGAGCAAATATTGAGGACTAAATCTTGTGACGAGCTGCACAGCCTCACGCACGTGAACCCTTCGCCTCGCTCCGATCTAAGGAAAAAGAATAATGAAAGGGTGAGTCACCTATGACCCAGTAAGATTCCACTAAACTTATGCATGTTATGCATGTATGCAAAGAATAGGATGCTAACACAAGCAAAGATATAATCGCATAAGTTATAACCAAGTAAGTCACAAGTATTCAGTATAATCAACAATCAACTAAGTCCCATTACCAGCGTAAGAAGGATCATGACTGCCAACTGTCCCATACCAGTTGGAAATAATGACCAACCTATAAAGTAATGAGCTAACAGCAGTTCATATTACATATTAAACAAGTAAAGATCACATATATTAGGATATAAGAGTCGAGGTACACCTCCAACTCACCGGCTCCCCTTATACACCATTCAGCTTTGAAGTTCATATCAAATCATCGTAATCATATAATTAATATATCAAATATTCTATGAAACAAGTCAACATGCCCCAAGTCCCTACAACCTTGGCATCCATGTGACAACACCACTCTTGTCCAACAATCTATGTGGTGTAAACCCTACTTTGGCCAGAAATAGGGAGACAGGCTGGATTAAGGTTGCCACAACTCGATTATCACTGCACTCCACCCCATGACAATCAGTAGTCAACCAAAACCCCCTGGAAGTTAGTATTCGAATGTGCATGTAATACCCTAAGTTTTTTTTGCATGCATTTTACATGTTTAATTACTTGAATAACATGTTAGTTTAGTCATGCCATAATTATTGATACAAGATTTTTGATCCTTGTTACTCCTAATTTCAATGCTTTAGATGTTAGCATTGTTAATATGATCTATGTTAATTGTGTGAATGTGTGTTTGTTATGTTTGTTAGCATGAATAGAAATGATATGTTAAGTGATAAGAGTTTGATTTTATAGCATGTTGAGTGTTTGATCTTATACTTGTGTTGATTTCCTTGAAAATAGAGTGTTTCAACACTTCTTCGATCGAAGGCTTCGCACGACCGTGCGCCTTATATGGCACGGCCGTGAGAGTGAACAGAATGCCGGGTGGAATTTTTTTAGCACGACCGTGCGCCTTATAGGGCACGATCGTGCGAGGCCGGACAAAGTCCGTAACTAGGTTGTAACGCTTGCACGACCGTGCGCCTAATTGTGGCACGGCCGTGCTGCTGTACGGTGCTTAAGTGGCTTGTAAATGTTGGCTTTAGACCCTTGGACCCTTGGTTAAAAGTATTGTACCATGGCTTGACCAATTGACCATATATAAGTCATTGAAGACTCCAAATACATCATCTTCTCCATAGCTATACCTTGAAGCTCTAGAAGGCTTGTGTGGGAGATTTAAAGTGAGACTAGTGTGTGTGTTCTATCCTTCACCATCCAACCATTGGATCATCCATGCAAGGCTACCAAAACATAGCTTGGGACTAGGGGACCTCATAACCAAGCCTTGATTGGGAATTTGTTGGTTCAAATTTCTTCTTTGGAAGTAAGTTACTAAACCCCTCTTGCATGTTAGAAATTTTTACATGTATGAATGTTTGTAAACATGCATGACTTGAATTGTTGTTGGATTCATGAGGAAATGTTGTGTTGATGAAAATTACATGTATAATGTGAAGTGCATGGTTTAGTTAGTGTAAATTATGTAGAGATTGATAATCACCAAAGTAGGAAACTCAAGAACATGTTAGAGACACTAAAGGGTGAAAATTTGTATATAGCAATTATACCCAATTTTATGAACTTGATGAATTAATACCAAAAGTGGATTTTTGGGAAGATTAAAATTCCCGAATCAATTGTTAAAGTACTACAAAAATTTAGGTTCATTTGGTATGGAATATGGTCCTCCGAGTATTTGATATCGGTATGTTAGAGACTTGTAAAGTAGCTCTAAAATTGTGGTTTTTGGCTTAAAACAATATATTTGACGATTATATGTTGTAGGAAAATATAATCGACATGATGTGATCAAGTCCACTACTTTTGAACTTGATGGTTATATTGCATAAGTTGAGTAAAAATTATCTACTTGTGTGTTGTGTAAGTCCAGGCGTCGTCGTTGTTTATGTCATGGTAGGACGACTTATCGTCTTCACAAATTGAAAGTTTGTGATCGCTATAAGTCGCCGTACCGGAGTTCACACACCCTCTTCGTTGGCCACGCTGAGAAGTAGCCCCACCGTTATAGCAATACGCGTGACCTTGGCTTGCTAGTTGAACCCGATGGGATTAGTCGGGACGTCGATACTACGTACACGAGTATCGAGGCACTATTGTTTGTTTGTGTAATGCAGGAGCTACACAAGGTTGAAGAAAGAGATATGATATTCTTCTCTAACGTGGTTTATGTACAAGCACTTATATGTTATCAAAGTGCTATGTAAATGGAATGATGGTATATCAAGTAAGATGGTATATGCTATGTTATGGTATATAAATGTTGATACCATGTTTTGTTAAATGTTTGAGCATCATGCCATGCCATTTAGTTGCATTAGTAACTTACTGTGTCATTATGACTCACTCCGTTATGTGTTTAATTGTCTTTCCTTAGATCCAAGTCAACCCGGAAGTTCTCGGTGAGGCCGATAGTGGTTCGTTGACTCGCGTGTCGCCTACGTGGGGAAATTTGAGGATCCCTATCTTAGTTATCTGTTTTCATTTTGGTAAGGACGATGGATATGTAAGGTTATATAAACTTTACTTGGGTTTTATTTGTGGTGTTGTAAACATACTCTTTTGCTGGCCGACATTTGTATGTCGTGCTCTTGTTCAGTTGTGTTGTCAAGTTAGTTCCTTCCCGAGCATGTCTTTAGCTCGCGGTTTTGTGTTGTTTCGGCATGTTGTGGCCGAGGTTTATGTTGTAGTTGTTCTCTTTTCCCGAGTTATAACTCGTGGTCGTTGGTAGTTGTTTTCCGGCCTTGTTATCGCCGAAGGATGTTCATTTACTTGTGTTTATCAGGTGATTAGTTGTGTTTTGTGTTAAGTACGGGCGGTTGCGTCACGTGCTTTTCTTGTTATCGTGTTGTTTTGGCGACCCGACCTTGGGATTTCGTATAGAGATCCGGGTCGGGGCTTCACAGTGCACATCCGGTTAGTCAAGTTCACGTTCACACTTTATTCCATATTCGATTACAAATTCGGCATTTCGGTTATCCTGCAAGGATCAATTCGAGTTCTATATTCACAAATCAACATAATGAACACTTTAACCATCTCAAACCATTCAATATCAACTCACAAACCCTGAATCTCAGCCATGTTACACACTTTGTTTAGGTCAACTTCTTGCTGGTTTCACCAATTCAAATATACAATCGAATTACAACAATTCCAAGGCTCATATGAATATCAACACACTTTATTAACACATACCCATAATCATATTAGCCTAATAAACATCATAACATGGCTAAAAATCCCAAACTTTCCATAATAACAACTTAGCAATTGATAATAGCCAAAATAAACCGATTAAACTACAACATGGATAAGCAAGAGGTCCCTTACCAATTTAGAGAGTTAAACCCTTGATTCACCCCTGTATTTCAATGCTAGAACCAGCCACAAACTCACTTAAACAAACTCCCTTGAGTTGCCTTAGAGAAAGAACAAGAAATCTTGCAAGAAACCCTAGGTTAAAAAGTGGAATTTTAGGAGAATTTTGGAGGATTTAAGAGAGAGATTTGAGGGTTTTTAGTGTTTAGAAAGCTCAGATATACTCTTCCCCTATTTTCCCACATTTTAGACCAGATAAGAAAGGCCAAGCATGAGATGGAAATCAACAAAACTCAAAAAAACATAAAATTGCCAAGTCTGTCCATACCAGGCGCACTAGGGCGCGGTCTGGCGCGTTAGGGCGCGCGTACTGTTCACCACCTGGTCCAATTTTTTCGTTTCGCTTTGTTTTCTCGATTCGATTGCTTGTACACCCCTAGGTATGATTGTACAACACTTATAACACATCAAAGGATGTTCCTAAAGGTTCGATATCATTCTAGGATCGATTTAAAGTCACGAGAAAGTTCACGGAACCGAAAACAATGTCGACAACTTCTTCGTTTTGTAACTTCAAATTAACAGAACGTATTTCACTTTTTCAAAGCACGATTTAACAACATGAAATCTATATAACATCAAGTATATCTAGGTTCAAAGTATCATGGTTCATCTCTTTCATTTTGGATCAGTTTACGCTACGAAACAATGCAAGAAAGTAAAGTACCGAAACATGAAATCATGAGTTTATGACTCATCAAATCGATACCATGAACCACGATGATCACATTAACAATGCATGCATATAATTATATGATCAACATGCTAATGATATGCTCGGTTATTACAGAATCCATACCTGTTTAACCTTTGGAAGTGTGAACCCTTTAAGTTTAGGTATGAATCTCAGAAGACATTCATGAATCTTGTGACCATGGCCTTTACAAAAAGAACATTTGTGAAAACCTTGAACATGTTTGATGATTTCTTTAGAGGTTTCTTGATGATCAGTAGCTTTGGGAATGACAAGTCTGCTGATGACAGGCCTATTGAATTTGGGCTGATATACAATTTCCTAGTGATATTAGGCCTAGCTATAGCAGGCCTTTTACCAAAAAGTTTTGCATTTTCAGGCATAAATTCCTTTAGCCTTTTATCAGTAGAGTTGTGGTTAGCAATCTTTCTTTTGACAAATTTAATAGGCTCGAGTTGAGACTTCTTTGACTTGTTATTAGTCACCACTGTTTTCACAGGATGTCTGACAGCAGGTCATAGTTGCTCAGCCTCTTTATTAGCAGTGTCATTTATACTTTGCTTACCCTTGGACTTGTCTGGTTTGCTTTTAGAGTAAACAAATGGAACTTTGTTAAAACCAAGTCCTTGTTTCCCCTTTTTAGAAGGATGATCATAGACAACTTCCTTAGCCGTTTCCTTAGCAATTATTTCAGCTGTCTCATTTTCTAGAGAACTAGATGAATTTCCTACATTGAACTCACTTTGGAAACTGATACCAGTTTTGTCATCAAGAGGTTTTTGTTTTGAAAGAATGGTATCAAAATTTCCTTTGGAGTTATTCCAAGAATCAACAACCTTTTGGAGGTCATCTTTCTCAAAATTGATTTTCTTTATGTGTTCAAGTAAGAATTCTACTTTTTTCGTTAAGGCCTTGTTCTCCTTTTGACTCTTGATATTCTCAGCTTGTTGTCTATTGAGATCTTTGATCTCAGAAATTAATGTGGATTTCTTAGAGACACCTAACTCATGTTTTTTTGGCTAATTTTACATAGGCAGTTTGAAATTTAGCAAATTCTTCCAACATGTTCTTGTTGGTCTTGATGAGTTCTCCCCTCAAAGGTTCATTGAGCTCATCATCATCACTGTCATCCTGTTGAAATGGCAGTGATCTAACTGAGTCATGGGGTGATTCCCTAGCTATAAGACATATATTTGCTTCCTCAGCAAAGTCACAGGAATCATCCTCATCAGATTCTGTATCACACCAAGTGGGCATGTTGCTCTCATCAATGTCCTCAACCACCATCCCTTTTTGTTTTTGAAATTTAGATTCGGGATGTTTTTTGTAAAATTCATATTTTGCCTTTGGACATTTTGAAGCAAAATGACCTGGCTTCCTACAGTTAAAGCAGACAAACTCTTTTTTTTTTTTTTTTTTTTTTGAGAAACAGTAATTTTATAAGGAGCAGTTGTTCTTTGAGGAGTAGCAGTCTTGTAAGGTGACTGCTTATAAGAAGAGTTGTTAAATTTTTTGAAAAGCTGATACTTCTTAACAAACATGGCAAAAGTTTCATTAGAAAGAATATCATCACCATCACTAGATGTAGATGGGGTTTCATCAGGTGTAGAACAGGAAGGTTCAACAGACATGGCTGGTAGAGATAAGTTTTTAAAACTCTTTTCCATTTCTTGAGTTTGCTGAATTTTAAGTTCATAAACCGAAAGACTTGCATAAAGATTTCTAAGGGACAATTTATTCAAACCTTTTGATTCTTTCATGGCTGTAATTTTTACATGCCATAGACTGCCTAGTGCATTTAAAAATCTCATGTTTATTTATTTCTTTTCATATTTCTTTCCTAAAAAATAGCAAGAATTTACTACCTTATAGAATCTGTCATAGGCGCTTCTGAGAGTCTCTTTAGGATCTTTCTTGAATGAATCAAATTTCTGGATGCAAGTATACATCTTGTTGTTCTTTGTTTCTCCATCACCTTCTAGATATTCCAATATAGCTTCCCACATTTCTTTAGCTGTATCTAGATTGATGATTTGCTGTTAGGTGCTGATGTCTACGCAGCTGGTGATAATGTTGATAGCTTTACCATCCAGAGCATCATTCTTTCTGTCTTCATCATCCCATTCTACTTCTGGTTTTGGAATTTCAGGATCAGCAGTGGGATCAACAGCAGCTAACATATTTGCTTTCATAGAAATTCTTGGACCATCTGTAACGCATTTTCACAAACGTTTATCAATAGAGTTCATGTGTCTTTTAACTTTATCTTTCCAGATATCAAAGTGAACTTCATCTAAGACTGGACAATGGTTCACATTTGATGAGCAGCCATTGAATCTTTAATCTCTCAAGAGTTTAATCTTGGAAAAAACTTGTTTTCAAATAGTTAAACTCTGATACCAATTGTTAGGTCTCAAGGTGCTCAAATAGGCTAGAAGGGGGTGGGGTTGAATAGCCTATTTCCAGTTTTAAGAAAAATTGATTTAAAATATTACTTCACTAAAAAATGTTTGGAAAATATTTTACAACGAAATAGAGTGAAGTATAGGACAAGTTCAAGATGGCTGATCTTGACAAGACAAGATCAGCTATTCTCTGAGCTGTTGGAATTTATGGAAATCAACAAGTAAAAGCTAATCACAAGAACAAGAAATAGATAGACACGGGATTTAATATGGTTCACACTTATAAATAAGTGCTACGTCCACAACCAAAGTGATCAACTTTGGATTTGAAAATTGTGTACTAAGTTTTTCCACTAGAATCTTTACAAGATTGATCTCTTATGGATCGTGTACAAAAAATAGTTGACCAAGTCCTTGCGGGAGAATTGATATTTACAAAGATATAATTCTCGTGTACTTGAATGCTAAGGATTGCAATCAATGAAGAGCAATAAACACTAAGTTTGGTGCTCTTCAATGAAGGAATTTTACAGAATAACTTTAAGCTTTTAATGCACTAGCTGTTGAAGATGAAGGATTTAGAGTTATGAATGAGTCAGTATATCTTCAATGCTTCAATGGTGTCTTTTATTTATACTCAGGGAGGTCCTTGTAGCCGTTGAAGATCTTCAGCCTTGGGAAAATTTGAATTTAAATGCATTTAATGCTGAAGATAATAGTATTAAATATTTTGATCTTGTTGTCCAAATTTGATAGTAAGTTCTGCAAAGCCCAGATAGTATTCTGCAAATTAGCCAAAAATGGGTAGACAGTAGTTGCAGGCAGAATGTCCTTTACTGAGGTGAATGCCCAATATGGAATGAATCAATAAATGATTCTTGCAAGTTATCGTTACAGCAAGGTCAAGAGAGGACTTTGCTGATCACCTCAGGCATATCTTCATACACGTCTTGATCAGATGATCTTCAGGTTTTCAACATTGCTGATGAGGCTTGGCTTGAACGAACTTGGCTGATGACTTAATGGACTTGGCTGATATGAAGATAGCATGACTTATATACACCCGGCTAATTTCTGAAGACAAAGCTAAGTACAAGAAGCAATCCTAAGCTATTACAAACAGCTTGTCTAAGAACAAGTTGCCACTCTAACAGACACGCAGGACCATTAGTCACCTTGTCTTAGACTTAGGTTATGGATACAAGAAAATCTATACAAAATGCAACAATCTCCTCCTATTTGCTTGAATCCATGACCTTATGAATACAATTAAAGCTGACCATGTCCAATTCTAGTAATAACATGCTTAAGAGATAATATATTAAGTAAGCATGTCCTAGATGAACTTACAGAAAGGTCAGTGTATTCAAATTTACAAAGTGTTTATAGATAATGAATTAAGGCATAAGAACACTTGTAATAAAAAGTGTCTTTAAGGACAAACAAATAGATTACTTTATAGAATATGTCTTTAAACCAGTGGTTTAATTTTTGCGCACGTGGGATAAGCAATTAATCAAAAAAATTTAAACATATAGTCATTGTTCATTAAACAAGAAGTTTAATATGATGTTTTGTCAAAATAGTTCTTTAAATAAGAAAGAGGACAAGAATGAAAATACCAGTTAGATTGAAGCTTGTCTTTCTTGTCTTGAATCAGCAGCTTTGAGTCTTGCAATTTCAGATATGCCTGCTTCCAGTTCATCTTTGACTTCGTTTAGCTCTAATGAGAGATTTTTGTTTTTAAGTCATAACATAGCATTCTTCTCAAGCAGATCGGTCAGCTGAGCATTGTGAAGTCTACTCATCTCCTCCATCATGGACGCAAGCGGCTGGTCCATGTGTGAGAGCTTAAGAACGGAATGCTGAAATTTTTTTCGAATAAAACTATAGTGCTTGCCCGAGAGTGTTCGTGTTGCCCGGACAAACGAATGTACAGAGCGATTAGCACCTTTTTTAGCTTTAAGCATACGCTTGTAGCCGACATCAATCATGTCAATCATGGAGAGTAGCCCTTGAGATAGAGACTCAAATTTGCCATTGATGAGGGCTGTAAGGGAAGTTGATGAGTTGGAGAGACGATTGACCAGGAGGTTTTGACATGCAGTAATGGTCATTTGACGTACTGTGGCAGCATGCTTGGCTTCGCGAGCAGCAGCAACGACCTTGGTCACATAGTCAGTAGTGACATCGGTCGCATGAGACTGTGTGGTAGCAAGGTGCTGCAGATCATTACCTAGGCTCATCATAAGTTTGTAAAAACTCTTCAAAAAATCTTCAAAAGAAGAAGGGCTGAGGGATAAGGAGCCAAGAGGTTGACTATTAGATGATTGAGATTGGCTGGAGGAGGGTTGGGATTGGCTGGGAGAAGATTGAGGGACACACAACCATTAGAGTTAGTCCATTCAGATATTCCCGGACCAATGAATGTTAAGGCACGTCATTGTGCTTCCTATTTTCTTAATTTTATCGATGATTACACGCATTATGGTTATGTTTACCTTATTTCGCACCAGCATGAAGCTCTTAATTGTTTTAAGCGTTTATTTGCTGAGGTTGAGATTCAGAAGGATAAAAGTCTAAAAACTTTTAGAACAAACGGGGCCGCTTGTATTTATCTAATCAATTTAAAGAATTGTGTGAGAAAAAGGGAATAAAAAGGCAATTAACAATTCCTGGTACTCCGCAAAAAAATGGTGTTGTAGAAAGAAGAAATCATACATTGTTAGAAATGGTTAGGTTGATGATGTCTGCTATTTGTATACTTAACTGGGTGCCATTTAAGTGATTTCCTACAACCCCTTATGAATTACGAAAAGGTGAGAAGCCTAATTTGGGGCATCTATACCCTTGGGTTGTGCAGGTTATGTCCATAGTACCTCTAATAGGCCTAGGAGGAAACAAATGTGTTTTCATAAGGTATTCAGATACCCCGAAAGGCTAAGTTACGTATGATGAAAAACTTGAAGTAGGAATGACTGAAATATAGTCGCACGATATTGATATCATTGAGAATGATTTTCCTAAGATAGGTGAAGTTAGAAAAGACTTTGAACTGAAATGGAAGAAGAACATTTGACGTCTCTTAACGAAGGTGGGGAATTACCTCAATCTGAGCCTATGGTACAACATGAGGTTGAGCCTATGGTCACCAATGAGAGCCAAGGTGATCTTCATCCTAGTGGGAGTCCAGTACTAGAACGAAGAAGTAAACATGGGAATATACCTCATCCTCGATTTGCAATCGAAAGGGGTATCATTCTTATGTACTTCTATTGATTCAAGGGAACCTACTTCTTTCAAAGATGTTCTTTCTTTACCTACTAATAATGAATGAATGACTGCAATGGAAGATGAAATTTCCTCTATGAATAAGGATCAAGTTTGAGAGTTGGTTGATCTTCTGCAAGGTCGCAAGGCTATTGGAAATAAATGGGTTTTAAAAATTCAAACGAAAAGGGGATGGATCGATTGACATGTATAAGGCACGTCGTGTGGCGAAAGTTTATACACAAAGAGAGGGTTTAAACTATGAGGAAACATTCTCCCCAGTGGTGAGATTTTCCTCCGTTCGCCTAATTTTAGAAAGTGTTTACGCACATCGATTTAGAGCTTTTTCAAATGGATGTTAAAACTGCATTTATCAATGGAAAACTAGATGAAGAGATCTATATGACTAAACTAGAGGGTTTTGAAGTCAATTGACAAGAGTGCAAAGTGTGCCGACTCAAACATTTCATCTATGGTCTCAAACAATCATTTAGACAATGGTATAATTGTTTTCACCAAGCTAACCTCAATTGACTTAGTGATGATTGAGGAGGACCACTATATGGTATAATCGTTATCAAGGTGGAGATTTGAGCTTGTGCGGGAGATGTAGATGAGCGCAAATCTACTTCAGGTTACACTTTTCTCCTTGGTGGTAGAGCTATCTCTTAGACTAGGAAAAGAGGGAAAAATACCTCTCTATCCATAATGGAGTCAGAATATATTGCTTACTCATCTGCGGTTCAAGAAGTTATGTGGTTGAGATATTACACCAAATGTGGATCATCATGTAGTCATTGGTTGTAATAGCATGGCAGCTTTGGGATATGCTAAGTGTTGATCCTGGGGTAAAGCTCAGCTAATAGGCTAGAGGGGGGGTGAATAGCCTATCATCCCAAAATTAAAATTTCTTTGGAAAGAAACTTACAATCAGGTATGCATTCCATATATTAACATGTCTCCTGGTCAAGATCAGCAGAGTTTAGTAAAACAAGGAAAGAGATACGGAATGCTGGTAAATAAGTTGCTAATGAAATAGAGTATAACAGCGAAAATCTTAACATCAAACTTATAACCTAGAAACAACATTGCTGATAGATAAAGAAAATAGTACAACAACAAATACATGTTTCTACAGATGCTAAAACTATTTCCAATATCCCAATACAAGTTCGCTAATAGAATATACAATATAAAGAATAGAGAAGAGTAAGGTAGGTTGAGTATGTAGAATGATAATTTCATTAACAATTCAGTAGTGATTCACCAAAAAATAAGCATGTTTAGTACACCAACCTCGACACTCTAATCCTAACAAACTAGTAGGAGAAAAATGAAGGGGGAAGACTTATCTCACTATTCAACAAGCGGTCCTTCTCAGCCCTTAATTAATTTAAAGGAGAGAAGGGATGAAGTTGGGATAGTGAAATGGGAGGCATGACAACGAAATGAAATAAACCAACTAAGACTCGAATCCTACTGACAAAGATTGAGACGGAGTCAATCACCTCCTTCAGAGTCAGTCTCCCAGCCAACTGTAATGAAAAATCAAATTTTTGGGTTACTCAATTAGCAAATCATTGAGTAACTGCGTGATGAACACTCATTTAGTTGTGACAATATGTTAATGCAAAACTGACAGCCCTTACTACAAGATATAAGTATGTCGATATGAATGCAATATGGATTTCTAGCTTGAGTTCTTCCTTGGACATCTTTAAGAAGATTTGGTCTTCAACTTTGTTGGCTTTAAGTTTTATCTCTACTTCAAATGAATGGAGTTTGATGCATAGATACTAAGTCTTTTGAAGGATGAAAGAACTCAAGTTGAGAAGCGAATTCTCAACCAAGTGTAGTGTCCTCTGCCTTTGTAGTTTCAAATCACTCTTTCAAGTACCTCTACAAGTGAGTGTTTTCACTTGTTGTTTTCCATAAATGTTCCCATACACATGTGTTTGAGGAAAAATGAAATATTTCTTATAGAGGCTGAGAAGTAAAGATTGTCGTTGAGACTTGGGTAGATTTTGACCGTTAGAGTGTAGTGACTAATGTATCAGAATACATTACTTTGACTATTGGTTCAAAATATCTTTGAAGATCTTGCATTGATATTAGTCCGAAAGTTGGGCTGAAAAGATGATAAGGTTTAACGTAGTAGCCTTGGCATTAAAGTGAACTGGTGAGGGCTATGAGTAGCTATAACTCGAGAACCGAGTTATATCACCGAAGAGGGAAGTATCCAAAGGATAATAACTAAGCACATATACCAAAGCATGTCTCTTACGTTTCCAAGATAGATTTTCACAGATTCTTTGAAATCTTATTTTGTCCACATAGGCATTAAAGATCAACAACTATCATTTTCAAACAACATCTTCTAACATCAGCAGTTCTTGGAAACAAAACAGATATCAGAAGAGTTGTTCAGCAGTTCCATCTACAGAGGATTACTGGTTTTGTCACTTTTAGCGCTAGTCCAGATAAACATGAGTCAAGCAACTGAATGGAGTCGTAAACCGGCATATGTATAAAGACGACCTTGTCTAGAACTCAAGCAAAGTTTCCGCGAGTTGCCACACTAACCGGTATGTATCCCTTAATTTTAGACACTCAAGGAACTTGTTGTAATGGTGACAAGTAAATCATCAAACTAGGAATATGCAAAGAAATATCAGTAGACTTGCACATGCATATGCCTAACACTAGGGATCTTAAGTAATATGGGAGGACGAAGTGTAACACCCTGACCTTACTTCCTTCCTAGTTAACTCATAATCACTTCATGTCGACCTCGAAACCCTGGGAATGTGAGATGTCATGCTGGTTAAGCGTGACTTGTTAATTTGTGACCCGTGTTTGGCACGTGTTTACCCTTTGATGAGTAGTATGTGGTTCCCGTATTTATTCGAGACTTTTATCGATACCAATTATTATTTGTATACCTGGTGTATTCCCCACGTTTAAGTGACTAACCTTGGTTTAGATTCACCCTCGAGTAACGACCTGACCCGAGATCCTATGTGGTATCTCCTCCGGTACGTGAGACGAGAACACAAAATGCATAATTTAAAATCCTTTTTCGTTCAAAAACCCTGTAATGCAAGTATATGATTTTTAAAAGCAAAACAAAACTTCTCGGCAAAATAATGAGCCGGAGAATAACATGTTAGCTAGCCAACAAACCCACGAGCTAGAGGGCTCGGGATAACATACATTCATAACAGAGTGCGCAGAATAGAAGTTAACAGTATATACAAGGCCTGACAACCATGTCGGCAACTACAAAAGAATATTACTAAATATCAAGTGCGGGACATCTACCCAACTTTACATTGTTTAATTAACAAGTATACCCTCGACCTCACGAAAAGAAAATTACAAAGTCTCAAGGAGCAACTACCCAAAAGAATGCCTGACAAGCTCACCGACAACGATGCAAGTTCACTGAGGTTTCTTGCCGGATCGGGATCTAAGGAAAACAAATAAACAATGGACGGGGTGAGTTTAAAACTCAATAAGCTACTAATGCAACAATATGGCTTGCGAGATGTGAACATTAATAAGAATCATGCAAAACAATATTTGTCACAATAGGATAGATCTCGATGCATCATAGATAACAAGTATCTCATAACACACATACCACACAGCATACAACTTCTCGTAAGAGTGATATGTAAACACATATAAAAGGATACCGTCGAGGTACACCTCTGACATACAAACTTCCAACCAACCAACCAATAATACCAATGTAGAAACCGATGATGTCGTTCTCGATCATCGAACTCATAACCAAGTATCATAGTGAACCGTTTTCCGTATTCACGTCGACGTGAAGACTCGATCCCCACGACCCGAGAAACAATCACTGTATAGCTTACCAAGGTCGCGTTTATTCCGTACAACACTTAGCGCTATAACCCCTACTGTGGCCAACGGTAGGGCGACGCCTAGTGTATTGGCCTTCGGCTATTACGTAGCCCCAGCTCACGCAATAACCTAGCGTCAATACACCTCCAAAAAATATGCCATGGACTTAACGAATGCTCAAGTAGATGTTTACTCGACACATTAACCAATCAACCAAATGCTCAAGTAGATGTTTACCCAACATTTATAAAGACGTGTCGTACTCCAAAGTAGGGAGTATGACGACCACAACAACAACATGTTCATACATGCCAAGTGATTCTACTACACATAGCCATTCAAATACCAATATTTCTGAAGAAAGATACAATATAATTTAACGTATATCGTATAACCAATAACCCACGGGTATCTCAAATCCTCAAGGGCTCACAAAACACACACGTGGTCACATTTATTATAGAATCCTAACCGACTCCGTTCGAGTCATTTTTAGTTTCTAATGATGTCGAGTTATGAAAGTGGTCTTGCACTTTAAACCTAGCACATTAACGCCCAATCTCGAATACCCAACATAATAGAACATTTATCACTAACATATATCAAATTCCACAATGATATTTCATGGCACAATCAACACATTCACAACTCTAGCATGGCAACTTCATATACTAGCAGTTTAAGATGTCAAGTGAGACATAAATAGAGAAGAAGAGGGGGGTAGTAGCTTTCCTCTTAACGAACTAACCAGTAAAGAAGAAATCAACCCAAGGATGAAGTCTCCTCAAGGTATAAAAAGCTTCCCAAGGTTGAAACCTAAATCTCCTAGCTTGAAACTTGGAGAAAACTAGGCCTCACTCTCTAAAAATGTGGGTAAGGCAAGATACCCATGTTTTCACCACAGATCGGAGAAGATGATCGATTATAAATGATCCCCTAGTCGTGCTCTACACTCTGGCGAAGACGGATCATGATTTCGACACCGAATGATCAAGATATCTCAATTTCTTTCTTAAAACTCTCTCAAGCTCTCTCTCTCTAACTCTCCCTATGTTCTAAGGTGTTTAGGAGGTGAAATGAGAGTGTTAAAGAATCTCTTGGGTGTTTTAAGTGGCTGAAAAAGGGAGAGAATTTGGCCTAGGGATGTGGTTACACAAGGACCACTCACAATTTTAAGTTAGATAAAGATAAGATTTTCTTGGGTAGGCTGAGTCGAGGCAGGGCGATCGCTCTGCCCTTGCCCAGGGCGATTGCTTTGGCCTCTGGTTATATGGCGATCGCTTTTCCCCTGACCAGGGCGATCGCTCTGATCTCCCTAGGGCGATCGCTCTATGCCCAGTGTCTTCGAACTCTCTGAAAATGCTCCAAAACGCTCCTGAAATGATTCTAAGTCTATGGGGAGGTCAAAACACTCGAGAAAGGTTCTCGAAAAGACCATTAACAACTCAAAATTTCAACGAATCACAAGTACGAATAATTAAAAGAATTAAATAACAATTTGAAGCATACGAACACATGGAGTTAACTTGAACGTGAATGACATCTAAATGGCATGAAACATGCAAGGTATATAAATGACATAAGTGATATAAATGATGCAAATGAAGCGGGTGTTACAAATGATTTGGTTTAGTTTTGAGTGTGTTTTGACCTTTGTTTGATGTTATAATAAACCTAGGATCACTTCGGGACATTTCGAGATCCAACGAGGGCATTTTCGAAAAAAACTGCCCAATGCCTTAGCTCTATGCGGCCGCACTATGCAAGCTCGCGTAGAATACTCAAAATTTCTGGAATCTATGCAGCCGCACTATGCGTTCGCATGGCTCTTATGCGGCCACACTATGCGTCCGCATAGCTACGAGCTCTGCCCCGTCGATTTTCGTTCTTTCTCGATTTTTAACATTTTTAAGTGGTTTAAAATGCTCAAACAAGCCCGGGATTAGACCAAACACTTACCCATGGTATTAATAACATAACCCAATACACTTCCCCTCATTTCTTCCTCCAAACCCAGCTGAGTTTAGAGAGAGATAGAAGAGAGAGAAGAGAGAGATATAAATCGCGATATCTTAAGCTTTTGAAGTCGGATCGACGATCCGTCTTCACCGTAGTGTAGAGGGCAACGAGGAGAACGATTCTTACCAAAGGTATTGTTCGATCTATTGAGGAATCACCACCTCACCTCCTCTTCCACATTTTAGAGAGAGAAATTGGAATTTTGGGAGAGAAAAAGCTTGATTCGAACTTGGATCGAGCTTGGGATCAACGATTGAACTCCGTAGCAGCGTAGAGGTTATAGAGGAGTATATTTCCACCTGAAACCCCTTTGATTTCATGGAGGATTTGTATTTTATGGTAATTTACTAATCTCTTTCTTAGATTTTGAGCATCGTAGTGTTATATCGCGATGTTTACGTGTTACACATGTTGTATATGAACTCCCTACATACTATACTTGCTCAAGAGGATTTACTAGCATGTTAAATGTTGGGTATTGATGAGTTGTTATTAATTTTATGGTCTCCGAATATTAGAGACTTGTGGAGTTCATTGTGGTACACGTTGTTGTTGTGATGGTTGTTGTCTTTGAGTATTAGAGACTCCTCAAGATTGTGTTGTGAATATTGTTGTTATTTTTTAAGTTGTAGACTCGTGGGTTTGTTTTATAGTTGGGTTCCGGCAGTAAAGTCACCGATGACTTGTTTTAGTTCTATGGAGCATGTGTGGCTCATTGAAATTATAATCGTTAATATTCTCGCGATGACTCGTGAGATTTACATGGGTAGTATATACCCCGAACGTTGGGTATTGTGATTGACACGGTTAATTAAGGACGATACTACGGTTCGTTCCGAGGTTTAATTTGTAGATGACCGACTCTAGTGGTATTGTATAGGACGTAAAGATTATATGTTGTGTAATGCGGTAATGAGTAGATAAACCGATGTAGGTTGTATCTTAGTCTCCTACGGTGTGGGATGACAAATTGTTGAGATCGCGACCCAATAGAACTCGACTTGGGTTGACTTAGTCAAACGTTAGTCGATTACGAAGTACGTTGAATCGTTGACGTAAACCTTATGCCTTAGCAAGGTTTCATTATCTATATTGGTTTTGTCCATAAGCTTTATCGAATAGTCATGCCCTTTAGTGTACGACTTTTCACATGAGACGAATAGTCTCGATCTTTGGATGATGAGTTGGTTATATTCTAGGTAGCTAATGATACACCTTGGGTATCGTTCTAATACGGACGATGTGACTTGTAGGGAGTCGTGATATGTATAATACATGACAGAAATGGGATGGAATAGATATACATGAGATGGGGTGTATTGTGATCATAGGATACCATAGTGATCCTAAGTTTGGCGTGTTAGTAACGCATTTGTTTATAATTATAAGTACGAGTAGGCTTATGCATGTTGTGATTATAAAGTCTAGCATTCGCGGACTTAAATGATTTGGTGTATGTGTGGTTGTTCTAGTAAGTAATAGGACAATCATCCTACTTTGATGATTGATTATGTGTTTAGTATTTACGAGCACATTATGTTGATTTGGTATGTGATTTAATAAAACACATCATGGTTTGATTTGGTAAGTTGTGATTCAATAGAACACATGGTGATTTGATTTCATAAGTTATGATTCAATAGAACACACTTGATTAGTTTAGCATGAGTAAACATTTACTTGTGCATTGCATCGAGTCCAGTTGGCATATGTGCATTGGAGGTGTATTGACGCTCGGTTATTGCGGGAGCAGGGGCTTCGTAATAGTCGAAGGTCAATACACTGGGCCTCTCCCTACCGTTGGCCACGGTATGGGTTTTCTCTAGCCCCACAGTTGAACGGAATAAACGGCGACTGTGCATTATCGACATTGTTTTGTATGCATTGGGATACGGACACTGGTCCCTTGTGATAACTATAAGTGGCTAGAGCCGTATTGTCTCGGGTCATAGGGGATCGAGCAATACGTCGACGTGGATACAGAAAATGGTCCACAGCGGGTACTTGTAGATCGTGCTTGACGCGGTCGGGTACATTTATTTGTTGGGTACTTGTAGATCGTGCTTAACGCGATGGGTACATATATATGTTTTGGGATACGAGCATCGGTCCCCTTGTAATTTGTGTACGGCAGCAGCGGCACAATCATCTATTTCTGTTCGTTAGCCGATATTGGGAAATGTGTCCACCATCAGCGACACAGTTGTTTATTATGGTTCTCTGAAGCAGAAGCGCAGGAATCTATTATTATTATTACCTTTGGATAGCAGCAAAGACATCCTTTATGGTTCTGTGGAGCGGTAGTACAATCGTTTACTACGGCTTCATGGAGCGATAAGGTCGGAAATGTTACAAGGGATTTCAGAGGTGTACCTCGAATCCACCGTATCCACATTTATGTGTGTACTTTATGATTTATGTGCTTCCTATACGAACGAATGTTGGTTGTGGTCTCCAACCAGTGCATAACGGTTGGCGGCTACTGAGCCTCTCGTGAATATAGGGTTGGTTGTCTTATGTGCTACAACCTGTTTATTATCATATTATATTAATGTGCATAATGCCATGTCATATTGTTACATTAGTAACTTATAAAAATTTAAACATATAGTCATTGTTCATTAAACAAGAAGTTTAATATGATGTTTTGTCAAAATAGTTCTTTAAATAAGAAAGAGGACAAGAACGAATATACCAATTAGATTAAAGCTTGTCTTTCTTGTCTTGAATCAGCAGCTTTGAGTCTTGCAATTCAGCTATGGCTGCTTCCAGTTCATCTTTGACTTCGTTCAGCTCTGATGAGAGATTTTTGTTTTTAAGTCGTAACATAGCATTCTTCTCAAGCAGATCGGTCAGCTGAGTATTGTGAAGTCTACTCATCTCCTCCTTCATGGACGTAAGCGACTGGTCCATGTGTGAGAGCTTAAGAACAGAATGCTGAAGTTTTTTTCTAATAAAACTATAGTGCTTGCCCGAGAGTGTTTGTGTAGCACAGACAAACGAATGTACAGAGCGATTAGCACCTTTTTGAGCTTTAAGCATACGCTTGTAGCCGACATCAATCATGTCAATCATGGGGAGTAGCCCTCGAGATAGAGACTCAAATTTTTCATTGATGAGGGCTGTAAGGGAGTTGATGAGTTGGAGAGACGATTGACCAGGAGGTTTTGACATGCAGTAATGGTCATTTGATTTACTGTGGCAGCATGCTTGGCTTCGTAAGCAGCAGCAACGACCTTGGTCATATAGTCAGCAGCAACATCGGTCGCATGAGACTATGTGGTAGCAAGGTACTGCAGGTCATTACCTAGGCTCGTCATAAGTTTGTAAAAACTCTTCAAAAAATCTTCAAAAGAAGAAGGGCTGAGGGATAAGGAGCCAAGAGGTTGACTATTAGATGATTGAGACTGGCTGGAGGAGGGTTGGGATTGGCTGGGAGAAGATTGAGGGACACACAACCATTAGAGTTAGTCCATTTAGATATTCCCGGACCGATGAATGTTAAGGCACATCATTGTGCTTCCTATTTTCTTAATTTTATCGATGATTACACGCATTATGGTTATGTTTACCTTATTTCGCACCAGCATGAAGCTCTTAATTGTTTTAAGCGTTTATTTGCTGAGGTTGAGAATCAGAAGGATAAAAGTCTAAAAACTTTTAGAACAAACGGGGCCGCTTGTATTTATCTAATCAATTTAAAGAATTGTGTGAGAAAAAGGGAATAAAAAGGCAATTAATAATTCTTGGTACTCCGCAAAAAAATGGTGTTGCAGAAAGAAGAAATCATACATTGTTAGAGATGGTTAGGTTGATGATGTCTGCTATTTGTATACTTAACTGAGTGCCATTTAAGTGATTTCCTACAACCCCTTATGAATTGCGGAAAGGTGAGAAGCCTAATTTAGGGCATCTATACCCTTGGGTTGTGCAGGTTATGTCCATAGTACCTCTAATAGGCCTAGGAGGAAACAAATGTGTTTTCATAAGGTATTCAGATACCCCGAAAGGCTATGTTACGTATGGTGAAAAACTTGAAGTAGGAATGACTGAAATATAGTCGCACGATATTGATATCATTGAGAATGATTTTCCTAAGATAGGTGAAGTTAGAAAAGACTTTGAACTGAAATGGAAGAAGAACATTTGACGTCTCTTAACGAAGGTGGGGAATTACCTCAATCTGAGCCTATGGTACAACATGAGGTTAGCCTATGGTCACCAATGAGAGCCAAGGTGATCTTCATCCTAGTGGGAGTCCAGTACTAGAACGAAGAAGTAAACGTGGGAGTATACCTCGTCCTCGATTCGCAATCGAAGGGGTATCATTCTTATGTACTTCTATTGATTCTAGTGGACCTACTTCTTTCAAAGATGCTCTTTCTTTACCTACTAATAATGAATGAATGACTGCAATGGAAGATGAAATTTCCTCTATGAATAAGAATCAAGTTTGAGAGTTGGTTGATCTTCCGCAAGGTCGCAAGGCTATTGGAAATAAATGGGTTTTAAAAATTCAAACGAAAAGGGGATGGATCGATTGACATGTATAAGGCACGTCGTGTGGCGAAAGTCTATACACAAAGAGAGGGTTTAAACTACAAGGAAACATTCTCCCCAGTGGTGAGATTTTCCTCCGTTTGCCTAATCTTAGAAAGTGTTTACGCACATCGATTTAGAGCTTTTTCAAATGGATGTTAAAACTGCATTTATCAATGGAAAACTAGATGAAGAGATCTATATGACTAAACTAGAGGGTTTTGAAGTCAATGGACAAGAGTGCAAAGTGTGCCAACTCAAACATTTCATCTATGGTCTCAAACAATCATTTAGACAATGGTATATTCGTTTTCACCAAGCTAACCTCAATTGACTTAGTGATGATTGAGGAGGACCACTATATGTCTATTAAACGATCCAAGAAAAAGATTTTGATCTCATGATTATATGTTAATGATATCCTACTGGTTTGCAATGATATGGAGATGATAAATGCCACTAAAGAGTAGTTGTCTGCTCATTTTGACATGAAAGATTTGGGTGAAGAAAATTATGTGCTTAGAGCAAAAGTCATTAGGGATCGCTCTAAAATGTCTCTTGTTTTGTCTCATGAGACTTACATTAAGAAAATTATAGAAAGATTCGGCATGACTAACTCAAAACCCGTTGTCACTCCAATGGAAAAAGGATGTGTCTTTACTACAACCTAGTTTCCAAATAATGAAGAAAAAAAGAAGAAGATGGCTACAACTCCATATGCAAATGTAGTAGGGAGCTTGATGTACGCTATGGTATGTACTCGACCAGACCTATGTTTTGTAGTTAGGATGTTGAGTCAATTCCAAAGTAATCCTAGACCCACACACTAATTGCCAATGAAAAGAGTTTTACGTTATTTGATAGGAACCACAAATTTAGCTCTTTGTTATCAAGGTGGAGATTTGAGCTTGTGCGGGAGATGTAGATGAGCGCAAATCTACTTCAGGTTACACTTTCCTCCTTGGTGGTAGAGCTATCTCTTAGACTAGGAAAAGAGAGAAAAATACCTCTCTATCCATAATGGAGTCAGAATATATTGCTTACTCATCTGCAGTTCAAGAAGTTGTGTGGTTAATATATTACACCAAATGTGGATCATCATGTAGTGATCGGTTGTGATAGCATGGCAGCTTTGGGATATGCTAAGTGTTGATCCTGGGGTAAAGCTCAGCTAATAGGCTAGAGGGGGGGTAAATAGCCTATCATCCCAAAATTAAAATTTCTTTGGAATGAAACTTACAATCAGGTATGCATTCCATATATTAACACGTCTGCTAGTCAAGATCAACAGAGTTTAGTAAAACAAGGAAAGAGATAAGGAATGCTGGTAAATAAGTTGCTGATGAAATAGAGTATAACAGCGAAAATCTTAACATCAAACTTATAACCTAGAAACAACATTGCTGATAGATAAAGAAAATAGTACAACAACAAATACATGTTTCTACAGATGCTAAAACTATTTCCAATATCCCAATACAAGTTTGCTAATAGAATATACAATATAAAGAATAGAGAAGAGTAAGGTAGGTTGAGTATGTAGAATGATAATTTCATTAACAATTCAGCAGTGGCTCACCAAAAAGTAAAGCATGTTTAGTACATCAACCTCGACACTCTAATCCTAGCAAACTAGTATGAGAAAAATGAAGGGGGAAGACTTATCTCACTATTCAACAAGTGGTCCTTCTCAGCCCTTAATTAATTTAAAGGAGAGGAGGGATGAAGTTGGGATAGTGAAATGGGAGGCATGACAACGAAATGAAATAAACCAACTAAGACTCGAATCCTATTGACAAAGATTGAGACGGAGTCAATCACCTCCTTCAGAGTCAATCTCCCAGCCAATTGTAATGAAGAATCAAATTTTTGGGTTACTCAATTAGCAAATGATTGAGTAACTGCGTGATGAACACTCATTTAGTTGTGACAATATGTTAATGCAAAACTGACAGCCCTTACAACAAGATATTAGTATGTCGATATGAATGCAATATGGATTTCTTGCTTGAGTTCTTCCTTGGACATCTTCAAGAAGATTCGGTCTTCAACTTTGTTAGCTTTAAGCTTGATCTCTACTTCAATTGAATGGAGTTTTATGCATAGAGACTGAGTCTTTTGAAGGATGAAAGAACTTAAGTTGAGAAGCAAATTCTCAACCAAGTGTAGTGTCCTCTGCCTTTATAGTTTCAGATCACTCTTTCAAGTATCTCTACAAGTGAGTGTTTTCACTTGTTTTCCATAAACGTTCCCACACAAATGTGTTAGAGGAGAAATGAAATATTTCTTATAGAGACTAAGAAGTAAAGATTGTCGTTGAGACTTGGGTAGACTTTGACCGTTGGAGTGTAGTGACTAATGTATCAGAATACATTACTTTAACTGTTGGTTTAAAATCTCTTTGAAGATCTTGCATTGATATTAGTCCGGAAGTTGGGCTGAAAAGATGATAGGGTTTAACGTAGTAGTCTTGGCATTAAAGTGAACTGGTGAGGGCTAAGAGTAGCTATAACTCGAGAACCGAGTTATATCACCGAAGAGGAAAGTATCCAAAGGATAATAACTAAGCACATATACCAAAGCATGTCTCTTACGTTTCCAAGATAGATTTTCACAGATTCTTTGAAATCTTATTTTGTCCACGTAGGCATTAAGATCAACATTTATCCTCTTCAAATAACATCTTCTAACATCAGCAATTCTTGGAAACATAACAGATATCAGCAGAGTTGTTCAGCAGTTCCAACTACAGAGGATTACTTGTCACTTTTAGCGCTAGTCCAGATAAACATGAGTCAAGCAACTGAATAAAGTCGTAAACCGACATATGTATAAAGACGACCTAGTCTAGAACTCAAGCAAAGTTCCCGCGAGTTGCCACACTAACCGGTACGCAATCCTTTTAGCCACTCAAGGAACTTGTTGTAATGGTGACAAGCAAATCATCGAACTAGGAATATGCAAAGAAATATCAGCAGACTTACACATGCATATGCCTAACACTAAGGATCTTAAGTAACATGGGAGGACGAAACAAATTGAGATCAAGTATTATTTCACTAGAGACATGGTTGCAGAAAGAAAATTTGTTCTAGAATATGTTTCTCCTAAAAGCATGTTAGCTGACCCTATGACTAAGCTTCTAACTAGAAAGATATTCCAAGATCACATGTTGGGTCTAGGGCTTCGTAGGATTTGATATGTTATTTCCGAGAACACTTTTGTTGACATTGTTATTATTTTCATTATCGTTTGAATATATTGCAGTTTTATTTCATTCCTATTATATGTTAATTAAATGTTTTATAAAATTGCGTAGCATACATTTTGCTTAAAAAGATGTCTAGTGGACATTGAATTAACTTTCTCACACGGGTAATTCACTTTGTCAATATAAGGGCGAGCGACATGAGATAGTAATGTCTTTGGCACCTACAAAGGGGGGTGAGCAAATGACGTTATGATATATCACCTTGGCATATAACCAGGATGAGACCTATTTTAGTATGGGTCAACTTAATATGTCCCAAGAAAGGTCCGAATGTGAGATCTTAAAAGAGGCACTGGGAGAGGACTTAGTTTTGACGTCAGAAGGGCGACTAGACTAAGATCCGTATGGCGTTAGAGTATGACATGCCTACTTTGAGTGGAAGTTCCACCGTAACATACACATCATACTACATGTGACTATAAGTGACCATATAAATTGATTGAATGATCCCTACTTCATCGTTGTATGAGTTCTAGTGATTACACTTATGCCCTAGATGATTTAGAACTGTGATATGAACTTGGACGTTAATGTTGCTACTTTGGCATGTCGACCAATGGGATATGCACATACAGCCCCACAGAGCATTGTTGGAAAAGCAAATAACTAAGGGTGACTGGCACTAAGGTCTAAGGAAGATAGTATACATCTTTGTTTTGTGTCTTAATGTCTGGGCGTTCATATTGAACATACGGTCCAAAAGATTGATTTTGAGCACATAAACATAATGTGGTTTAAGCACCGCTATCGAGGGATTAAAGGTGCTTGAATTGGTGTGTATATACGGTCTGGGGCATAAATGAGGTCTTCATTAACAAGGAAGTTTTATGTTGGTTAGATGGCGATTTGGTATAGCGTTCCAACCATTTATCTTTCTCGTCAGGCCGCACGCCTCACTTTCAGTATGAAGAAGCAAGTGTTTAACGAGTTTTGACAATGTAATGTAATGAGAGAGGTGAATCCATATGTGCGAGTGAGAGATGTTAGGAAACGGGCATGTTGCCCAGTTCGTTGTATCCGCCCACATAAGCTCATTGAGTCCTAATTATATTATTATTTGTAAGTAATATCCTAATTCAACGGGATTTGAAATTGCCCTAACTTACCCTACAAGTAATAGGTTTCTTGTGGAAATAATATAAATAGAGCAGGCAACCAAAGAAAAAGATATACTACGAAGTAATCCGCAATACCCTATTATAGTATAGTAAATTCGTTTCGTTCATATTATATTTATTTTTTTATGGTGAATGACTACAAAAGGTCGAAACATGGGAAAAAACAACAATGATGGCCAAATATGTGCTCTTTCCGTCCAAACTACCAGGTTGTATGGCAAATCACCTCCAGGATACAACAAATTCACAATCTATAGATAGCAATTCTGTAGATTTCTTTAGATTTCTCGCCAAAACTGTATTTTAGACCGAAAGAACAAGAGAGAGTGAGAGAGAAAGAAAACTAAAATTCGAAGTGAATGATTCCATTTAATCTCTTCTATTTTATAAGTCGCCATTGGCACATTTTCATTGATAGTTGTGACTCTTACTTTAAATCTTCAATTCACACCCTTCAATAAATAAATTAAATATTCAGTGACACCCTTAAATATAATATTTCATACGTTCCTAAATAAGTGTCCTATATTAAATTTTTAAAGTCAGTGAATTATTTTTTAAATGAAAATTTGACACGTATTTATTTATTTCTTTTTTTTAAAACCATAAAACACGTAACTTGTAGTACTTTTTGTATTTTAAGAGTTACGAGTTTTATAATTTTGAAAAAAATACGCATCAAATATTCATTAGAAAAACGATCAATTTAATTTTAAAAAGTCAATACAGGACACTTATTTAGTAATAGGGTGAATAGTAAATTTTAAAAGTCATACTCCCTCCGGCCCTAAATTATTTTCTGGGTAGAAAGAAAAAGTAAGGGTAAAATAGTAAAAGTGATGTTCTAAAAAGGAAAGTTTCAAACAAGACAATTATTTTGGGACGGACGAAAAAAAAAAAGAAAGACAATAATTTATTGAGGGAGGGAGTATCATTTTGCAACACCCCGGGTCCCGAAAAGCCCAATTTGCAGCCGTGAGACCCGATGTAAAAGCTTATTGCTCACAACCACCTACATCCTTACATCAAATCCTAGTCTTGATACCATTGGTAAACGCTCCACACCAAATTAAACTACGGTCCAAAACATACACTGTAGAAATCCTCTAGAAACAATATATATACTTGAATAATCTCATATTCTCTTGCAGTACAAAAATAGATAACTCATCCCCCTAACTTCTTTCAATCTCCAATATTTACTGCATTACTAACCTGAAATGGTGAAAAAGGGTTAGTTCGAATGTCCAGTAAGAAAAATATCAGAGTAGCTGACAAAAGCGTCGAATTCAAAACGCCAGGAATATAGAATAAATAAGTCAATCATCGTCTCTCGAAACAATAATTAGGACGAAATGTTCAATAAATATAACGACGACTGCAATCTCAACTAATCCAATCATCTAGATCCAACTTTTGTTAGTGGGCATAGAACTAGACTCATTATGTACTTCCTCCATCCCTAAATTATTGTCTGGGTTGACCCGACATACGGATTAAGAAAACTCAATTAACTTGATTATTAATATTGAAATAGTATTGAAAAAGTGTGTTGTTTCCTTTAATGCCCATGTATATGTGGCCTATAAAGAAAACTCAATTAACTTGATTATTAATATTGAAATAGTATTGAAAAAGTGTGTTGTTTCCTTTAATGCCCATGTATATGTGGCCCATAATTAAAGTTGGAATAAAAAGTAAGGGTAAAATAGTAAAAGTGATGTTCTAAAAAGGAAAGTTTCAAACCAGACAATTATTTTGGGACTGATGAAACAGGAAAGGAAGACAATAATTTAGGGACGGAGGAGTATATTATTTGCACACATTCAATCATGATTTTCTGACCACATCACAAATCCCAAGTTATCACATGTCACAAAAGTACTTGGATCTAAATCTGTGCAATACAACAGAAAGATGCCAAACGAACGATCATATCACAAATTCAACGATCAAACATGACTCAAAAATAACTCTCAAGATAAAAAATTTCTCTCTTTCTTCAAGTATTTCTCTATCTAACTTATCTCTACAAACACTAACTATTTTTCTTTTCTCTTCAACTATCATTTCATTTTTTCACATCAAAAGGAGACCCATTTTTGTATTAGTGAGACCCGTCTTCAAAACTTATCCCAGTTGACATCGAGTCGCTGTAAGGTAACAAGAGCGTTTCTGCTCCAGGATTAGGACTATCCGGCACCATCAGGTTCGGGATATTGGTTCGAACAGTCCATGAAGATGTGTGAAACATTTTAATGGCGTCCAACTCTACGGCTACTTCTTTCATTGTTGGCCTGTTCTTTCCGTTCAAGTTCAAGCATCGGTTGGCAATGTTAGCGACTGCCATGATCTCCTCCTTGGCACCCTCGTTTACAACTCTAGGATCAAGTATCGAAAACAGGCAGTCGTCTTCCATGGACAAAATAAAATGTGTAGCCAAACTTCTCTGTTCGCCGATCCTAGTTGAAGATATAGGTCTTTGTCCTGTTAAGAGCTCAACAAGAACTACTCCAAAACTATATACGTCGCTCTTTTCAGTGAACTGACTCGACTGAAAGTATTCTGGATCAAGATACCCAAACGTCCCTTTGACTAAGGTAGTCAAGTGAGTTTGATCAATCGCAACAGACCTTGAAGTTCCAAAGTCGGATACTTTGGCTTTCTGTTTGTCGTCTAGGAGTATGTTAGTCGACTTGATGTCTCTGTGGTAAATGGGGATCGAAGCTGCAGAATGTAAATAGGCAAGTGCTCCTGCTACGTCTGCAGCAATTTGCAGCCGCATGTTCCAAGACAGTGGGAACTCGTCGCTGTCATCGTGAATATGCTCGAAAAGGGTTCCATTTGAGACATACTCGTAAACTAGTAGAGGGACCTCAGTCTCCAAACAGCATCCCAGAAGCTTAACGACGTTCCTGTGATTGATTTGTGAAAGAATGACAACCTCGTTGATGAACTGCTCCAATTGGCTTTCATCAACTAGCTTGGACTTCTTCACTGCTACGATTCTTCCATCAGTTAACATGCCTTTATACACTGTACCTTGGCCCCCTCGGCCAAGTATTCTGTTTTCGTTGAAGTAGTCAGTGGCCTTCTCCAATTCCCTAGCTGTGAAAACTTTGGTTTTCTCGACTAAACTTGCATCAGTTGATACTTGCTGCTGTAATAGTAGACCACCATTTCGTTTGAAGAATCTTGATTTACGTCTCTTATCTTTCGCCTTCTTGACCACTTTGTACAACCAGAAGCTACCTGCTACAAGAAGTAACACCCCTATACTAATGCTAACACCTGCACTAAGACAAGAAACAAGGAGGGTTGACCTCTATTTCAAAATTTTCAAAAACTAACTCAACGACATAGAATTTCAAAGAATTCCAGATTCAGTTCATAAAAGGTAAATGCCTTAATGTTGCAACTTCAACAAAAAGATGGCATTAATTACCTAAAATAACTGCTATTGAAGATGATGATCTTCTTGGAATGGTTGGAGAAGAATAGTTTACACAAGACAGAGTTCCATTAAAGAAAACCTGACATTCGTCACAATTGGCACATTCTTCGACAACTAACAACACAAAACATACGAGTTAATTACCACTCTGAATTCTAAAATAGGACACACACACAGAGGAAGTGAAGAACACGTAAATATAGGATCGCTGATCACCAAACCAGCGAAAACAATCTATACCTTGGCATCCACTATAAGGTAAATAAGGATTCCCTTCTTGCATTTGCCTACACTTACATTGCACAGTGCTCAATGAAGTACCATTGCCCAAAACTAGCTGCCGAGGGTCGCAATATTGTGCAGGTACAAGCCCCACATCTACATCTCGCTCAGTGAGGGTCCAGAGGAGTGCAACCGGAATGTAAGAATTGCTTTCGTCACCAAAACCATCTATACGGAACAAAGTCTCATCCACCAAGAAGGCTGCAGACCCCCCACAACCTCCTCCGGTCGTGTTCTGTCTCCTCCCTAGTCCCGTGACATCAACCTTATAGCTTTGGAGATAATAAGGAAGTGTGGATTGGCAACAATTGATGCCATAGCAACTGCTACTTAGCCTGCGAGTGGAACTAGAAACAACACTAGTACTAGTAGTAACATTGCAAATCGAGGAACACCCCGTGATCACATTTCCCTGCAGCTGATCCATAACTAGAGCATTTCCACACCCAATGACCGTAAACTTGTTGTGCTCCCTCGAATACAGGAAAGGGGTTCTACCGAGGTCCCTACTACTCCATACCGGACTGGGATTCCCACCACAATCAGAAGTGATCATCGAACTGTTAATCGTTACCGTCTGATTTTCCAATGACACGGCTAACACTTCTTGATTAAGAGCACTTAGATATGGCCTATGAGGATTGGAAGAGGTGTCGCACCTAACCGCAAACCAATCATTAAGGTAGCAGCTCCTCCAGCCGAATCCGAATGGGTACGGAATACTTACATTTCCGCACTTTTCTTCGCATCCAGGCATCGAGTATGTTGGAGCTGCAGAGGCTGCTGATAATGAGAAGAGGATCAGCTGAAAAACTAATTGCAGCAGCTTCATATTGCAATTGCTGATTGTTAGTAATTCTTTTTCCATTTTTCCTTTTTTTTTTTTTTTTTTTTGCCCTGAATACACTGCAATAACACACACATATATTGTCTATATATATGACTGCTGATCTAGAGACGAAATTTCCAGGTATATATGAGCAGTGATTGGAATTTGATTTTTCTTGTTACGTTTCAAAACATATTTCATTGATGAATGCAATTTGTCATTTTCTAGTTACGTTTCAAACACGTTTACAGTTTTATTTTACTTTTGTTGGTTTACAATTTTTTATTGGAGGGGACATAGACCTTTGGTGCAACAAGGCTCTGGTGAGACTTAAGCACTCGAACTTTTCGTTTAAGAGAAGTTAGTAATACGAGTTGAACTAAAGCTCATTAGTTGTTAACAAGTTCGTTTATATGATTGAGACGAGAATTTGCAACCTCTCAATATTGAACCTCTAACTCTTTCGTTAAGATTGTGTCATCACATTAATAAATCCTTTTTACGGTCAAAAATTAAAGAATATATATTACTCCTTTCATCCTGAATTAAGTGTCCCCTCTTAATTTTATATGGGTTCTAAGAAAGTAGTTAACTCTATGAAATTTGTTTCTTTAACACCCTTAAGTATCTCTAAGTAATACTCCCTCCGTTTGAAACAAAGAATCAACTTTTCTTTTTTAGAAGTTAACATGTGACTAAATCAAATCAAAATTTTATATACTTTACTTATGTTTTAGGAAATTAAATTCTATTATTTAAAACTATATTAAGAATACTATGGATTACAACTTTCATAACTTTGTAAAAACCATTAAATTTATGTTAATTATCGGTCAAACTTTAACTAAATTGACCAAAAAAAATTAAAAATAAATTTTTTGCCTGGAACGGAGGAAGTATTAAATTAACGAGTCCCTCTTCTTTTTTCATCTCATAAACAATTTGTTTAATGAATTTTTTCAAAAATAGAAAGTGAACAAATATTTTGAGACGTCTCAAAATAGAATAGCACATGTTCGGTGTTGTCACAATAGACCGTCATAGTCCCATTCGACCGAATTTCCATGGTCGTTGGTGACTAAGCCAAAGTAACAACATTGATTTTCTTCTTCTTGACATAGTCAAAGGTCAAAAAAAGGTTAGTGTTAGGATTAAAAAAATTCTTAAGACTCGCATGATAAATATACTGACATTATGCTTCTAATTAAAATAGGTTAAGCACTATGCTCACTTCTTTTATGTGACGCACTAACTTCTAAACATACTCAAAAGTCATAAAGAGCACAATGTTGGGACTAAAAAATCCTTAACATATTTATCGTGACTAACCGTTCACTTTCTACTTTTAGAAAAATTCTTTTGAGACGCTTCGACTTCTTAGTGATATCAAATTAACAAGTCCTTTCATCTCATAAAAATTTACTTCAAGAATTTTTCCAAAAATAGAAAGTAAACATTTGTTTTGTAAACGTCTCACTTCTTTTGGGACGGAAAGAGTACTTTAAAACCGGAAAGAAAAGTTACCTTTTCATGCTCTATCGGATTTAGCTCTCTTGCGTGTTGTCGGCATCCTTTCGGCACACTTGAGTTACTCCTTCGGTTCCACTTAGGGGTGAAGGTGATTCAGTTTGGTTCGGTTTGAGCCAAAACCGCAAATCGAACCACCCCCTAACGGTTCCACATATTTCAAAACGAACCGAACCGCCACAAACTTCAAGCCGAACTGAACCGAACCGATCGGTTTGGTTCGGTTTAATTATTTAAATATTCAAAAAATAAAAAAAAACTTTTAAATATCAAAAAAATACTTTTAACACAAACTAAATAATTAAAAGTCAAAAGATTAACTTTAAAATTACAATAGTTCAATCAAAATGTAGGCAAACAACAATAATTTTCTTATTAAATTCAATTACTAATTACTAATTACTAAATAATATATATATAAATAAAAAATTAAATGGTGGTGGTTCGATTTGGTTCGGTTCGATTCGGTTTGGCACCAAAAACCGCAAACCGAACCGAACCGCTCGGTTCATAAAATTTTCAAACCTAAACCAAACCAAACTGCCCGATTCGGTTCGATTCGGCAGTTCGGACTTACACCCCTAGTTCCACTTAAAGAGTCCACGTTTGAAAAGTCTAATAATTAAAAGATATACAAGTAGTATTGGAGTTGATCATAATTACAAAAATATTTTAGCATAATTAATATGTTTGTACAACATATGGAGGGTAAAGTTGAAAGTATTATGGAGATTGTAAGAATAATTTTTTAAAGTAAACTCTTTGGGTGAAGCATCTTAAAATAGTATAATGGACTCTTTGCTAGAAACGGAGGAAATATTTAATTCCCCAAATTAAGAAATTTTGAATCCACTGATACGTATGAAGGGTTAGGTGCACTAATTAACTAGTTTTTGAGGGACTTTTCTTTGAAATAAAATTGTCTTTGATAGACTTTGGTTCGTTTCAACAAATTTATTTCTTTTCTAAAAATAGTACTACATTCGTTCCTAAAAAAGAGTCATGTTTTCTTTTTTAATTCGTCCCAAAAAATTGTCTATTTTTTTAGATTTTTCTTTTTAAGAAAATATTTTTATCATTTTACCGTTGATTAGATTATTAAGAGAAAAATTGATACTCCAAATGTTGTGATATAAAAAGTAGGTTAGAAATTAGAGGGAAATTCGGCCGGTCCCTTTTAAATAATTTTCAACCGATTTAGTTCATTATGATTGTTTCAAATCAGAAAATGATATTTTTGTTGCGAAATGTTATCTATGCACTTAAAAAACACGGAACATGCATGTTGTGCATCGCAATAAAAAAAAAATGATGCATCGTGTATGCCCTTCTTTCTAGCACGTACGCGATGCATCGGCTTCTCACTCCAACAAAAGAACGCTATTGAAATGATTAACACATGAACACTCGCACATAAAACTCTAAACTTCCAAAAAAAAACTTAAAACATCAGGCAATTTCAAAGCAACCAACATCAAGCAATATTGGACGATTTCAAAAAGCAAGCAACAACAGGCGATTTCAAAGCAAGCAAATTAAAATGTCTTGGAAACTAGAACATAGTAGAACAAGGAAAACACAAAAGCACGAAATTGAAGAAGTTTCAGGTCGTAATACATTTTATAGATGTACTTTTTGTTTACAACTTCCTGAATAGAGTGAAATATGTATATATTTGCATAAACATTTTATTTTTGATGCATCGCGATGCATTATTTGGGAAAAAAAAAAACATGGTGTCTTTGGCAAATATTGTTGCATCTCGTTCACTGAAAATATGAATAGCGTCTGTAGGGTTAAAAAAAATTAGCATCGCGATGCATCAATTTTGTGCATCGCAATGCATCAATGTGTGCATCGAAATGCATGACTTTGTGCATCGCGATGCACAATTTATGCAACCTATTTTACTTCTTTTTGTACTTCTTCAATTATGTGACTATAACCACAATATACGTGTTATGCAGCTGCGATGACTAAGAATCCTGTCAGGATTGTATACAGATCAAATATGCAATCCATCATATGTCAGATTAAAAATATCAAATTCAGGAGTGAGTATAAAACAACACTAAAGAAAACACCTTTTTGGTACCTCATAATGAGCATAATTGTTGATGATGTCGTCCGCAAACATTGTAAGAAGGATGAGTTGATAATAAGGATTATTGTCAAATTCTACGTCAAGGGGAAAAAGTGTTTCCAGTTTGGGCGAAAAATGATGAAGCTTCAACCAATAGATGTGAAGCTCATATTCGGCATAAACAATGGAGAGGAGAAAATAAACATATCGTTTTACAAATTGAATCGCACCGATTTTCTCCAAAGGTGCTTCCCGAAAAAAATGTCAATGGAATCAAAGAACATAAGATTGAAGTCAAAGTTGGTTTTTGATAGAATTAAGGAAATGATAGAGTCCGGATCAAGTAGGTATTGAATGCATCGTTGGCTTGACGACCATGCTTATTCTCGTAACCTTGCTGGTTGCAACCAAAACATCCTATATACCGTGGGCCTATACAAGCCTTGTGTCTGGTTTGAGTACAATATCAACGTACAACTGGTCAAATAATGCCGTTGATTTGTTGTTGAAAAGTTTGGAAACTACATCTGATGATCACCTAGAGAGATGCGTGATGCTACTCTCGTTAACTTTAAGTTCATTTGATATTATTATATGTAATTTTTGTGTATGATGCATGTTGATTTGATCATATTAAATTTGTTGAATTCCTCTATGCAGTATTGGTTATGTGAGAAAAGTAACGTTGTGCAACCGACTAGCGAAACTTATATCCCAAGGTTTGTCAAATGAGATTTGAGGGCACTGTCCAATGTGTTGGATGAATTTAATTTTGTAAGGATCATGACCAATCACGTGAGTGGTTATAAAATGGCACATTAGTATTCTATTAGAAATATCAATATTACATTTGCGATGCAAAATTGTACTAAAAAAATATTATTTTTGTGTAGCTTGATGCACAACTTTTATTTTCAATACACAATTTTTGTAAATTGTTTTTCATTTTTTTATGGTTTTGTAGAAGTTTGATGATGCTCTCAACATAACAACAAATGATGAAAAGGAACTGCTTTAGGTAAAGAGAAACAATGACATGAAAATTCTTGGTGAGGCCTCTTTGGATAATCAACAAGATGCTACAGCTGTACCCATGGGATCGCCGAATAAGAGGGGTGAGGTGATTGATCCAGTTGAAAGTGAATGTTTGACTCAAACACAAGTCAGAAAACAATCAGAAGGTGTGAGTCAAACAATTAAGCAAGCTAAAAATGAAAAAGAACAATAATTCAAGAGTCTGAAAGGACTAAGTTAAAAACATGGAAGAGGAATTGCAAGGAGTCCAATGGACGACAATAGTTATTGATTAGATATGTTTCTTAATTATTAAACTTTTTAGAACATTTGTGGTTTTATATTTTCTAGTATTTGAATACGTGTAAATATTTGAATACATTTTGTGGTGTTTTAATACTAATTTAGAATTAATTTTATATGCAGTTTTATGAATGTGTGTTGACTACATTGTGCAATATCTCTTTTTTTTTTTTATGTTACACTTGCGATGCATAAAAAGTGTGCATCGCGATACACCAACAAAAGTATTGTTTGTGGCATCGTGATGCATGATTTTTATTTCCCGATGCACAATAATAGGACAATGAACTTCAAAAATTGAAACATAACAAAATCAACCTTGTATAGCCTCTCTTCATGACCTAGAGTTGTGGCTATAAAGTTTGTGACATCTGCTACATATCCTTTTCTTTTTTCTTGTTGATTCACCATTTGATGGGCTCCTTGTCTTCTTGGGACGTCCGGGTAATCTCTTCATTATTGGTGGTAAAATGGTCTCACCCGAATTTTTAGCTCGTACCTTTTCGTAGTTGCAATTGAGTACAATAAGCTTCCCTCGTAACACTTGGTGTAATTACTTGTTAGGAAGTAATTATCAAACATATCCTTATATTTTTCCCGGATCTCACAATCACAATAGCCGTGTGGCAACATGGGAATTCCCATACGAATATGCCACATGATCCCAATAATAAGGTAATCGTTCCACTTTTTATCCATTTTTGCATATAATAATTTGTTCCATCTCTTTTCATTGCCAAGTCTAAACTATTTCATGATTTTCGATCTAATACAGTCAACCATGTGAGTGATAGGAAGACCGCGAGCCTCTAAAATCCAATTGTTAAACGATTCCGGAGCATTTAATGTCAGTTCGGCATACTTGTTCTTGTGGCAATGTGCAATCGCCGACTTATCGTATGGAATGGTGGCCAAGAAATTACAAGTAACCTGTCCCCCTTCTTTTTGGAATATCTCAATTTTCTCATTAAACAGTCTAATGTTGGGGGCATACGCACAATCCTTGAATCTTGAACACAAACTGTTGCGGAACACGTTAGAAAAACGTTTACTGGTAAATATTTCTTTCAAGTTTCGATAAAGGTGTACCAAGCAAAAGAAATGCTTGGAACTCCCAAACACGTAGCGTATTGCTTCCATTAAACCAATATTTCGATCGGATACAAACATCACTTCTCGATTGATTGCTCCTTTTATCTTAGACAAGAATCAAGCCCAATTATCCCTATTTTCAGAACTTACGACCGCAAATGCAAACAGGAATATAACTGCAGCATATGAACAAATATTTAATAAAAGTGTGCATCGCGATGCATATACTGGTACTGAATTTATATTTCGAAGCACATTATTCTACTTAATTAATAACATAACATTTGCGATGCATACTAGTGTACATCGCGATGCACAAAAGTATACTACAAAATACTATTTTGTGCATCGCGATGCACCACTTTTATTTCCCGATGCACATAAATGTACTGAATGTATTCTCTTATTAAGTTCAAGTACGCAAAGGGGCATAAAACATGTAAAAAAAAATGGACGTACCTTGATTTTCATCCTTGATCATGGCAGACAAAAGGGTGCCCTTAAATCAAGATTTCATAAATGTGTCATCTATGAACAATATAGGACAGCAGTAGTTGAAACCATCTACGCATGCCCGAAATGAAATGAATAACCTACTAAACCGATTTGCAACATCGTCTGATTCCAAGAAATCAAAGCTAACCTGGATTACTCTTATGCAACGCTTTAACGTACCCACTGCAGCTACTGAAAAGATTTTTCATAATAACCAAAAAGCTTCTTTCGAGCCTTCTCGACGCTCCTCCATGCCTTATTGTATGATATCTCAATGTCATAATTATTTGTCCTCATGTGATCAATTACATCAATCAGCGAATAGCTTGATCGACTACGAACATGGTCAAGAATCAAGTGCGCAATTATACCACAGCGCATCCTTTTTGAGTTATTATGGTCAATCATGGTCAAATGACAACTGTGTGAAAGGTTGCACTTGTATATGGATACTGATTCATCAACATATGAAGATGCCTTGATGAACCAACTGCAATCATCACTGAATTTCTTCCCACATGCAACGCTAATCCTCTTATTGTTGCTCTTAATGTAAATAAATTCAAATCCACTCTTAAATGAATACTTTATAACCTGCATACGAAAATCTTTAATTTCACCTTTAAATGCTTGACCAACACCAGTAATAAGAGATGTCCAACCAGAATTTAAGAGTTCCTTTCTTGTTTAAACATAACATATGTCGTAACATGGGACACTTTCAACATCGCTTTCAAAACTTGAAGAATTGGTACACTTACTTTCACTGTTCTGCTCATTATATTGTTGTGCATCACCAAATAGATGTTGTGTCTGAAACTTTCGAAACAATGGTATCTCCTCTGAATTTCAACAACAACATGAGAGCAGTTTCCTTTGAATTCAATGATTTCGATTTTACAATGAATTCGATCTTCTACTTATTGGTATTTATTTTTAAAATTTTTTCAAGTTGACATGAATTAAAATTTTACAAAGAAATCACAATGGAAATAAATACGGAGTTGACAGGAGTGAATCAAGGAAAATGCAGCTTAAAAAACGTGATAGATTGTTACGGGAACAATTTGATAACAATTGATCAATTTATCACTTAAAATAGACTTAAGCAATTGAAAACAATAATAGTGGACTAAAGCGGTTAAAAATATATGAAAGGGACCAGCCCACAACTTTTCCTTGAAATTATTAAGAGTTTAAAGGTCTGTTTTCGTGCAAGGTTTAAAACTAATTTTCTATGTTTCGCTTTCTCACTTTTTAGCTCCACCGGCTTCTCTCTATTTCTCTTACTTTTTTTTTCAATCAATTACAAAAACAAAAATTCAAAATCTAAAAACCAACCTAAAAATATTCAAATTCCATGGAATTTAAAAAATGTGGAATATGCTTTCAAAATCATAGTAATTCCATGGTTGGATAATGTGTGGAATTCAATTGTAATTCTATATTATAGTTAAAATAAAATTTCAATAATATGTCAAATATCTAGTTTAGCCTAGTGGTGGTAGTGGTGGTTAATGATTTCAAATGGCAAATGTTGAAACCTTGCCAACAAAAAAATTATAATCTTTTTATATTTTAAAAAATAAATAGCATATAGTGGTGGTGATTAACGGCGGCGGTAGATGCTAGAGTTGGCGGCAAAGGGGTGGTGGCCGGCAACGGTGGTGGTTGGTTGTGGGGGTCGGATGTGGTGGCCAGTGGCGGTGGTCAGAGGTGGAGGTCGGTGGTGGCGGCCGGCGGTGATGGTGGTTGTGGTAGTAAAAGAAGGGTGAGTTGTTATTGTGTTAAATAATAGAGGAAAAAAGGGAACAAAATTTTGAATTTAAATTCTTAGGTTTTAATATAGAATTAGTTTTATGGAATTGAGGCATTTTGAATTGCAATTCAATTCTAATTCAAAATTTTAATTGTGTTCCCAAAGACGAAATTAATTTTGAAAGCTCCAATTCCAATTTCAATTCCAAACAATGAAATTGGGGTATCCAAATGGACCCTCGTACCAAACACAACCTAAGTTTCTCCAAGCTATTATACGAACGATCTCTTTCTTCCTAGTGCAGACTATTCTCAATCACTATTTGGGCAACTTCTAGGCATCTCAATTCTCAACGAATGGAGACGCAAATGGTCTCTTTCTTTCTAGTGTAAACTATTCTCGACAACTATTCTCAACAATTTCTAGGAATCTCGGCAAATGGAGACACGAACTTTTTTAATGTGGACTATTCTCGACAATTTCTAGGAATCTCAGCGAATGGAGACACGAACTTTTTTAATGTGAACTATTCTCGACAATTTCTAGGAATCTCAGCGAATGGAGATACAAACTTTTTTAATGTGGACTATTCTCGACAATTTCTAGGAATCTCAGCGAATGGAGATACAAACTTTTTTAATGTGGACTATTCTCGACAATTTCTAGGAATCTCAGCGAATGGAGATGCGAACTTTTTTAGCGTGGACTATTCTCGACAACTATCTAAACAAATTCTAGGCATCTCGACAAAGGGATACCTTCAAGTGTTTTTGTTAACAATTTGTCAATAAATTCACAAGAGAAACCAAAAAGAAAACATACATAATCTTCTCCCTTTGTCCCAAAAAAGATGGACATGTTAGATTTTTTTTTTTTTTGGTTAATTTGACCTATTTTCAAACAATAAGTTGACTCAAGTTTATCCATTTTTTCAAAAGAGTAGTAAGACACGCAATCTCTTGTTAGATAGGAGAACTTGTCTTTCTGATGGAAACCAAATAGGAAACTATTCCCATAGTTTCTCTACCTTTACCACACTATAATACACGAAGCCAAAACAACCTTAATGCTCCAGAATGCCATTGCATCATCGTATTAGAAAGGTTAAGTACGAAAAAACAAAAAAGAAATAATCTCATCTTTCCGAGCCAAACGGATCGAAAAGAAAAGGTTGTAGCCGACGAGAGATGACTGATCTTGACACACTCGGCATAATATATATCTCCAATCAAATGATCATGGACCAAATGTCGCGATGAGGAAACCCTTGTAAATGCTCATGAACTTGGCTACAAATGCTGCAAAGGTAATCAAAGCAAAGTTCATCAGAATGCTATCCAACCCACTTTATTTGGCAAACAGTAAGAAACAACCATGCAACAAAATCTAGTCAACAGTTACACTGCTACCGAGAGAGGTAATTCATACGGAGAAAGATAAAAAGGAACTTGCAGCCGTTGCAAGAACATGTAGGCAATGGAGGACCTGTGGCATCTCTCCCAGACTAGCCGTACCAGTAGTCAAAACTACTACTCAAGTAACTCAACAGTTTTGATATACAACGATCACAAGGAACCCAAACGTTCCAAATGCATCCCTCCTAAGGCTGCATTGCAGCTGAGGACTGACTTATCCAAACAATAGGAGGCATTAAGATGCTTCCTCAGATCCCAAATAGGGACAGAAATTTTACTCTGGAAACATATTTTTATGAATAAACTTCAACATGTATCTATGCCAGATGTTCTTTACCAATGTTCGTTTGTTATTTGATGTGATTAACTTAATCACTTGAGCTGAGAAATGTATGCCCTTCAAACAATATCTAAACAATAAGAGTAAGTAAAGTAACCCAATATTGATCAAGTTTGGTAACTCATGAATTTTGGCTGAAGATAAGTGTGTGTGGCTGAAGATAAGTAAAAGTGATACCTCAATATTGATCAAGTTCAGCAACTTGACTGCTTATCAATCTCATAACTTTACTAAATACTTTATCAGTTCCACTCAAAAATTTATTTGAAAAGTCAAACATTTCAATTAAATACATTGCTACTCACGACATAAATGATCTTAACAAAATCCAAAATTGTATCCAAACTTCTTTCCTTTAATGTATGAGGGATATAGTTGGAACATCATTGAAAGGAAGGTAAGATAAATTTTCACATAGGGCACATGTAGCCGACTCCAAGTGATTTGAACTAAGGATGAGTTGAGTTGAGTTGTACTCTTTAAGCAGAACAATCCTTTAATAGTAAACATGCACTCTTCAAACTTAACGGAAGGAATGCTGTTCCAATGAGAACATGAATCGATTAAAGAAAAATCAATTACTACATAAAAACGGAGAAGACCCACCTACCTTCTTTTTTTTTTTGTTGGGGGGGGCAGTTCAGACACCAAAAATTATTTTTGATTTAAACAAATTTAGAAGGTAGCTATCCACTCTCTCCTCACTTTCCCCCATGTTACTCTTATTTATGTTCATTAATTTTTAGAGCAACTGAAATCTATAAAGTATAAATATGTATGCTCGTGCATACACATCATGTGTCCCACCTCTAGTTTAAAATACCTCCCACTTAGAAGGATGCTTGTGGTAGATTCAAGTAACAAAGTTTACAAGAGATGCGGGGTGGTGAGGCATTATCACATTCCAGTGAAACTAAAGAAGGGTGTGAAGAGTCAAATAATTAGAAACTAATTAAATTGGTACCAGAACAACAAGAAATCACGCTGTTACAAGGTATATAATGATGATGCTGCATTGAATGGGGAGAAAATCCAGAATTCATACATGAATAAATAGGTAAAATTAGGAACTTCCTATGGATGACTGCACATGCAAAAATTAAAAGTCCATATCCCCTAACAATTAAAGGACTTCCTTCAATTTTTACCTAAATGGGTATGTATGATTTCTTCTAAGGTGAAGCGTCATAAGAAAATTATGAACCTGCATATTCATGCTTGATAACCCAAGCACTGCTGCTATTCACCAGGCAATGGCCCCATAAGGGTTATCGTGAGATGTGGATAATGATTAATTACAGACTGTATATAAGAACCCAAGTCACAAAAAACATTTAACTGATGTGCATTCTAGTCACATGCTCATATGGATCATTAAATATTACAAAAATTCAAAAGAAAATGCTTGAAGTACCTTCGATGTGAAAGATGGCTTTCTGTCCAAGGCGCATCCTATGTTCCTACACAATAAATAAGAGGGAACTTCATATCAACTTCAAAGTAGTTGAAGAAAATCCAATGTAATCACAGGGAGAATGAGATCCCAGAAGAAGAAACTGGAAAGAATATATTGGAGTAATTTAATGGAGTTCCCCAGAGAATGAACAGATCCCTACTACATATAAAAGCATAGTGGTACTCAAAGTTATTAAATCGGGATACTTATCGTGTATCAAAATTCCATTTCATGATGCGTATCGAGATACATCATAAGATACGATAATATGTATAATTCTTATTCAACCAATAAGGAATAAGTTAATAAACAAAATTATCCATGGTAATAGTTTAGACTTCATATGTAAGTTGCTCCTAAAAACCCAAAAACAAAGCCATTAATACTAGGCATCATTGATCAGTCTTTATAAATGGGATGAAGGAAAGAAATCCTATAAATTTCCAACACACGTACTAGAATACAAGAAGAACTCTTTTGAGAAGATATTTTAGGAATAGAGTCGGTCAGAACATAGTATTCTGACCTTTAGGCTGTTTAAAACGAGAGAGAGAGAGAGAGAGAGAGAGAGAGAGAGAGAGAGAGAGAGAGAGAGAGAGAGAGAGAGAGCATAACAGATGGACACCATAAGGAACATCTCAACAATCGAAAGATACGGGAAAACGTCAACATTATGCTTAAGTATCGTAGGATACAAAAAGGGTATGGTAAGAAACTTTGTCAACTGCAATATGCTCCTGCCAATTTGTGTGTTATAACTCCCTCCGTCCCAAAATAAGTGTCCATTTTTGTACATGATCATGAACAAAAATTCCATTTTTGTTGCTAATTTGGGGGAGAGAGTACGCGTTTTTTGTTCCGTACCATACAACATGTCTCACACATCATAGGATACTTTTTTTTTTTTATAAGTAACTATGGAGGTGCTTAAATTGGTTGAAACTTTTATATTCCAAAATTACCTTAATTTGTTATTCCTAATTTTATTCCTACATCATATCCTAAATTTTCTAACTCTTTTGAGTGTATGTTTTAGAATCCTAACGCTAGACGAAAGCACATATGACTTGATGAGCCTTGAATATGTAAGTTTTTCACAAATAACCCTTTTTCAAACTCTGTACATTTAATCTCCCATACGCATGTAACCAGGATTAAAGGACTGCAAGCTTCAGATGCAGAAAAAGAGAGTTTTTACAGAAAAATTACCCAAGTGAACATGACTCCTTATTCCTACAATTTCTCCATGTACATGATAACCTTCCAACTATTAAATCTCTTATTAATTTTTTTATATATCTTACCCAATTTCGATGTACATACAATTCAAATTATGTATACCTATTTATTTCAACTATCATCCTCATTGGACATGCATCGCACGTGTTTTTGAACTAGTCACATTACATATTTGAGTTGTGTTGTCAATTGCAGGTTTTTTCTTCCTTTTCTTTTTCTTTTTTTTTTTTTTTGGTTACAGACGAAAGAGAGAGAACGACTAAAAATCTAAGGAAAAAATTCCTAGTCTGTAACACGCGTACCCACCACACACATACAAACCCATATATATATATATACATATATATATATATATATATATATATATATATCCCCATCTCTTACTCCCTCTGTCTCGGCCTCCTCTGTATATGTGTGTCAAATGGAGTTCTTGGGAAAATTTCCTATTGGTAAGTAACTTTGGAATAGTTTAAGAAAGTTCATTTGTTAGGTCTTTTGTCTAAAATTTAACTTGTCCCATTATTGTCTACTTTCTCTCCCACTTCATGTGGCGATGTAGCCTAAAAGCCCAAGCCTCTCTACCGATAAAATAGAGATATGGCATAAGGATCCATGTATCCCTGGTATCCTAGAAATAATTGGAGAAGTTCTGTTTATGGTTTTTCCAATGACAAAAGGATTAACTGTGTCATAACCAGTAGCGGACTGTTCACGCCAGGGCACCCGTCCCCCCCCCCAACCCTGAACTTTTGAAATAGACTAGTTTACCACTACTAATTTAGAAATATGCGATTTGTAGCCCTAAGAATTTATATTTGTCCCTGTAAGAAATATTATATTTGTTCAGAGGGTAAATAAGTTGCCTCAATGTTTTAGAAAAATAATTTATTTTTGAAATTAAAGATTTTTCAGGGTCAAGGGTAATTATAGAATTTTGAGGGAGGTGCTTCTGTTTTAGGAAAAATTGTGAGTATAAAGATTTTTCTCTCCTCCCCACTTTTGGTTTTCGAAATTCAATTGTATTTATCCCTCCACAATCTAGTCACAAAATGCAGCCTGCAGAACTGCTTTCTAGTCAATTGTATTCTTTGTTATGGAAAAATTTTATTTTATTTTCAATGTATCACAAATTCAAATATTATTGTTAATCTTTTTACTCCATTCTCAAAAAAGAAAAAAGAAAAAAGTCTCATTTTGACTGAGCACACAAATTAAGAAGAGCCATTTGACTATACTTTCCACTTTTACCCTTGTATTTCACTTAAAAGTTTGAAAAGATGGTTTGTAGTGATGTAAGGAGCGGGTCCCGTCTGTTGAATTAATTGAAGTTAACCAAAGGATAAAATAGTAAAAAGCATACAAGATAGTTCATAAAAAGGAATAATGGACTCTTTCAGAAATGGGGAGAGTAATACTTTATTTTGTACCCCCCCAAACCAAAATTCTAGATCCGTTACTGGCCCTAAGTCATAGTATACCATATACGAGTGATTTAAATATATGGCTCACACAACTTTTTAAAGTAACTACAATCAAAATAGAGAGGAGGTGCAAAAAAAAGGGGTGCAATAACAGGGCACTAGAAAAACTTACGTAATATGCAGCCCAGTGGCAGACCTCATGCTTCAATTCAGAATCTAATTTCTTCAGTAATTCATGAAGCAGCCTCTGTACCCAACAAAAAGACTTCAGGTTCAGTTAAGAAATTATTTTACAGAGGTAAAAAGAAGCAGGGGCATTATAACCTTCAAGATAATTTCAGGAGGAATGCAATTAACAAGCAGCTCATATAACTTCCCTCGAACCTGAAACAACCTATAGCAAAAAAAAATACACATGGGAGCTTAGTTAATGTATGCAGTAAAATAGTCATTCAAATATTATTTTCTCCTTTTCAAAAACTGATTATCGCACATGGGAGATGTGCAACTTTATAAGATTTCTGCAACCACTATCCAGCCCATTTCATAGTAATTCATAAAGTTATAGACTGGTCAGACACTCTCCAACCCCCCCCCTCTCCTTTTTCCTCCAACACACACTTTCCATATTTCTTGAAAAAGACATTTGAAAGGCTACGTTTATCAGTTGCTCAACGAGTAAAAAGCTTGAATTATGATGATCAGTAATACTCATAATGAATTAGGGCCAAACCTTTTAGGACTTTGTTCCTTCATAATGTCTGATGCTATTTGTGATACATATTCCTCCCAATCCATTGGGGGAATCACTTGATTATGTGTGAAAGGATACCTACGAGTCAAAACGCCAAGTGAGTAAAGCTTTAAGGAACAGTGTAGCATGTGGTAAAATTAATTATAAAGTCAAAAACTTGTGCAACATCTGAAAGTTTCATGGAGCTAACTGTTGGACACGGCATGTTTCAAATAACAATATAGCTCTCCTTAAACTCCGATTTGATTTTTCTGCTATGCGGGCAGAAAATTCAGATGGAAGTTGTAGCCCTTCTTTCTTGCCGATAAATTCCAAAACTTTCACAATCTGAAACAGAAGCAAACACCTGGTTAACCAGAGAGAAATTACTTTAAACCTATTATTCATAATATTGACTGAATATTAATTTGAGCATATTTGACTCCTACTTCTCCATCCCACCACTGACGAAACCAGGATTCAACCCTTAGGGGGGGGCCAAATTAAGTTCAAGAAAAAAATAAAGGCCCTCTATAGTAAGCAGTTACTAAATAAAGACATGTTTAATTCTATTTCTGCCAATCATTTACACATTACTTTTTAATTTGAACTTGGAAAAGGTACAAACATGAGATATACAATTTATATATAAGTTATAAAAATATTACTCCCTCCGTCCCTAATTCGCTCATGATCATGAACAAAAATGGACACTCATTTAGGGACGGAGGGAATATGGTTTAATTGAAATTGTCTTATGAAGATAATTTTATAAAATAAAATAGATTATCACCCCCAGCCAAATAACTTGTAAAAGTTACCTTTTGATTAAAAATTAACCAAGTTACTCATTTTAGAGCGTTAAAATGCCGATTTTAAGAAGTCTTGATAAAACATGTCTCATAAATTTGAAAAAGATATAAGTAAAGTGCATTAAAAATAACTCAATTAGTGTCACTATATTAAGCTAAAAGAGTAATATGTATAACTCAAGAGGGGAGGGGGACAAGATATAATATCAAGGTTATAATTGTACTCTAGAAGGGGGGAAACTCCATATCACCAAAAGGGAGGGGGGGGGCATAGCTACCCTTAGTCCTATAGTGGCTTCGCCAATGCATCCCACACTGGGCATACATTTTTTAAACAGGGGTCGATATGCAACTAATGAAGGTGCTAATTTAAGTCTATTCTCTCTGTTGAACACTTGAACTTTGCAAAGTTTTGAACAATGGGTATTAACGAAAAATATTCAATATTAATGCTTGAAGTTTCAATGTGGACAATATTTCTGGGACTTGTTCATGCAAAACATCATGTTCGAGATGGGAATGGCTCTCAGATTAAACTCTGGACAGATACGTGGTGTGGTGACAAAGAGCTGTGGCTTGAGCTTGGAAGAAGGTAGAGTTACTTGGAATCCTATTTTTAGAAGGAACCTTCAAGACTAGAGATGCAGTCTCTGTCTGTGTTTTTTGAGAGGCTATATTCGCACCAGATTTTGGGGAATAAAGAGAACAGAGGTCTTTGGAAAGGGGTTAACAGCAAAAAGTTCTCAGTGAAATCGTACTTCCAGATTTTATTTAAAACAAGACTGATTTTCGTTGGAAATCGAAGGCTCCACTTAGAGTTGTCTTTTTTGCTTGGAGGCAGTTAACGAGCTATTCTCACAGGGATAACAAGAAGGTCTATGTCAACTCGTGTTTCATGTGTAAAAGGGATGGGGAGAATGTGAATCATCTTATGCTCCACTACCGAGTGGCGAGGAAGTTGTGGAGTTTCGTGTCAACCTGTTCCACCTATCTTGGGTTATGCCAAGTTCAGTTAATCAAGGAGCTTCTCCTCTGGGAATTTGTTGGATTTTATCGAGGGAAGGAAATCGGAGAGTCTTTGAAAAGGAGTCTTCTATCTCAAAATTGAAAGGATTTTATGGAGGGAAATAAATCGGAGAGTCTTTGAAAAGGAGGAGTCTTCTATCTCAAAATTGAAAGAGTCCTACGTGTTTTTCTTTTGGTGTACGGAGTCAACTATATCTTCAGCCAATTCTTTTGTAGAGTTTGTGGATAAATTTGTTGTTGATTAGGCTCTTTTGTTTGAGTATACTCCTAGTGTACACAAGGTGCGCACTTGTTTTGGCGCTTTGTTCATATATATTCATTACTTATCAAAAAAAATGTCAAAATAATAAACCCTTTTTTCCTGCCATAAAGAAGATTTTGTTAGATCTCGAATATGCGACCCAAGGCAAGCCAAGGCCAATATTTGACAAGATTTGAATTTCTTTTTTTCAAATCTCGACATATTTTTTTAGATCTAGACAAATCAACCTAATATTTGCCCAATCCAAGGCGACAAACATCTTCGTCCTGAGGAGACGACACATCTATACCATTTCCACCGTCGGATCTCGCCAGAGAAGCTGCCACGCGACGGTGCTGGAATTTATGCCGGAGCTATACAGAAAGGGTTGCTGGCACCTGCACAGGTTAGATCCAAAGTGTTTGGCGGGTTAAAAAGGATCTATATGGTTATTGTTTATATATTTTAGAATCCACCTTTAACCTTTTGATTTTCAAGAAAAAAATGTAGCTTTTGGTATAAATACAAAACTTAAAAGTTGAAAATAGTGTTATTATTATCTTTTGTCGACTAAATTACATGAATTACTTTTATTCATAACTAGTTTATGAAAAAAATTACAACATACATTTTAAAATTATTTTTTCTTAATTATCGACTTGTTCACCTTTTTCTCACCTGCTTCTCGCTTTTCGCCTTTAATAACTATGCTCTAATATATATATATGTGGGGTCTTTTCATAGTCTTCCTAATCCAACGCTGAACTTTATGGTTTGAGTGAAACACTAAATTTGTAGAGAGAAAAAATAGGAATTACTAGTTCTTCGTACGAAGAAGGTTTCCTACTTTAATTCAATATTTGACTAGCTCAAGGTTGTTGAATCAAATCTTGTCAAATCCGTTCGTGTGGATACCATAGAGAAGCAGTGCAAATCGTTGTTGCGATGATCGTGATTCAAGCGGGGTTCTTTCAAAGATTGCGCGTGCATGAATTTTGAGAGAGTTTTTGAAATTAAATTTTATTATTGCGCCTTGTTAGTTTTGATAAAAACCAACATTGGTATTGGAGCTACTAACAATTATATAAATTGATTAGCATTAATTGTTAATATTATAAAATTGTTTTAGGTATTAAAACCTATTCGAAAAGAGTTTCAAGAAAAAAGATTAAAATTATAAATTGTCCAAATAATTGCAAAGGGTTGCAATTGGATTTGACCTAGGATTGAGTTGAACCACCGCGGTGGACCGGTCAACACGCGGCAACAAGGGAGGCAAGGCCAGTGGCCGGTGGTTAGCTGTTGCCCGCGGCCTTGGCAACCCTTTTTTGTTTGGCCATGGTGGTGGTGGGCTACAATGGTTTGGCCATTATTATTTAAAATTCAAACCCTAGGATATTATCAATTTTATTTGTATTAAAATTCAATTTGGAAACTTGATTTTAGTAATTTGATTGCTCACCAGAATTCCAAAATTGATCTTGACTATCATTGTGTTATAATTCAATTTGGAAACTTGATATAGGTAATTTGATTTTTAAAAAGATTCCAAGATTGAATTTGATTATTAAATGTGTTAGAATTTAATTTGGAAACTTAATTTTGGTAATTTGATTATTAAAAGAATTCCAATATTAATTTTGACAGCACAATAATTTTCATCAATATAACTTTCCTAATTGAGTTTTTATGAATTCTTATATTTGCCCAGTTTTATTTATTATTCAATTGCATGGATTATATAATTTTATTTATATAATGGATATAATTGATATTAAACAAGATGTTTAAATCCCCTTTACGGTTTATCTTGTTTATAGCATGGTGCGTGGATATGGCCCAAATATTTTTTATGCGATAGTTTAATAGATGGTTTATTCTATTTACTTAAAAAACGACATGCTTTTCATGCCTCCATCTATACATTCTAAATGTAAATTATCTTCTCATCTAAGTCTTCTCGTATATTAAAACGAGGTTTTTTAATATTGTAATTTAGTGTGAGAAGACGGCGACCATAGAAAGTAAAAGGGAAATTGGAGACAACGGAAGCACTTGGAAAAGTTATTCGTTTTTTCTGGCTTCACCACTTTTGTTCAACTTCTCACTAGCTTGAGAAAATCGTTAGGTTAGTGGCCATATCCATGTCACGTAATTATTTTATTGATGTTTATGATGCGTGGATATATATACATATATAATTGTGATGTATCATTTGATGAGATTAAATAATTTTGAAAAATCCCTCCTTAAAATATAAGTTTATACCTTCCAAATATGTGACACTTGTCATGGTCAAGATCTTTCAATGGTAGGTCTGTCAAATGATGAGTACCTTGATTTATCTTGGGTGAGACGCGATGAAATAAATGAGTAATATTCAATTGTCACATAATTGGGTTTAATTTAATTAAGCTAGAACAATTAGATCGAAGGCTTAGAGGTATGAAATTGGGATAAAATTTATCAAATAAATTAGAATAAAAAGTTATTCGCCCAATTGAACAAGAGTTACACAGAGATGTAATTGAAAATTGTTTTCTACCTACATAATCAAATCTCATGTGGTGATCAATCAAAGCTGACTTGAGATAAGATGAAACATGGATCTTGGCCCACTAGAAAAATATTTGATGTTTATCCGAATTAATGGTGGGGTTCATTAATTTGATATAAAATAGTGGGAGTTATATTTATAGTCTTTAAATATAGTTTGTATTCAATGATACTTATTTCTGCATATTTTCCGGTGATAGATCCATGCTAATATACTCAAACTCATACTTTATCACTCCAATCGGTTCTTGAGAACGACGAGTTATCTAGAGATAACTTTCTAAACTGGTACAGAAATTTGAAAATAGTTCTCAAACAGTAAAAGATGTATGTGTTTGAGAAGCCCGTACCTACTATGTTAAACGGGCTGGCCTAGTGGTTCCGGACCAGCCCTAATGGGTTGCGGGCTAAACGGTCCAATTTTTCGAACCGCTGATATTGCGGGCTTCGGGCTAAATGGACCACTATCGGGCTAAACTTGGGAGTAAAACGACCGAACTTGAATGACATCGAAGCCCTAACGCTAACAGGAAGTCAAAGGGAATCGTAAAATCACAATGTAGAAGGGATACACGCATTATATTGCTATAAAAGGTACATGGATACATCAATTGTACATCCAAACTGATGATCCAATTGCACCAGTTCACTTAGTCCTTAAATCAGCTATAAAGTCTTCAATTTCTGTGAGTGTTGAATTGGATTGGCCTACAATAAAACTAAAACTAAAACTAAAACTAAAGTGCCTTGGAAAACAGGTTTCATAATTCAAGAGGGACCAAAAAAACTAGTGATAAATATTACTACCATTAATTGCCGAGCTTCAAACTAAACAATTCTCCATTTGCTTGCACCCTCTCAATCTACGATTAGATTCCTTTACACTTTTGGTCTTTAGCTTCTTTACTTTGGGGCGAAGCTTTAATGCAATTCTCGCCAACTATTGGAACATATCATGCTAAGAGCATTGCTCATATAATTGAAAGTCTGATTCGGATGATGCTTGAACTGCAATACTTCATTAACAGACCTGCTTCATGGTTACTTCAAATGGACTACTTCCTGTAGTTCTCTGTTCAGTTCAGCACACTACTTCCCAACCATGGCCTGGGTGGCTCGTTCACGCGATGCAATGATAGATAGGAGAAGAGACAAGAGATAGACCGTCGACCGATCGGCGATCGCATGCCAGAACAGCAGCTGAGCAGAGTGTTGACTGTTGTTGTTGTGTGACCGTGAGTGCGGGTGCGGCTAGGGTTACTTTGTTTACAAAGTTAACTTAGCAATTTTCCAATTTACAACTACCACCCCCCAAAGATACTTCGCATTTCTACCCCAGCCTGCAGGCCAACCCGTCAACCCGTCAGGCCAGCCCATATACCCCGTGGCCCCAACAGTCCAGGTCAAAAAACCCAGATTTTAATCTACACCTGCCTCTAATGTTCCTCTGAGCGTACTGCTTATAAAAAGCATAAGAATGCTGGTTTGGACATTGGATGTCTCATGCTAGCTACCATGACCTCTAAGCTTCAGAATGAGAACATGGAGGCATACGATATGATCGTACATTTAAAGAAGCTCTACCAAGACCAAGCTAGGCATAAACGATTCAATGTCACGAAGGCTTTATTCCAATGCAAGCTTGCATATAAAGCGTCTCTGGGGACTCACATGCTTAATATGATTGGGTTTATTGAGAACCTTGAGACTAGCTTTTCTTTAGGTCAAGGGCAGATCACGATTCATCACAAACTGAAAGATCAGCAACTCATTATAGGCACAAGTGCCAAGCAACGTAATAGAGAAGAAAGTGGGAGAACGTGCTTGAGTAACCTGCATGCATAAAATAAAGCCATTTAGATATAAAGCGTTGGAGGGCCTCCTCTGTTGCCTACAATTGTTAGTATTGAGTTTCACATGTTTGAGAGATTGTGTGAAAGTTCTAATTTAGAGGGAATCCTGGCTTTCTTGAAAAACTTATTAGCCCAAGAAAAAGCTGAGAATTTTCATGGCGAGTCAGTGAGGCATTTAAAAAAAAAAGAGGCAAAGAGTAGCAATCCACCAGATTAAGGTTTAAAGAATGGAATCCTCAAAGTGCCAGGAACCTAAAAGTGGGACATATGCTAGTAGTTCCATACTCTATCACTGTATTCCTTGAAAAAAATTCCACAACGGAGAAGCCATTAAAGTAGATGAAATAAGAACTAGGAGATTCATGCAAGGAGGATCCACTAACAATAAATCGAAGAAAAACTCAGCGTTGTGAGATCAACTTCCATGCACTAGCGTGGATAAAATGGATCCCCGGGCTCAGCCTTGCACCCATTCTGCAAAGACTAAACCTGCTTCTTGTCACAAGTTGCCTAAGAAGATGGTTCAGGAGGACCACGCACTAACCATTTCAGCCACTAAGGATAACACCGGACCCCAATCATCAATAGACTTACAGACCATCTTCGAGCTACGAGATAATATTTCTTGGCCTCACCAAAGCCTAGACCAAAGGAGATCTGTCAATCCCCTCTCACATGGAGGCTCATATCCTGAACAAAGAAGGTGAGTAAATAGGAACACTGAGAAGACATGAAACTTATAATCAAGGTAATCTTTCATCCAAAAGAGAAAACCCACATTCATCCATCAAGACACTAGCAAGTGGCAACGAATTGCACAAGGGATCCAGGGGTTAACCTCACCCCTAAACGAGCCCTAAAAACTAAAAAGGAAAATTCTACTTACATGGACATCTTTTGTGGAGTGGAGGGGAAATGCTTTATAAGTAAATAACACTTTAAAGCTACTACTACCCTCAAGCCGGTAATATTTGTAATAAGGTAATCTCAAGCCAGATACAAAGTTAATGCAATCATGTTAGAATTATATCCGTCCATCTTCCCATTCCAATTAAATGGACAAGTGCAAATTTCAATATTAGAATGTTATTTTCTTTATTTCTAGGTTGAAATAGGGTCCAACAGTAAAAGAAGGGTTAGAAATAAGGACAATACTTGTTTTAAAGCAATGATTTTACAGTATTTCACCGTAATATGTACTTGGTAATAGCATATGTGGTTAAAAATGCTTGACAGATATCCCAATCCCTTGTACCATACAAAGGTACTTGTCCTAGTTTGAAGAGTAGATCGTAGGTTTAATGGAAGTCAATCCACGATAGCGGCACATATGAATAGCAACATCTTAGGATGAAGGAGATGATTAGATATGGCAATTATAGTGGTTTCACTCAATCTCATACCAATCTCTGCCCCTAATACAAAAAAAAAAGGTTCCACTTTGATGTAAATCATGGACATAATTGTTAAAAGTCCTCACAAGACACAACACGAATCTTATTTGAGTACAGATATATCAAGATGTTGAATTCCACATGCCTCTAAATCACAAGCGAATTGCATCATTGGAGTATGATTCGTAGAATGATCCACATTCAATTCTAATACTTGGACTAGATCCAAGTTGGATTTGCCGGACTTCAAAATTTAAGCTACCACCATGAATGCGGCGTTCATAATTTTTTGGAACTTCTCTTGTTACACACGACCACTAGACCATCCTTAAAGGTCTTTTAGGAATAAATGTACTTTACCTAATCTCTCCATCTCTGTTGCTACTCGGCTTTCTAGGTAACTTTCAACTCTAGTTTTGATCTCCTGACAATAGGATACCTCTTACCCTCTCTATTTCCAAACAGGATTGCAAACTCACTTTCTTGGATGTTCTTAGAATTATTTTATTATCTGTCTACAGAAAATTAAGGATCCGTAGAGAGGTTCATAATCTCGATATTTCAAAAACTCACGTTTTTAGTATTCTTGCTCAATGGTGATTATTTATACATGTTTGGGCAGTTGAGTTGGTTGAAAATGTTGGTTTGGTTCCTAGGTCGCATCTGGAGTGGGAACTTGTTGGTTGATAGATTCACTGGAGCAAATTCAGTCCAAAGAGAAGGCTAGGTTCCAACATGGAATCCTAAACTAAATTGAACAAGAATTTAAGGCATTGAATGCGAAGTTATTTGATGTTGAGAGATAGTATGGCGTAATGGATGAAGAAGAAGGTCCAAAACAAGTTACTGAATGCTTCAGCAAAAGAATTATAACATAATCAAGTGAAAGGAAGGAGATAATGGATTGGCTTAACACTCGATTCAAGTCACAATATGCTTCATATTTTAAAAGATTGTCACTTTTGACATTTTGTAACATCATGGATGTTATCTATCAAGTTTACTTTTCTTTTTAGGCAAACTAGACTTAATCTTACAAATGACTTCACTATTTCTTATTCGTCAGTCACAATTCCTGCAGCTGTAGGGTCACGTAAATTGATCACATAATGGCGTGGCAATTGATGTGAATAATATTGCTCTGTTGGTCCCGTGGCATAGTGGTACCACTAACCTTCCAACTCATAACTTGATTGCCACAACATTGGTTGCACAACTATGTGCCACCAGCACTACTCTCGACTTTATTTGACAATGTCACAAAGGGAAAAGAGACAATAAGGTGGTGGAATCTAAATGCAACCTCCGTAGACTACCCGACTCACCATACTATACACCATCTAATAACAATAGAAAAATGCCGCTGGTAATCATCTTTAGCTACATTAAAAGAGATAGGTAAGCATGAAAAATGTTCACATCCAAGTTAGGGAGAAAGCCAATGTTCACAACTTATGCAAGCCTTCCCAATTCTAATATTCTCCCACTATATTCCTCACACCAGGACAAATACCACTTGCAACTCAACTCAACTCAAACTCCGTGTTAATTACTACATGTATTAATAAAAAACAGTCTGAATTCAATAAACTAAAATGAATTTTCCTGAATCATAAAGGAGACGCAATGCTAACCTGTTGTTCTGTCGGTGCACTTATTCGCACATTCAGGCATCGGGAACGGACTGCTTCAGTAACCTTTGAAGAACTGTTGCAGCATAGAATCAGGCGGCATGATGCACTATATTTCTCCATTGTCCTCCGGAGAGAATGCTGGGCTTCTCTGGAGAGTTTATCAACCTCATTGAGCACTAATACTGACATAGCATAACAAAACACGTCAGCAGCACGGAAACATCGGACACAACAAACATGTATCCATAAAAATACTGATTTTGCTCCCCGATTTTTTACAATCAATAGTCTTGCTCCACTAACCTTTGAACCCCTTCTTCCCTTTGGTGTCAATTGGTCTGTTCTTCGCCATTTCTTTTATTATTTCTTGAACAATGTATCTGTCCTGGAAGCCTGCATCACTTGGATTCAGTTCGACATGGTGGGTGCTTGATAATGTAGTGAGCTCTAGTTCAATTGTTCTAGTTCCAGCCTGGTAAAGAACCATAAGCCTCATCACATTTTGCAAGAGAATACAAGACATTACCTCATCATAAGAACAAATAAATAGTCCACTTCACATTTGTCAAACAACACCACAACAAATTCACATAAAGAAAATACTGCCCAGTATCCTATATGAATGTGTTTTTTGGTAAGAGCATCGATTTCAAAAAAGAGCAAACTTTAGCCCTAGTAAATCAAGTCATTTGAACCAATTTGCTAAAAAGCAAACACAAATTTAACATCTCATAATTTAAGCTAAATCATATAGGCAGAGCGGAAATAATGAATTTTCTAAACATCCTTTGCATATCTGAAAATCAATTAAAAACTTACATCAACTTTCCAGGTTTTATTCTCCACCTTAACCTGTACAAAATAAACCAAAAAAAATATATATGGCATCATCAACAAATGCAAAAGCAAACAGAAAATAAAGGAAATAAATGCATTGGGCCAAACCTTTTCGGCACCGGGTCCAAACATCTGTCGGAGAAGGGCCATGATTAGAGTTTTCTTGCCCGAACCGGTAGGCCCATAGAAGAGCAAATGGGGGCAATCTTGCTCAGTGACCTAACATTATCGAGCAAAAATCAAAACCCTAGACTTCAAATATTAATAACAGTCAGCAATTTACATATACTAGACAAAAGGTCAAATTAAAAAGACGGGGATTTGATCAATTTCTTCACCTAACATTATGGAGCAAAATCAAAACCCTAGACCTTGAATACTAACAGTAATGCAGCTTACATATATTATAAGATCAATTAAGCAAAGGGGGATCAATTAATGCAGCTTACATATACCAATTTTTTGACCTAACATTATTGTTATTATCCTGGGTGGGTCCAGTGGCGAAGCCATACTAGTCTTATGGGGTTCACTTGACCCCCTTTAATTTTGGAAAAATGATACTACTTTAGTACCTTTAAATTTTAAGAAAATGACTTTTTACTAATAGATTTTTTTGTTTCATCAATTTTGACCCCTTTTATTTTAGGGATAAATTTTGCACTATGTTATAATATTGACCCCTTTTATGTCAAATTTAGATCCAAAAAATATACTTTTTACACCTAAAACAATCTTGACCCCCTTTTCTGAAAATCCTAGCTTCGCCACTGGGCAGGTCCTACCTAAGTGTGGGATCAGGTAGTCTATTTGAGGTATGGGACTTGAGTTTAACATAATTGATTTCACGCTTTCCAACATTCACTTCGCTTTTGGCGTATTGATAAAGAATCTTAAAAATGGAGCAAAATCAAAACCCTCGACCTGGAATATTCATAGCAATCGCAGTTTACACATACTAGAAGATCAATTAAATGAAGGGGGTTTTACCAATTTCTTGACCTAATATTATTATTATGATCCTGGGTGGGGTCTACCTAAGTACGAAATTAGGTGTGTCTACTAGGTATGGGACTCGAGTTTAACACACTTGATTTCAGACATTTGGCATATTGGTGAAGAATCTTTAACAATTGAGCAGAATCAAAACCCTAGACCTGGAATGTTCATAGTAATCCCAGTTTACATATATACTAGAAGAAGAATTAAATGAAGGGGGGTTTAGGTTTTACCAATTTCTTGAGATTTTGGGCGACATCTTCGTGAACGATAACCTTGTCTAGGGATTTTGGCCTGTACTTGTCCACCCACAACATCTTCAAGGTTTTTCTTCAGTAGCTGGCGCGAGCGCAAATATATGTAGGTAGATGGAAGAATTGGCGGGAAAAGGAGCAGGACCCCTGGTAAATAAGAGGAAGGAGGAAGAAGGCGTCCTTGTTTAAGTATACTTTTCAATAAAGAGTGTGCTTTCCACAACCCAATTTCTGTGAATATACATTTTCTTTTCTTTTCTTTTCTTTTCTTTTCTTTTCTTTTTTTTTTTAAGTCATAGTTCCGTAAATTTTAAACCTCCTTAAATACTAAATTTACTTTCGGTCTTTTTATACTTTACCAAACCTAAAATATTTAGAAAAACTACTTATTTTTTAACGTTGGCGCTAAACGTAACACCCCTTTTACCCTTAATTTAGAATTCTAGAATTTAGAGAGAATTGTGAAATGAAAGTGAAGAAAATAAAATATGAAGATTTTATTTATAAAATACATAAGGGATAGTTTATGATAATTAAGAAAATATAGGGGTTATAATTGTAAATTTAATTGTTAAAACAAATTAAGGGTATAATAGTAATTTTAGGGGTGTTGTATTTAGCGCATTTCTGGGTGTTGCGTTTAGCGCCGCTCTTTTTTAAACACACCCCCTCCCTACTTGTGAGACAACCCACCCCAAACCCAAAAATCAAAACACGGTTGCAGCACCCTCAAACCAAAATGCAAAGGTTTTCATCTAAACCCAAATCAAGTTACCAGAAGAAAAGGAGGAGGAAAAAGAAGAGAAAAAATTGCATTTTAGGTTTAAATGGGAAATTTTGATACCTTAAATCAAACTTATCCTCAACGTTTCCCAAATTCATCAAACTTGTTACCTTTTGTCAAATGCACGTTAACCACTAACGTGTAACCTGTTATCCTAAGTAGTTGGAAACCGACTTGGCCTCGGCAATAGGTCACTTTCATTTATCCACAATTTCTTCCCCATCTCATTCAAGCCCTAATTTTTTTTCCCAATTTTTTCCTCCTTCGCATTTCAACCCTAGTTTCTCACCCAATTTCCAGTCATTCTCATTTCTGAAATTAAATTTTTTTATTACGTTAAAACAAAAAAATTAGCTATGTGTATACAGTATTGATATGTAAGACGATTTAATACCCATGCTGATTGTAGCCAACGCCCATTTTGACAAACAATAGAGTGATAGAAGAATTTGGGACAGAATCAATCGTGGGTTTGCTCTGCTCAATGGCCATGGTCGTTAAAGTTGAGGAAGCTCTGATTTGGCGATAAATTCGAGAAGAATTTGCTGAGGATTGATTTATGAGCAGTGTTCGAAAAATCGTTATAGGCGACCGCCTAGGCACTAGCCCCCCCCCCAAACGCCACGACTAGACTCTAGGCGCCCGCCTAAGCATTAGGCCCCCCTCCCAAACGCCGCGACTAGGGCCAAATCGGACAAAAAATTGCTACCATGAAAAATTACTGTTTAGTCAGCCTAGGCGCCGCCTAACGCCCAACCGATTTGAGCGATGTCGTATGCGTTTTGTCAAGGAGGGACTCAGTATGAGGAACCTGGGACGAAGGGGAGTCAATCAGGGGCAGAGCGACGCACAACGATGCGATGAATGACGTCCTCAATCTTCTAGACAGCTAGGGCTTAGATAAGTTTAGCGTCAGAGGAGGGGGAGTCAACGTGACTGAGATCCACAGCTTGGAAGTAGTCAAAATGGCTGGATTGATTACGGTGGGAAAGGAGGCGATATGCCGATGAAAAGGTGAAAGAGAGAGTGAGAGTGAGATAAATTAAGAGAGAGTGAGAGAGAAAGAGAGCAAGAGAGAAAGAGAGAGCGAGAGCGAGAGATTGTCGTCGCCGTCGAAATTCCGCCATCTATCTCATAGTGTGAGAGAGAGAGAGAGAGAGAGAGAGAGAGGCGTCTGTGAAAACTTTGTGAATTGTGAGAGAGAGACAGGCGGTCAGCTTTTAGTTTTAGGGTTTTAATTCACTTTTCAAAATGACAACCTCCCCCCTCAAGTTATTAAAGTATTTCCCCTCCCCCTCTCAAGTTATTAAAATATTTTTCTAAGTATTTTTCCTCCCCCCTCAAGTTATTAAAGTATTCCCTTCTTCCCTCCACTTTGAAATGATAGAGAATTTGATTTTAATTTTAACTTTTAATCTTGTAATGTAATCATTACTTTTAGTTTATTTGGTCATATTTAGTTATTTACTATTGTTGCACCAGGTTTGGTATGGACCTAATGTGTAATTATGTCTCAATTTCTAGGCCCCGCCTAGACTCCGACTAGAGCCCGACTAGGCCCCTAGGCTAGGCCCTGCTCTGGCGCCTAGCGCCCGCCTAGAGATTTTTAGAACACAATTTATGAGTGGAGGAAGAAGTGGGTTAGAGTGGGATTGAGGGGCAATAACTTAGTTTTGAAATTGAACAAGAAAATGGGAGTTTGACCAAGGAGTTGCTATTACTACTAATCATCATAATTTTTTACATCTTAATTTTAATTTTCAATGAACAAAGCCCGGGCTGCAATCTTTCTAAACATACTCCTTCATATGGCACACCATTATTCCTTGAGCTCCAACTACCATTTGAAGGTGCTACCTTGAAATCAAAAACCAGGGGAAGATATTGTGGTGTAGAAATTAGGGTTTTATTCAGGTGGAAATTTGAGCTTTAAGGTTCGAATGAGAAGAGAGAAGAAATGAGAGAGAACCGAGGGTTAGGGCTCGAATAGGAAGGGGATGAAATTGAAGGGAATTGCGAATTCGTTATACTTTACCACTTGCTGCCGGTTTCCAACCTTTTCTAACCTAGGTTAGCATGTTGACGGACATTTGACAAAAAGTATCAATTTTGATGAATTTGGAAAACGTTGAGAATGAAGTTTGATTGACTTGCTACAGTAGGTACCAAATTAGAATTGGAGATAAACTTAAGGTATCAAAATTGAAATTATCCCTTAAATGAGACTTATGTTGCAATTTGTGTGTCAAATACTTTCTAGGGTTAGTTACATATGATTATTACTGAAGATGTTGAAGGTAAACTTAAGGTATCAAAATTGAAATTATCCCTTAAATGGGACTTATGTTGCAATTTGTATGTTAAATACTTTTTAGGGTTAGTTACGTATGATTATTACTCAAGATGTTTGTAACTTCTACTATTAGAGAAGCTTAAGTCTTTGTAATTACAGCAAAGGTTAATACGCCCACAACTATAGGTATTCTATTGTTCATGCTATTTCTCCTCAATTTTCTAACAATACACATTTAGAGCAACAAATGACAATAAACCTTTCATCATGTGCTCTTCTTTTTTTGGTTGGATTCTCTATTGGCGATGTCACTGCAATAGGAATTTCTTGTTCAATCGTGACAATTCCCTCCCCTACATTATTGATTATGTCAGATTGTACAATACAAAATTATTAATACAAATAATAATCAAGTTTTGATACACTCTTGACATATTCAGTGAATATTCGATTGCAGTGAAGTTCACATAGCTTGTCCCATGACCGTATTCATAAATTTGAGCTGAAAAATAAAACATTTTTCAATAAGTTACCTCATTGGCCTCGAAATTGCATTATCACTACCCTCCTGAAAATATAAACTGTTGGTGTATGCCCTAGAGGCAAATTTATTTTACGATATATTATTATTTATTAAAACATTTATTTATTATGTATTGTTTGTTTATTCATATTAATGCATAATAAAACTCTTTCTATAAAAGTGTTATTCTTAAATATCCCTGGTTGAGTATTATTATTAATTAGAGCAATAATAATACATTGAGACTAGTATGTGTTGAGACTCATATTGTTGATATCAATCTACACATAGGTACGTGTTAAGTTTAACGTACTTGATTGACCCACGTGAGAACGCGCGTTACGTGAATCGTTATGTAAGTGTCATCAGTGATTCTCATAGTGACTTTTTGTGTTCGTTAACTTTTGACTTGAAGTTATTATATACCCTAAATGAGGAGTCGTATATTTTGATACCGAAAAGCATTATTTTGTAACAAGGTGATTATAAAGTCGGATGTTGGATATGCCATGAATCATGCCAAGGGATACAGACGATATAGATAGAATTCGTCCCTCCTACGTAATGGGAGTGTAATATATTTGGGTCCTTTGATGATTGAGATTTAAGTAAATGCAACGTCGCGCTCAAATAAATCAATATTGGATATTGAGTTTATTTGTCTACTAAAGAAGTCTAATTGGAGATCTGGAAACCTAAATTAAATTATAACAAGGATGACACGTTATATGCTTTGTGTTTAATCAGATATTAGGACAAATAGACAAAAAATATTTTAGTTACATTCAGTTATTTTAATTACTGATAATTCCTATTACTTGGGTGACAATGATATCTTGCTATATGTCGCTCATTGTTTATATATATATATATATATATATATATATATATTTAGTTATTAATTATTGCTAATATAATTTATGAGCCTATTGGGTCACACATTTAGAAGGAATTGGACTGAAATTTATTTGGACCATTAATTGGATTAATGAGCTTAAAATAAATTGAAGAAAGAGACCAAAAATCGAACCCAATAGGACTAGGTCTCCTTGGTCAGCCCCTCTTTCTAGTTTATATATGCGGAGTCATTTGATAGTCTCTATAAGAATCCAACACTAAAATTTAGGGTTTGAGAGAAACTATAAATTCGTAGAGAGAACAGTAGGGGATTTAATTAGTTCTTCGTACGACGAACTTTTCCTATTTTAATTCAACAATTGCCTAGCACAAAATTGTTGAATCAAATCTTGTCCAAACTATTCGTGAAGATACCATAGAGACGCTGTGCAAATCGTTTTTGCAGTGATCATGATTCAAGTGTGATTCTCTTGAAGATTGCTCGCATCAAAAATCTAATTTATATTAATTCACATGGATTTTGGGAGGGTTTTTGAAATAAATTTTTGTTATTCCGGCTTGTTAATTTCGATGAAAACCCAACATAAATCACGTGAACATAAGTTTTGAGAAGTCATGGATAGTGGTCTTAATATTATTCAAAGTTTCCAAGGTCTTCAATATCCTCACTCTGCAACAATGCGTGCCAAATCCATAACCTTTTTTGCATCATTTTCTCCACCTCGCGATCAAACATGACACACCTTGTATTTCTGCTATTAGAAGTCATAGATAGTGGTCTTAACATTATTCAAAGTTTCCAAGGTCTTCAATATCCTCACTCTGCAACAATGCGTGCCAAATTCATAACCTTTTTTATATTATTTTATCCACTCGCGATCAAACATGACACACCTTGTACTTCTGCTATTATCTTCCACAAGTACCTCAACTCGATATCTAGATTAATAATGAAATAATAACATTCAATGAAGAAAACAAACTCTACTAATAAAAATGTATATTGATCCCAAAAGTTAAAAAAATAAAAAAAATTGTGTAAGTTGGTAACCCTCCACCTGATAACACTTGTCACAAACTAACTTGTCATCCAAAAAATGAAGCTTCTTCTTACAATTATTACATGAGTTATATTTCCACCCATTTTGCTCACCGGTCTTTGTGATAGTGCCATAAATATAAAGAGGTGTCTCCCGCCAATTAAAAGCATTAGCATGATTTATCTAATGTTATGGTGAATACTAAAGGAGGTAGAACTTACAAATTTGACATCCGAGTTCAACGTTTGTTGTATTTTCTACATTATTCTTTTGTTCTTATCATACTCGGTTTGATTTATGTAGGGTAAAAAAAGAGGTATCTCAGCCACACTTATACCAAGCTGCTCTAGACTAACCATGTTCCATTCAAATAAACTAATTCATATGAAACTCTATGATCATGCCAAAAAATAAGCATACCGGGGGTATCGAATCTGTGCGCGGACCATGGATTGTTGAAGAAGCTTTTCGGTGGGATATCTGGCTATGTTTGTCTGCAAAAGTGAACAACTGTGAGAGGGCGGGGAGTTTCCCCGCCAAAACTTTTCGGTGTGATAATCAGTATCTCAGAGAAAGTATAAGTGTGTAAGGAGAGAGAGAAGAGAGTCCCTTAGGTCATCAAGAGGGCCCCTATTTATAGGGATTTGTTACTACCTGAGTGGACTGGGCTTATCCTTTATATATGGGCTTGGCCCATATATCTTTGAGGGTACCCTTTTGGGAGTATACTTTTGGGGGTATATATTTATGCTCATCAGAAGCCCCCCACTCCTTGTTCTTCGAGATTTATCTCGAGGGTGAGGAGTAGTATTTGCTCGTGATTCTCTTTTGTTGTGCCGAGTTTGCGTTTTTCGTCTTGAACTTAAAGACGTGTCTTGGGTATTTGATTTTTGCAGGGAATACTTGCATAAATACTCGGTTTGACCAAGACTTGGTTTGCTCGCACGTGTCGAGACTTGATTAGCTCGGTATGGCGAGACTTTTTGCTTGGCGTGGTGAGACTTTTGTGCTCGACGTGACGAGGTGTCTTTTAGTTCTAGGACTTAGGTCCTTAATTTTACGATCTTCTTTAACATGGTGAAGAGCAGGTCGTAACTTGACCTCTGCGTGGAGAGGTGCCATTTATTTTTACGATCTTCTTCAACATGGTGAAGAGTAGGTCGTAACTTGACCTCGGCGTGGCGAGGTGCCTTTTATTTTTATGATCTTCTTCAACATGGTGAAGAGCAGGTCGTAACTTAACCTCGATGTGGCGAAATCCTTTTATTTTTACGATCTTCTTCAACATGGTGAAGAGCAAGTCGTAACTTGACCTCGGCGTAGTGAGGTGCCTTTTATTTTTATGATCTTCTTCAACATGGTGAAGAGCAGGTCGTAACTTGACCTCAGCGTGGTGAGGTGCCTTTTATTTTTACGATCTTTTACTCAGCTGCGAGTAACGCTCGAGTGGGAAGGGTAAGCACAGGAAGGCGCGGGGTACCTCGCCATGGTGAAGAACAGGTCATAACTTGACCTCGAGATGGCGAGGTGCTTTGAGCGGGGAGGATAAGCGCAGGAAGGCGCAGGGTACTACTCAACCGCGAGTAACACTCGAGCGGGGAGGACCAAATCTACTCAACCGCGAGTAACACTCGAGTGGGGAGGATAAGCGCAGGAAGGCGCGAGGTACTACTTAATCGTGAGTAACACTCGAGCAGGGAGGACCAAATCTACTCAGCCGCGACGCTCAAGCGGGAAGGGTAAGCGCAGGAAGGCGTGGGGTACCTCGCCATGGTAAAGAGCAAGTCGTAACTTGACTTCGACATGGAGAGGTGCCTTTTATTTTTACGATCTTTTACTCAGACGCGAGTAACGCTCGAGCGGGAAGGGTAAGCGCAAGAAGGCGCAGGCTACTACTCAACCGCAAAAAACACTTGAGCGGGGAGGACCAAATCTACTCAGCCGCGGGTAACGCTCGAACGAGGAGGATAAGCATAGGAAGGCGCGGGGTACTACTCAACTGTGACTAACACTCGAGCGGGGAGGACCAAATCTACTTAGCCGCGAGTAACGCTTGAACGGGGAGGATAAGTGCAGGAAGATGCGGGGTACTACTCAATCGCGATTAACACTCGAGCGGGGAGGACCAAATGGTCCAAATCTACTCAGCCGCGGGTAACGCTTGAGCAGGGAGGATAAGCGTAGGAAGGCGCGGGGTACTACTCAACTGCGAGTAACGCTCGAGCAGAGAGGACCAAATCGACTCAACCGCAAAAAATGCTCGAGCGGGGAGGATAAGCGCAGGAAGGCGCGGGGTACTACTCAACCGCAAGTAATACTCGAGCTGGGAGGACCAAATCTACTCAGCCGCGAGTAACGCTCGAGTGGGGAGGATAAGCGCAGGAAGGCGCAGGGTACTACTCAATCGCGAGTAACACTCGAGCGGGGAGGACCAAATCTACTCAGCCGCGAGTAACGCTCGAGCGGGGAGGATAAGCACAGAAGGGCACGTAATGTGCTCGAGCATGAGCATAATATGAAGCTCGTCAGGAGCATGATATGAAGCTCAGGCCGAGCGTGACTTAGGTGCTCAGGAAGGAGCATAACGATCCCGAGCGCGAGCATAATAAGATGCTCAAGTAAAATCATGAAGCCACTCTCGAGGAGGAGTGCATAATATGAATCAAGTGCACGGGCATGAAAAGTAATGTGGATCGGCCCTGTGCCTACCGATCCTCAAGATAATATACTCTATTGTCGGTCCTGGACCCGCGGATAGTGGCCCTGTGCCAATATGTAGCAGTACCAATATGTAGTAGTAGTCCCCCACTTCTTGAGCGAGAAGGAGTAGTTTTGAGGTCGAGAAGTAATATATATAGCCTTTGCTTCAATGGTAGCCCCCCAGTGACGGGTTTTTTGATCGAGCTTGTTGGTCTGGTATACTTCAGATTTTGAGAGTAATAAATATGTTGATAGGTGCTTGGACCTCTTTATAATGTGACCTCGACATGGCGAGGTTCCTTTTTGTGGAAGGCACTTCAAGCCTTTCAGAAATAACCTTAGCTTATAGCAAGGTTCATTTATTTGAGGAGCACAACGTGTTATTGCTCGTGGCCTTCGAGGCTCCATTCACTCATATTTTACATCTGAAAATTTCAAAGGCTTCATTGCAGATCAAAAGTTTTCTTTTATTGAAATGCGTATTATGTAATTTTTTTCCTCGCATAGATAAAGTGATCATACTCGCAGTTCATGACAATGAATAACTGTAGCTAATGCATAGGCAAAAGATCTTGTTATTTCATATAAGTTGAGATCGTGTAAGCATTTGTGCGAGGATATACATGATGGCGACACATTGCGTTATTAAAAGATATGGTAAACTCACAAAAATGTGCAAATTCACGAAATTGAAGCATAGAGTAACATGTGCACGTTATGCTAATATATTACTATAGGGCTAGCCATGTTATGTCGAGGTCGAGCTCTCGATAGTCAAGATAAAAATTGTATATTGAGTTCGCGTTCTTGACACAAGTGGGCATACAATATGTATTTATCATATTATAATTACATTTACAAATGATTTTCATAAAATGATGTTGGCTTTCAACCATCAATTTATTTTATTTTGTATTATATAGCTAGTCATGATGCGATATAATAGCTGTGATGCATAAGCGATAATACCATGTTATCTCGCGCATTTTTAGGATAAAGTGTGCCGGCGGCACGTCATAGTATCACAAGATATATGCTAAATTCATGATTTGTCGAATTTATTAAATTAAAACATGAAATAATGTGTGCATCTTATGCTAATATATTTTTCACCGGACTAAGCGTGGTAATCCGAGTTAATGACAAAATGCAAGATGTTGTATTTTAGCCTAGATTTGCTTGAATCCATAACCTAAGTCTAAGACAAGGTGACTAATGGGCCTGCGTGTCTGTTAGTGTGGCAACTTGTACTTAGGCATAGCTTGAATAGCTTAGGGTTGCTAATTTATGTCTTGAAGAAGATAGCCTATAGGACATCGGACGTCCTCTGCACAATAGGCAAACAATGCATCAGCAGTCTTTCGTTTGAATATCGGACAAGCTCATATCGGCCAAGCTTCATCAGCAATGTTGAAGAACCTTAAGAACGTCCGATGGAGATCTGCCTAAGACATGTCCAAATTTGAAGACTTCATTGACTTCGATGCAACGTTAACCTGCAAATCACATTCAATGAAGGTTTCCATTCTTGGCATACACTCAGAAAAGGACATTCCGCCGCAGCGCAGACCGCCCATTTTAGCAAAGAGTCGGAGACGCAAGTTGCGGGACAACCTATCGAGTCAACAACCGATTAGAGCATTAATTGCTCTTAAATTCAAGTTTGAAACTCACCAACGGCTCCTAGCTTCCTCCTGCATATAAAAGGAGACTTCATTGCTGCATTCAACATCCTTCAACTACTCTAACTACTGAATCTCCATAGTCTTCAAGTTCTAAAAGGCTTAAACGTCCTATCTGTATACATACATTAAAGAGCTTCATACTTAGACTTCTAGTCCATTAAAAGCTCTTCATTGATTGCAACACCTAGCTTTTCATAGCTCACGAGAATTGTATCTTATTGATATCAATTCTCCCACACAAACACTTGGTCAACAAAATTTTTGTACACCATCCATTAGAGATTTAGTTTGTAAAAATATCTAGTGGAAAAACTTAGTACACGATTTTCAAATCCAAAGTTGACCACTTTGGTTGTGGACGTAGCACTTATTTATAAGTGTGAACCATATTAAATATTCTGTCTATTTGTGTGTGATTGTGAATTGATTGTGTTGCTTTAAATTTCCGATTTCCAAGTCGTTAGAAGCTGGCGATCTTGACCTGTGAAGATCAGCCATTCTCAACTTGTCCTGTGCTTCACAAGACTTCCGCCTGCAAAATTTTTAAAACCCTAGTGAAGTAAGATTTTTGAATCAATTTCAAAAATTGGACATAGGCTATTCAACCCCCCCTTCTAGCCTATATAGAGCAACCTTGGACCTAACAATTGGTATCAGAGCATAACTCTTTGAAAAACTTGTTTTTCCGAGATTAACCTCTTGAGAGATTAAAGATCATGGCTGCTCACCAAATGTTGGAAACTTCAAACGTGAACCATTGTCCTGTCTTGGATGAAGTTCACTTTGACATCTGGAAAGATAAAGTCAAAAGACATATGAATTCAATTGATAAACGTTTGTGGAAATGTGTCACGATGGACCCGAATTCCAATGAAGCCTAATACACCGGCCACGGTAGATCCAAGCTGCACTTTGAAGTACCAAAGCCGAAGAAGAGTGGGATGATGAAGACGAAGAATGATGCTCGGATGGAAAGGCCATCAACATCATTACTAGTGTGTTGATATAAGCACTTATCGTGATTATCAACTTGGACACAACAAAGGAAATGTGGGAAGCCATCCTTGAATATCTTGAAGGTGATGGTGAGACAAAGAACAACAAATTATATACTGCATCCGAAGTTTGACTCCTTCAAAAGGATCCCAAAGAGTCTCTGCGAAGTGCCTATGACAGATTCTATGAGGTAGTCAACTCTTGCTATTCCTTAGGAAAGAAGTATGAAAAGAAAGAAATAAACATGAGATTTCTAAATGCACTAGGCGGTTTATGGCATGTTAAAATCACGCCATGAAAGAGTCAAAAGATTTAAACAAATTGACTCTTAGAAACCTTTATGCTAGTCTTTCGGTTTATGAGCTTGAGATCCAACAAGCTCAAGAAATGGAAAAGAGTTTTAAAAACTTGTCCTTACCGGCCATGTCCACCGAACCTTCTGTTCAAAACACGATGAAACACCTTCTACATCCGGTGAAGATGATGATATTCTTTCGACGAAGCCTTTGCTATGTTTGTAAAGAAATATCAACGTTTCAAAAGGTTTAATAAACCATCATCACATAGGCGGTCTTCTGCCTTTCCTTATAAAACAACCTCAACCAAAAATTTGCTCCTTATAAATCAACGAGACCATCAAAAGGATAATGAGCTAGTTTGTTTTAAGTAGGAAACCAGGCCATTTTGCCTCTAAATGTCCAAAGCCAAAATATGAATTTTATAAGAAACGTCCGAAACTAAATTTCAAAAACAAAAAGGGATGGTGGTGAAGACATTGATGAAAGCAATCTGCCTACATGGTGTGACACGACACGATGAGGATGACTCTTGTGACTTTCTTTGAAGAAGCCAACATATGCCTTATGGCCGGGAGTCACCACATGATTCGGTGAGGTCACTACCATTTCAACAAGATGACGTGATGATGATGATGATGAGCTTAATGAACCATCAAAGGGAGAGCTCATCAAAGCAAACAAAGACATCTTTGGAAGAGTTTTCAAAATTCAAAGTGCCTATGTGAAATTAGCCAAGAAGCATGAACTAGGCGTCTCGAGAAATCAACCTTGATGTCTAAGATCAAAGATCTTGATAGACGTTTGAAAGTATCAAATTGCAAAAGAGAACAAAGCTTTGGTGAAAAAGTGGACTTCCTACTTGAACACATCAAGAAGATAAATTCGAGAAAGATGACCTTCAAAAGGTTGTCAATACTTGGAATAACTCTAAAGGAAACTTTGATACCATTCTCTCAAACCGAGAAAACTTTAGATGACAAAGCGGTATTGGTTTCCAAAGTGAGTTCAAAGTAGGTAGTTCTTCTAGTTTTCAAAAGGATGAGACATCGAAGTGATTCTTTGAAGAATTGGTCAGAAGTTTCTTATGACCGCAGTCTCCCAAAAGCAAGGACTTGGCTTTAACAAAGTTCCTTTTGTTTATCCCAAGAACACAAAAGACAAGTCCAAAGAAAGCAATCGCCAGAATGACTCGCTAATAGTGAGTCGAGCAACTAAAACCTGCCATTAGTCACCCTAAGAAAACGGGGATGACTAATAGCAAGTCTAGGAATTCTCGGCTCAAACCTATTAAATTTGTCAAAGGCAAGGCTGCTGATCTCAACACTTGCCTATAAAAGGGTAAAAGAAGTGAATTCGGCCGATAAAAAGCTTAAAGGACATGTGTCTATAAATACAAAATCTTTTGATAAGAGGTCTACCTATGGTAAACCTAACATCAACAAGAAAAGGCATTATCGGCCTAAGTCCTATAGGCCAATTATCGCAAAAGGTCATTCCAAAGCTGCGATAATAGGAAGCCTCAAAAGAAATCATTACTCATGTTGAAGGATTTCACAAATGCTCTTTCGCAAATGCCATGGTCATGAGATTCATGAATGCCTTCGAGATTCACACCTAAATCTAGAGGATTTACTCCTCCAAAGGTTAAACAGTGTGGATCCCAAAAGGTTGCTAACCTTGAGGACCCAAAAATAAAAGGGGACCATATTCTTAAATGTCTATATTTCAGAATGCTTTATGGTGTCAATGAAGAAGAGAAAGATCTATGGTATCTAGGCAGTGGATGCTCAAAGCATATGACTGGTGATCCAAATCTTCTCTCAAGCATTGTTGAAGCAAAGGGTCCCTCGGTCATATTTGGAGACAACTCAAAAGGGAAGACCATTGGTTATGGAAGTATAATCGAGGCAATCTCTCATCAACAAAGTCTCTAGTTGAAGGTTTAAAGCACAATCTGTGAGCATATCACAATTCGTGATAAAGGTCTAACTGTCGTTTTCCTCAAGTCAATGTCTCATAAAGGACAATGAGACATGTTCAACTATCTGACGGGGTTCGAAAAGGGAATGTCTATCTTTGTTGACCTAAATCTTTGTTGGAAGAAAATCAAATCTATGCTTGGTTGCTAGGTCATCAATGACAACACTGGTTGTGGCATAAAAGGCTTAGTCATCTCAATTTCAAATACCGGAGAAGCTATCAAAAGACAATCTAGTTGTTGGTTTGCCTAAAATATCACTGAATCACACGGTCTGCAGAGCATGTCAACTAGGCAAACTACACAAATCTTCCTTCAAAAGCAAGCCTTGCCTATCAACAACCGACCTCTACGCTCTTGCACATGGATTTGTTTGGACTGTAACTACTACAAGTCTTGGTGGCGGCAAGTATACTCTTGTGGTAGTTGATGATTACTCAAGATTTACTTGGGTAGAGATGATGTCCTCAAAGATGAAGCATATGACATCATTCTTGAACTCTTGAAGACTACGGACTCGAAGCTGGATGATATCTCGATGTCGGATCGACAATGGAGCGAGTTCAAGAACAATGGTGTTGCCAAATATTGTGATGACCATGGAATTGGTCACAATTTCTCTGCTTGGCACACCTCAACAAAATGGAGTTCTTTGAAAGGAAGAACGAGAACTCTCATTGAAGCGGGAAAGACAATGATTCTTTGAAGCCAAGCTATGTATTTACGGGCGGAAGCGTGAACACTTGCTTCACACAAAACAGGTCCATCATAAACAAATTTCATAACAAAACTCCATATGAAATATGGAGAGGCGAAACTCCCAACATTGGATTCTTTAAAATATTTGGTTGTAAATGCTATGTTCTTTACAATGGTAGAGAACATAGAGGTAAATTTGAATCCAAAAGTGATGAAGGAATTTTTCGGGATATGCCAAGTTTTCAAAAGCATACGAGTTTACAATAAAACTTCACTTAGAGTTGTTGAATCGTACATGTTTCTTTTGATGAATTTGATTTCATTGGGCCACATTTGGCTCCTAAGGTTACTAATGATTCGATGAATATGAGGCAGTGCGAAACGGCCAAGTCCCGATCTGCGATCCTCCTTCTTCACAAGATCTTCCAAGAGTCAACTGTTAGAATCCTCAAACGAACCAACAAATGAACACTCAAAACCCTGAATCCCCTTTGCCTTCCACACCGAAGTCATACAACCTACCTTGGAATTAACCTACCCTTTAGAAAACCAAGCTTGATCACTTCTACTTCTCAAGAATCCAACTCTGCCGATGCAATAGGACAAGTTCAACTGCGAAGTTAGGAAGTAAAAGATCATCCTATCACTCAAATCATTGGAGATCTTAATCTGGTGTTCAAACTAGACAAGCTTCAAGGAATGAATGCATGTATTCTCTGCATTTGTATCTAACATTGAACCCAAAAGATTGATGAAGCTCGGAAGATCCAAGTGGGTGGAAGCTATGCAAGAAGAGCTAAACCAATTTGACGGATGCCAAGTCCGGTCACTGGTCCCTAGGCCTAAAGGACAAGCGTTATTGGCACAAAGTGGGTTTTCGAAACAAAATGGATGAAAACGGCAATATTACAAGAAACAAGGCAAGTGGTAGCCCAAGGATATAGACGGGAGGAGGGTATTGACTATGATGAGACATTTGCTCTGTTGCAAGATTAGAGGCTATCAGTTATTCTTGGCCTATGCCTCTTACAAAGACTTCAAAGTTTATCAAATGGATGTAAAGAGTGCTTTTCGAAATGGAGAACTTCAAGAAGAAGTCTATGTAGAGCAACCTCCTGGATTCATTGGCTGCTCAAGAGAAGATGTCTACAAGCGAGGAAAGCCCTTTATGGACTCAAACAAGCTCCAAGAGCACGGTATGAGACCCTTTCAAAGTTCTTGATATCTCAAGGCTTTGTAAGAGGTCAAATTGACACTACTCTTTTCATTATGAAACATAAAGGTCATTCCTTACTTGTTCAAATTTATGTTGATGATATTATCTTTGGTTCCACTAATGAAAATCTTTGCAAAAGGTTTGAAAAGCTTATGCAGTAAATTTGAGATGAGCATGATGGGAGAGCTCAACTTTTTCCTTGGTCTTCAAATTCAACAAAGTTCAAATGGTATCTTCATCAATCAAGCCAAATATGCAAAGGATGTTATCAAGAAATTTGGTCTTGAGAATGCAAACGACTTGGCACTCCTATGGCTACTAAGCCATCTTGACAAAGATGAGAAGGGCAAGAAAGTGGACATGACTCTCTGAGGCATGATTGGTTCACTTTTATACTTAGCTGCTAGTAGGCGATATCATGTTTCTTTGTTTGTGTTTGTGCTAGATTTCAAGGCGATCCAAAGGAGTCTCACCTACAAGCGGTCAAAAGAATCATCGATATCGATAGATACTCCCAATTTGGGAATCGGTATCCTAGAGATTCATCTTTTAATCTTATAGGCTATTCGATCTTGATTTTGCTGCATGTAAAGTTGACGAGGAAAAGCACAAGTGGGACATGTCAATTCTTAGGAAATAGACTTGTCTCATGGGCCGGCAAGAAGCAAACCTCTGTTTCAACTTCAACAAGCGACGAGAATACATAGGCTGGGTGGCTGCTTGCTCACAATTGCTGTGGATCAAACGGCAACTAGTTGACTATGAGATCAAAGCTGATGATTGTCCTATAATGTGCGACAACACATCGCAATCTCGGTTTCTCAAAATCTGTCATGCACTCCAAAACAAAGCACATTGATGTGAGATATCACTTTCTCAAAGACCATGTTGAAAAAGGTAACATCAGCATGCAATATGTGCCTACTGAGAATCAGGTAGCAGACATCTTCACCAAACCACTTGATTCAACCAGGTTTGCATATTTAAGAGGAGAGCTTGGTATGCTTGACCTCAATCCTTAACCCTTTCTAGCAAATTCTGTAAGTTATTTTATAAACTGCTGTTATTAAACTGCCTATGTGATCAGCCGATCACAACTCGCAGTACATAGACAACCTTGAGTAAGTATCTATATTCATATCGGCGAGTCTTCTATAAAATAGGCGAGACTTTGATAAAATAGGCGACTTAAGTGCGCCATACGTACGGTGACTTTCGCAAGTCATAAATGCGGATTTCAAATTTTATCAATTACGATTTATTGACCTGTCAGAGGTATAAAAAGGTAAATTGTACAGTGACTCTTCACAGTTCTCAACAACCGCCATTTTTAAACTTTCAAAAACCCTCTGACTTCCAATCTTCCAATCTACAATCTCTCCAAAAAGCCTTCAAATTTCCAAAATCTTTACGTTTTCTAGCTAAAATCATCAATGGTAAGAATTTCTACATCTTTTCTATTCTTTTAAATCCAATGTTTCGGTCTTGTTTTGACCTAATTCGAGGTGTTCAAACTGTCCGCCATTGAAGAATTTCGGATTCTTGCAATTGTTGCTTGAATCATGCTTATTTGGTGAAGAATGTGTTTTTGAGTTTCCTGTGATACTATGTTTTCGTTTTATACCATTTCATTGGCTCTGAAATGACAAAATCTGTAACAATTGTGAAACCCAGTTCATGAACTGTTCTTATCTTATGTCTTAAATTGTTTATGTTTTGGGTCTTGATCGAACATTACTTGTTTTTTAAAATATTGCTTGCTCGAATATCTGCGATTACATATTTATCTGCTTCTATGCATATCTGCCGATTTCTATATATCTTGTTCTCACATCTGCCGATTATGTAGGGAAAATCTAAATCCTCAAAGGTGCCACTTCTTCATCCTCCGCCTCGCTAAGCCAACCAGGGCGCAAAGGCTGCTGAGCTCCCAATAAGGGTCCTTCCCGGTCAAGTTATCATCCAGGGATGACAATCGACCGAGATTCCATCATCGGTACATCTGCGGTGATGCCGCTCAAAGATTTGGCTGAATGTGGACTTCTTCCCCTGTTCCAGCTCAACGACACCCATTACAGCAATTCTCTAGCTGAGGAGTTTTACACAAGGATGATCCTGCCTCCTCCTCCAGCTAATGCCAATGAGCCAGTCAACTTAAGCTACATCAAGGGCTACATCCGAGGCCACTACATCAAGCTGACCTATAAGGATATTGGAGAAATCCTTGGACTGCCTGTTGAAGGCAAACTGGACTTGACCGATGCCGAATCGGCGCTTGCTTGGGAGATGATGAGGGGGTCTGCCCAGAGAGGTTTTCGAGATGTCCAGGAACCTCTTCCCGAGAACCCCTATCATATCGGCCATCGCTCGACAAGAGCATTTTATTCAAAAATGGCTCGAGGGACATCTTCACCTCCCGGTGATGTGGACCAAAGCGTGGTCCTTCGCAAGCAACTCAACGGGCCAAGATCATCTTCTCAATGCTATCCCGAGTGTTCTTTGAAGTCCAAGCTCACCCTTCCATGAAGAGGCCCTTCGTAAGGGTTATTAATGTTATTCTCCGCGTTATGAGGAGATTGATGAGCTAGTCGTTAATGACGACCTCATCAAGGTGTCTAACACCTACGTCTTCACGGTCAACAACATCACCCGCTATCGGGATGATATGGCCAAAAGGACAACCAACGCGGCTGAGGCTGCTGCTGCTGCTGCTGCTGCGCTCTGCTTCTGCTTCTGCTTGCTCTATTCTTCTTCGGTGGCCCCTCTACCCAAGCCGACAAGGGTAAGAGGAAGGTCTCCTACACGCCGGGGTTACTTGCGAGGAGGAGGAGCCTACACCTATTGGGGTGAGCCGCTGAGCACTTTGACCTCGGCGGGTGGACTATGATCCCTATGAGCTTGAGCCTCCATCCAAAAAGCCCAAACACTCTCCCTCTCTCACTCCAAAACTCAAACAATCCAGGAAACCTGCCCGCTCAAAGGCAGCTGTTGAGAAGGACACATCAACCTTCAAACCAGCTGACCTCTCCAAATCCTCTAAAACTACCTCCCAATCCTCCAAACCCAAAACTAAACAAACCCTCCTACCCACAGACGAATCATTTGGCCTTCCTAAGGTCTCATCCACCTCTTCCTCCACACCAGTGTCTACACCTTGCTTCCACACCAGTTTCTCCATCAGCTATTCCCCCACCAGCAGTTCCCACCACAACATCTCCATCACCAACTTCTGCCTCCTCTACTCCTACCAAATCTAAACATGGCAGACGTTTTAAAAGGAGTGCAAAGAAGAAGGTACATTTTATGGGAACTGCCGATGAAACCACTTCTCCTCCACCTTCACCACCTCTGCCTACTACCACTCCCACCTCACCTACTTCCTCACCTCCTCATTCTGCTCCCATCCAAACAACCCCCACACAAGAGCCATCTATCTCACCTGCCACCACCTCTCAACCACCATCTTCCAAACGCTCTATCTCTCCCTCTTCTGACCTGCCTACCCCCAAACGCCTCAAAACCAACCCTTATAGCCACCTACACCCTGAGGTGCAGGATCTGCTGTCCTTCAGAGACAGCAGGCCTAAACCCAACCCTGCTGATTCTGACCCCTACCTTTCTTCCCTTGACTACCCTAAGAGATTTCCCTGCCAGCCTATGTCTGCAGGAGAAATTATCTTTAAGTGGGGTGCATTCTATGACCCCCTTCCTCCCGCCTGGTCCCAACTATTTTTCTCTCATAACTCAGCGGTTCAAGATCTTATGATCTTCAACCAATGGGTTATAATTCACAAGGACCTAGGCCTTCCTCTCCCCACAGAATCAGACATCTCTCCCTTCCTATCTCTGCCTAAACCTCCAGTCTTCACCCTTATATGCTATCCTTCCATCCTTCTTCAGCCTGTGGTCTACAACTTCCTTGATGTAGTCACCACTCTCCTAGGCTTTAACCCTCTCATTCCCATTCTCTTCACTTCTCCTAGCCTTTCCCCTTTCTTTTCTCCTCCTCCCTTTTTTATTCACCCCCTTTCCTATGACATCTACATAGAAAGGCTATTCCCTGTTCCTCGCATTTTCCCTAGCCAACCTTCACCCTCTACCGCCCATATTACCATTTCCTCCTCCACCATTCCCCAACATCCTCCACCAATCCTCCTCCACCATCCTCCACCCTCCCCTACCCAAGTGCGTATCCTTCTCCTCCAGGTCCATCCTCTCTCAATGAGTCATCGACTCTTCGATACTTATCTGCCGAGGCTATTCATAAATTTTGAAAGATTTTGAGGTCATCTCTGTTGACGACTAAGGCCCCGCACCACCTCTCAGACGTCCCACATCACCCAGTGACCGCATGACCCAAGTCATGGAAATTTCTAGGGGTGCCAAAGCCGCTTTGATGCTGCCTACGCTCCATCTCTCGCCCGGCATCGTTTCTAGCCGCCGATCTCGGCATCTTCCTCCGCTACCTCGCCATCTTCAAAACCAATTGGGACAACCTCTCAACCAAGATGATGCGGACCATCGACATGATTGAAGCGGCTACAAGCTTGTGCTTCACTCCCAACGCCAGCAAATCGCTCGTTCACTCCTCCGTCGAGCGACGCGCACTCGACATCCAAGCACTTGGCCTTCTATCGCAAGGAGCACAAAGTGCCGAGACCGCCTCGGATTCATTGATACCTCGCTTGCGTCCATGAAGGAGGAGATAGCGAGACTCAACAATGATCGGCGGACTAAGCTCATTGAGCATAATGCTCGCTCAGCGAAGAACAAAGAACTCTCCTCCGAATTGGCGATACTAAAGAAGAGCTAGCGGCGGAAAAGATGAGATTGCAAGACTTAAGGCGCTTTGACTCTAAATGGGCATCAAGAGGTCATGGGCAATCATCGAAAAGGCAAAGGTCATACTTCATCTCGATCATCCTCTCGAACGGCCGATAAATTCTTTTTGTATAATCTTTTGCAAAAGCTTTGTAATTAAACTTCTTGTTTAATTAACAATGTCTATATTTTAAAAGTTTCATGCTTTGTTTATGAGCCTATTATGTGTGTGCATGAAATTTAAACCGGTTTAAAGACATGTCCTATATTGCCTATTCGCCTATTCGCATGTCTTTAAATTCGGTCTAATTACAAGTGTCGATGCTTAATTTCTGTTTGTAAACACTTTGTAATTCTTGAATACAATGACCTTTGTGTAAGTTCATCTAGGGCATGCTTATTTAATATATCAATCTTACAAGCATGTTATTACTAGACTTGAACATGGTCACCGATATTGTATTCGTAGGGTCATGGACTCAAGCAAATAGGAGGAGATTGTTGTATTTTAGCCTAGATTTGCTTGAATCCATAACCTAAGTCTAAGACAAGGTGACTAATGGGCCTGCGTGTACGTAGTGTGGCAACTTGTACTTAGGCATAGCTTGAATAGCTTAGGGTTGCTAATTTATGTCTTGAAGAAGATAGCCTATAGGACATCGGACGTCCTCTGCACAATAGGCAAACAATGCATCAGCAGTCTTTCGTTTGAATATCGGACAAGCTCATATCGGCCAAGCTTCATCAGCAATGTTGAAGAACCTTAAGAACGTCCGATGGAGATCTGCCTAAGACATGTCCAAATTTGAAGACTTCATTGACTTCGATGCAACGTTAACCTGCAAATCACATTCAATGAAGGTTTCCATTCTTGGCATACACTCGAAAGGACATTCCTCGCAGCGCAGACCGCCCATTTTTAGCAAAGAGTCAGGAGACAGACTGCAAGTTGCAGGACAACCTATCAGGAGTCAACAACCAGATTAGAGCATTAATTGCTCTTAAATTCAAGTTTGAAACTCACCAACGGCTCCTAGCTTCCTCCTGCATATAAAAGGAGACTTCATTGCTGCATTCAACATCCTTCAACTACTCTAACTACTGAATCTCCATAGTCTTCAAGTTCTAAAAGGCTTAAACGTCCTATCTGTATACATACATTGAAGAGCTTCATACTTAGACTTCTAGTCCATTAAAAGCTCTTCATTGATTGCAACACCTAGCTTTTCATAGCTCACGAGAATTGTATCTTATTGATATCAATTCTCCCACACAAACACTTGGTCAACAAAATTTTTGTACACCATCCATTAGAGATTTAGTTTGTAAAAATATCTAGTGGAAAAACTTAGTACACGATTTTCAAATCCAAAGTTGACCACTTTGGTTGTGGACGTAGCACTTATTTATAAGTGTGAACCATATTAAATATTCTGTCTATTTGTGTGTGATTGTGAATTGATTGTGTTGCTTTAAATTTCCGATTTCCAAGTCGTTAAGAACTGCGATCTTGACTGTGAAGATCGGCCATTCTCAACTTGTCCTGTGCTTCACAAGACTTCCGCCTGCAAAATTTTTAAAACCCTAGTGAAGTAAGATTTTTGAATCAATTTCAAAAATTGGACATAGGCTATTCAACCCCCCCTTCTAGCCTATATAGAGCAACCTTGGACCTAACACAAGACATTTACGAGCTTTATACGATCAAAATTCGAGTCGCATGGTGAGTTCATTTGAAGCATAGCGATTAATAGAGTTTAACTCGTTTCTATTCGCAAAGTGAGTGCGTGATGTTGCAACTATTTGATATAATTGAGCAAATAAATAAACGGGCATATAGCACTTTTTAATTTGACTAGCCCGTCTCGCATGTCATTAAATGCATAAAAAAGATATATATCTCATAACAAGCATATAAAAGTAACGAGGTACTATCATTTAAGCTCAAGATTTTAATATTAATCATGCATTTTTGTTCCTTTTTATGCATAGCATGTAAATTATTAGTGATTTGCACTAATTTTAAGCAATTAATAAGCATATGAGTTGTATATTTATCTACAATTTAAGATTTGATGGCTTATTTTGTATTTCATATGTTTGTTATATCAAAAATATGGTAATGAAAGCAAAATATGTAGAAATTGAGGGCAAAAATAAATAAATAAATAAATAAATAAATAAAATGGAAGAAGTTCACCTTAAAACATTGTAGAGGGGCCCATTAGTAACTTTTTAGAAAGAGGAGGCCCAGATAATAATTTTTTAGAAGTTAAAGACCAAAGAGCAAATTTCCAAGAGTCGAGGGGTCTGATTGTCATTTTTAGAAGTTTAGGGGCCATCACACAATTATCTAGAACTAAAGGGACTTTATTGTAATTTCCAAATACTTGAAGGGTCTTTCTACAATTTCCAGAACTTCAGTGGCCTTTCTATAATTTTTAAAAGTTTAGGGGGCTTTATGTAATTTTTAGAAAATTAGGGGCCTTTTTATAATTTCCAAAAGTTTAGGGACCTGTCAACAATTTCCATAATCTCAGTGGACACGTGTCGCGCTTGAGAGCGCGTTAGATTTACTTCCTCGACGCGTGGCAGGTGCGTGGAAGAGCGATGGTCAACCAGAAGCTTTAGGCGGCGCGTGGAGGCGCGTGTCAGCTCCGATGGCCGCAATTTTTTAGCGGTCGTCTTCGTCTTTTCAAATTGCATCCAATGGTGCTATTTGTTTTTTGTTCCGACGCTGGCTTGATGCGCATCTGCCTCGCCAATGTTATGTCGGCGTTTTTAGCCTAAGTACCGTCGCCAGTGGTCTTTGGGTGGCGCGTGTGGGAGCGTGGCACCTTCGTTGGCCATGATTTTTATGCCGTTGTGTTCGTTTGGGCGAGACGAATTCGATGGTGGTGTTCGTTTTCAGCCCTGAGCTCTTCTTCTTTGACCCAGCTCGTACATCTCCATGGTTACCGGCGACAAGCTGTTGCTCTTCGGAAGCAACTAACTTTGGCCTTTTTCTTGTAGCCGGTGCGCTTCCTTCTTTCTCTCCTTCCCTCTTCTCCAAGCTGTTGTTTTGAGATATAAATTTTCATTGTTGAAATCCTCCATGGCGTGCGTTCTTGTTTCGAGTCTCGGCAATGGAACGAACTGATCATGCTAAAAAATAAGCATACCGGGGGTATCGAATCTGTGCGCGGACCATGGATTGTTGAAGAAGCTTTTCGGTAGGATATTTAGCTATGTGTTGTCTGCAAAAGTGAATAACCGTGAGAGGGCGGGGAGTTTCTCTGCCAAAGCTCTCCGATGTGATAATCAGTATCTCAGAGAAAGTATAAGTGTGTAAGGAGAGAGAGAAGAGAGTCCCTTAGGTCATCGAGAGGACCCCTATTTATAGGGATTTATTACTACCTGATTGGGCTAGACTTATCCTTTATATATGGGCTTGGCCCATATATCTTTAAGGGTACCCTTTTTGAAATATACTTTTGAGGGTATATATTTATGCTCATCACTCTATAATCCAAATACTTATAATGTTTTATGATTAGATACAACAAACAAATAATTTGATTTACTATTGTCAAAACAAAATTATACTTATTATGAAACATATAAACCTCTTCTATGTCGAGATCATCATAAAATTTTGTGGCACTGCTAGTTGAAGTGGCTATTTCACCTGAATGGGTTTGGTAAATAAAAGAATTCATGTTTAGCCTTACCTAACAAAAAAGAGATAGTTCACTTTATCATATCATAACTTAGGAAGGTGACATACCTTCATCCTTGCGAACCATTGTAGATGTGATAATGATGATTTTGTTTGTGAGTCTCTCAAGTCTCAACAGAGCTGTTGCATTGTTGAAATTCCTAGTAAGATCTCCCTAAATGTTGATCCGAACAAAATTGTTCTTGCACAAAAGAATCTAATAGGTTAAATAATCTTACCAAAAGTATAACATACAAAATAATATAGTTCACCTCTCATCCTCGTGGTCTAGGGCTTGCAGCTTAAGAGTTTGTCTATCTCAAATCCAAATATGCCAACAATTACTCCCATAACATCTGATAACAATAGCAAAAGTTGTAATAACGAGTTCATAACAATTACATTAAGGTGTACACTCACCAACCAAATGATTCTTGTCATCTCTAACTGATTCCACATTCTCAAATGGTGAAATTATAGAAAAATTATGGCGTAGAATATCTGGGACATTGTTGCTTACCTCTTCAAAGAAAGTACTTGTTGCATCAAACGTTATATAGAGTTCTACAATGGTTTTGATGCATCACCAGTAATTTTTTTTATGACATAGAAGTTGCCCTCACTTATTAATCCTGAGAAATCTGCAATAATCTTACTTTTGAAGGTGCAGTGCATCATAGCTTGCCACCTTACATACATGGATTAAAGAGAATTTGAATTTTAAAAATAATGGACTACTAAAATAAATAAAACTGAGGTATTCGCATGTTGTACCTTCTCATCCATTGCAATGTATAATTTTGAAAAGACATTAGGTAAAGGTTAACAATAGTCAATTAGTAATAATTATTGGTAGAAGAATGGTGTTATGACAATCAAATCTATCCATTGTGCAATTCTACTTTGTCATTGTGTAGGAGTTTCATGTAACAACTACTATTAGGAGAGTTTTATTTTTTGTAATTATAATCGAGGTTAATATATAGATCATATCATAGCCATAGTATATGTATAATTAATACTTGAGATGTTTGTAACAACTATTATTAAAAGAGTTTTATCCCTTGTAATTATAGTGGAGGTTAATATCTCGTATCATAGCTATTGGAATTAAGTATATTTATTAGATAATGACAAACAATCATCTAAGTTAGAATTTGAAAACACACTCATACTAGAAGGCTTGAGAATGCAACTTTAATGAAAGGATATGAGGTGTCACAATCTAAGTGTCTTCACCAATTCTAAATACATATATGTATGGATTTTAAGTATGAGTAAAACATATCTAATACCCAATAACACCTAATACTTGATGAATATTATCCATTAACTTCTACATTAAATTTTCTTTAAACATAATATCTTTTGTTAGAAAGAAAATATTTTTTTTAATCCTTTTTAACACCCTTAATAAATACTCATCTGTTTGTTTGAGATTCGAGTGTCAATTTTTAAAATTTTTATTAAAGAGAATGAGATTGGTATGTTAAAAAAAAAACTTTTTTCTTAATTTACTCTATCATGTGTTTAGTCAATTAATTTACTCCCTCCGTCCCTATATTATTGTCTTCCTTTCCTTTTTCGTCCGTCCTAAAATAATTGTCTTGTTTGAAACTTTCCTTTTTAGAACATCACTTTTACTAGTTTACCCTTACTTTTTCTTCCTACTTTAATTATGGGCCACATACATATGTGCATTAAAGGAAACAACACACTTTTTCAATACTATTCCAATATTAATAATCAAGTCAATTGAGTTTTCTTAATCCGTGTGCCGGGTCAACCCAGACAATAATTTAGGGACGGAGGGAGTATTTTTTTTAGATTAATTCCAAACATCATTCATTATTAGGTAACTTATTAAGTTGTTGGATAAAAATTCAACTCATTTTAATAGTAGGTACTTAACGGATTACCCATTTAGAAAAGGGTGAATTAGCCGGTCCATTTTCAAACATTTGTAATCGCTCCAGTCCACTCATCTTTTTTAAAAATCGAAAAAAGACATTTTTGGGGTGAAAAAACGATTATGTCATTAATGAAAGAAAAACATGCGCGCTTCAGTAACCCAAGGCATCGCGATGCACTACTTTGGCAATGCGATGCACCACTTTGGCATCGCGATGCACCACTTTTTGCATCGTGATGTAACAAATTGGAGCATCGCGATGCAACAATTGGTGCATCGCGATCATCGCAGCGCGCTTTAGGGAACCAAAGCATCGCGATGCACCACTTTGGCATCGCGATGCACTACTTTTGCAATCGCGATGTAACAATTGTTGCATCGCGATTTACCACTTTTACAAATCGCGATGCACCACTTTTGCAATCGCGATGCACCACTTTTGGAATCGTGATGCACCACTTTTGCAATCGCGATGCAACAATTGGTGCATACCACTTTTGCAATCGCGATGCACCACTTTTGCATCGCGATGCACCACTTTTGCAATCGCGATGCAACAATTGGTGCATCGCAATCATCGCAGTGCACTTTAGAAAACTTGATTTTCGTTTACCTTTCCCGTTGCGTTGCCCAGCACACTGCGATTGGCAAATTAAATCAGTCCAAGAACATCTTCCTCTGTTTTTGAACAGCACACTGTCAAGCTTGATTTGAAGCTCAAAAATAGTGTTTTTTTGTAGAAAAATTGTGCACAAATATAGTACTAAATTAGGATAATAATATGAGATTGATTTTAAACAAATTCGAAGCTTAAAACAGAGATTTAAGTGGCCAAAACAGCTCAAGAACAAAGAAAAATGGGATGAACTCAAAAAATTTAAATTTGATCAAATTCGTGTTTTATGCATGAAAATTGATACCCAAACATGAGGAAAGATTATATTAACTACATGAAATCATTTATACATCAATTTGAATCTCAAATCTGAAGCAACGATGTTGTTGAGGGTATTTTAGGAAGAAAGTTTTCAAAATGCCTTTTAGCGGTTAAAAAAAAAAGGGTGTACTGGAGAGAAAATTTTTTGAAAAAATGGACTGGCGAGCATTTTCTCCTTTAGAAAACCCATGTTAGGTACCTAAATAGTTAATCCAATAAGTCATTTTTAATAGGTAAACTGAATAAGTTGATGGATTGAATAAAATTTTGCCACCTTGGTAAAAAGTAAGCCCCATGTACTTTGTCATTGATTGTAATCAACAAGCCATCTTCCACCCTATTGAATGGGATACATTATATTGAATTCTGGTATGAAACGATCTGAATTATAGTGGGTTCAAGTATGTGGTTGGAACTAATTCCATAAGTAATACATAACATTAAGAGAAAAAATAAAAAATATAATCTATAATTTTTAGCTTGTTACTCTAACTTCCATGAACGAGCGAGTCAAGTCTACTTATATTGGGGATACAGTATAATAAAGTGTAAAGTCCCATAATCAGCTTGAGTTGAGGTGCGTACTAGGAGAAACCAACTTACAACCCTTGTGTCACCAAACGTTGTTCGAAAAAGTAAATGGTGGGATGAGTCTTTAAGACGGTTCGCTCCCCTATTGAGTATGTCCCCAAATGCAGTAGGTCTCAGCACGTCGCATCCAGAATACAACAGCCCAACCACTATGTGATTTTGCTTCTCTTGGTCTGCACTACCTCAAGAAGCCGAAGCTTCACTCACACACACACTTTGCTTTGCCTAAACTTGTTTAGAGAAATAGAGAAAGGGAGAGAAGATGTAGTGAGTTATCAAAGGCGTGGGAACAAGTGTATCAAGCCTTTGGAGAAAGGCTCTATTTATAAGTATCAAATCTTGGAGGTTACACCACGATTTTAATTGTGAATTCAAGAGGAGAATAAAGGTGAAATAAAACTGAAATTTATGTTTTGAATTTGTTTTGAAACGCAAATGAACCTTGTCAGAAATGGTGAACTAAATACAAATGGTGATTCAATAAATTTTCAAAATATCAAAACCGAAACTGAAAGAGAGTCAAGGAGAAGATCAATAGCATCTTTATCAACATCTGGGGGTTATGGTTTGAAAGCAAGTATTTAAAGGGCATGGATATACTCGAGTTGGCCATTAGCACGAGAGGAGTTGATACGTTGCTGGACTAGAGAGAGGGTTAGCGGTTCACCCACTCCTCCCCAGCGTGCATGTGAGTCCAAGACTTGCCCATTTACAATAGCATTGCATAGAGAAGATTTAGAGCCCGTTTGTTCGTGTGTTTTGGCCAAAACTCAGGGTTAAAACGCAACTTATTCCTTAACTTAGCTCTTTAATGCTGCGTTATAAAAAGCAGTGTATTCAAAACGCAGCTGCGTTTTAAAACGTTAAAATTCCTAGCTTTTTCCCAAAACGCAGATTTTAAAACGCAGTAGGGAATAAAAAGCTGCGTTTTGACATAATATCCCAAACGCATTTATAAATAAAAAAAACCGCGTTTTAAATAATCTGCGTTTTAGAAACGCTGCATTTTCAAAACACTGCATTTTCAAAACGCTACTCCAAACGGGCTCTTATTAAACTTTGTTAAGTTTTCTTTCTTTCCAATGTAGGATAAAAAATAACCATATAAGTGTAGGTTTTTATTAAAAATACTCTTTTAAAAACCAACAACATGTGTAAAGAATGGTCTATTGTATACATGCATTTACAATGTATGAATGTAATGTTGATATGGATATACTTAAAGATTTACATTGGAAGCATGTTCTTGCAATGTAATTGTTAAACACTACGGTCAGTTCTCGTTGCAAGATTTATAGTGTGTTTGGCATAGAGATTTAGAGGTTGGTTTTGGGGTTTTGAATTTTTGTTTTGTAATAATTGAAGAAAAGTAAGAGAGATAAAGAGAAAAGCTAGTGGGTCCAAAGAAGGAGAAAGTAACAAACAAAAAACCAAAGTCCTAAAATCTTGCTAGGAGAGTAGAGCTTAATTTGGGACTTTGGTTTTTGGTTTTCTCTCTCTTTGGTTGCACCAGCTTTCTCTCTATCCCTTTAGTCTTTTACTTTTTCTTCAATCATTACAAAACAAAAAATTCAAAAATAAAAAATCAACCTCTAAATACTCATGCCAAATATACCTAAACTTTGAGTTAACAAATGTCTCTTCATCAACTTGAGAGGAAAGTATGGGCCTTATTACAAATTGTCTTAAAAAACTTTTTGTATTTTTGGAAGGCATATTTCTTTTATCTTAGGTATCCTTTATTATTTCCAAATAACTTAATTTACTATTCTTTAATAACTTTACTCTAAATCAAACATTACTAGCAAAACTGCTTGAGGAACACAAGGCAACACAGTTTTCAAGAGGTGACCTATTGGTAGAGTTGGGGCTTCACAAAGTGTTAGGTATCAGGTTCGATTCCTTTCCATGTCCCCCTTACGATAAAAAAAAAAATCGCAACACAACTTCAAGCGAAAGATGCCCCCACTGCCTATTGTCCACGTCGTACAGAACTATTGAAAGTGCAACTATCCCTCCCAACCTCCTCTTAGAATATATGCAACAAATACTTTTACTTATTCGACTTCTTAACAATTGTAGAAAATGACATTCTGAATCTATGGAATAGTAAGTGTTTAGGATTTCGAGCAATCTACGCGCTACATAGGCCGTAACAAATGTGGCAAATGTGTCAATGCTTTGTACGATCACATTTACCATTGTAGTGGATGTAAGAAGAAAGATGTGGTGATAATCCCAAGATAAGTCTCGGAAAAACGAAACTATACGTAAACTTGCCTCACATGGTAATAACTTACTAACTTCCTCGTCTTCTTCATGCTGACTGTGGCAATTAAAGATATTGTTACGGGTCTATCGCCGAGGACCATTTCAAAATTGATCCAACTGAAATTCTCCCAAAAAAAAAAAAAAAAAAGGAGAGAAGTTTCAGCTAGACGAAGTACCATTCATCAACAAAAAGAAAAGCTACACGATCCAACCTTGTACAGGAGATTTTAGGAAACACTTCAGTGTGAAACCATCGAAATTCCATTAGACCCTAAGCCACCTTTCGATCAATGACAACTCTTCCTCATCTAGACATGTACCCCTTGTAGTGATTATAACGAGGCTGCGTGCAATGACTCAACCTCACCCAAGTAATAGTCTGACATTTCTGATTCAGACATCGGGAGTACTCCCATGAGATCCGAAACAAACAAGCCATGTTTCCCCATGGACAAACTGAAACAAGAGAAAACATGATTATTACTATCTTCCCATGCCACCAGCATTTCGAACACATCTCTTTTGCAAGACAAACATTATGTACAATTATTAGAATTCACGTCCCAAATCGAAGGAATCTCTGATTTAGAGCCCGTTTGGTGTAGCGTTTTGAAAACGCAGTGTTTTAAAAACGCAGCGTTTCTAAAACGCAGATTATTTAAAACGCGGCTTTTTTCTTTATAAATGCGTTTGAGATATTATGTCAAAACGCTGCTTTTTATTCCCTACTGCGTTTTAAAATCTGTATTTTGGGAAAACTAGGAATTCCAACGTTTGAAAGCGCAGCTGCGTTTTGAAAACGCAGCGTTTTCTACCGCAGCATTGAAACGCTAAGTTAAGGAATAAGCTGCGTTTTAACCCTGCGTTTTGGCCAAAACGCACGAACAAACGGGCTCTTAAACTAGAAGGTGTGAAAATGAGACCATTTGAACTGATTTATCAAACACATTATCAAAAAAAAAAAAAGTTGTCTTTAAAATATTATACAGCAGACATGCCCTTAGATTATGCGATCCAATTACAATCCTTTTATAGATGTTGACATAGAGTATGTCATTAGTTTGAAGAGGAAAACCTTAATAGATTGTTTACAAATTTAAGAGTATGTCTCGCTTTGCGACTTCATGATTTGATTTCTAGTTTTTTATTTTTGTAATAATTGAAAAAAAGTAAGAGAGAAAAACTGGTTGAACCAAAGAGAAAAAGTCAAAAACAACAAAACACTAAATCACGGAGAAACTATAAAATAATACTCCCTTCCAATTATTGTACAATAAATCTGTTGAAGTCTAGTTGGTTAGGATAGTTGTCTCTCTCTCAAGAGACCCAAGCCCAAGTTTTGGCAATGGGATTATTTTATATTTTCTCTTTTCCTGGCAGCAGAATAACCGTAATTATAGAATAAATTATTAATTTCTGTATTTAAAACAACAAATCCGTTGTAGTCTAGTTGGTCAGGATACTCGGCTCTCACCCGAAAGACCCGGGTTCAAGTCCCGGCAACGGAATTGTTTTATATTTTCCCTTTTTCTGGCAGTGGAATAACTGTAATTATAGAATCAATTATTAATTTCCATTTTCAAAATCACAAATCCGTTGTAGTCTAGTTGGTTAGGATACTCGGCTCTCACCCGAGAGACCCGGGTTCAAGTCCCGGCAACGGAAACGCTTTTTAATTTGCCTTTTTCTTGGCAGGGGTATAATTGTCATTTGGACAAATCCCTAACCCGCTAACCGTACATGGGAGATAAAACCCTAGATGCTGCTGGCTTCATCTCTTTTATGTTAATTCTCAGCACTCTCATTTCACACAAACCCTAGCAAACAGTTCCCAACCTCCCCCCCCCGCATCCATCTTCACAATGGTAACTCTCTCACACACTCACATGCTGAACGTGAACTCATTTTGAATTGGCTTGTAATTTGTTCGGAAAATTGTTTTGATTGACGTTGTTTTGTTTGATTGTTTGATTAGGCGTCGGAGAGGAAGCTGTCGAATCCAATGAGAGAGATTAAGGTCCAGAAGCTTGTTCTCAACATCTCCGTCGGTGAAAGCGGAGATCGTCTCACCCGCGCTGCAAAGGTTCAGCACTTAAACATACACTCGATGTAATTAATTCTCTTGATTGTTTGGCCTTTTTCTGATTTCGATATTTTATTTTTTGTTCGCAATTCATAGGTTTTGGAACAACTCAGTGGCCAATCCCCCGTTTTCTCCAAGGGTAAATCACATTTTCTTCTCTAGAATTTGCCTGTGATTTTTTTTGGGTTTTTTTTTTTTGTGCGGGAGATTTATGTTAGTAATTAAATGGTATTGTGAAATAAGCTCCTTTTGTAACAGTTGCAGTTGAATTGGGTCCTGATGCTTAATGGAAGTTGCAATTGGTTTGTTAAATTTAAGTACTATATCAGACAAATTGGCACTCGACAATTATTCTAGTATCTAACCTTTTTGAGCGAGTAAGGAAAAGTGGGGTGAGTTTGAGGTAGTCTTACGGCCTGCTTGTGTATCCAATTGGGAGCTTAGACATAGTCAAATTAAGATAATGTTTCAAATCAGGGCAAAACCTCATCAGTTAAGAGGTCTAAGTAGGTAGCACTAGTGATTGATTATTTTTTTAAAAAAACACGAGCCTACTAAACATTAGCGAATACTCTGTCCGTCCTAGAAATTAGTCTCATTTGACAAGTCAAACTTTTTAATATTGTACTTTTGCTTCTGTAATTTCCTGTAATTGCACTAATATGGCAATTTTTTTTCTGTGATGCATATCAGATATGTTAAAAAGAAACTCTTTTTGAAAAATAATGGTTGTTTGTTGGTTGAAAGTTAGAAATTTTTTGGGACAGGGAGTGTTGAGGGCTATTGGTAATTTGCGAATTACTTCTGCCACACCATCTCACCATTTGATATAGCTTGTGTTTTTTCATTCCACTCATGTTTTTATTAAATATTTTATTGGAACAGCAAGGTACACTGTGCGAAGCTTTGGAATTAGGCGTAATGAAAAGATTGCGTGCTACGTCACAGTTAGAGGTGAAAAGGCTATGCAGCTTCTGGAGAGCGGTCTTAAGGTGAAAGAATACGAGCTGTTGCGCCGCAACTTCAGCGACACTGGTTGCTTTGGGTTTGGGATTCAGGAACATATTGATCTTGGTATCAAGTAAGTTATTTTGGAAGATGCTTGTGATAATAGTTTGGTGCATTTCTTGTTGAATATTTTGGTTTTAGAGATTGGGTGACTTTGTGTTTTATTGTTTTTTCTCCCTTCCCTTTTTAACATTTTTTGTTTTTATGTATGTGGATATTTGTTAATTACTTTACTTATTGAACTTAGTAGGGTCAAGTTGATTGATTTGTAGATTGAACTCATTGGGTCAAATACATTTATATGATGCCTGCCTGAGTATTCCTTGTTATTTGATTGTTGGGTTTGGAAAAATGTTGTGTTGTTTAATCTGCTTTTAAATGTCGATGCCTTGGTTTTCCTTGCATGGCTTTATGGTGAATATTTAGATTTAATGCGTGGTGGAGATGGGGATTACTGCATTTCTTGGAAAATTGAGTTGCGATGTTTATCAATTTCAATGAATTACTCCCTTCGTTCCATCCAAAGAGTCTACGGTTGAAATGTCTAATTATTAAGGGATATATTAGTGATTGAATTTGATCATAATTACAAATAATTACAACACAAGTGGAGGGTAAAGATGAAAGATAATGAAAATTTTAAGCATAATTTTTTGAAAGTAGACTCTTTAAGTGAAACATCTCAAAATAGTATAGTGGACTATTTGCTTGAAATGGAGGGAGTATATGACATCTGGTAGTGTGGCTTGGAATTTTAGATACTATATATTTCCTGGAATGCTGTGGCTTTGATTTCACTCGATTTTGTTGCCAATGGCTGTCCTTCATGGTTTACCGGTTAAATAAATGTTGTACTAGGATTCTGGGTTTGTTCTATCATTTTATTTTTGACAAGTAAAAAACCCCAAGGAATAAATGTAAAATCTTGACCATTGTGCCACATTGAATTACCTCCTATTATTTTTAGAATAATACATATACCTGCCATATATACTAAAGCAATCTTTAGTATCTATAATAGAAAATCTGATATTACAGAGAGAGTGCATACAAGATTCATACATGAACAAGTTAACTATGATTGTCCAATAAGAATGTAGATTTTGATTTCTCTTTTTCTTGGAATTATTTTATGCACCTTCTAGACAAGCTGAACATTTCTGATTGCATTGTGCATTTTCTCTTGCTAGGTATGATCCCTCTACCGGTATCTATGGGATGGACTTCTATGTGGTGCTAGAGCGACCAGGGTACCGTGTTGGTCGACGTCGCAGGTGCAAAGCCCGTGTTGGTATCCAGCACAGAGTAACAAAGGATGACGCAATGAAATGGTTTCAAGTGAAATATGAGGGTGTCATCCTCAACAAGTCCCAACAAATCGGAGCCTAGAAAGATCCTCACACATTTCAAGAATTTTTAGTTTGTTTTTGGCAGGGTGGGTAGACTTTTTTGTTCGTCCAAGTGAGAATCATTAATACTGACTTGTTACCTTGGAAGCTGCTTAGCTATTTATGGTGTTTGTTATGTTTGAATTATTTTTGCTTTATTATGTTATATTTAGTATTCTGGAAGAGTATTGCCTGTGTTTGCTGGAATTGGCTTATTCTATCATCTTAAGAAGTTAGGTCACTTGCCATGAGAGGAACAGAGTTGTACAGATATCTTCCCTAGATATCCCTTTTTTGCCTTTTTTGTTTGCGTAGGGCTGCGGGGTCCATCTCAACGGAAGTTTATTGCACCATTCGCTTTGGACCAATTGGCTTGAACGAAAATGTAAACATTTACTTTTCGAATAGCAACATGTTTTGAACAACAAAAGTATTTTTTGAACGTTTTGTATATTTTTGCAAACGGATAAAATAAAATGATATTGCTAGGTTTATAACTATTATTATAACTTTTGCTACAACTAAAGTTTTGATCAAGACAAAGTTGTCTTTTTTCAAAACATTTCTACCCATCATAAATAACCATGTAACCTTGAATGTGATTGTTTTTGTTAAAGTTTCAATTAGAGTTGGCAATGGGTTGGGCTAGCTAGCCCAACCCCAACCTGTTGTGCCAAGTTTAAAATCAGGCTGGGTTGGGCTAGCTCGAATTTACATTGAGCCTCTAAAACTAAAGCCTAGCCCCTCTTAATATCGGATCGGGTCGGGTTGAGCATCGTTTTGGGTTGATTTTTAATAATTTTGACATTTTTCTCAACCCATAAGCAAGTTCATCAGGTCGAGTCTTAAAATTTGGGCCGGGCTGGCCCACCATAAATTTGCATCGGGCCTTCAAAACTAGACCCAGCCTGTCCTAATTCGGGTTGGCCAGTCCGTCCTAAAGTCAGGTTGGCTAGGCTAGCTCATAGGGCTGGGTCAATTTTGCCACCTCTAGTTTCAATGTCGTGCCCACCTATACTCTCAATCAACCCGTTGTGGGCCATTTGTCAGGCCCCATGGCCCATCTCCCAACCACCTTCTTCATTAGTGGGTCAGCCTTCAGCAACAACCCAAACACTTTCTCCACAATCGGGTCACTTTGTTCAGTCTAAATGGATCGTTTCGAATGGGTTGCTGCAAACCGAGCCCAAAGTCTCCTAATCTTGACGATGCCAGCTAGAGCTGGCAATGGGCTGAGCCGGACTAGTCCAACCCTAACCCATCGGGCTAAGCCTTGAAATCGGGCTGAGTCTGGTCGGGTCGGGTTGACCCAACTTGCATCGGGTCTAAAAAACTAAGGCCCAACCTCTCTTAATATCGAGCTGGGTCGGGCTAGCCCGCGGCTGATGTATTGTTTCGGATTAATTTGCACTAATTTTGACATTTATGTCAGCCTGTGCGCAAGCCCATCGGGACTAGTCTTAAAATCGGGCCGGGCCAGCCCAGACCAAATTTGCATTAGGCCTCCGAAACTAAAGTCCAGCCGACTATAAAGTCGGGTTGGCTGGGCTAGCCCATTGGACCGGGCCGATTTTGCCGGCTCTACAGTGCCAGCACTGGCCTGACCTGGCTGCCTTCTTGAACAGTACAACCCCTTTTCATACGGACAATTCCACAGACAACACTACTTATACTTCTAGTCCACCGCTGAATTTTCAAAGTATTAAGAGGAAAAAAATGGTCTTTTTTGTAATCTTTAAATTTTGTCGCTGTACTATTTTTTGAGCAAAATTGCTATTATAGTTTCAAAAAAGTTTGCAATTTCACCATTATCCTTAATTGAAAGTTTGTAAATAGATAAGAAGCTCTTTAATGGTGCTCGAAATTAGGGGGTTTAAGCTAAAGCTATTGAGAAATGACAATTTTTTTCGAGCGAGGTTTTACTTTAAATTAATACTCATATAAATTATTTATGGGTTCCATTATGAACGTTGGTTGATGAGCTCGTCATTTTTCATTTTACGTGACGATTGATACGATCTTTGCCAATGATTCTCAACGAATCACGATTTCATGGGGAACGAAAGCTAAGATCAATGAAGTTGATGGAAGGTGACACCTCAACCTAATGAATCCGTCCAAATACGAAACTTGACATGTACAGCCGCAACTCGATAATTGAGACGATCACGAACCTTAGTATAATAAGTTTTGCCACAATTGGGATGAAATACCAATTGATAAGAATAAAGGATGAATGTCACATGATATATCCTGATAAGTTCGAAAAGTTCTTGAAGAACAAAGAAAAATTGAATAAACTCTCAATCAATTTAATATCAAAGTTGTGTATCATTTGGAATATATAAAACGACCTTATATAGGCCAAAAACAAACCCTACTAAACCCTAAAATACATACGAGGCGGAACAATAGTAAAAGGAAAGTAATTAAAGCATAAAATATCAAAAATATGTCAAAATTCGCACAAAAATCAAAAAATTTAAAAAAACTGTCGTAGCGCCTTAGCGCCTAGCGCTGTAGTCTTAGTGCCATAGTTTCTGTCCAAGGGCCTTTTTGACGTGTTTAAACTTTATAGAATTGACAAATAGGCCCTCAAAGTCTCTAGGAACATTCTCTAAGCTTCCAAACTTGTTTATAAACTTTGGATAAAGTTTATATAAGTCCCTTGAGTCTTCAAAACAACCATATAGCCTTGAAACACTTTGAAACCTCCTCCTTGAGTCCTCCAATCATCATCCATTTGAATCAAAACTTTCCTATGAGCCTTGGTTACTCGATCAATCACGAACAAAGTGCACTTGTATTTCCATGCACGATCTTTTACCATAGAATCTTTGAACACATATATGAACATCAAAATTGAGCTAACTCGGATTGCATAAACGATCTTTGGGTTTTGGTCGATTTTCTCACTCACCAACAAAGAGCGACCAACATTAGGTGGCCTTTTGGTCAGAGTGCACTATTCGGGTGTCTCACTCTCTTATGTGACGGACACTTAGCTTCTCTTACCATTTTGAGTAGTAAAAAGTTTCTATTTTATAATCTTCTAAATCTTGAGCTTTAATTGCTCGTCTTGGTAAATAAGTGATACCATACTCAGTTGATTTCGATTAAGAAAGATAATGAAATATATGAAGTATCCGGTTTGTGAAAACATTCCCCCTAGCATAGAATATAAGGGGATTGAGCCAAATATCAAGGTGTAACTAGCCAAAGTCTAGTCTACTAACTTTTGGTCATACTAATCCAAGCTAGGACCAGCTACCAAACATGATTTAGCTCACTATGTATCTCATATTTGGCCTATACGTATGTTTTGAAAGAGAAACTCTATCTCAACCGTTAAATTTTTAAGTTATTCATTACCATAGGATAGCAACTCTTGAACCATATAAATATGAGGTTAGGGTTAGCGAATTCTATTATGATTCGCCGCCTCCCTATGCTTAGACTTGTCTTTGCTTTTTCCTCCAAATACTCTTCATTAATTAATGACATTTCTCATTGATCTTTAATTTCATAACAGAAATGTGGAATTAGCAAAGAATATTAGAGGTGAACTCCAATCGTTCAACGATCTATCGAAAACTTATAAGAGATGTACTCATTCTCAGCTAGCTTTTCGATGAGTCGTTGATACGATTCGATCTCAATTCTACAAGATTGTGTCGCAAATGAATTCAGAGGAATTTAGAGGTACACTTTAATTACTCCAAGATCTACTATTTATAAATGATTGAATTTTTTTTACTATGCCAGTTTTAGTATTTTGGTGGATCATCAATCTAATTCGAGGAAAGAGGTTCATTTAACCATATAAATAAGAGCATAGGGTTAGCGAATTCTATTATGATTCACCGCCTCCCTAAACTTAGACTTGTCTTTCCGTTTTCCTCCAAATACTCTTCATTAATCAATGACATATCTCATTCTAATCATAATCCATATCTCTTCTATCGTATTTGTATTTCCAAATCAAACTTTATGCCTTCTATATTTTGCTTCTTTTCTAGCAAGAAAATGAAGGTCTTATAGAGGGATTTGATTATGAGATCTGTGGCGCACTTATGTTGGTTTGATCCTTATAATTGTTTAAATTTTCTATCATTTTACTTTAGATCTATAAAGAGCATTGGTTTGTGTATTTCTTCATGATAGAAAGGTGGAATTAGCCGAGAATATTAGAGGTGAACTCCAATCGTCCAACGATCTATCAAAAAATTAGAAGAGATGTACTCATTCTCAGCTAACTTTTCGATGAATCGTTGATACGATTGGATCTCAATTCTACATGACCGTGTCACAGATGAATTTAGAGGTACACTTCAGTTACTCCAAGATTAACTATTTATAAAGGGCAAACTACACAAATGGTCCCTATAGTTTTAGGATTTTTTTGCATTTCGTCCTTGTACACATTTTTTTTTGCCAGTCGTCCTTGTACCAACCAATTGAACGCAATTGGTCATTCCGTCTAGTTCCATTATATTTTGTCTCAGTACTCGTGCATTTCACGTGCATTTTGGACGGGGTAAAATAGTTATTTTGCTTTTGAAAATTTAGGGACCAATTGTGTAGAATTACTTACAAAAATTCAAGATTTGAGGGGATGAAATTGTGAAATTGGCTATCTCTTTCTTACTCTCTCTCCCTCTCTACTTGCAGTGTATACGTTGCATTCATGGAGAGTTTTTCAATTTGGATCCCATATACTTATCTCCACTATGAACACTTTAATTATATTAATTGATATATTATATTTTCTCCAAATAAAACATTCAATAATCACTGCCATAAATTGTGTTCAAATGTGGCACAAGAAGAGACTATTGGCGGCAAAGAACACAGTCGCCATCGCCGGTAAAAAAAAAATTGTCGTGAGATAAGCCATAATAGACTAAGAAATCTGATAAAGAGAGGGAGAGAGAGATAGATAGATAGAGAATGAAGATTTAATTTTAAAATTTTGGGATTTGAAAGAGGAGATAGAAAATTGTAAATCTCAATTTGAGATACGAGATTGGAACTAGTAGAGAGACAAATGTCTCAAGAATGTCTACTTGCTGGACTAAAAATGAAGGTTAATTTTTTTGTGGATTTTGCTAAAATTGTAATATTGTTGCCTAAAAATGTTAATTTTGTGAAGGGGTTTGTTTTTAAGTTACAGGGTTGAGCAACCCAAGGGAGGAGAGAGAAGCTTTTTTCTAAACCCAACTCTCTTTTGGTCGGAGTAGGAATAAATTTCAAATTCTTGTGATCTAGCCACCTGACACGTTGACATTGTGAACTGACCTTATGATGTGATTTCAAATGAGACCCACAAGTTATAACGAACTGGAACCCACGTTTAAGAAGACAAAACTCGCGGAAAGCAATCCAAGGACTTGATAAGCAATCAAAAGGGACCTTAACCCCTAGCTTACGTAGGAACGAAGCTAAGAACCTTGGTATAATTCGAAACCCTTAATAACGTGGAATTAAGAACCACGAATATAAAATAAACCACAAACCTAACAAACTAGGGTTGTCACAAAAGAGTTGAAAACTCATAGTAATTCAATAATAATAATAATCTGTTTTACAATGGAAAAGACACCCCTTTATATAGGCCTTGAATAAAGGGCCTTGAATAAAGAATCCTAATTATTCTAGGATAATAATTAACTACCAAATTCTATCTAGGAAAGGAAACTCCTAATTAACAAAGGAAACTAAAACATAGTAAGTTACTTTCCTAGTCAAAGATGGAACATGGAAAAGTAGTAAAAAAGGAGAAGTAAGACACGGTTTTCCCCTTTGCATTCACACCTCCACACGATTTCTTTGAGAGTAGTAAAACACGATTTTCCCCTTTTACATTCACACACACACACACACGTTTCCTTAGGGTTAATCATGGCTGGAAAAACACGGTTTTTCCTAGAGTGTTCACACTATCACACGGTTTCTCCTAGAGTGTTCACACTATCACACAGTTTTGGGCAGCAAGGTCTTCTAGAAAACACGACTTTAGGCATCAATACTCCTTCTAGAATCCTTTAGTGGGCTTCCCTCCTTGGGCTTGAGCTTGGACTTGCAAATAAAGCTTTCCAAGGCTTGATTCATCCTTTTAACCCTTGATCTTTTCATTGGCCCATCCTTAATCTTCAATGGGTCATTGGATTTGCTTGATGTTCCTCCATCACCTTAGGTTACAATTGTCTTTCTAGCATGAAGAGGTTCAACGATTTGCAACTCTTACTACAGAATTGGCGGAAAGATATATCTAAGCCTAGTGAGGAGAGAAAGTGAGAGAGAGAGAGAGAGAGAGAGAGAGAGAGAGAGAGAGAGAGCATAAGGGAAGGGAGGGGTGGGTTCTGAGTTGGGTAAACTGAGTGATGGGTGGTGGTGGGTTAGGGAAGAAGATGGTGGTGGGTTGGGGAAGTTTAACCAAATAAATTAATTTTTTTAAATCATAGATCAATCAGTTAAATAGGGAAGAAGAATATATACCACAACTCACAACCATGTCCAAAGCTTTTTTTTTTTTTCAAACCCAGTGAAACAATAAAAACAAACACATAATTTTTATTTCAAAATTGGTCCCTGTACTTTTTAAGATAAAATGACTATTTTACCCTTCTCTAAATGGGTTTTGACAACTAAATTCTATGAATTTATTTTTATGAAATTAGTTAATTGACTGGATTTATTTTAAATTGTAATAATTTTTTTACTATTATATTTCCTTATTATACTATGATATAGTAAAAATAAAATAAAATGAATGGAGTAATTAATTTAGATAATTTCTGCTCTTATTTTCAATTTAGACAATACATCTTCTATTATTCATCAAATGAATGTTAAGACTGTTTTTCTTCATGGTGATCTTGAAGAGGAGCTATATATGGATCAACGAGAAGGTTTTGTTGCTATAGGAAACAAAAGAAAAGTTTGTAATTTGGTAAAGTCATTGTATGCACTTAAACAAGCCCCTATGCAATGGAATGAGAAATTTGATAAAATTATTTGGTAAAAGGTATATTCGGGCCACCGAACTTTTTGTAAAATTGTAATCCGGCCACTGAAACTTTAAAACTATACTTTGGGCCAATGTATTTAAGTTTTGATGCATTCGTACCCATTTTTTGACAGGCGTTAGAGTCTGTCGTTAAATTAACTTGAAATATTCATTTTACCCATGTCTTCGTCTTCCCAAATCTGGAAAAAAGAAGATGATAAGATGAAGATGAAATTTTTGTGCAAACATTTAGACAAAAAAGAAGATGAGTGCCTCATACATTGGACCAAGCCGTATTAAATTATGACTTGGTGAGGCAGTTTCAAAGGGTGTCTTTATTCCTTTTCGTTACCGACTGATACTTATCCCTTGGCATACGATTCCTCTCGGTTAGATGCTTTTTGCACCTGATTTCTTGAATACACTATCTCTCTCTCTCTCTCTCTCTCAAATCTGAGGAAAAGGCGACTGAAGCAGTAGTCGAATATCCGAAGAAGATAAAAAAAGAGTGGAAAAGTTCCGTTCTTCTTGTTGAATTATCCTCGGAGACGATTGATGCCTCGACTGATTGGAATGATAAGTACAAGGGCAAATCTTCTTCAAGGCTAGTCCGCGATTCTGACAATTCAACGCTAACAATATGCTTTTTCTCTTCTAATTTTCGTTGTGTATTATCGAGTTTCATTAATTTTTTATTCGAATATCTGTTTTGTATATTCTGCAACTATTTGATTTCGCCTTTGGGTTACATTGTGATCTGTCAACATATCCATAACTTGCCATGAACATATAAGATTATCTATTTTAATTGTAATTTAAATAGGTAATCTGAGTCCTTTTTGTTTCTAACAAGACCATTTTTTGCTTTTTCACTGTCCAAGCCACAAGATTTAGACCAATGAATATGCATCTACTAGAACTATTAAGGTGGTCAACCTAATAGGCATCTAAGAATGCTCGTAATCCGGTGTTCAAGAAAGTTTGAAAAGTCAAACCAAGAGAAAGCGTGCCTTTGACGAATCGTAAGATACGTTTTACAACATGAAAGTGAGAGTTGAGAGGTGCATGCATGTACTGACATGGTTAACTGACAATAAAGGCTATATCTATAGGAGTTAAGGTCAAGTATTGAATGCCGCCAACCAAGCTTAGATACAGTGTCATATCTGATAAAGGATCGGCCTCAATTGTAGAAAAACGGGAACCCAGGATCATTGGGGTTAATGTCGGTTTACAAGAATCCATTTGAAACCTATGAAGCATATCAAAGCATACTATGGTTGGCTAAGGTAAGAGCCGACTTTGTCCAGGTAGCTTCGATGCTGAGAAAGAAACCCAAAAGGCCTAGTTTTTCGCTCGAAACTTTGTGTTGCGCACAACGGAAGACTAGCAAACAAATTAACAGAGTATAATAGGATCAATCACAAAGAAGAGAGAGAGATTGGGGTCAACGGACTGACGAAATTTTATTAGAGGCTCACACCTTGAAACGTTCTAGGTATACAACTATTTATATATGGATACAATAGAAAACCCTAAAACCCTTAAAAGATAAAAAACCCGTCGCTATGCGGTCGCACTATGCGGCCGCATACGATATACAAAGTTTCCATGCGGACGCCCTATGCGGCCGCATGGTTTCCAGAAACTCTATGCGCACACCTTATGCGGCCGCGTAGATTCCAGTATGCCATGCGGACGCCCTATGCGGCCGCATGCCTTCCAAAAATCTGAATAGTCCGTACCGTGGGGGGCGCCGGCCTCTTGCCAGGACATCGAGCCATCACATCCAACACTTTGCATAGATTCGGTCAATTACTTTAATAACTTTAGTCGGGGTTAATCTTGTGACAATTATGTTATCAACAAACGTAAGTATTGCAACCATGGAAGTACGTACTTGAATGATGGATGGAGAGAGAGCTATATCAGACTTGCTATTGAAAAATCCTAAAGAATACGAAACAATAATAAAGACGCTGGAACCATGATTGGGAACCATGCTTGAGGAGACTACTTTAACCAATAAATCACCCGTGGAATCTACACACATGGTGAGTGGCGGGTGTCAAACAGTCAAAACTAATTTTTCCTCCTACCCAAATAACGAGTATAAGGTAAGTAGGGTTCGTATCCACAGGGAACGATGTTCTTATGCCCTTAAGAATTTTGTAAAGTAACCAAAACAGTGATTTGTGGTTTTAAACTAACTAACGACTAACTACTAACTATTAATTAAATAGAAACTGAAATTTATAGACTTAAAGTAAGCAGATAGCAAATAAATTTAATTCGAATATAAGCTAAGGTCCGGTTAATGAGTGCAACATAATTTCCCAAAGTCTTCTACCGATCATCGATTCAATAATGATCTTAATGAATAAACAAGTAAACCGATTATAAGAGTTTGACAAACGCCTAACTCCCAATTTCTCCTTACGGTGTCGATAATTATGAGAAGCTCTATAATTATTCCCTAATCAAAAGACAACCCCCGAGACGCTCGTAGGATTTAGTGTTTTGAAAGTATTAAACAAGAGAAACTCGATTCTAACCAGTGCATATTGAAGCAACATCCTTTAAATTAGATTATTCAACCCCACAACGCTACCCGAGTATGCTTGTGATGCCTAAACGGTGCGCTATTCGCTACCTCGTTATCCCCAAGGATAATTACGGATCAATGGGTTTAATTAGCAATAGACTCTTAGATTAATTAAAGTTCGGACCCTTAAACAGTAATTAAACATAACAATATTGAATCGCAAATTCTTGCAACTAAAAAAAAAAAAATCAGAGAATGAACAAATACTTGTCATTAATTAAAACAAAAAAAAACTGGAATCTCCCAGTAGCAATTTCCTAGGAGATTACTTTACACACATTAACTGGAAAGAGAGAACTTAGCTACTAGACATAATTTAATGAAAATTACTTACAAATGAAATTAAGAAAACCTATCACCAAGTGTTCGAACCAAAGAAGAAGAACTGCTTCCAATCGATGTACTGTTATGCGCATCCCCCCTTCTCCCCGTGTAGTTTGGCGCCATCCTCTATTTATAGTAGTATCATTTTGTTGCTCCAGCTATTTCCCCCGAAAGTAGAGGACACGATCTCTGTTCCTCATCCATTAGCAAGAGCAGTTACTGACTTTTTCAATTTCCCTAATTCCCTTCTTGACTAATTCTCCCTAATATTTACATAGAAAGAATTAAATTAAAATAAAGTGTTTTAATCCACAAGGATTTAACATATCTCTGAAATTCGAAAGTGATTAAAGGTCCACAATGCCCTCTAGCACAGACTTTAGCTCTAACTCAAAAGCACAGCACGTGACCTTTTAAAATTCTCAGCTACAGTCTTTCCTCAATCAGCAAATGCCCATTCGGTACTGGACTGTCTTCTTCCTTCAACATGCTTTTTATATTTTTTCACTTTCAATTTTTCACAATACCTGCAAACATCAGACAAATGAGAATACCTATAAAAGTGCAACATTTATAACCAATAAAAGCGCAAAATCAACCTTTAATGTCGCACATATTTAACCTCATCAGTGAGATTGAGTTGGATCAGCGAACTTCGGAGACTAAGCCATAAACACTTTCTCATTTAGAACCCATTTAGAAACACATTACGTACATCCGGTTGCTCAATTGGCTATTTCCAATATTGAGCAATAGCTAAAATGGCACGAATGGTAGACGAATTTATGATGGGACTGACTGTCTTGCTGTAATTAATCCCTTCCTGTTGAGTGAACCCTTAAGCGAAGAGATGGGCTTTGTGACACTTAATCGAGCCATCTGCATAATGCTTGATCATGAAGATCCATCTACTTCCAACAAGTTCATGTGTGACAATCGAGATGGAAGTTCATGTGTGACAATCGAGAAATTAACAACCAAGTGCCATTTTGGTGAAGGACATTTAATTCATTGTTCATGGCAGCAAACTGCCATTGCGAAAAGGCCTAGGCTTGTTTGAATGTTCGAGGTTCATACATTATCTCGTTCATATGAAAAAAAGATCTATTTTATCACCGTACTTTGACCAATCTTTATATTTTACCATTATACTGTTTTAGGGGAAAAATTGTCATTCTGGTTTTAAAGGGAGATGCAATTTTGTCGTTATCTCTAACTGTCATCTAATTTCTAACATAATTAATTTCAGTTGCCTCCGTAAAGATTTTTCAAAATATTGAGAGATCTTTAATAATAGCTCGTGTTAGAAAGTATATAGTTTGTTGGTTCTTAAATTACTAGGGAGCCTTTATTTTTTTAAGGGTTAAAAAAAGAAGATATTTTATGAACAAAAAAAAAAAAAAGAAAAAATATAATATAAACATAAAAACAAGAAGGAAATATATATTGTCTAAATATAAAACTCTTTAGGTTTTTGAACTCCTATTTTGTTTGTTAGGCTTACGTTATTTCCTTGGTAATTACGTTTATTTGATACGTTGAGCTATCCTTGTGTTGGTATTTGTATTTGAACTCTGTCGTTATCGTTCTATCTGCACTTTTCATTATGATTCTTTTGTGTAAATCTCATGAAATTGCTTATCCCAATGTGAGATATCATTTTGTAGTTTGAAAATAATTACCATGTGAAACCTCATTTTATTAAAGCATTTAGACATTTTGAACTCTACCGTGGTCACTAAGTCAAACAACCCATCATTAGGTATAGAGCGACAATTTAGCCTAATTAGGCAACTTTACACCACTGGACACATGGTGGGGTGATCCAAATATACCGTTCAGAATTTAAAATTTATTAGGCTTTACGGAGCAACTGATTAGATAGGTAAAAATGACCGCTTATGTGATCACGGTGTTCGCAAGTTGGCCGTTGTCTCCAACCGGTATGAGACGGTTATCGGCCGCTGGACCACTGGCTTTCGTAATTGCATTCTCTTCTGTTCTTTTGGAATTCTGAGTTAAAATTTATTGAGTAAATTTTGGATAATGTATCTTTGATTAGAGATTATTTGTTATTATGAAATTTGAAAACTAGCTATTTCCTTCGTTATTTGAATATTTGAAATTACTTTTTGATTATTCGTTTTCCTTTTGGTCAATTCCTCCTTAGAAATCGAGGGGTTGTAAATGAACTTGTTGTGCATTGTTCGCTCACCCTTTCCTAATTTTTTCTTCCAAGTCAAAAGTAAGTTGGATTCTCATTAGCTTGGATAGACATAGTCGAAGACAACCTGAGAATTTGATCATTAATTAATTAATTAATTAATTTTTTTTTTTTGTAATTTACTTGTTTTGGAATAAATGAATAAGGTTATGTTTCGTAATGGGAATTGTGGATTCGGTAATATTTTGGAATTTATATTAGACAGCTAAAATATTTTATTTTGATGATTGGAGTTAACGAATTACAATGAATGCAATTTTTTAAAATTATATGATTTTAGCATTAGATGTTGGTGACATGGCCAAAATGTGGGACCGCGATGTCGGTACAGAGTTTGGAGCATTAGAAGGGGGTGTCTCACAAGAAGAGAGAGGGGGTGTATTTAGAAAAGCAGTATTGTTATTCAAAACATTTTAAGAGGAGTAAAATAGGAAAATGAGGGAGGGAGTGTATTTAGTATTTGGGGAAATTTAAAACCTAAGAGGGCAGTATATTTAAGGGAAAGAGGTATTTCATTTCAAGAAATTTGGGTACTATTTTTAATTTGCATATATACTAATATTACATCAATAAAAAAAAAATTTGGACCCATTATTAATTTGAGCCCTGGGCGAGTGCCCTGGCTCCCGGGCCTGTATTGATCAAGGGTGTTCCTTTTATCTCCATTTAAGCGTGTAAACTAATAATGAACTATTATCATTTACAAAGCTAAGAGGGGAATGAAGTCACATTTTATGTCACTTCGGACATATGTTAGTATTTCGTGCAAAATTATTCAACATGTCGGTAACTAGGGAATGAAGTCACCTTTTATGTCACTTTGGGCACATGTCAGTATTTCATGCAAAATTACACGACGTAAATGACACTTGTTAGTATTTCATCCAAGATTACACCATGTAAACAAGGATTCGATATCCTACACAGTGGCGGATCCAGAAAAAATTTTCAGTGGAGTCACAATATTTAACTATCACATAAAAAACTTAGAAATCACAGTTCACAACTAATATCTACCTCATTGTTGTTACTATTCGTGACTTAAAAAGAAAAAAATAAATTTGAGTGAGGTTACTATCCAAAAAATCAGAATTTAAATAGGGTCACTATCCAAAAAATTACAGTTTTGTAAATTAATTTTTTTTTAATGGGGTCACTCACCACCCCCCATAAGAGTGGATCCGCCTCGATCCTAAACAAGCCAATAACGAAGGTATAATTGTCATTTATTTTTAACTTTTCGCTGAAAAAATAATTCCTATAAATCACCTAATTTGCACGTCTTTCTTGTCTCCAAAATGTATTTTCTAATTAAAATATAACCAAATACATGGGTCAATCAAATAACCAGAGAGAATATTGCATTGACTTTTAGTTTGGCTATATATGTCCTAACTAAGTACTAATACATGTTCGGGAGAAAAGGTGTTGTAACTAAACATTTGCTTTGTCATTAATGTATAAAATCAACCACTTTCTTAAAACTCGTGTAAAATAAAATAAAATATCTATTTTCGGACAGAAATAGTAGTATAAGAACAAAACAGTTCGAACGATGGAAAAAAGTTGACTATGTTTGAACTTTCTTTTCCTTTTTCTTCTTTGGTTCGTGTCTATGTTTGTATTTTTTATTTTATTTTGACGAAATAAAAAATACAATTGAAATTGACTATAGATTTTGCATGCAAATATTAAATTGACTAATTATTGAACAAGCAAAATAACTTAATACTTTTAACACTCTCCGTCCCGGATAAATGTTCCTACTTTCTATTTTAAAATGTTCCAACTAATATTCCTAAAGATTTTTAATCTATATATTCTCTACCATTCTTTCTAATATACTCTTAAAGTTTCATTTAATATAACACATCCCAAAGAAATCTTATTATTTAGAATAATTTAACTCAATTAATTTTCATAAGTATTATCGTCAGAACACATTTTATAACACATCATTAATTATGTTTCTTAATTAATATGTTTTATTCACTATAAATATTTATCCAAGACGAAAAAGAGTAACTAAACATTTTCTCATTCTCGAGGCTCCACATCCTTGGTCCCACTATGGCACCATCCCAATGACATGTCTCATTCCTTGTCTCAAAGCTTGACACGTGTACCATCAAACTAAAATAGTTTAACGCCGTTTATATAAAACGGGTCTGTGAAAGTGGTGGGAAGAAAAGAGGAAGACGTGTTTGTTAGTATTAAGCAGCGTTAATAGATTAAAAATGATAGACACGTGTTAAGCAAAGGGGACTATGGCACAGGTGATTATACAAAACTATGAGACGGGAGATCTGGAGCCCATTTTTGATGATTATGAATTATTGAAGTATCGAGCATGTATGAACTGTGATTGGGGTTGGCCGGCTAACCACAATTTTTTTTTTTAACCGAAGTGGAGAAACACAAAAAGACAAATGTTCAAATTTATAGCAATTTGGTGATATGCTCATTTGCTAGATTATTGTGGTAAAACAAACATTTCCATAAAGCTGAGTCATTTTCACCAACCATTTAATGAAGCAAGCAACTTCTAAAGGCTTAATGCCAAGTCCAAAGACACCAATCTCTTCTATGAACTCTGGATTCAGCTTTTACCTTCTGCCATCTTTTTCATCTTGAATTGCAATGTGGCAGGGGCACAGTCAAGTGGTGTTTCCCCTGAAGAAGAGACAATCAATTAAAAGACCATAAAAAGTGTGTATGTGTGTCTCAGAGAGAGAGGGAGAGAGATTATAGAAACTGAGTTTGTCTAGCAGTGTCGAAGTGGTGTTTCCCCTGAAGAATAGACAATCAATTAAAAGACCATAAAAACTGTGTGTGTGTGTGTGTCAGAGAGAGAGAGAGAGAGACTAGTTCTGTATTAACTGCTGCCTGCTGCATACTGGACATAAAAACTGTGTGTGTGTGTGTGAGAGAGAGAGAGAGAGAGAGAGTAGTTCTGTATTAACTGCTGCCTGCTGCATACTGGACAAACTCAGTTTCTATAAAAACCGATATGAAGTAACACAACTCAAACAGACTGGATAAGTTTATGTTTGTGATATTCTCATTTAGCTTTTCATACTTTTCTATCCAGATTATCTGCCCAGAAATGACAACCAATAAAAAAGTTTCCAAAACATTAGATTGGGCTCAAAATTGATTACCCTGAGCATTCTTGCAGTTCAGGCTTGCTCCATATTCCATCAGGGTGAAAGCAATATCAGTTTGATTGAATACTGCCGCCTATATCCAACAAATTCCAGAGAGAGAGAGAAAGATCATCTTGAGTAAATACTGCCCCCCATATCCAACAAATCCAGTCATGTAGGAGAGAGAGAGAGAGAGAGTACCAGGTGTAACAGAGATGAACCTTGTTTGTCACAGTAGTTTGCATCCACTCCCTACCAATTGGAGATGTGTCAATTTTACAGCAGCACTAATGCATTAAAAAAAGGATAAATATCTTCCTTACCTCACTCAGAAGCTTCCGGACTGCAGAGGTGTCACCATTCTTTAATGCTTCCCTTAACCCCTAGCAACAGGTCATAGAATGCAACTATCCAAGTATCACTTGCCAAGAAAAAAATAAAGGACGGCACAATTCACCTGGCACTACGGTGTCAAATAATGTGTCTAGCATACAAAGCCTTCCCCTGTTCAGGGATAGGCTGTGAACATAGCAAAAGAGATAACATGCTCGTGCAAACTTAATTGAGCCTACTGCAAGTATACTAAAAAGTATTACAAAGTTCCATACCTCTCCGTTAACTTCATAATTGGTAAGTGATTTTTCCATGACACTGTTGGGAGCTTGACCTTGATTAAAGACGGTACTGCAATGTTTTGCAGAACTTAATGAAAAATGAGAGTTTTTGATAGTTCAGTCAGAAAGCATTGATGAAGTCAAAACAGAAATTTGAAATCAGTCATAAAACATTGATGAAGTCAAAACAGATATTTGAAAGGAAAATAGGTATAGAGAACTTCAAAGAAGAAGAAAGTTTATAAGAATATAAAACTAAATTGGCATTCATTAGAAATACAACCACAGCTATATTTGGCTTCAGAAATAGAAATTGGTAGCTAAGATAAATTCATCGGCTTATGCTGGTAAGTCAAGAAAAAGTTTGGTTTGTTATTTCATCTTTCCTTGAGAAACCTTCAATTGACATGTGTGAGAGACGTACCACATCAGGTAAGTATAAGGATGGCCTGTGAAGCTAGTGTGTAACATGGATAGGCTGGTTCAGTTATTGGGTTGTATGTTTAGACATTAACATTTTCTATTTTACTAGTTTAATCAATTTGATTCTTTTATGATCCAAAAAAAAAAAGTCGGTACGAAAGCTTTGTGGTGGAAGGTGGTGGTGGGTAACTATGAAGCTGGAAGCCATCGGTTTTCCTAAGGAAATTTCGACTTCATATGGGATAAGTGTTTGGAAAGGAATTAGGAAAGGGTGGGATACTTTTAATCGAATGATTTCATTTGAATTAGGGAATGGTGAATATGTGAGATTTTGGAAGGATAAATGGTGTGCAGAATTAGATTTGTGGAGAATTTTTCCTAATCTTTACAGTATCGCGGTAAATCAAGAAAAAATGGTAAGCTCGATCCTAGTGGTTTCGGATGGTAGAGTTACCTGGAATCCTTCATTCCGTAGAGACTTACACGATTGTGAACTTGGAGACCTTGGCTTGCTTTTTGATTGGTTAATATGCACAATAGGTTCAAGGGGTAAGTGAAGATAGAGTGTTATGGGCTGGGACAAAGAATAGAGAGTCTTTGGTGAAGTCTTTTTATTCGGCTTTGACAAGGTGACAAGGAATTTCTTTTCTATGGAAGGTGATTTGGAAGACAAAAGCTCCCAGTAAAGTGGCCCTTTTTTGCCTGGGAGGCCACACGGGAGACAATTCTCACAAGTGATAATCTGAGGGCAAGGAAGAGGATTTATGTTAATTGGTGCTTTATGTGCAAAAGGACGAGGAGAGCGTCAATCATTTCCTACTGTCCCGCAGCTAGGGAGTTATGGAACTCTCTGTTTCATGTTGCTAATGTCTCTTGGGTTATGCCAAGGTCCATTATAAATCTCATTCAGGGTTGGTCTCGTTATAAGAGAAGGAGGTATAAGAGGAGGAAGAATGTTTTTTGGGATGCAGCCATAGTTATTAAAGGCGGAAGGCGAGAGGTACTTCTTTAAGGCAAAAGGCGAGGCGAGAGGCGGGCGACCAAAAGGCAAGCAAGGCGATAATTAGGGAAAATAGTATTATATATATATATATATATATTTATTTATTTGTTTTATTGTAACAAATTTCAAAGCATGTTATAAATGAAAATAATATATGAAATTAAGTTCACATATACAGCAACAAGTCAACGAACAAATTCAACATTCAAAAAAAAAATACAAAGTAGAGTGGTAAAAATAAAAAAATAAAGAGACATACGTAATGTTAAAAAAAAACTCCAAACACTGAATTTAAAAAAAATAATAATAAGAGTTGAAATGTCCAACAAAAAAATCCAAAAACATGAAACAAAGTGTGTTTGTTTTTAGCCCAAGAGAAAAATAGAAAAAGAAAAAAGAAAATGTAAAGAAGAGGCGAGACATGAGAGACAGTAAACCAAAAAGGAAAAAAAAAATAGAAATATAAAAACAATTTAAATCTATCATACTCAGATAATAGAAAAAGATAAAAGATAAAGAGAAAATATAAAGAAAAAGAAAAGAGACCGGCGATAGAGAGACAGTAACAATACTCGCGTTAGACTCAGGGGTGCTGGACGTCGTCGCACGAGGAGTGATTGCTGCTGGTCGTTGTCGCACGAGGATGGTCTCGCCCCTCGCTAGGGTTTTTTGCGTCTAGGGTTTGTTCTCAGGTTCGTTTTTTTCCCATATGCGTCGAGTGAGAGAGATCAAGTCAGAAAAGGGCTTTTTTTTGTTTTACTTTTCTTAAACCGTGTTGTTTTGTTAAAAAAAAAATAAAACAGCTCGTTTAGGTCATGTCGCGAAGGCGAACGCCTTGACCTCGCCTTCATGAATCCGCCTGGCTTGAGCATCTTTGAGGCGGTAACCCCTCGCCTGGAATAATTATGGATGCAGCCCCTCTGGTCATTTGCTGGAATATTTGGAAAGAAAGGAATAGAAGGGTGTTCGAGAATGTGGAGTTAGACATTGATCGGATATGGGAGGATATTTTTAGAACTCTGTCATTGGTGCACTCAGGCTCCCTTGAGTACAGGGGATTCTTTTGTAGAAATAGTGGACAGTTTATCGATGGTATAGCTCTTTTTTCGTAGTATACTCATTGTATACATAGGACGCACCACCTTCTTTGGCGCTGTGATTAATATATCTATCTTACTTAACAAAGAAAAAGATGATCCAAAAAAAAAAACTTAACGTGTTCTAACTTCTGAGGTTGGCCAATTTCATTCATGTGTTTGGCCTCTTGGCTACATGCCCAAATACTATTAGCCCGTGTGTTCAGATAACAACTCTGACCATGGATGAGGCAGTGTAATGAGAATATTACATTGGATGCTCCATCCAAACATGGTTATAAAAGAAAATTACTACTCCCCTCGTTCCTAAAAAGAGTCCATTATTCCTTTTTAGGCCGTTTGAAAAAGAAAAAAAAGTCGTCTTTGTAATCTTTCCTTTTTGCTTACTTTTACATTTTACCGTTCATTTGCTTGCTAATTTCATTGATGGGTCCCAATCCCACATGGGGATCATTGCAAAATACACATCCTAATATTTATAATAGAGTCAATTTGTTTTTCTAAATCTGTATGCCGAGAGACTCCTAATTTAGAAAAGTAGGGAGTATTATTAGCGAGTCTTTGGGGACATTTAGTGCTGTAAGTCTTCTAACCCAGTTTGTTGTCTCCGTGAGCAAGCGGGGTAGGATACAAGGGGGGTGCTAGAGTTTCCCCCCTAATCGATAATATGAGTAATGATACATCCCAAGCGAGTAAATATCTCCTAGTAGAGGGCATCCCTTTGATTGCCTTCTTATGAAAGAAAACTAGAAAAGAAATAGGACCTAACTTTTCTTTGTTATTTTTTCTTTTTTTCTTTTTTGGGGTTGGGGGGTGCAGGGGTGGATGAGCCAAAGAAACCAATCAAAGTTATCAAACTACGAACATATGATACACTATTGAGAGAGAAATAATAAAACCATAAAGAACATACTTAAACCATACTCATTATTGTGCAGTCTAGAACAAAAAGTATTTAATTAGGCCGCACTAAAAAAGTAATCATACAAGTTAAGTTCAAATAATTCATTATTGAACACTTTCTAAGGGTGTGTTTGGCATCGTGGTTTTGAGGTTGGTTTTGAGTATTGGATTTTCGTATATTGAAGAAAATGTAATAGAGAGATCGAGAGAAGTTGGTTGGGTCAAAGAGAGATAAAGTTAAAAACCAAAAACCTTGCTCATCATTATGGTGTCTAGAACAAAAAGTATTAAATAGGCCCCACTAAAAAGGTGATCATGATAAGGTAAGTTCAAATAATTCATTATTGAACACTTTAAGAGTGTGTTTGGCACGGTGGTTTTGAGGTTGGTTTTTGGGTTTTGGATTTTCGTTTTGTAATGATATAAGAAAAAGTGAGAGATAGAGAGAAGCTATCTGGTGGGACCAAAGAGGGAGAAAGCTAAAAATCAAAAACCAAAGTCCCTACTGCGTGTTTCTTGGGGGGGCAAAGTGAATATTTCTATAAGTTTTTTAGGGGGCCAAGGTGACTACTTCTATAAAATTACAATCATTAAATAACAGAGGCCTTTCGGGGACCCAAGGAAGGGGGAATGCTCCCTGCTAGACCAGGCACGAGTCAGGCACCCTGAGGAGGGGGTTTTTCTTAACAATTCTAAGGCTTTTTGTCGCATGTGCACACCAAAACCACACTCAAAGCAATACAATGTTTTTTCTTTTGGAAATTGGATATTAAACGGCACAATTGACCATGGAGTTGGGTTTCACTATCCTGCAGCTCGCTTTTGGTATTTTCACAGTTTTTAGATTGTCAAAGTCAGTTACCAAAGTGGACACATTTAGGCCCATGTCCTTATTCCTTCCAGATATTTGGTCAATTTCTATAATAATAAAAGCGATAAAGTGCCACATCATGTCAAATAATTATGGAGGCCCAGTGGCCATTACAAATGACATGCATATATAAATACAGTCGGGTATAGCTGTATAGCTCTAAACGACACAATTTCAGATACACATGGTTCTTTCTGCTTTTATTATAATTATTATCTTGGCAGCTTTTAACAATTCTCAACCATACTGCCAGATTTCAAAGAACTTTAAATTCATGTGTTTGAATGCGTGTGTATACACACACATACAAACACACTTAACAAAAAAAATGTGTGTATATATCATGAAAACCCCTAAGAACACCCTTGCTAGTAAGAGCAAGAATTTTGAAACTAAATTTTCCGCGTACGCTTGAGAAACTTCATACCGAATATCAAAAGCCTAACAGCAGAAATCAAACTATCTTGACAGGAGATGGCTTTTGAAACATGAATAATACATGATTCCGACATGATAATTGGTTCCAGATAGTAAACAAAACAAATGAATGGATTGTTTTATAGGGGTATGACGTGTTGTCATCATGGCACAACATTTGTCACAGAAATAGAAGTCTTTTAACAGAGTGACCACTCCACTTAGTACATGAGATGAGAGAGCTTGAGTAATTTATGTTAATGAACTATTTTTGGAACGGAAGGTAGGGCTCTTATTCTCTATACTAAAACTGGTACTCGAAAACTACATTGCACAGTGAAGTGCTCAACTTGTCTAGGTCAGTCGTCTCAGCCATAATAATCCTTTTTGCCCTTCAGTTCCGTCCAAAGGAAGCTTTTCTAGTAAACTGCACCAAATCACTCCTTTATTATCTCAGTCCATATTTTGGCAGCTTATCCCTAGCCCCATCATTCCCGTTGATACTCATACAATCACTTTTCCTAGCTGTCGCACTTAATTGGTCTACATTGTAGTCCGAAGCATCTTACTATCATACATTTAATCTGCTACTGGGGCTACATTTATCTTCTCAGGAATGTGTTCATTTCAAATTTCATCTTTTCTGGTTTTACCCCAGTTCCATCTTAGCATTCGTAATTTGCTACACTCATCTTCTAAGCATATTAAAAATGCACACTTTAAGAATACCTAAAAAATTCCACTTAAAAACCATATAATATTGAAATGAAATGTAACTTAAGAAACCTAGTTGTAGAATACCTGAACTTGCTGTTTGAGGTCGAACCTCTACTCTTGGGTGTTGTGTCTGCCTTCTTCAATTTTGGGTTTGACTGAACTGTGAGATTGGAAGTACTCTTGCGCTGCATGTCAAAACAAAATCTTCCATGAGGTTCATGCGCCTGCTTAAGTGCATTTGAAGGCCAATTTCACTAATCCTTACCTCCACAGGTATGATTGCATCAGTTGATGGTGCTTCGCAAATGCATAAAGGCATTCCACACTTGCATTCTGGAGCACCTAAAACAGCAGGTGGTTCAGTTGAAAAATTTGCAGTTGGTCCACTGATGTCCAATCTTGAAACGGACTCTGTGACAAGATCCGCTCCATTTGAGGATGCCGTTGCACCATGCTCCCCAGGTCTACACTCAGAATTATAAGAAAGCAATTAATAAACACAAATTGCAGATAAACAAGAACATTGTTTTTTGGCAGATATTTTAATATTCCATAAATAAAGAAGGATATGAATGAGAGGTGTGGCTTTTGTAATGACCTTGCATTGGACCGAACCGAATGGCAAAAAAGGATTCATGTAGCTGACCCAAAGTGATTGGGACAAAGGCTGAGTTGAGTTGTAAGAAGAAGAAGAAAATCACTGCGCTGGTCCTTCAAAAGCATTGTGCGGCCAGATGGAAGAGCATAAAGCCCAGTTAACATTCCAGATGGACATTCTAGACATGAAGGGCCATCTAGAAAAGCTCCAGTTGTTTAGTGAACATTTATGGATGGACTTCTACCAAAAGCCAGCCATTCCAAAGTCCACCAATCCAGAGGGGAATTTTACTTTTCGCTAAGTCAAGTAGGATTTAGAGTTCAACTTTTTAATAGCTCAGTTTTGTCCCCTAGTAATTTAGACTTGTGCCCGCATTACCATTATTTCTTCTTGAGTTCTCAATCATGTTACAAATTTGAACTTACTACACAACAGATGATTTCAAATCAATAGGAATGATAGACGGTTATATCATGACTCACGTGCTCTCCCATGGCTGTGTTCATCCATAAACTCCAATAAATTTTTTTCTTCAATATACACACTGTGAAAGTGAGTGGGCGAGTGTGTTAATATGTGCATCTATGTGTTGTATACACATAAAAACACACATATTTCTGTAAATACACCATACACATGTATATTAGTACCTTGATTAGTAATCTCTTCACTCTAAAGACATCTTTTAAAATTTGTAAGAAAATTTCTTCGATTTAAGCACAAGTGTAACATAAGGGCAACAATATTAGTTGAAATTGGAAAAAGAACTGAAAAAAATAATAAAGTTTCTGCAAAAGTTAATAGATTGGTTTGAGGAAATGATTGATCCACATGATTTATTTGGAATAAAATCTACTTCCTGGAAGATTATTGTTGCAATGAAAATAACACTCTTGATTACAAAACAACAAGTCATGGATCTAAATGTTCGTATAGACATTTTTAACCAGCAATGCCAAGGAAACTAAGTCGGAAGCAGCCGAAATTAGGGAATGGGGGAACAATTTGGGAACTGTTAAATAATAAGAGCAATTATGTAATTGTGGTGGTAGGGTATAGTAGAGTATAAATACATGTTATGCCTAATACGTATGAGACGAAATACAAGAAACTTACGGCAATTCTTTCTTCTCTTCTTCCTGCTCTTCTCTTCTTCTTCTCTCTGGTTTCTTCCTTTGTGATTTGTTTACATGGTATCAAAGCTTTAAGTGTTGAAACACAGCGACTAGAGAAGTCTCCAAACACTTTCGGCGTTAGCTATATGCACGGCTAACGTCGACAGTCACAGGAAGTGCATAAGTCTTTGATGATTGATTAGGGAGCCAAGGAAGATCCGATATGCAATCCAAGGCTAGGGTTTTGTTCGCAGAGAAGGGGCGAATCCAGTGGTAAGGATTTCCGGCGGATCCAGTGTCAATCGCCGACTCACGCGCTGGGAGAGGGTGGTGCGTGGAGAGAATTTTATGTTCCCTAGCTTTCGGAAATTGTTCGCTGCTGTTTTGTCGTGGAATTTAGTGACCAGTGAGTTAGATCTGAGGAGTTCATGGACCTAGCTGTCAGTTCTGAAACTTCAGGGACCTGATTGTCAGTTCTGAAACTTCAGGGACCTGGTTGTCAGTTTCATAAACTTTAGGGATATGGTTGTCAGTCTTGTAAAACTGAGGGTCTATTTTGACATTTTGAAATTTTCTGAGGGCTGTTAGACTAATTTTTTGTGTATTTCAATGGCCGAAGATGCATCGTCGACGGGGCCAATTATGAGAGTTGTTTCTACCCAAAATAGACTAATTGATATTATACTAGAGGGAGATGGGTCTAATTTTGCAGAATGGAGGTATTTGGTGCAGGTGAGCATAGGTGGTTTATGGAAAGGACCATAGTTATTAAAGGCGACCGCCTGGCTCGCCTGAGGCGACAAGCCAGGCGAGGCAAGGCGAGGGTATGTCGCTCGGAGGTACCCAGGCGAGGCAATGAAACAGAGGCAACCCCAGGCGTATGCCTTTCTCGCCTAATCAAGAGGCGAGAGGCGAAGAAAGGCGACCTAAGGCAAACCCAGACCAAAATTTGACCAGATTTGAATTTTTCTTTTTTAGATCTCGATATATTTTCTTAGATCTAGACAAATCAACCTAATATTTGTCAAATCCAAGGCCACAGATGTCTTCGCCTTGAGGAGACGCTCACAGTTATACACTTTTCACCGCCCGATCTCGCCGAAAAATCTGGCCGGCGTCGGATTGTTCGCCAGAGATGTACAGAAAGGGTCGCCGGCACCTGCAAAAGTTAGACCCAAAGTGTTTGGCTAGTTTGAAGTGGATCTAGAAGATTATTGTCTATATTTTTTAGAATCCACCTATTACCTTTTGATTTTCAAGAAAAAAATGTAGTTTTTCGTATAAATACAAAACCTTAAAGTTGAAAATAGTGTTATTATTACCATTTGTGGACTGAGTTACATGAATTACTTTTATTTATAACTAGTTTATGAAAAAAATTACAAGATATAACACTTTAAAATTATTTTTCTTAATTATCGACTTGTTCGCCGTTTGCTCGCCCCCCTCTCACCTCGCCTCTCGCCCGAAAAAGGCACCTCTCGCCCACTTCTCACTTTTCGCCTTTAATAACTATGGAAAGGACATCTTGTTAATGATTGTCCTACTGTCGACCAAGGTGTGGTTGGATGAAGATAAGACGTTGTTTCCAAAGATTGTGAACTGTATAAGTAGGAAGTTAATACTATCTGTGCAACACTGCAAGACAATTAAAGAGTTGTGGACACTTTTGCACAAGTGATTTTCTGGAGTGAGTAACTTGAATAAGTTGTACAATTTGTCAAAGGAGGTTCATCGTCCTAGTCAGAAAGGGCGCAGCATTATAGATTACTATTATGACTTTATGCGCGTTAGCGAGGATTTTAATGCTGCTATGCCTATCTCTACTAATGTAGAGGAGATGAAAGTTTAGTGCGAGAAGTTATTGATGTTTAGCTGGTTATCAGGCTTGGAGAAGGAGTATGATGTGGTTCGATCTCAGTTACTGTCGAGTAAAGATTTGGGGACTTTGTCTAACGCCTTAGATAGAGTTTTGACTGCAACTAGGAATGAGAATGGTGAGTCATCGCATGTGGAGTTATCTCAAGGTACTGGTTATCGTGGAGGTAGAGATGGAGGTTGGGGTGGTTTTTGAGGTGGAACCTGTGGTGGTAGAGCTTCCAGAGGTCGTGGAGCACCTAAAGTGTTGTCCTAAGTCTCTCACTCCACAGCAGCACAAGTATCAATAAAAGCAGTAGCAGCTCCCCATACAGTCTCGCACACTAGCAAGCATTTGTCTCAACCGGAGACTCATAGAGTTGTTATGAGTGATGAGGAGTTTGCCAAGTTTACACAGTACCAGATGTGTCACAGAAGTCTCAGCAACCTTCTTCCTCCTCCTCTAAAGCAACTCTAGCCAAGTCAGGTAAATCTATAACGTGTCTGTTATCCACTTATTAGTCGTCCAATAAATTTACAACTGTTACTCTCGCAGATGGATCCTCTTCCAAAGTCTTGGGTAGTGGTAGTACCATTACCGCTTCTTTATCATTGACATTTGTGTTATATTTCTCTCGTTTTCCTTTTAATTTAGTCTCTGTGAGTAAAATTATAAAGGCATTAAATTGTTCTCTTTCTTTCCTGACTATTGTCTTTTTCAGGATTTGAGGAGTTGAGAGATTATTGGTAAAGGAAGTGAATCTGATAAGATGTACCTACTCGATGAAGTTGTTGCTGCTCATCCATCCACCATTGCATCAGTTCCATGTCGGCGTACTTTGTCCCCTTTCTAGCTACATTACCGTTATGGTCATCCTTCTTTACCTGTCTTGAAGAAATTGTGTCCAGAATTAGGGTCTATTTATAGTTTACCATGTGAGTCTTGTGAGTTTGCTAAACACCATCGTGCGTCATATCCTCCTAGAGTTAATATACGGGCTGCGTCCCTATTTGAATTAGTTCAATGTTTGGGGTCCTTGTACTGTCCCATCTCAAACGGGATTCAAATATTTTGTTACTTTCGTTGATGATTATTCTAGAAGTACTTGGTTATATTTAATGAAGTCCAGAGATGAATTGTTTGAGATATTTTGTTCCTTTTGTACTGAAATTAAAACTCATTTCAATTGTCCAGTTCAGAATCTACGCACTGATAATGCTAAAGAATATTTCTCTGGCATTTTTTCTTCTTATATGTCTCGAAATGAAATAATTCATCAATCTTCATGTATTGTCACCCTTTAACAGAATGGTGTTGTTAAACGCAAAAATCGCCATCTATTGGAGGTCGTCGGGGAATTAATGTTTGAAATGAATGTTCCTAAGTCTTTTTGGGCCGATGCTCTTCATACTGAAGCTTTTCTTATAAATCGACTTCCATCTTCTGTCGTTCAAGGGAAAATTCCTTACTCTGTTCTTCGTCCATCGCAGTCATTGTTTTCAATTTCTCTTAAAGTGTTTGATTGTACCTGTTTTGTCGAGAATGTTCTACAATAGGTTTATAAGTTAGACTGACGAGTACTTAAATGTGTCTTTCTTGGATATTCTCGAACCCAAAAAGGGTATTGTTGTTATTCCCTAGATTTGGGTCAGTACCTAGTGTGAGTACCTAGTGTGAGCTGATGTCACTTTCTTTGAGTCTAGCCCGTACTTCAGTAGGTTATCCTCTTCTGAGTCTGAGTTTGTATCTTCCAACGATTTCCTCACTTATACATTGGTTCGTACCTCTCATCCTACGGTTAATACTGATTTTGTAGCTCTATCTCGTCCCCCTATCACTCAGGTATATGCTCGACGCCCCCCCCCCCCTCCCCGTTTCAGTCCAAGAGCCGACAGTAGCAGCTTAAGCAGATTCACTCTCAATACCGATTTTTCGGTCATCAAATCCATCTCTTGATCTTCCTATAGCGCTCCAAAAAGGTACATGTTCTTGCGTTCATCCTATGACCTCTTGTTTCTCTTATGCTCAATTGTCAGATTCCTCTCGTTTACCTGTTACTTGTCTTGATTCAATTGTCACTCCTAAAACTGTGTCTGATGAGTGGTTGGAAGTCTGTTATGGAAGAGGAAATGAAGACTCTTGAGGCTAATGAGACTTGGGACTTGGTAACCCTTCCTCAAGGTAAGAAGGCTATTGGGTGTGAATGGGTGTATGTGGTTAAAATGAACCCTGATGGGACTGTTACCCGGTTAAAAGTTCGACTGGTTGCTAAGGGGTATGGGCAAGTGTATGGTATTGATTATAATGATACTTTTTCTCTCGTTGCTAAGTTATCATCGGTTCGCCTTCTGATATCCTTAGCTGTTTTTATCAACTGGGTCTTGTATCAATTGGATGTCAAGAATGCCTTCCTTCATGGTGATTTACAGGAAGAGGTCAACATGGAGCAACCTCCTGGGTTTGTTGCTCAAGGGGAGTCTGGGAATAAGGTACGTAGGTTGGGAAAGTCTTTGTATGGGTTAAAACAATCCCCTCGGGCCTGGTTTGAAAAATTTAGTGCCGCTGTGTTAGAATTTGGGTTACAAAGGAGTACATGTGATAATATTGTGTTCTTTCGACAAACTGACAGTGGTTGTGTTGTATTGGTTGTTTATGTAAATGATATTATGATTACAGGGAGTGATAAACAGGACAAAGGACTTGGGTACTCTAAAGTACTTTCTTGGGATTGAAGTGATATGGTCTAAGAAAGGGATATTTTTGTCACAAAGAAAATATGTTCTTGATTTACTTGAGGAAGTTGGGATGCTTGAAGTGAAACCATGTGACACTCCAATGGATCCTAATGCAAGACTTGTAGCTGGAGAAGGGGAGATGCCTGAGGATCCGAAACAATACCGGATATTGGTTAGTAAGTTAAATTATCATGTAATGACTCGTCCAGATATTGCCTTTCTGGAAAATGTAGTAACTCAGTTCATGCAGCTCCTACTGTTCCTCACTGGAACGCATTGATTCAAATTGTGAAGTATTTGAAAGGAGCGCCTGGTAGAGGTATCTTGTACACAAATCATGGGCATATACAGGTGGAGGCATTCTCCGATGCTGATTGGAACCTGGTGATAGAAAGTCAACTACAGGATATTGTATATTTGTGGCAGAAATTTAGTGTCTTGGAAGAGTAAGAAACAAAATGTGGTGGAAACATCAAAGTAGAGTCCGAGTATCGTGCGATGGCTCAAACAACCAGTGAACTTATGTGGATACAGCAACTGTTGGAAGAGATTGGTTTTAGGGTTGCCTTGCCTATGAGATTCTGGTGTGATAATCAGGTAGCTATGCATATCTCTACAAATCCAGTTTTTCATGAGAGGACTAAATATATAGAGGTTAATTGTCGCTTTGTTCGAGAAAAGATCCAACAAAATCTCGTGTCCACTTCATTTGTGCGTACGGGAGAACAACTTGTTGATATTTTTACAAATGGCCTTACACGGATAAAAGTGGAGTATATTTGTAACAAGTTGGGCATGATAAATATCTATGCTCCAGCTTGAAAGGGAGTGTTAGATAATAAGGGCAATTATGTAATTGTGGTGGTAGGGTATAGTAGTGTATGAATACATGTTATGCCTAATACGTATGAGACGAAATACAAGAAACTTACGGCAATTCTTTCTTCTCTTCTTCCTGCTCTTCTCTTCTTTTTCTTTCTGCTTTCTTCCTTTGTGATTTGTTACAGGAACCAAAGCAAGAAACACAGATGATGAAATGAAAGGAGTGGAGCTCATATCAAGGTGTTGGGAGGAAGAAAATATAGAAAATATACACAGGAAAATCAGAAACCTAAGGTGAGTTCCTCATCCATATCCCTCCGCTTTAATTAGTTGGGGAGGGCGCTGTTCTGAAAGGGGTTGTGGAGGTAAAGAAGTTCAGATGGAGTGGTGAATGGAAAAGCTGGCTCTTCTGTTCCCTTTGTATTTTGAAGAAGAGTTCAAGACCATGGAAGTTTTATTAATGGGTTTTGTGATCTCACTGGAAATACATATTTGGTGAACTTTCCAAGTGAGCAATCTGTTTTGCAGATTGCTTGGTTAAGCTGGGGGCTGACAGGAAGGATATATTCCGTGTATGGTGTTAATTTTGTTTACAATTAGGGATGCTCTAAGTGAAAACTTAATGGAGTATTCGAATAAGCTCTCATTAAGTTTGAAAAGGCCAAAATTAGGATTCAGGGTTTAGGATTTAGAGTTTAGGGTCTAGGGTTTATGGTTTTGGGGTTTTAAGGTTTACGAATTAAGGTTTTAAGGTTTTAGGGTTTAAAGTTTATGGTCTAGGGTTCAGGGGCTAGGGGTTGGGGATCACTTTGGGTTTGTTTTGGATAATTTTTTTGGAACATTGAAACAGTTTGTTAAATTTTCACCGACAGCATCCAATTTTTCACCTTAATTGTAAGCGAAATCTAAAGGACTTTGTACAATGTGTTAAGAAAAAAGTACGAGACCCACATTGTAACAAACCGGAAACTACGCTACCCTTTTGGGTTTTTCACACTACTCAATAAGGATACGAGTGAGAAAGGCATTACTCCTAATCTTGTATTGGACAGAAAAGAGTGGCGAAAGAAGATTCATGTTGCCAACCCCTAGTAATTGGGACGAAGGCTAACTTGAGTTAAGAAGAAATGGGGTATCATAAAGGTAGGATGAGTGAAAAAGACGATGATTTTGAGAAGAATTAGCAACCCAGATAATGAATCTATGATCCCAAACCTTATCAAACACGTGAGGAGTGAGGACAGAACCAGTTTAAAAAATGAGAAAATCTTTGACAGGCTCATCAATGTATCTATGATAGTAGCAATAATAGCATCCCACAGATCCTGGTTAATCCCACACTTGCTTCCAATCACATGATGCCTAGAAAGAAATATTCTAAGAGGAAACATCACAACAACTTACCCACGAAAAGGCAAGATTCCCTGATTATGATTAAGCTCCCAATGTTAGGACACCCCCCACCCACCACATGTTACTTCCTGCAATTGCACATATGTATCTCATCCCAGAATATCACCTTACTGTCCTTCCCACACCCTTTCCAAAGGAAATCTTGCATGATTTTCTCAGCCTTATCTCATCCCACAAGAAGTTTGAGAAAAAGATTATGGATTTTAGGATTAGAAAGGTGGTAATTCAGTTGCTATCCAGAATCTATTCATGCATTCTGAACAGTAATGATACTTTAAGGATCATGTGTCCAGGATGATTTAGGGTATGAAAGAGTATTGATAGGGATTCAAGCTTCTAGGCCCAATTTTCCATCCCAATCTATGTGGATTGGGATTTTAGATCTGAAAGAGGATTTAGGGTATGAAAGAGGATTTCAGATCTGATCCAAGTTTAAGATATCCAAAAGTAAATGAAAGAAGAGGAAATGAGAAATAGAAAGAAAGAGAACTACTCTCTTTGAGGCCTTCAAAGAGTCTTGCCTCGAAAATTAAAGAAAGAGAACTACTCTCTCTGAGACCTTCAAAGAGTCTTGCCTCGAAAATTTTGAAGGAGTCACACAAAGAAAGCAGACAACAACGATGATATAATTTATGAGGTTCTATGTGGTTCATTTGGTCTTTTACCTTCAATGTTTTTTTTTCTAGCAACTAAGCTATCCACACAAACTTAAGCAACACAGCCTGGAATAGAATTACAAAATCACAATCATTCAAATTACCGAGATGTGTCATTAAAACAGATGGAACAAACTCTGACGCTTGAGTGAATACCAAATTGCGGTAAGGCCTGAAAAGAACCATTAAACAAAGCATGATAAGTCTTGCAGAATAAAAAAACAACAAAACTCACAAGGATATACACAAACACATGTACATTTATATTATATACATATAAATATAAATATAAACAAAAGAGAGAGAGAGAGAGAACACACCATTTGATCTGATGAATGTTCAGCGCACAAGGTTCGGCCACAACATCGGCAATGATGCTGCAAATATAAAGATGAGAGAGAGAGAGAGAGAGATGAATTGAGGTAAAGAAAACTCGAGCACAGCAGACTCCAAAATAACTGATCCATTTTTGGTGTATTTCTGTAAATGGTTAAAACAATATGAAGCATCCTTTATTACTATTACACGAACAATGTTAGCTTAAAAATCTTCATAGACTTTCTTTACGGATACCAACTCAAGAACATTTCTTCAACTCAAGCTCACCATATTGTAGTTGCATAGGTTTTTCGAGTACTTAACAATTGGTCCTCTAGCTTATAAACTTAACAGCACTCGCTTTCAAGGGTCAGGAATAATTTCCTGTTCTTTGGATCAGCGAGTATAGGTAACTAACAATTAAGAGACTTTAAGACAGAATCATCAGCCTTATAAGAGGTGTGAGTAACAATTCAAAGCTAGAGGTTGCTGGTAAATACTCCCCGTGTTCTACTTATAGTGTCCTACATATTCAACTTTGGGCTGTTCCATTCAAAGTCTTTATTTCAAGAATTCCAATTATGTCCTCAACTTACCCCTTACACATGAAATAAAACTAGTTAGTTTGAACAAAAAGAGTTCCTTATAATGGATACTACCAAGGGTCATTCCTATGCAAGCCCATGTAAATTCATTCATCATTGCACTCATCTCTTGTGACCTCATTTTGGTATGTTAATGGGAATGGCACTAAGATTCACATTCGGTCAGGGCATCTCCTCTTCGCATTTCTTACCCTCGATTGTTCAGGCTGTTTTCGACTCATGATGTCCTTTTTCTAGCTTTCTGATTTGGGACAATAAAAATTGTTCCTGGAATTTTCAGTTTTTTAGAAATCTGAATGACAGGGAACACGAAGGCATAGATTTACTTGATCAATTGTGTTCTTTCCATCCTTGTCATTTGGCTGGTCGTAAGTCTTGGATTGCAAATCTAGTAGTCTCTTTTCCATTAAATCTTTCATGAAAAATTTAACTACATCTCAGTTTCCTCACGCCTTTCCAATAGCTACCGTCATTTGGAAATCCAAGGTTTCTTACAAGCTTAAGGCGTTTTCCTGGTCTTGCATGCTTAACGAATTGAACACCAACGACAGGCGCCAAAGGCGTAGGCCCAATAAGGCTATCTCTGCTCGTATTAACATCATGTGCTGCTGTGCTGGGGGCATAATAAGACCCTTGAGCATCTCTCCTTACATTGCTCGGATGCTTGGAATTTGGTGTTCGCTATTTGCAATTCATGGTGCGAAGTGAGTTTGTCCTGAGTTGGTGTAGGCCTTGTTTACCGTCAAGTATTTGGGATTTAGGAAGAGCAAGGATAGACAGATTTCTTGACAGTCTGTGGTGTTTGGTATGTTGTGGGGCATATGGAGTGAGAGGAATCCCCACATCTTTCGGGATCAGGCGTTTACTTTCTCTCTTTTAAGAGAGAAAATAACTTTTATGTTTCTCTCTGGCTTCAGGCTTCAGCTTTAGGCACTTCTCAATGAGTGCCTATTGCTGATTTGTCGAGAGATTGGAGGGCAGTTCTTCATTAATTTCTAGAGTTCTCCTTTTCCTTTTTTCTTTCTGTTTATTTCTTTTTTTTTTTTTCTGTTTTAGCGGATAGCTTGTTTGCTGTTTTTGTATTTTCTTCTCTTGATCTAATAAAATTTCTTATTTTTTTATCAAAATAATAGTAATAATAATAATACTTCCAAGGGTAATTTTTTTTATTAGAAAAGAATTAAAATGAAGAAAGTACAAACAAGACAGAACTTCCAAGAATAATTATGGATGCCTTCAATATTTGACTATTTAAATAGGGAAGCTTTGTAAGCAGAACCGAAAAAGTAATTCATTACTACCTCCATCCCGCCCGCCGGGGAGGGAGGGGTGAAGAGCTTACTTTTGACTTTCCACTTTGAAAATATTTAGGTTTGATATTTGAACAACATTTATTTTATTTTTTGATAAGTATTTGAATAACATTTATTCAGCACATTGAGTTTCAAATATTAAACTGCCTTGAGCATTGCCCTCATCTACGCCGTATACGTGTCTATCATCAGATCCCGCTACTCTCCATTACCCCATTTGCTTTTTCTTGTTTTTTTTTTTTTTTTGTTGGTTTGGATAAAAGAACTTTTATTAGATTAGAAGAAGAAGAAACAATTGTGGCAAACAAGCCATCCGCCGAAACATGACACAAGAAAAGACAAAAATAGGAAGAAAAAAACTAGAAACTAATGAAGAATTGGCCTCCAGTCTCGCGAGAGATCAGCAGTAGGCACTCCACAAAAAGCGCTAAAGCTGAGGCCCAGAGAAAAACATTAGAGACCATCACAAAAGAGGGAACGGTAGTTCCTTATCCAGAAAGATCCGAGAATTCCTCTCACCCCATGTACCAAACACAGGACACTAAGAATCTGTGCATTCTTGTTGCCCCGAAGTCCCAAGTATCTAACCATAAACAAATCCTCTACCGAATCAGGACAAACGCACTCCTCACCACGAATCCCAAATAGAAAACACCACAACTTCCTAGCAATTGGACAATGTAAAAAAGATGTTCATGGGTCTCGTTGTGACCCGACACATAATGCAACTGTCAGGAGAGATGGCTTTATTAGTCGAAGGAGGAAGGCTTCTACGGGAAAACGCAATAGCCACTTACCAAGAAGAGAAATGTTCTTGAAAACCAGATTCCTGATTCCTAGGCTGCCTTCCTCCTTCGACCTACAAACATCTTTCCATGCCACCAAATGATCTTTCCTCTCATCACCCGACCTTGACCACAAGAAATGCCTCATAAGACCTTGCAACTTCTCCAAAACTCTAATAGGAAGCTTAAAGAGAGATAGATAATTAATCTAAATACTAGAAAGACACGACTCAATCAAGGTAAGCCTGCCCCCAAGGGAAAAAAAGCACGTTTCCACCCATCCAAACGCTTAGCCACTTTCTCCACGACTGGATCCCAAAAGTGAGTCGACAAAGGTTCCCAGCTAAGAAAACACTGAGATAAGTAAAATGCCACTCTTTCACCGTACACCTGACCAACGGAGCATACTCACTCAAAACCTGACTCTCCGTATTAATCCCAGCCAACCCACACATACACAAATTAACTTTCAGACCGTAAACCGATTCGTAAGTCTGTAACGCAGTTAAGACATTCTTAAGATCCTTAATTCCCTCAATTTATCCAATGTAGTCTTGGATATGTGACTTTGGCATGGTTTGAATCTATGTCCTACATTACACTTATTCATCAATTGATATTAATTATAGTAAAAACAGTTGAGAATAATTTATCCGCTAAGTTTTAGAAGATTTTAAAAAGATTTCTTACCTGTAATATATGTAATCACACATCAAGAGATACGATGGGAGCTTGCCTTCTACCAGCTGGTGTCCAATTGTGCTAAGTCCAAAATAACATTTTTCCTTTTTGAAGATAAAGAATTTTCGATCCTTTCTCAATGAATTCAGTGCAAGTTTTCATGTAACCTCTTTGTACCAAAATAAATTTAGTAGGAAGCCAACGGAGCCAAGAAACTATTTAATGTTTTACTCCCTCCAATCCACCCAAAGAGTCCACGTTTCAAAAGTCTAATAATTAAGGGATATATAATTATCATTAGAATTGGTTATAATTACAAAAATGCTTCCGCATAGTTAATATGTTTATAACACATGTGGAGGGTAAAGTAATAAAATTATGAAAATTGTAGACATAATTTTTTAAAGTGGACTCTTTATGTGAAACATCCCAAAATAGAATAATGGATTCTTTATCTGGAACGGAGGGAGTATTACTTTTAAACCAATCATGAACTCTAAAGAAAGGTATTTCACATTCCAATTTATGTGCAGCCACTTAAAAATTACAATTTCTTTGTATTGCTTGGATATTGATATGAATATGCTCCCAACTAGAAAGCACATAAATGCCTCATGTCTGCATTTTTGGTTTTCTTTAAGTACCAACGAATATAGCAAACTACGCCAAAACAAATAAGTAAAAAAGAACAGAAGAAAAAACCGTTTATACAGCAAAGTGATTGAGCCATAAGTGGGAAGAGATAAGAAGTTGGGAGATGGAGATGACTGCTTAGTTTTGGAGTAAAACAACAATCCTATAATGGTTTAGTTGCAGAAAAACGACGGAGAGGAAAGAGGTAGACAATTTTCTTTAAGGCTGTGATGGTATACATTACGGGTTAAAAACATATAATTAGATACGATAAGATTTTAAAAAGTTTTTCTTACCTGTATTATATATACAATGTCGTATCTTTATTAGAGGAAGAGGAGAAATTGGGCTTGGGATGCTGCCCCTCTTGCACTTTGTTGGGTGGTGTGGTGCGAGCGTAACGGAAGGGCTTTTGACAACGAAGAGAAAAGTACAGATTATTTGAAGGATATTTTTCTTCAGACTTTATTTTTTTGGTGCACTGAGCTGAATTCTCCTTTTACTCATTCTTTTGTGGAGTTTGTGGATAGTTTTTCGGTGTTTTAGTCCTTTGTAGTATATTCTCTGTGTACAAAGGATGCGCCACCTGTTTTGGCGCGTGTTTATAATACTTCTTACTTAACAAAAAAAAAAATGTCGTATCTTTCAAGCATAATGAGGTAGCTTGCCTAGCTTTACAGTAATTTCTATTGATCAAAGAGTATTTGATATAGCAACTCTTTTTTCATGGCTAATAGAACTATATCCTTACATAATTGTAACTTAAGCATTAGTATTTTACTCCCTCCGTCGAAAATAATAATTTATTTGACAAGTCAAACTTTTTAAAGTTATAGCTTTACTTGTTTGTAACTTTTTCAAATTGCATTACAATTATTTCCTCTTTTAGAAAGGAGACTATCTTTTTGGGACAACCCAAAGAAGAAAGGGGAACTATTTTTTTGGGACGGATGGAGTAATTTTGTAAGGAAAAAGAAGCTTTCATTAGATGAAAGAAGTAAGAGGAGTGGAAAAGATTACAAAATGACTAAAACTCAAAGTCAAAAAAAATAAAAAGAAGACTAAACTAACAGACCAAATCCCTCGTCAAGTCAGTCAAAGGCAGACACTTAAACATCCCCGGGCCTTTGCCCAAAGAGAGCCTAGAAAAGTTATACACTCCCAATGCAGAATAAATGATAGATTTTTGCTATCAGAAGTCGTGGAATTTCTTTCGGTCCAATGCACCAATGTATGGCGAAGACACCAAAGTTCCACAGCAACCTAACTCTTCCCCTTTCCCAAACATCCATTTCTAAACCAACTAGTCTTGCACAATGCAGAATAAATGATAGATTTTTGCTATCAGAAGTCGGGGAATTTCTTTCGGTCCAATGCACCAATGTATGGCGAAGACACCAAAGTTCCACAGCAACCTAACTCTTCCCCTTTCCCAAACATCCATTTCTAAACCAACAAGTCTTGCACAATGTGTGGACTAACCCAAGACTCACCGAGCACTGCAAAAAGACGGCCCCACAAGAAGCAGGCCACTTTACAATGAAGATAGAGGTACAAATGCATTTCTCTTGCCTCCATGCATAGGAGACACATAAAAATGCCTCTTTTGCCTGCAATCATTAGTATTGAGCTTGCCATGAATCAGAGACCAAACGAACGCTCTAACTTTAAAAGGAACCCTCACTTTCGAAACAAAATCCGAGAGAAGGAAAGGGGCTGGCACATTAGAGCGACACAAGAACCCATAAAAAGACCAACTACGATAAAGCAGAGATGCATAAGGCTCCAAATGCGTGTATCAGCTATATTGGCAAACGGGACCTTGCCCTAGCGAGGAATAAAAGAAAAGGCTCTCACGAACTTCTTTTGGAAAAAATGAAAATCCCAAGAAGGGGCAGAACCAGCAAAGTTAGTGAAACTCACTATAGGAGCCCCATGCAGTGAGGATAACCAAAAAAGATGAGGAAAGCTATCTGCAAGAGGCCTGCCCCCTACCCAAGCATCCTTACAACACCGAACAAGATGACCATTCCCAACTCTATGCTGAACATGACAAAAGAAAGACACAAATAGCTGCGAAATGAACTTCCAGAGACTCGCATGGGATGGTTAAGCCAATGGCTTAGAATCCCAAACATTCCAATGGATCCCAAATTTGCTCTTAATCACATGATGAAGAAAAGAGGTTGATTCAAGGGGAAAACCCACAGCCACTTAGCCACTAGGGACTTGTTCTTGAACAGTAAGTTGCCCAAACCAAGACCTCCCTCATCAACGGGCTTGCATCTCCCAAGTCACTAAACAGTCACTCTTACCCCTCAGCTCCCACTCCCAACGAAGAAAATCCCTCATCAAATTTGAGCATTAGTATTTATACATCAATGGTCAACGGGGGTTGGCCTAAGTTAAAGAGGCTTTGGTCGCTTAACCAACCAAGAAGACTTGGTTTCGAGCCTTGCTTATGCAGAATTACTTCCTTAGGAGAAATTCTCGCTCCTAGCACCTGAGTGTACCTCAAGGATTAGTCTTACACCTTCGGGTCTAGGAAAACCTTGGAAAACCAAAAAATGGTCAAAAGTCAATCTATTTTGACAGTTAAAGGAATTTCTTTTCTTGGCTAAGTATTCATCTAATCAAAGACAAACCATCTTAAGATAATTTCTTATAATGGGATGGTCATGTGAAGTGGTTTGACAATTTGGGAGACCATTGGCATTTTTTGATATTTATCAAACCACCAAATGTAAAGAGATGACATAATATAAAGAGAAAGCAAAGCTAGCCGGTATCTTAGCCTACATTGGCAATGGATTTAATTGGGTAGGTACAGCTTCAAATCCAGGAGGATGAAGACATGAAATTTCGTTAACTTAGTGGATCTCTATGTTTTGCGGTTACTAATTGAAAATCATACTCAACTTCAACTTTAAACGGAAACTAAATTGAATTAAGCTAGAAATAGGAGCCAATTCCACCTCAATTAGATACCATAACAACATCCCTAAATTAAAGAGTAATACTACACTTACAACCCAAGTATCCTGAAAATGATTCCAACTTTCAAACCAACCTATCTTTTTTTTTTTCAAACCAACCTATCATAGATATTCAAACCTATCTAATCAACATTTAATGAGATTTGGATCTCTCGAACCACTCAATCAAGAGTTTACATGTCAGGTTGAGACTTTTTTATGGATTCCAAGGGTTGGATCTTTAGTATTATTCTAAACTAAACTCAATACAAATTTGCCAGCTGATCTAAGTGTTATAATACAGTAGCTAACTTCGGAAACATTCAAGCAAAAATAGATATGTTAAGTACGATGACACAAACATTATAGAAAGTAATAAATTTGATCGGCCTTGAAAATGGATGATCGGATAATAATTTAGTGCCGGGATCGGAAAAATCCTTCTGTATAAAAAATATACTCTGATAGAATAATTAATTTGTTATCCAATGAAAAATCGGTCTCAGAAAGAGAGAGAGAGAGAGTACCCGGCGCCGGAAGGTGTTGAAGCTGCATTTGCAGACGTCGCAGCGTGAAGATTCCTGAAACGGTGGAGGTTCCCGGTACGACATTTCAGCACCTCTTTCTCTCTCTTTTTGGGCACAATTCGATGAGTGAGTTTTTTCACAATTTTCTGAAAGAAATAGGATTAATATATAATTTTGTCCCCGAACTTTTCATTTCCTGGCGAATTGGTCTTCGATTGATAAAATTTCTTAATGTGGTCCTTGATCTCAACATTTGAAGCCTAATTAGTCCTCATATCGTTATCTTAAATAGAATTATTAAAAAAATTTAAAATGACAAAATTGCCCTTTGCTGAGTCTGATGAAGGTACACATAGTAAATTTTTTTGGTAGAGAGAGAAAACAAAATAAAAAACTCATCCCTCATTCTTTTCTCTCTCTCTCTCACTTATTTCAAAATTACTCATTCTCTCTCATACACACACAAAACCCATGAGTTTTTCTCTCTCTCCCTTTCTCCCTCTCAAACAAAATCAGAAATGAAAATAGTCAAACAGACCAATGAAATCTAAAGAACAACCCACTTTCTTGTAATGCTTTGACCAATCTCCATCTCGACAAATCAATCAGAAATGGACAAGTTTCGGTTTAACCCAACTCCATCTCAACCGCATCATAATGCTTTGATAGAAGTGGGTCTGCTATAATTTTGCCTTCATGACTCCCTCAATTGACCCAATTAAGGCCACCATTGAGACAAGCAAACAAATGAAATCCGAAGAAATGGAAACAATCAAACAGACCAGTCGTGGTGAGTAGTGAGGATGAGCTTGAGGTCAACGTCGTGGTCTATTGCACCTTGATTTGTTTTCTCGTCAATTATCTTGTAACCACAATTAGACCACGCGCAAATTTGGTTGCTCAATTGAGTCAACATCTCTAAATTTGAGGTCAATATTTCCCAAAACAAAATCGAGTCAACACTGTGGTCAATTGTTGTTGCTGCTACTGTCTTTCTCTTTTTCTTCCTCTCCGGCTGCAACGTCACTTGTCTTGCAGATTTTGGATGTGTATGGGAATAGTTGTTGCGGGAGATAGGTTGTGGTAGTGGTTCATGTCTATGGTGGGTGCTGAAGGTTTCAAAGTAATAGAGGGAGAGTGGGTGAGGCAGCAGCAGGTTTTATGGACGGTGTGGAATGTAAGATTGTAGAGAGAGAAAGAAAGAAAAGGGAGGACAAATCATGTTTTGTGTGTGTGAGAGAGAGAGTGAGAGAGAGAATGAGTAATTTTGAAATATGTGAGAGAAAGAGAGAATAAGGGATGGGTTTTTTATTTTGTTTTCTCTCTCTACCAAAAAATTTGCCACGTGTATCTTTATCAGACTTAGCGGAGGGCAATTTTGTTATTTTAAGATTTTTTTTAATGATTCCGTTTAAGATGACGGTATGAGGGACTAATTAGGCTTCAAATATTGAGATTAAGGATCACAGTAAGAAATTTTATCAATTGAGGACCAAATCACCAGAAAATGAAAAATTCAAGGACCAAATTATATATTAATCCAAAGGAAAACACAAAATGAAATTCTATCTAGAGAGTTGCTATTTATACCCAAGATTTTATTGAGTCCACCCCTGCATATATTACTAAAATGTCATTACAAATTTAGATTTAAATGCCCTTAGTGTTTACTAAGTACACCCCCCCTTTTTTTCATTTCATCTCAACAGTACTCCCTCCATCCCTAAATTATTGTCTTCCTTTCCTTTTTTGTCCATCCCAAAATAATTGTCTTGTTTGAAAACTTTCATTTTTAGGACATCACTTTTACTATTTTATCCTTACTTTTTTCCCTATTTTAATTATGGACCACATACATGTGGGCATTAAAGAAAATTACACATTATACCAATATTAATAATCAAGTTAATTATTTTTTCTTAATCCGTATGCTGGGTCAAACAAGACAATAATTAAGGGACGGAGGGAGTACTAAGTACACCCCCCAATATTTTTTAGTACAACCTTGAGTACAACCTCTCCCTCTCAACAAAAATTCATTCGACCATTCTTGAAACCCGTCTTCTTTCAAGTTCCATCAAACTTCAAACTCCAATCTCCAATAATATATCCACATTGCTGCTAATAGAGCAATAACAAGTGAAAGGGATCAATTATGTAAGTTATTCAGGTCTTTTCATGGCTTAAATTTTAATTTTCTTTAATATTTTCGAAGCACAAACGAATAAACTGGGTCATCGTGTTAGGCGATGGACTACTAAACATCTTCAGGGCTGTTCGGTTAGGGACGGGAACAATAGAATGATTGTTCGGCACCCCTGTTAAACACTTTGAAAAGAGTTCGACTAGTGCCCACCGAACAGTCTTCAGAGTGCTCGGTAGGCGGTGCCGAACTGTCCATTTATTATTTTATGGTCCCCAACCAAACAGTATGTGTTTTGTTTATTAAGTTTTGTAATTGTAATTGTTAACAGGATTCAAATACGTTGTCTACGGAGGCCAATGTTGTTGGCCCTGAAGAAAACCAGATCATTCCTTATGAACCTAGAGTTGAAAACAATGTTGAAGATATTGTTACGTATTTCACAGACTTGTTCACGATGCATGAATTGTTTTCATCTCATAAGGATATGTTTGATTGGGTGCGCACTAGGGGAAATGAGTATGGCATTGTGATAGTAATCAGCAAGTGGGACAGTAGTAGCGCTAGTTCCAAAAAAGCTCGAATGTTGATGGCTTGTGAACGTAGTGGGCATTACTGTCAAAAGAAAAATGTTGGGGCATTACCATCAGCATTGGAAAATGTTAAAGAGGCTAATGCTAATGTGAGTAAACTGAAAAGGAAGAGAGAAACTGGTACGAAGAAGTGTAGATGTCCTTTTCGTTTGAAGGGAAAACAAGTATCAAATAATCAATAGCAATTGGAGATTCAATGTAGTGTGCACAATCATCCAACTGTAGAATACTTAGAAGGTCACTCATATGTTGGTCGATCATCAGTGGAAGAGGAGGACTATGTAGCTGATTTGTCACACAAAAATAGTAAACCGAAAGACATTTTGTTTGGTTTAAAACAAAAATTTGAATAGAATAAGTCCACAATAAAGACGATCTACAATGCTTGTATGAAAAGTAAAGTTACTGAGCATGATGGTCAATCGAAAATGTACCAGCTTATGTTTAAATTGAAGGAGCATGGATATTGCTTTCATGATCAGCTCTGCGAGAAGACTAATAAAGTGAAGGATCTTTTCTTCGCTCACCCAAAGAGTGTTGAGTTACTAAGGTGTTTTTCGAAGGTCATCGTTATGGATTGTACTTATAAGACAAATAGGTACAAGTTACATTTGTTGGAGATTGTTGGTGTGACGTCAACACATATGACATTCTCTATTACAGCTAGTTATTTGGAGTGTGAGTGTGAAGAAAACTATATGTGGGTGTGACAATCTTGAAATCCTTAATAAATCAATCCGAGCTACCCAATGTCATTGTTACTGAAAGAGAAAAGGCTTTGATGAATGCACTTAAGCACACTTTTCCCTCTTCGACATCTCCTTTGTCGGTGGCATATTAATAAGAATGTTTTGGCGAATTACAAGAAAATGTTTCGAAAAAAAAATAGATGTGGGATTCGTTTATTGCAGCTTAGAACATTTTAGTGGTCACAGATACTGAGTTAGACCTTAATGAGTTACTTAGTAGTCTGTAATCAAACTTCAAAGAATATCCATCCGTCATGAAGTATGTGACTGAGGAATGGGTGGTGTCGTACAAGGAAAGATTTGTAGCTTGTTGGACAAATACGTCGTCCAATTTGACAACAACGCAACAAACAAATATTTTACTTTAATGTATTTTGATTTCTATATGTCTTAGATAAAGATGTGCTTTGAACCAGCGTTAATGTGTATTGATTTTAGGGTGGAGAGTCATCATGCATCGTTGAAAAGACAGCTTGGATTGAGTCATGGTAACTTCGAGACATGTTGGTAATAGATTCACACGCTCATTGAGACATCACACAATGCAATAAAGCAATCGTTTGTCAACCTCTGCATACGAGCACTTGGATGACATCGTAAGCCTCGAGGTATTTACAAGATTCTTTATTAGTACACTTGAGTGATCACGAATTTGCCACTCTTCCAACTTGGTAGTGTGATTTAAACATTTCAATAACAGTCGCTTTTCTCCATCCCAGATAGATGCCGCTATATGATCCTTGAAAGTAGTCAGCAAAGATGGATTTTGTGGCCCAACAGGAAACGGGTTAAATGCCTCTTCTTCATCTTCATCTTCCTCTTCCTCTTCCTCCTTGTTATTCCTATTTGTTTAGATTTGATTAAAGTTATCACAATGATTCTAGTGTATAGTGGCTAAAAGAGCTGCGCACCGGTTAGCGTGGCAACTATCATAGAATCAAGCTTTGTAATAAAATAGAATAGACTTAGTGTTAGTTTAGAGGTTCTTCAGCAGATCAGCAGCCTTCGACCAGTAGACCTTGAGGTCTTGAAAGCTCCAGCGTGTCAAAGAAGGCTGATGACATGGAATCGGAAGTCCAACTCAGATCTAAGATATTTATCAACTAGATATTATTTCAAATGTATCTAGTTGATCAAATTCAAAGTTGACTTCCCAAACATAATTCTCAAAGGACCATATGGGTGAATTAATGAGATTTCCCCATTTGTGTATCTGGCAGATAATTGTTTCAGTTCTGCAAGTCTGAACCTTTGCCATTTCTAGTAAATAAGACTTTTTCCACTCTGCAAGATTGCATAGCCGCCTACAACGCCTATCTGTCTATCCGCTTGAAAACCTAGATCAGATTGAAGCTTCAATGAAAATAAAGACCAACAGCTATATGCATTTAATGCATTCAAATGTTGGATCTCTACTCAACGATCTGAATCCAATGGTCCAATTGATCTCCTTAAGTATATAATCAACACTTGAAGACTGGAAGAAATATCTCTTGAACATCTCTTGACTAACAATATATTGTGAAATTAAAGCTTGAACATTCTGCAATTACTCTACCAACCTTCAAGCACATCCAAGAGATCGAGGATTGAGCTAACACTCCAACAAACTCGAAGAAGAAGCTGCAATCATACACTCTTAGTCTTTATTACTCTTTTGAGTTTGTCTTTTCTGATTCTATTCAAAGCACACACGAGGGTGAATATATCTTATTAATTATTCCTCTGAAAGTTTCGCCATATTGGCAAATCAACAAGTTGTTACTTGTTGATTAAATATTTACTCCTCTGTGTTAAATCTCCTACTTCTTCCCTATACTTGTTTTATTATTCCGCTGCCCTTTATATCAGTGTGTTCACTTCATTGAACTTACTGGTCAGTTCATTGGTGTTTTATTTTTTACAAGTATTTTTTTCTTTATTTATTTGTTTATCTTGGTTTACCGTGGCTGCAATCCTTTCAATCATATATTTCATACTAACCCCTTTTTACAGTTAAAACTCCTAGAGAACTTTACCAAGGTCAGTTTTCTAACTTATGTTTTAATGAGGGTTATTTTTGAAAATATACAGGGACTGGATCTAACTTTTTGACTTTAAGTTTCAAAAAGGCATTTTATGATTGAGCGGCTCAAAAGGCAATTTCACTTTTTCTATAAAAAGCCTCAATCACCATTTAGCAAAACTTTACAAACCCTTGAATTTCAAAAGTTCCCTACCTTTTCTCTCTCTAAAAACCCTATCATCTTCTATTGCTTTCCACAACAAATCTTCCATTTTTTCTGCATTTTTCGTCGATTCCTCCTAGCTACTACAAGAATGGTAAGTTTCGACTTCACCCATCTCAGTTATTTCAAGATTCTGCCATCGAATCCATGCATAATGCTTTAAATTTATACTATCTATTATTGCGCATATTTCATAACTCGTGTTCTTCTTTTTATCTTCGATTGTGTTATGAATTGCTGCTATCCATGTTCATACAAGTTCACATTTCTGGGATTAATATTCAAAATTGGCATTTGGAACATTTTGGTCTTTTCATGAAATTATTTGTCTATAATGTTCTCTACTGCCTGTTTGAATGTTTAGGAAGAATTTTAAAGGGCATTTGTTCTTCATGAAAAATTCTGGTTCATGCCCTAGTTTTTCTTAGCAGGATGTTTCAAACTCTATTTGAGGAGGATGGCTATTATATTAGCCATCTCATCGACAAGAGCATTCTCTTCAAGAATGGCTCTGATAATGTCTTTACTGCTAAACAACTCAAGTATACACAAGCTGTCATCCTCAACAAGACCTTCAATTGGGCCACTCTTATTTTTGATATGCTGGTTGTCACGGTGCAAAGTGTCAAAGGCACAATGAACCAAATGAGGCCCTTTATGCGTCTTATCAACGTACTTCTGTGCGCCAACCCTCAAATCAATGCCTTGGTGACCCCTGCTAAGCGAAGAAAGTTACTAGATCAATTCAGTTCACTGCCACATTCATCACCAAACACCACGTGATGATGAATGGAAAACGTGCCATTCTGGGCCAGTCCATTATTCCTGTTGTCAGATGCACCAATCCTCCAACTCTGGTTCTGATAAAGTTCGATGAATCTGTCTTCAATGACATGATTGCAGCTCACAAACTTGTGAGAAGTGAGAAGAAGTTTGCTGACCTTCGTGCTGCCCTGATAGTAACCAATGAAGCTATGGCTGCTATAATGGCCAAGAAGAAGAGGAATGCCAAAAAGTCTGCTGCTGAGTAGAATACCTTTAATGTTGAGGAGGAGCATGTTTCTCCCAAAAGGAAGAAATCCAAGAAATAACATTTTGCTGTTAAGGAGAAGCCCTCCGCTCCAAGGAAGAAGAAGAAGCAAGCCTGCTGATGCTGCTCTGTTGTGGAAGAGAGCTTTACCCATTTGAGAAAAGGCAAGTCAAAATGAAAGGCTATGTAGCCTGTTCCTTCAACCCCTGCTAAGGTTGAGGAGGAGCCCGAAAAGGAGGAACCTGCTGAAATCCCTCTTCGAAGGAAGAGACTTAGGAAAACCCACACCACTACCCCTCCCTCTAGCCCTGCTCATCAACCCTCATCACCTCGCTTCACCAGCTTTACCACATCTTGACCCAGCCTTACCACTTCTCGAACCTTTCTCAAACTCTCCCATACACTCTCCAGAACAATCATCGTCCTCACCTTATTCTCCATCAGCAATCCTTACTGCCTCTCCTCCAGTATACTACACTTGCACTCCACTGCCCCAACCTAACCCTGCTGATCTTCATCTAGCCATCATCCCTGCTGAACCAAACACTATACCCTTTCTCCCAGACATAAACTCCATCCTTTTCCAATCATCCTTTCTACTAGAACTCTTCCCACCTTTTTATCCATCCTATCTCTGACCCATCCACCTATCCACCGATATCTTTCAAACCCTTCTCCCTCTTACCACACCCTCTGCTGACACTCTAAAATTTCTCTTTGAAATGTTGTCAACAGTTGAATTTTCTTTTCCCTTCTTCCACCCAAACTTGCTGCCACACCTATTCGCCCTCTACACCCTGCTGTTGGAAGATTTATTTAACCTCGCAAGTGCACAAATCAATTGTAGTATAATTGTGCAAGAACAAGGGGTCGAACCACAAGGACAGGTGTTTTAAATTAGCCAAGATTCAGCTACTAACTTGAGTAAAACGATTTAATGAAAACAGAGATGATTTGGATTTTTAATTAACAACTAAATAACTGTAAAACAATGAATTAAAGGAAATTAACAATGCACTATTCTGAGAGAATTCAAGAATTGGGAAAGCCTAGGGATTGAGATTCACTTTGTATCTAAATTTTATGTCTTGCTAAAGTCACAGTCAGATTCTAGGGTTCGTTCTTCTAAGACAAAGATTGAGACGCTTTGATTAAGATTTGCAATCTTTTAACTCCTAACTATTGTGTCTTCTTGATCGGTCAACACAACACTTATGAGTTTATAAAGCAGAATAGAACAATTTGAACCTAATTTTGAATTCAACAATGATCATGAATTACTCGAAATTAATCTCACACAGTATGGCAATTTATGACAAATGAATATTGATCATTCACACATCATACATCAAATAATCAGAGCAGTTGAATTACAATGCATAAAAAAATTGATAAGATTCAATTAAGAAAACTTTGTTAAGAACTAGAATTCATAAACTGTATTTAAACAAATATTCTACGACATAAAATTCGATACTAAGTTACCTCCAATCCCTAGAAGATGAGTTTAGCTACTCATCAATGTCATTACAAAATTATCTGATTCTTCAATTGGATTTGAGTTGAGGAAAGAAATTAGAGATTTAAATGTAAAATCGAAATCAAAATTACTCCCAACTGAGCCCCTTCTTCAAAATCCTCCCATTCTCTTTATACTTCCTCCCAGACCTTGGAACAACGCCACTCAAAATTAGATCGACAAAAAAACATCCACAACAGTTTCGGCTCGCTAGGGCGCAGGGAGAATGCGCGCTAAGGTGCAAAAGTCTCTGATATTTTGCTCTGAAAGTTTCTAAAATTTTTGAAAACTTCAGGAAGGGCCATGCTAGAGCGCAAGAATAAGGCGCGCCTGACAATTGAGAAAATTTCAGCCTCTTCCCTGCCACTTTGGACCTTTTACAGTCTCACCCCTCCATGTTTTCAGAACAACTCCAAAATGTCCCGATTTCGCATGCTTGCTTCGAAGGCCCCTGAAATCTCATTAAACACTAAAATACCCGACTAAAATAACAGAAACCCCGAGAATTCACAAAGAAGGCTAGAAAGTAATCAATTGAATGAGTAAAATACTTATTCATCAAATACCCCCAAACTTAAACTTTGCTCGTCCTCGAGCAAAATAAGAAAACTAAGAAAATACTAAAATTAAAATATATACAAAATATCATCAATCTTGCAAGTCAAGGCCATGGCTAGAAACTTCACAATGCCTCAGGTTAAGAATAATAACGAAATGCAATTAACAATATAATGACACAAGTCTAAACTTTCACTCATCATGCACCAATCTCACTCCAAATCTCCGTGTGTGTGTGCATCACCCATTTTTCAACAATTTACAAGACTTGAAATTCCTTATAGAGCCAAGCACCCCTAATTTTTCACCAAAATCATTGATTGTTCTTTTGCAATTATAAATATATTAAAGTGCTTCATGAAACATAAAAACAAGTAATCACTCCCTTCCATTACTAAAAACAGATGTAGCAATAACAAAATTTTCTTCTCACATTTTTTTTTCATTGATGAACAAACTTGCGAACTGTGCAATGTTCACTTCATTAAGCTTTCTAATTAACCCATGTAGCGAGTGTTAAGCCAATGACTCTCAAACCAGATAGCTTTAAGGCATTAGGTATAAAAACACCCCTAAGAGCTTACTAACTCGAGTTAAAAAGGCTACGAAGCAGAACCGAGTCCTTACGCAAATGTTTCTTTCTTTGTTTTTGTTTTTCTTTTCGAATTACTTAAACTCTGTTTAGGCCTAATTTCAAGGAGTGAAAAATAGTTTAACAATTTCATGAACACTCTAACTCTATATTTTTTTCTTCTTCAACTACAAAGACTTGAAAGAATGGAATGTGCACCATAAGCTCCATAAAGTCAACCAAGTCTATCAATATGTCAATATAGGGTGAATGTGTGTAAAAAAATGGAGATTCAAAGTTCCATCAGTATTATCAAGCTAATAATCTTAGACAAGTACCACATGCATTGTTGCCCGCAAAACATTACCCATCAAACAATTATCATCATGGGTAGAAGCAACCAAACCAAACCAAGACTCGCAAATCAATGTTTTGTTTTGTTTTTTTTAAAAGAAAAACAGAAACTAACTATCTAACTAGGGAAATAAAATTAAACAGAATAGAAAAAAAAAACAAAAAAATAAAGAAAATAAAATAAATAAAACTACTTACTATAAAATCATATACCAAAAATCAATTCCCACCCCCAACTTAAACTTCAAAGTGTCTCCACTGTGAATGCAATAAAAGAAAAGAATAGGGCGAGAATTGAAAACTACGTTTCAGTCACAATCCATCTGATCTGAATGCATAGGCGGCCATGGAGGGATTTGCTCTGGAGCAACACCCGTTTGAGTTGCCATTTCTCTGATTACAGTGGTCATCCATCCTTGAAATCGCAGGCTATCCTGATGCATCGAATGACACCCCTCTCTATTGTATCAATTCTAGATGCCAAATTCTGCCCGCTAGGTCCTCCCTTATCTCTAATAAACTCAACCTCCTCAGCTTGCTCATCCTGCTCACCTCTAACTCTACTTGCGCCTCGCACCAAGGGAGCACCTACAGTATTTACTAATCTGTAAGTAATCATTGGTTTTGCAGGCAAGATCTCTAATCCCGAAGGCCATCTCACTCCTGATAGTCGACACAATTCAGTGATAAGATTGGGAAAACAATAAGATGAATTCTTCCCTGATCTAGTTGCACTCTTAATCTGATCATTTATCATCACCCCAACATCAAATCTTCCTCCTTTCTGAATGGTGTAGTTTAAAACAGCTCTGTCCCAAGTGACCTCCGAAGTATGCCCAGATGGCATAAGTCATACAGAGATGAATTTATGTATACCCCTAGCACTCACGTCCAAAAATGATTCCTTTATAATCCGGGGTTTCCCATCTGAGTGATAAGTCCATTCTGCTTCTACCCCTCCTTCAACCAGGAATGAAGTCACTTCCTCAACAGAAAGGGGCAAACTACGGTTGGCCTGAAAAGAATCATCCTCAACATTTTCTAACTTACAGTAGGCATTAATTCTCACACTTGAATAATCTACTTCCTTTCCCCTCACAATTACTCTACTATCATCCCTCGATAATGCATTGGCATAAAATTCCCTAGCAATAGGGACCACAGCAAGCTCAGGATTATCAGCCAAAATCCTCCAACTCTCTCTCAGGCCAAAATCAGTAATCCTTATCCTTCTTTCGACCAAAAGGGTTCTAGTTCCCAAGAAATCAGAAAAAATCCTACTAGCCTCACTACTGACAAATCTTGTTCTATTAAACCTAGCTGAAGAAGATGCAGTACTATCAGCCCTTGTCTTTTTCACCTTTGGAGCTGATGACTTTTTAGGAGGCATTGCACAATTTCAAAATAACAACACTTCAACCCAAAAGAGCATTCACTCGCCCAATTACCAGACTAAGTCACACAAATTTCACCACAATTACTCAATTCCACAGTCACAGCACTATACAAGCCAAAAAATTATCATAATCCCACTTTAATCAAACACTGACTTTTCCCCAAAATTATTTTTATTTTTTTTTGCAATTAAATTAAAGGTAAAGAAACCACCTTAAAATTGCAAACTTGAAGTTCAAGGGCCCAAACTGATGAAAATTGAACGAGAAAAGGCCTACTTTGAGTTAGAAAATGTTGAGGATGATTCTTTTCAGGCCAACCGTAGTTTGCCCTTTTCTGTTGAGGAAGTGACTTCATTCCTGGTTGAAGGAGGGGTAGAAGCAGAATGGACTTATCACTCGGATGGGAAACCCCGAATTATAAAGGAATCACTTTTGGATATGAGTGCTAGGGGTGTGCATAAATTCATCTCTGCCTGACTTATGCCATCTGGGCATACTTCGGAGGTCATTTGGGATAGAGTTGTTTTAAACTACACCATTCAGAAAGGAAGAAGATTTGAAGTTGGGGTGATGATTAATGATCAGATTAAGAGTGCAACTAAATCAGGGAAGAATTCAGCTTATTATTTTCCTAATCTTATCACTGAATTATGTTGACTATCAGGGATGAGATGGCCTCAGGGATTAGAGATCTTCCTGCAAAACCAATGATTACTTACAGATTAGTAAATATTGCGCGTGCTCCTGTAGCGCGAGGCGTAAGTAAAGTTAGAGGTGAGCAGGATGAGCAAGCTGAGGAGGCTGAGTTTATTAGAGATGAGGGAGGGCCTAGCGGGCAGAATTTGGCATCTAGAGTTGATGCAATTAAGAAGAGTGTTTGTTCAATGTATCAGGACGACTGCAATTTCAGGGATGGATGACCACTGTAATCAGAGAAATGGCAACTCAAACAGGTGTTGCTTCAGAGCGAATCCCTCCATGGCCGCCTGTGCATCCAGATCAGATGGATCGTGACTGAAATGTAGTTTTCAATTCTCGCCCTATTCTTTTCTTTTATTGCATTCACAGTGGGGACACTGTAAAGTTTAAGTTTGGGGGTGGGAATTGATTTTTGGTATATGATTTTATAGTAAGTAGTTTTATTTATTTTATTTTATTTTCTTTATTTTTTGTTTTATTTTTTTTTTGCAATTAAATTAAAGGCAAAGAAACCACCTTAAAATTGCAAACTTGAAGTTCAAGGGCCCAAACTGATGAAAATTGAACGAAAAGATCTTACTTGAAATTGTACTGCTGAAGATCAAATTCCACCCCCAAACTAAAGAATTCAGTAAGTGACTGTAATAGAGATGCTCACCTGTGTTATTTTGAGATGACAGCCTGAACTTTGTAAGTCACCCAACCTGAAATGCTTCAGCTCTTGCAATGGCGAAAATCCTTTTGGCTTGCTTTAAGGTCTTCGTGAACTGGAGTATTAGAGAGAGAAAGGGAAAGGTAGTGGTGGGCGGCTATGGAAGGTGGTGTATTTGGGGAGAGATAGAGTGGTAAAATTTTGGGAGAAACGAAATTAGTAGCACAACGGTTTGGAAAGGGGGAAGCTAGGGCATTTTTTTTATTTATTAGGGTTGTCACGCTAGGGCGAGGATATATGACGCGCTAAGGCGCGCACTAGCCTTATTTTCCAAATTTCCCCCTCTGTGCTGTAAATTTTTCATGTTGCCCCCTTCCACGCTAGGGCGCGCTGCAGCAGCCTCTCTAAGACGTGCACCGGCAGCATAAAATTTTCACTTTTCCCCCTTTTGCGCTAGGGTGCGCTCTGCCAGCCTCGCTAAGGAGTGCTACGACAGCCTCCTTTGCATCCTTTCTCGCTAGGGCGTGCTCCTCTCTGAAGTTTTCATACTTTCACAATCTTAAAGCTCAAAAGTACTGAGAGTTTCTCGCTAGGGCGAGAAAAATTCTCGCTAAGGCACGCTAATCCCAGTAACTTTATCAAAAATTTTATGCTCATCACTGAAGGCTGCTATTTCAAAACCTGCTTTCTGTCAAATTGAACATAACAACACTAAAGACACAAAATCTTTAGAAAAATAATTTTAAAAAATAGTTTAAACAAAACTAAAAATATGCTCCACCCCCAAACTTAAAACATGCTTAATCTTCAAAATTTTCAATTTAAATCTCAAGATTAAGGGTGAGAGCAAACAATTACAAAACAACTTAAAACAAAACGAAATGATTTTTTTACCTAGTTGGGTTGCCTCCCAAAGAAGTGCTTTTTTTACCATCGTTAGCCCGACGTTGATCCTCACTTTTCTACTGGATCTTTCAAAGTAACCTCCTCGATTACCTCCAAACTTGACACCCCTTCATAATAAGGCTTCACCCGGTGCCCATTGACTTTGAAATTTTCTTCGGTTCTTAGATTTTTCAATTCCACCGCACCATGTGGAAATACACTTACCACTTCAAATGGTCCGGTCCACTTAGATCTTAATTTACCGAGAAATAACTTCAACCGAGAATTGAATAACAAGACCTTCATCCCTAGGTTGATGAATTTGGGCACAATTTTCTTGTCATAATATTTCTTGGTCCTTTCTTTGTAGAGCTTCGCATTCTCATAAGCATCGTGACGCAATTCTTCTAACTCCCTCTTCTTACCAGCCAAAGCCATATCCATGTTTAGCTCTTTAATCGCCCAATAAGCTCTATGTTCCAGCTCAACCGGCAAATGACACGCTTTCCCAAAGACAATCCGATAAGGACTTATTCCAATTGGAGTTTTGAACGCTGTCCGATATACCCAACGAGCATCATTAAACTTCAATGCCCAATCTTTTCTTGTTGGCTTCACTGTTTTCTCCAACACACCCTTTATTTGTTGGTTACTCACCTCAACCTGACCGGACGTTTGTGGGTGATACAGAGTTGCCAATTTGTGCACCACACCATATTTCTTCATAAGGTTCTTGGAAATCTTGTTCACAAAATGTGTCCCTTGGTCACTAATGACTGCCCTTGGTGTTCCATACCCGCTAAACACAATATCACTAAGAATTTTGACAACAGTGTTACCATCATTAGTCCGAGTTGCAATGGCTTCTACCCATTTTGAAACATAACGAACCACAACCAAAATATAAGCAAAACCATGGGATATCGGGAAAGGGCCCATGAAATCAATGCCCCAAACGTCAAAAATATCAACAACCGAGTTATTGACTAACGACATTTCATTCCTCTTACTTATTCCACCTACTCTTTGACAATGATCACAATGTTGACAAAATTCATATGCATCTTTGAACAATGAGGGCCAAAAGAGACCCAAATGCAACACCTTCCGTGCTGTCTTTTGGCAACTGAAATGACTACCACATTGGTGTTCATGGCAAAATGCCAACACACTTCTCTGTTCCTCATTAGGAATACACCTTTGAATCATTTGATCCGGACACAGTTTGAACAAGTATGGCTCATCCCAAATGTAATGTTTTACATTTGACAAAAAAATTCTCTTTTCATGATAATTGAACCCAGGATTCATGACATTTGACACAATGTAATTCACAAAATCAACATACCACGGCTCTTTCCCTTGAGTTGAAAACAATTGTTCATCTAAAAAATTTCATTAACCGGTTTCACATTATCAATAAATTGACACTCAAGCAAAGGCAAATCTTCCAACCTAGACAAATGATCCGCTACCACATTTTCAGTTTCCTTTTTGTCTTTAATGACCACATCAAATTCTTGCAATAAAAGCATCCATCTTATTAATCTTGGCTTAGCATCTTTCTTGTCAACAAGTATTTTAGGGTAGCATGATCAGAGTAAATAATTACCTTTGATCCAAGCAAGTAAGAACGATTTCTCAAGAGCGAACACAACAACTAAGAATTCCTTTTCAGTAGTGGTGTAATTAAATTGTGCATCATTGAGTGTTCTACTAGCATAATGGATTACACGTGGTAATTTATCAACTCTTTGCCCTAACACAGCACCTATTGCAAAATCAGAAGCATAACACATGATTTCAAAAGGTAAAGACCAATCCGGGCTTGCAAGAATGGAAGCCGAAGTCAATTTATCTTTTAACTAGTTAAATGCATCCAGACATTCTTTATCAAAGACAAATTCAGTTTCCTTGGCAAGAAGATTACTTAAAGGCTTACAAATTTGAGAAAAATCTTTTATAAAATGCCTATCAAAACCCACATGCCCTAGGAAACTTCGAACACCCTTGACAGACACAGGGGGAGGAAGTCGAGAAATTACTTCTATCTTGGCCTTGTCAACCTCTATTCCCCTTTCCGAAATAATATGACCCAAAACAATTCCCTGCTTCACTAAAAAATGACATTTTTCCCAACTAAGAGTCAAGTTGGTATCACAACATTTTTTCAAGACCATGGTCAAATTGTCAAGATATATATCAAATGAATCACCAAACACAGAAAAATCATCCATGAAAACCTCAACAAACCTTTGAATCATGTCAGAGAATATAGAGGTCATGCACCTCTGAAATGTAGCTGGTGCATTGCATAAACCAAAGGCATCCTTCGATATGCAAACGTGCCAAAGGGATAAGTAAAGGCTATCTTTTCTTGGTCCTCGGGTGCAATAGGAATCTGATTATACCCAAAAAAACCATCTAGAAAACAATAATACTCATGACCTGCGAATCTTTCTAAAATCTGGTCAATGAAAAGTAAAGGAAAGTGATCTTTTTTAGTAGCAGCATTAAGCTTCCTTAAATAGATACACATCCTATAACCTGTGATTGTTCTAGTTGGCACTAACTCTTCTTTCTCATTCTTAAACTTGTGATTCCAGACTTCTTCGGTACCACTTGTACCAAACTCACCCCCTATTTACTATCAGTAATTGGGTATATAATACCCGTATCAAGTAGCTTGAGCACTTCGCTCTAACTACTTCATGTGAGGATTAAGACGCCTTTGGTGCTCTCTAAAGGGCTTTGCTCCTTCTTCAAGGTTGATTTTATGCATGCACTTTGTAGGGCTTATACCCTTAATATCCGCTAAGGTCCATCCTATGGCTTCCTTATGTGCACATAAAACACCCAGTTGTCTCTCTTCCTACTCACAAGTTAAATTAAACGCAATAATCACAGGCAAAGTGTCACCCTCCCTAAGAAATGCATATTTCAAAGAATCAGGTAATTGTTTCAAATCATGTTTCGGAGGGGACACAACAAGAAGCAGTTTTAGGATTAAAATGTCCTAAAGATTCAACAGGAGAATTACTAGGAATTTTCTCATCCGCTGATTCAAAAACTTTTCTAATCTCATTCACTTCTTCACTAACATTAACATCACACCTGTTAAGCAAAGATTCAATTTCATCACAAGCTCATTTTCCAAATTTTCAGAAATTGCAAACTCTAATTCATCCACAAAGTAAATCTCATTCTTATTATCTGGCATTTTCATGGCATCAAACACAGAAATCTCAATTGTTTCATCCATCATAAACATGGTTAATTTGCCATTTTTCACATTTATGACTATATTAGCAGTAGCCATGAAAGGTCGCCCAAGCAGAATAGGCACTTCATGATTACCACTAACATTTTTCTCCATTTCTAACACAACAAAATCTATAGGCAGAATTAATTTATCAACTTGAACTAAAATATCCTCTATAATGCCCAATGGATGTTTGACCGAACATTCAGCCAATTGTAAGGACATTGTAGTGGGTTTTAGTTCACCCAAACCCAATTCCACATAAACAGAATATGGCATCAAATTAATGCTAGCACCTAAATCTAACATCGCCTTCACCTTCTTTGAATCCCCCAAACTTATTTGAATATTAAAGCTTCCGGCGTCTTTCAACTTAGGTGGGAGGTTCTGTTGAAGAACGACACTAACATTTTCCAAGACAATCATTTTTTTATACCGGTATTTCCTCGTGTTAACATCTTTGAAAAACTTTGCATAAGACGGAATGTTTTTAATAACATTTAGCAAAGGAAGATTTATGTTAACTTTTGAAAGCATTTCATAAATTTCCAAAAACTATTTATCCATCCTATTTTTCATTAATCTACCAGGAAATGGAACCAGAGGCACATAGGGCTTGGGGGAAGGGACTTTTTCACTTTCTTGAGGAAGATCCTTTTCTATTTTTCCCCCACATTGCATGGCATATCACAAGTATCATCAGAAATAGGATTAGAATGTACCTCTTCTCCTATTTTCTTACCACTCCGGAGTGTTGTGACTGTTATCACTTGTTCTGGCTGGCTTGGGAAAGTGCCTTGTTTGTGCCCTTGCAAAGATTCAACAATTTGCCCCACTTGTGCTTCTAACTTTCGAAACGAGGCCTCGTGTTACTTGTGCCTCTGCTCATTATCTTGCTGATTTTTCTAACTCACCATTATGAAACTTTGGAGAGTATCTTCCAATGAAGGCTTGTTGGGTTGGAATGACTGTTGTTGCTGCTGCTGATGCTGATGCTGAGGTGGATGAAGAGGTTTTTGAGAATTTTGATTGTTCCATGAAAAGTTAGGATGATTCCTCCACCTAGGATTGTAAGTGTTCGAGTAAGGATCATTTCGCCCCCTTTGTGGAAACGAGTTCATGGAATTAGCCTGTTCCAAAAATTCAAGAAATTGTTCTCGAGATGGGCACATATTAGTAACATGACTATAAACACCACAAATCGAACATGCTTCATTTATAAACACCCCAAATTGTTCTCATACATACCTCTGGTTTTACCTTTCACACTTTTCTGTTGAGAGTTCGCACCAAGCATCTCAAACAAGGCTTTTGTTTCTTCGGGAGTTTTCTCTCCCATGGCACCACCTGCAGCATTATCTACCATCGCTTGGTAGTTTTGTGTTAACCCATCATAGAAAGATTGATTTAATAGATGCAAAGAAAATTCATGATGCGGACATTGTATTAACATCAATTTAAATCTATCCCATGCTTTATGAAATGCCTCTCCTGTATCCTGATTAAATCCTACAATTTTCTTTCACATTTTAGACAATGTGGGGTGGGGGTAATATTTACTAATGAAAGCATTGTAAACCCCTTCCCAAGTGGTCAAACTACCTGGGGTCAATGACATGAACCAGGTTTTCGCTGCATCCTTAAGAGTGTATTGAAAGCAACGCATTCTCAACTGATCTTCAGTCAAATTTCCCAATGAAATTTTTTGAACAGTCGAATAGTAATCTCGCAGAAAAGTTACAGGATCTTCAGTGGCCATCCCATGAAAAGACGGAAGCATATTAAAGTGAAGACTTTTTAACTCATAATTCCTGGCAGCTGTAGGCAAAACAATGTAAGAGGGAGACTGGTCAATCCTAGGACAAGCATAATCCCTCATGGATCATGCAGGTTCTGGTTCACCCATGCTGACAGTAGGATTATCTTCTTTCAATTTAGGATTTTCGATTCAAAATGTGAAGATTCAACTTTGTTCGTATCTACCCCCTTGTTTCTACCCACTTTATCAATGTTTTCGTTAAATTTCGCTAGGACAGGATTCAACGAACGACGACCGTGCATACAAGTCTTACTGCAGGAATTCAGAAAGCTAATAACCAAACTTAACTAAGTCAAAACAAACAAAGTCCCCGGTAACGGTGCCAAAAACTTGATGGAAGATTTATTTAACCTCACAAGTGCACGAATCAATTGTAGTATAATTGTGCAAGAACAAGGGTCAAACCACAAGGACAACTGTTTTGAATTATCCAAGATTCACTACTAACTTGAGTAAAATGATTTAATGAAAACAGAGATGATTTGGATTTTTAATTAATAATTAAATAACTATAAAACAATGAATTAAAGGAAATTAACAATGCATTATTATGAGAGAATTCAAGAATTGGGAAAGCCTAGGGATTGGGGTTCACTTTGTATCTCAATCTTATGTCTTACTAAAGTCACAGTCTGATTTTAGGGTTCGTTCTTCTAAGGCAAAGATTGGGACACTTTGATCACGATTTACAATCTTTAACTCCTAACTATTGTGTCTCCTTGATCCGTTAACAGAACACTTAGGAATTCATTAAGCATGAAAGAACAAAGTAATCCTAATTCTAAAATCAACAATGATCATGTATCACTCGAAATTAATCTCACAAAGGATGGCAATTTATGAAATAGGAATATTGATCATTCATTATTTCAAACCTCAGATAATAATAACAGTTGAATTAAGATCGTAAAAACAACTGATAAAATTCAATTACAAACTTTGTAGAGAACAAGAATTCAAAGACTGATTCAACACATAAAGATCTTTGATACAAGGTTACCTCCAATCCCTAGAAGATGAGTTTAGCAACTCATCAATGTCATTACAAAATTCTCTGATTCTTCAATTGGATTTGAGTTGAGGAAAAAAATTGGAGATTTAAATGTAAAATCAAAATCAAAATTATTCCCAGCCAAGCCCCTTCTTCAAAATCCTCTCTTTCTCTTTATACTTCCTCCTAGACCTTGGAACAACCCTACTCAAAATTGGAACGACAGAAAAACATCCCCAGCAGTCGCAGCGTGCTAGGCGCAGGGAGAATGCGCACTAAGCCATGGAAGTCTTGATCTTTTGGTCTAAAAGTTTCTGAAATTTTCGCAAACTTCAGGAAGGGCCACACTAGGGGGCAAGAATAAGGCGTGCTCCGGCAATAGAGAAATTTTTAGCCTCTTCCCTACACTTTGGACCTTTTACACTCTCGCCCTCCATGTTTTCAGAACAGCTCCAAAATGTCCTGATTTCACATGTTTGCTTCGAAGGCCCCTGATATGTCATTAAACACTAAAAACCTAACATAAATAACAGAAACCCCGAGAATTCACAAAGAAGGCTAGAAAGTACCCAATTGAATGAGTAAAATACTCATTTATCACCTGCCTTTCTCTTACCTGAATTCTTCTCTACTACTTTTTCACTCCCATTCTCACTCCTACGCCTGTTGACATCTTCTCCACCTCTACTGATAAACCCATTCTAGTAGACCTCTACCAGGATCCCATCACTCCCAATCTATCCAACTTAGAGCTCTTAACTCAGTTCAAAGCCAACAGAACTCAGATGGCTACTCTAGCCTCTGTTGTTGAGTCTATGGCCAAACAGATGGAAGTAATGAACTTTAGCCTCTCGACTACCCATACCACTGCTTATGATACCCGCACCATTTTGGAGAAATTCATGGCCAACACTACCACCGCCTTCAACCAACATCGTTATTTGGTAGAAGACCTGTAGATCATGCTTGAAGGCCTCTTTAATAGTCAAAAATTGGCTATCCGTAAGCTGTTCGATAAAGTTCATACAAACATGGCCAAAATTGTCACTTTCAACAGCTACCATAACAACAACTTGGTCAAGCATCTCGAGACAGCCAATAACCGTGCTGCTGAAGTTAAGGCTGCGAAGATTGCTGCCATCAGGGAGGAGAAAGCATTGAAGGCTATGAACAAAGCTATAATGGTTGAACTGAATGAGTTGCGCAAAAGATTGCAAGATCATATCCGTAGCTTTATTGATCCTCAGTTCAACGATAGAAGAGCCAATCCTGCTCCTTGAAATCCATATAGTACCTTCTACTCCTTATCTTTTTATCTTCATGTATTTCATATGTTCTTCTGCTCTTTTGCAAACTCTGTAATTTTAAACTTCTAATTTGAAATACAGAAGTATTTTTAGTTTAATTTCATGCTATTATAACTCTGCTGATATTTGCTTGCATGAAATTGAAACATCGAGTTTAAATTGACATGTTTTTTAACTGCTTATGTATCTGTCAATTTAACCTCTGCTGATCTTATGTACTTGCTCTAAATTCTTTGAAATTGTAAGTACCTATATTAGTAGCTTTATAATAAGGCTGATCTACCTTTAGGCATGTTTGCTGATATATAATATAAATTCTTTTCAGACATGTTATTATCATTTTAGAGCTTTTAAGCTTTGATGTATAGTGCTGATGACATCAACCAAATAGGAGGAGATTGTTATTCCTATTTGTTTAGATTTGGTTGAAGTCATGACAATGATTCTAGTGTATAGTGGCTAAAAGGGCTGCATACCAGTTAGCGTGACAACTATTCAAGACTTAAGCTTTGTAATAGAATAAAATAGACTTAGTGTTAGTTTAGAGGTACTTCAGCAGATGAGCAGCCTTCGACTAGCAGACCTTGAGGTCTTGAAAGCTCCAGGGTGTCAAAGAAGGCTGATGACGTGGAATTAGAAGTACAACTCAGATCTAAGATATTTATCAACTAGATATTATTTCAAATATATCTAGTTGATCAAATTCAAAGTTGGCTTCCCAAACACAATTCTCAAAGGACCACATGGGTGAATTAATGAGATTTCCCCATTTGTGACCGACAAAAAGTTTTCAAGTCTGAACCTTTGCCATTTCTAGCAAAGAAGACTTTTTCTACTCTGCAACACTGCACAGTTGCATGCAACGCCTGTCTGTCTGTTCGCTTGAAAACCTAGATCAGACTGAAGCTTCAATAAAAATGAAGACCAACAGCTATATGCATTTAATGCATTCAAATGTTGGATCTCCATTCAACGATCTCTCTGAGTATATAATCAACACTTGAAGACTAGAAGAAATATCTCTTAAACATCTCTTGACTAACAATCTATTTCGACCATTAAAGCTTGAACATTTTGCAATTACTCTACCAACCTTCAAGCATATCCAAGAGATTGAGGACTGAGCTAACACTCCAATAAACTCGAAGAAGAAATTGTAATCATATACTCTTAGTCTTTATTACTCTTTTGAGTTTGTCTTTTCTGATTCTAATCAAAGCACACAAGAGAGTGAATATATCTTATTGATTATTCTTCTCAATCGTAAACACTCGGTCAAAAGTATTTTTGTACGATCCATTAGTGATCTTTGTAATCATTTTAGTGGATAAAATATTGCACATTTCAAATCCAAGGTTGACCATCTTGGTAATGGACGTAGGACTCTTTATAGTGTGAACCACTTTAAATACTTGTGTTCATTTATTGTTTAATTGTTTATTATTTTATTACTCTTGATCTGTCTAAAGCTTAGCAGTTTATAGAAGACTGCTAAATTGTTCATAAAACTTCAGCAGCCCTTCACTGCATTGTTTCTTTCCTTAGTTATTCCACTACCCAAACTTAGTTAATAAGTTAGCTGAACATTTGTTTAAGGTTTAATTATCAATTTGGTCACCTTACTTTTCAACTTTTTTCATTAAGCTCACTCTACGTAATTTTTTCCTAATTAATCACTGTACTTGGCATTTTGAGACACGTTCATCATTCCGTCCAATTTCGTGGATGAAACTCGCAAATTTTTCTAAAAACCCAAAATTCCCTTATTCAAATTCGTGACCTTCAAGTGGTGACCTTTGAAGCAAGCAGACTTGGTCGTTAGTCATTTCCTTCATTTCCTCTTCATTCACAATAAATCAAGAGGAAGGAGGAGGAAGGAGCCATTGAAGCCGAAGGAAGGAGGAGGAAGGAGCCATTGAAGCAGAGACTTGGTCGTTAGCCAAGCTTTATCTATTCCAAGTATTTTCTCAAATTGAAGCACATCAAAATGCAAGGAAGCTCAAATTCCATTTCAAGTAAATCAAGAGGAATTTGATCTCTTTCACCTCGATGTGATTGAAGAAAGGTTTTGTTTGTGTGGTATTAGGGCTCGAATGTGGACATCATGGATTGATGAGCATCCGGTATGAGATTTTTGGATGCGCAACCGGAAGGTATGTGATTTGGTTCAAGCAATGAAATCAAAATTAGGTTTTTAATCAATTCAAAAAATTAGAATTTGGGGCCTTCTTCCTGTTTAATTTCTGTTATTCTTCAATTAGTGGCTTTAAAATTGTGAAATTTGCCTAAATTTCTATAAATTTCTCTGATGGTTCATTTGTTGTTTAATTTCTACTTTTTTTATGTTTAATTTTTGTCATTGGTGATGGTTTAATTTCGTTATTTGTCAATTAGTGGCTTTAAAATTGTGAAATTTGCCTAAATCTCTATAAATTTCTCTCGATGGTTCATTTATTGTTTAATTTTTACTTTTTGTTATGTTTAATTTTTGTCATTGGTGATGGTTTAATTTCTGTTATTTTTCAATTAGTGGTTTTAAAATTTTGAAATTTGCCTAAATTTCTATAAATTTCTCTGATGGTTCATTTCCATTACAAAAATTTTCAAAATTTGAAATTTTGATATATTTTGTGAATTGGTAACAGGATGAGGAAAATAAGTGCAACTTCTTTGCTTGGTATGATCCTCCAATGACTGAAAGAGCAAGAGATCTGCTCAATGTGTTCAAGAACAAAGAGGTTGAGATCAAGGCAATGTCAACCAAGCTTGCAAGTACAAAAATGAAGAATTCAAATTTGAAAAAGGAGGTTTGTATATTGAAGGAAGAGATTGCTATCTTGAAAACAAAGTTAGGTGCAAATGGTTGGAAGGACAAGATGATTATTGCACTTGTTGTCATCGTAAGTGGCCTCTTAATGTACAAGAATTCCAAACTCACTCACCAATTTATGTTGCCTTAGGTTGTGATGTAATTGTAGTTTTTGGAAATGGCCATAATGTTTTGGTTGGTTAATGATGGTTGTAATATTATGTAGTATATGATGGGACAGTTGTGTAATGACATTGAAGTTAATGGAAATGGCATTAGAAATTAATTGATATGAACAATTGGATAGTAATGGTTTAAGCAACTGGACAGTTGCAATGATCAATTGAAATGACCAATTGAAGTACTTTAAGTACCAAAACAGTACAAGTACCAAAACCCTTTGGTGAATTGGATAATGAACGAGAATCATCACAAGGAACAACACTGAAGTACCAAAATATAGATATACATTGGCTACTTGCATAAAGTACTAACAATATTGAAGTTCTGGATACCATTCCATTAATAAAAAACATAATCTCAAATGTCTACACAATCTCTGATTAGATCCAAGATTGTCAAGCACCCCTTGATATACATTGGTTACCAAACACAAGTACCAAAGCATAGTCAATTGTTACCAAACATAAGTAGCAAAAACAGGGGTATAAGTTACCATCAACAAGTACCAAAAAAAAAAAAACCATAACAATCATGTCTAGACATTGTTCAATTACCAACCATAACCTAACATGTGAACACTTAATCAATCACAAATGTCTTTCCATTTAATTCCTTCCCCATCTTCATCAGGTGGTTTAACATAGACCTCCGTGATTTTCTGGTCTTCTCCTGTTCTTGATGAGCTTTAACCTTCTTCATTTCTTCTCCTTTCTCAATTTTAATCTTCTTCAATGTGATTGGATTTTGATGCATTTCTTGAGTCATCCTTTTTATTGGTTGTCCACTAGGTGCTTCACTTGACACTAGTTTCACTCCTGATGTTTCACTCCTGATTGTTGCCATCACACCACCTCTTTTGACTGGTGAACCCTTTGGTGAACTTCTATAGCTTTGTTGGGTGGATTTAGTTGCAGCAGCAGATTGCTAGACATTCAATCACACAACAAACATTTCAATACATCTCAATGCAAATAGTCCAATGCACATTGATATAGAAACATAATATACTACCTGAGTGGATTGGGATGGAATAGGTGTACTATATTGCACAATGCTATGACTTTCATTAATATCAGAAGCTAAGTCTGTGGTTTTAACCCCCTGTTGCAATGCATAGAGAGTAATTCAAATCAGAATATAATTAAGACTACATACTCATAAATAGAATGATTCATCCAAAATTAAATACAACCTGTGTGGATTGAGTTGCATCAGGTTGATTAAATTGCACATTGGTGGACTGCTTTGCAACTTGATTAAATTGTATTGCACATTGATGGACTTCTCCAGTTTGATTGCATTGCACATTGATGGACTGAGTTGCATCATGTTCATTAAATTCCACATTTGTTGATTGAGTTGTAGCAGGAGATTTAAACCACTGGACAGTAATAATCTGAGTTGGAACAATCATAAAAAATGGGGTTAAAACACAATCATAAAAAATGGTAACCAAAACATGGTCAAAAAATTACCTGAGATGATTGAGTTGAAACAAATGGAACTGATTGAGTTGGAACAAGTGGAACTGATTGAGTTGGAACAAGTGGAACTGATTGAGTTGGTTAATTGGACATTGGTTGATTGCATTGGACATTGGTTGATTGAGATGCAGTACCATGAGTTTCAGTAGGTTCACCCCCCTGTTGAATGCATAATGTGTCAATTATTTCAAAGTGTTTAGTTGACTTGAGAATTCAATAAATAGCACAATAAATTATGCTACCTCGGTTGCAGCAGCAGCAGCTAACTTAGCTTTGGGGCAACCCCTCTTGTTGTGGCCAATTGTGTTACAAAACTTGCATGTCATGACCCTTCCTTTTCTTGACTTGCCAAGTTTCTTTGGAGCACCTGTTGCAATACTAACAATTAAGAATATCATAATAATAAAAGTTTGTAACTGGGAATGGTCAAACAATTACCCGAATGGGCTTGACTTGGTTGATCATCCTTCTTTTCTTCATGTGGCTTCTTCATTCTACATCTTCTAGGTCTACCAGGCATTCTCCTAGGAGTAGCAATATGCAGAGGTGGCTTGCTAGACTTTGGCCATTGATCTTCACCACAGATTGGCCTTAGAGAATATTTGTATGCTTTCAAAAATGTTGTCCTTAAATAACACTCATCCAAGAACTTCTCGGCTGTCACTGTTTGGAGGATGGCCGCAATGGCATGTGTACATGGAATTCCACTAAGTTGCCATTTTCTGCAACTGCAAGTATGCTTCCCAATGTTGACCACATAACCCTCCTTTCTATACCCCACTTCAAACTCCCCATCACCATTACAAATTGAGCTCCAATACTTAACATTTTCTTTGTTTTTCTCCAAAATCTTTTTGATGGCTGGACAGTACTCATCATTTTGTTTCATCATCCACTCTCTCCTTTTCACCAATCTAGACATCATATACAATCTTATTTCTTCTAACATGTAAATGATAGGCTTAACTCTAAACTCCATAATTGTCCCATTAAAAGCTTCTGCCATATTATTCTCAACATTGTCAACCTTCAAGTCTGTCCTAAAGAAAGCCCTGCAGAACTGCCCAGGGTCTCTCTTCATAAACCCACTATATGCTTCCTCATCAATCTCTTTCAAGTGATCTAATTCCCTTTGAAACTGAGTCTCATTTATTGCATAGAAAATTGACCAAAAAGCCTTTCTCAGCTCACCACCATTGAAATCTTTCTTCCAGGTGCTATAAATGTGTCGGCACAATTTCGTGCTCAACCCAAGGAAGAAGCTCATGTACACCTCCATAAGGCCTTTTGTTGGTCGTTATAACAGCCCATCCATCACCACTACCTAAATCTAAGTCATCCTTCAATAACTGAATGAACCATTTCCAAGAATTCTTGTTTTCAACCGAACTACATATGCTCTGGATACATCGATTGTTGGCATCCCTACCTATAGCAACCAATAATTCCCTTTACAAATACCTTTTAAGAAACATCCATCTAGCCCAAGAACAGGCCTACACCCATTTAGAAACCCCTTCTTCAATGCCCAAAACATATGTATATTTTGTGAAAATATTCTTAATTAGTTGTTGGATGAACCCATGTGTCAATCTCAACAATGGTGCCTTCACTACGACTTTTTAACTCTTTTCGTAATCCCGAGTTTGGCATAGTGGTCATGTAGGGATCCCAACTCTTCATGATAGCTCTAAGGCACATGATCGCACTCACATTCAATTGGTACATATCCATTACATCTTTTTAAATTCTCTCAACTTCCATTTAGAGTGGCTTAAAATCTTTTGTTGATACATTTTTGCAAGCCATGCAACCGAACAACACCTACTCTTGAATCTCTTCCCACACCGATGGTTTGGAGTAATTGTTTTGATCTGAAAAGTTGTTTCGTCACGAATAGTGCTTGCCCAAATTTCCCAAGTACAAGCCTCGAATTCATACACTTTACATGGACCCTTTTTTGTCATTTACCAAGAACTTAATGTCATACCCATTCATACATCCATAATCTCGATTGCATTCCTAAGCTCTGAACAAGAGAAAGTTTCATGCAAACCGAATTCCTATTCTTCATATCACATATAGGGTTAAACCTTGGGTATTTTGGTGTCACAATTTTCTGAACATGATCATTATTCTCATGCTCACTTCTACTATCAGAATCAGGGGGATAATCTGCATCTCTTTCCTCATACAACATTTCATTTGAATCAAGTGACCGGTTGTCATTCTCACCTCCCATTCTAGATGTACCTTTACCAAAATTATAAGAAAACCCTCTCCTTTTAATCCCAATAGACTGTGATGTCAAATGACCCTTTTCTTTAAGGCAATCAAATTCTTCCTAGCATTAAGTAACTCCTCATCATCATTAACATTTTCTAGGTCCTCATCATCAAGCTAACTTCGAACCATCATCATCATCACTAGATTCATCGAAACCGCATACTCATAGTCACTATTTAATTCAAGTTCTTCTACCCCATCCTCATGTAAGATAAATAGCTCAACCTGACCTAAGTGATTAGCTATTTGCAAGAGTCTATCCCAATCTTTAAGGGTATGTAATGCCCTAATCCCAGTGTCTCCAGGAGTGTCAATTGCTACACTATAGCATATTTCAGTCACATGAGGGTGTCCTAGTTCATTTACTACTCTACCCTTCAAGTTACCAAATGACAGGTCTGATTGGTCTAACTCCCAGTATATTACCTTTCCCACATATCTATGTGGCTTTTCGTGGGCAAATTCACCCCCATAATGACACTTCACAGCTACTTTCAACATTTTCTGCATTTTAATAAGAAAAAAAGGGGTGGGGAACCATTATCAGACAAACAAAGGTAGTGGGGAAGGGGGACAACTAATTTAATGAAAACAAAGCAGGATATCAAACAGAATATTAAATTACTAGTGCGGGGACCATCTCACAGAAGAACTTAAATAAAAACTTCACAGAATCGAGCAGGATAAGTTTAATATATGCATTAAACCTTAAGTGTGTATCATCAATAACATAAATTAGGGTTTATTCAAAGAAGCCCTAATTTGTACACATGATAGTCAACTCAAATCAGTTAATAACAAGTGAACATGGAAACGAAGCTTGCCTTCAATGTCGTTTGATTTCAACCAGAACCATGCACTTCTCAGGATTACGAGTCTTCGTCTTCGAAATCAAAAGCTAGTGATGAACACTCGCACTCTCACTCTCACTCTCTCGTTTTTCGTTTTTTGTGTTATGTCTGAAGATGAATCTTTGGTATCGACTAAGTGTGAAAATTGGACCACGTGCACGGCATGGGCATAGCTAAAGGGGCAGTAGTGTCTTTTCATGCGATTCCGTCCATGGAATTAACGGCAGTTAACCTGGGTGACCCTTTTGACTCAAAATGCCAAGTACAATGATTAATTAGGAAAAAAATTAAGTAGAGTGAGCTTAATGAAAAAAGTTGAAAAGTACGGTGACCAAATTGATAATTAAACCTTTGTTTAAGGATAAGAAACTTGTGATAATTTTTAAATTGTCACTAGGCTATTCAACCCCCTCTTTCTAGCCTAATGTGAGCCTTTCGGGACTAACAATTGGTATCAGAGCTTAACTCTTTGAAAAACTTATTTTTCCTAGATTAACCTCTTTAGAGAAAGATCCAATGGCTCACTACATGTTGCCTACATCTAATGCGAACCACGTCCCAATATTGGACGAAGGCCATTTTGATGTATGGAACTGAGACATATGAACTATGTTGACAGTCGTTTATAGACTTGCATTGAATCAAGTCCTCATATTCCTATGAAGCCCAATCTACTTGCCGAAGTTGAAGGTGGTAATCCAGAAATTCCAATGGAAAAGAACGAATGGACAGAAGAAGAAAGAAAGCTTGTAGAGCTAGATAGCAAAGCCATCAATATCATTGCAAGCTCTGTTGATACAATCACCTACCAACAAATCATCAGATGCAAATCTGCCAAAGAGATGTGGGACGCTATTGTTTAGTACTTGGAAGGAGACTAAGCTACAAGAGACAACAACAAAAAATACACGTACATCCACTAGTTGCAAATCCTTCAGAAAAGATCTTAAGGAAACACTACAACAAGCCTATGAAAGATTTTGTGAGGTAGTAAATTGTTGTTATTCCTTAGGTAAAAAATAAGTTTGAAGGAAGTCAACATGAGATTCCTAGCATCACTAGGTGGTTTATGGCATGTTAAAACTACTGCTATGAAAAGGTCCAAAGATTTAAACACCATGCATCTTCGTAGTTTGTATGCGAGTTTAACAGTCTACGAGAGAGAAGTCATTTTAGCTCAAGACCATGACAAACAATTTAAACTCCTTTTTTTTTCCTGATATAGTTCCAGAACCACCACACCAAAACCCAAAGCATCTAGTTCTTCGAGTGAAAATGATGTTTTGTTTAACGAACAATTTGCCATGTTCGTAAGAAAATTTCAACCTTTTGCAAAATCTAAGAAGAAGGATACATACCAGCAACCTTTTAGAAAGGCTACTGACAACTCACAGAATAATGAGCTAGTGTGTTATAATTGTAGGAAACCTAGTCAGTTTGCTTCGAAATGTTCAAAGCCTAAATTTTAAGCTTATAAGAAGCGGTCCGCAAAAACCTTTTCAAAACAAAGGGGCAAGCTGGCCGAGGACATTGAGGATGACCAGATTGCTACATGGTTTGAAACTAATTCTGACGAGGATGATGACCGAGACTCTACTGAGGAGGCACATATATGCCTTATTGCTCTAGACTCGAGTCCCACCGATGGAATGTGAAGAAGGGAATAAACCATAAATTTTGTTTTGAGGGGTGTTTCAATATGAGAAGGGTGGGGTGTACTTAGTAGGATAGTTTATTTTTGGAAAAAAAATTGTTAAGGTTAGAAAAGGAAATTAGGGAGGGTATACTTAGTTTTTTGAGGGGTTGAAAATATTGGGTGGGGGTGTACTTAGTAATGGGGTGTACTTAGTAAAATCTTGGGTATAAATAACAATTCTCTTCTATCTAATCAAATTATAATTTGGATTGAAGGAATTTTAGACCGTCCTCTCTGTCTGTCATCCTTGTTGACTTTGTTGGTGCTTTTTCCAATACATCCTTGTTCTGGATCTGTTTAAATTAAATAAAAATAATAAAATAATGACAAAATTTATTTACTTTGGTTTACATCTTGTTTTAAAATATTGTACGATATATATCGATATAGTACTATGTAGATGTACTGTACAACACTTTAAAGCTAACTATAAATTAAATTTGTAAATGATTTGTTGCTGTAGTGTTAATCATTAAATAATGCTAAAGTCATAATGGGTATGTTTTAATCTGGAATTCAATAACTTGGTTATGGGTTTTGAGTTTGATAAAGCACAAAATTACAAACTTAGGCACCATATAGGAATGAACCAAAATGATGCTCACAAAAACTAAATATAAAATGATCTGGCAATTGTTGATTGGTTGTGTACATGTATTATGTTTTGGTTCCATTACTAAGTAATATAGCTTTAGTTTATAAGAAATCAACATTTGTCAGCTCATTTTGTTTTAAAATTATGGGTATATCATTTTGGTTGTGTTTGGGTTGAAAACATCACAATTTTTAATTTCATTTTTTTTTGAGTTTTAGACTTTCTTTCACAGTGGTCTTACCATCTTTTTGTATAGAGTGGGGCTGTTCACACCCCTAATCCTCTAACTACACCCTCTTCATATATTACAAAAATTCCATCAAAAAATTTGACTTAATTGCGCTTAGTGTTACTAAGTACACCCCCCCTTTGTTTTATTTCATCCCAACATTTTTAAGTACACACCCACAATAATATTGACACACCCCTTCCCTCCCACAATACACCTCTAATATTACATTTTCATTTTCATATCTTCCAATTCTCTCTAAATCCTAAACCTTCAATCATCTACATTGTTCCAAAACACAAACGTGGAGCATGAAGAAGTGTAGGGGACAATTAATGTAAGTATTTCTTATCATTTTTGCCTTAAATTTTATAATCTTCCATATATTTTGAAGCACGCACGAATTGCCTGATAATACGTTGTTCGGCCAGTACATATACAACACACTAACATGTGTTCCATAAAGACTGGTCGAACACTCCTTGTTGTGTTCTATAGGTAATTGTTGAACACTCCTTAGTGTGTTCTACAACTGCTAGCTGAACACTCTTTATTTGTTTTTTATTAATGTACTTTTGTAACTGTTAACATGATTCAAACATGTTGTCTACGGAGTCTAGTGTTGGTTGGTCCTGAAAATAATCATATCGTGCATGTGTAAGATGTTGTTATGGATTACACAGATGTATTCACGACGCATGAATTATTTTCATCGCGCGAGAGAGTGTTTTATTGGGTGCACGCTAGGGGAAGGGAGCATGGCATTATGATAGTAATCAGCAGGTCAGACAGTGGTTCAGGTAAAAAGAGAGCTCAAAGGTTGGGGCATCATCTCGAGGAAGTCAATCAGCAGAAAATGTCGAAGAGGCTGATGTGAGTAACGGGAAAAGAAAGTGAGAAACTGGAACAAAGAAGTGTGATTGTCCTTTTTGTTTTATGGGGAACCAAGTATCAGGTGATGAATAGGAATTGGAGGTTCAATGTGGTGTGCACAATCATCCAACTACGGATTACTTGGAAAGTCATTTATACGTTGGTCGATTATTAACGGCTGAGGGGGACTTTCTGATTGATATGTATAAAGGGAATAATAAATCCAAAGACATTTTGTTTGGTTTAAAATAGAGATTTGAAGATAATAGGTCCACAATAAAGACCATCTACAATGCTCATATGAAGAGTAGAGTTATTGAGCGTGATGTTCAATCGAAAATGTAGCAACTTATGTTTGAATTAAAGGAGGATGGGTATTTTTTTCATCATCGGCGTTGCGAGAAGACTAAGACTTTGAAAGATCTTTTCTTCGCTCACCCAATGAGAGTTGAGTTATTACGGTGTTTTTCAAACATCCTCTTTATGGATTGTACTTACAAGACAAATAAGTACAAGTTACCTTTGTTGGAGATTGTTGGTGTGATGTCGACACATATGACATTCTCTATAGCAGCCGCCTATTTGGAGTTCGAGTGGGAAGACAACTATATGTGGGCGTGCATAGTCTTGAAATCCTATTTGCACCGATCCTCCCTACCCAGTGTCATTGTTACTGACAGAGAAAAGGCTTTAATGAATGCACTTGAGCAAGCTTTTCCCTCCTTGAGACATTTCCTTTGTCAATGACATATTAATAAGAACGTTGTGTCGAATTGCAAGAAAATTTTTTGAGTCAAAGAGAAATGAGATTCGTTTAATCTTTCTTGGAATATGTTTGAGATTGCAGATACTAAATCATCGTTTAATGACTTGCTTACACTGCATTCAGACTTCACAGAATATCCATTTGCCGTTAAGTATGTCATGTACCAATAGGTGGTTAAGGAGGGATTTGTGTCTTGTTGGACAAATATTGTCTTGCATTTTGACAATACCACAACAAATAGGTATTTTATTGTAATGTAGTTTATTTTAATGTAGCTTTCATTGCTTTCTATATTTGTTAGATACATACTTTCTTGAGTGTTCCACCAGTATTGGCTGAACACCTTCTTAAGTGTTCCACCAGTACTGCTAAACATATTCTTTAGCTTTCATTGCTTTTTATATTTGTTAGATACTATTTAAAATCATCATTGATTGTATCTTTTTTCAGGGTGGAGACTCATCATGCATTGCTGAAAATATAGCTTGGATTAAGTTAGGGTAACTTTGAGACATGTTGACGACATATTCACACGCTCATTGAGACATCACACAATGTAATCACGAAGTTGTTTGAGAAGAGCAAGAATATCGTCCAACATAAATACAAATCAATTGTATTTATGTCGCTGCAAGGTATGGTGACGATACGTGCATTGAATAAGATACATGAAGAAATGAGCTACTCCTTCCGTCCTAGATAAATGTTCCTACTTTCTATTTTGGAATGTCCCAACTAATGTTCCTAAAGACTTTTGATTTACCTATTCTCTACCATTCTTCCTAATATACCCTTAAACTTCATTTAATTTAACACATCTCAAACAAACTCAATTATTTAAAGTAGTTGAACTCAATTAGTGTTAATGGGTATTATGGTCAGAACATATTTTACAACACATCATTAATTATGTTTCTTAATTCTTGTGTTTTATCCACTAGGAACATTTATCCGGGACGGAGGGAGTATATCGGTAGATGTGGTATAGACCCTTTGTTATGTGGTTGTTTACTAAGAAAGATATATGGACTGTGTAGGTCCACTTTAGACAAATGATAAGGCTAGAGGGCCGGGGGTGAATAGCCTTGTAAAATCTTTTTATGAAGTTTAAAAAACCTTTGTAAAACTTTGGTAGCGAAAAATAGGTTTTTGTAAAATCAGTCAACTGATCAATGTAGTGTTCAGTTGGAGAATCAGCTAGTGAAGAAACTTTGAAGTATTGACTCATGTTTTGTTTCTTGGCTGACTGAAGCATTAAGTAATAAGACAATGCTTAAAGCTTTGGTCAGTTTAGTCAAGGAAATAAAGTAATAAATGAACACAGAATGTAGAGTGGTTCACAGTATAAAGACTGTTACGTCCACTACCAAGTTGGTCAAACTTGGATTTTGAAGTGCAATAATATTAATAATCTTAAATAATCACTAATGGATTAATGTACAACAAGACCTGTGAATATGGAGATTGAATGTTCAAAGGGAACAAATCAATCTTGTGTGTTACAATCAATGATCCCTTAAAAACTAAGAAATTGGGAAGGATTCTATGATATCCCACATCGAGTAGATGTGGGACTTGTGTGTGCCTTATAAGTGGCCACCCACTACCACTGGGCACTAACCTTCCATGGACTTTTAAGTGGGCTTGTGGTAGGTCCTAGTTGACCCAAGTGCTTAGTGGGCCAGTGGGTGGGCTATGCGTGGTGGACCGGGCTTTGGGCTCGTCGTTATAAAGTTGGTATTTGAGCTATGGTTAAAGGTCCTGAGGTTTATAGGATTTAGAGTTTGATATTAGTATTAGGTATCTGAATGTATAGTTAAATTGTGTGACCTATTATATTGAGGAACTGATATATTTCTTAATTACTTGTAGGAATAGCTAGAACCAGGCAGACCGCTAGGAAGTCGGTGAGGCAACCATCAGCCTTAGTACCCAATAAGCTGTTGAATGAGATGTGTCAGAGATTGGCGGAGAGCACGTGAGGCTAACCAGAGGATGAGGGAAGTGCAGGTAATACTTGTGGCGCATCTGCGGGCATAAATGCTAGCTGTTAGGGATGTACGAGTGATCACCAATCATGTCTGGGATAGGCTCACAGAGGTGATAGATAATGTTCCCGATGAAGAGCCGGGGTCCTTCCTGAACCACATCATGGTTGACTCGAATGATGAGGATGATGACCTTGAGGATTACGACCCATTGGAAGAGGAAGAGAAAGTTGAGGAGAATGTTGAACCCCATGTAATTGTGTTAAGAGTGATTAGTGCCAGTCACATTTAGTATTTAGTTCGTTTTGGTTAAAACTATTGTCCTTGTTTTGTTTTCTCTTGTTTAAGAGGCTTTTGATTAGCTTTCATTATACGTACAGTTAAGTTTGATGAAATGTTTGGGGACACGTTTTAGTCCACGGTTGGTTCTTTATTGGAGCATATTTTGATTTTGGTATATTTGTGAATGCATATAGACCTGTAAAAGTGTATTAGCTAATTTTATGTTATGAGAATAATGTGTATTTCATTGTGATGACAAGAGTAGGGTGATCTTAGTTGATGTATGATGTTTGTTCACTTTGTCTAAGAACATAATGGCAAGAAGTAGTAGTAGTGCTGGTGCTCGGGGCCGCGGGCGCGGTCAAGGAGATAGAGGGGGTAGAGGTAGTATAGCAATCGAGGATACTTCCTCGGGAAGTGGGGGAAGTCAGAATGGACCCCAGCATAACGATAATGTTCATACTAATGTCCCTCCTTAAGTAGACTACAATTGTAGCACTCTTACAAACCTTGACTCAGACTGTTATGACACTGGGTCAAGCTGCTTAGGGACATGCCGTTCAGCCTCAGCTTGTAGCCCAACCTTAACCTGTTGCTCAACCGCCACTAGTGATTAATGATCCTCTTGAAAGTTTTTAGATGAGGGACCCAAAGACTTTCTTGGGTGTGTCGTGTATTAAAAAATCGGAGGATTGGATTCGAAACATGGAGAATTTTTTTAAAACGATGACTTGTACTAGCGAACAGAGGGTTAGTCTTGCCATATTTAAGTTGGAGGGAGAGGCGGATGAGTGGTAGAAATCAGAAATGAGAACGGCGGAGGCTAATGGAATGGGTTCCTAAAATTGGGAGAGGTTTCTTGAAGTTTTTAACAAGAAATACTTTCTCCGAAATGTAAGGGGGCAGAAGCTGTTGGAATTCCTTAGCCTGGAACAAGGAAAAATGACGGTAGATGAGTGTGATGCAAAATTATTGAGTTGTCCAAGTATGCACCGACTTTCTTCGAGAATGAGGAGCAAAAGCCAAAAAAGTTTGAGAGAGGTTTGAATAACCAGATAAATTATAAGACTTTGGCCCTGGAATTGCCACTTTATGCTCAGGTTTTGGATAGGGCTCGTGAAATGGAAATTAAGTCAGAAGAGTACCGAAAGAAGAGGGATGAGCGTAAGAGGGGGGCCGAGGAAAGCTCAGGAAAACATCGTGATCAACCTAGCGGACAAGGGAGTTCAAGTTATGGGAATGAAAGAAGAAACATAGATAACAGATGTAATACTAGAACCGCCCCGCCGAACCAAAATCAGAATTATTGGCGCATTCAGAATTAGGGCAGAACCAGAATACAATTCCAGTGTGCCAAAAGTGTGAGGGTAAACATAGGACAGAAACCTGCTACACAAGTACCAGGGTCTGCTTCAACTGTGGAAAGGTGGGGTACAAGGTCAAGGATTACCCAGAATCGTTCAAGAGTACCTCAACCGGGGCACAGGAAGTAGGGACAATGAGAAGCCAAAGGGGCAAGTAAGAATCTTTGCTATGACTGCTAGGGATGCACGGGAAACAAACGATGTGTTGGCAGGTACCGTCCAATTCTATACTCGCAATGTTTATGCTTTGATTGATCCTGGTGCCACCCATTCTATCATATCTGCTTGACTTGCATGCCGTGTGAAGTTTTCACCCCAAAATTTAGATATTGATTTAGTTATAGACACCTCGAAAAATGAATCCATTTCCTGTAACCTCGGTGCTTAGATCATGTCCCTTGAGATTGGGCGATAAAGAATTTCTAGTTGATTTGATTCCTTTAGATATTCAAGACTTTGATTAGATTATAGGCATTGATTGGTTAGCTACTTATCACGCTAGGGTCAAGTGTTTTAAAAAGGAAGTGGTGTTTTGTATTCTGGGTGAGCTGGAGTTTCTGTTTAGGGGTTCTAAACTGGTGGTTCCGCTAGGTTTCATTTCTTATTTGAGGGTATGGCGACTCTTGAGAAAAGGGTTTTAGGGCTATTTATCTTCTATTGTTGATACCAATAAGAAGGGGTTAGCATAGAATCACTACCAGTGGTTAGGGAATTTGTGGATATGTTTCTAGAAGACTTACCACGCCTTCTGCCTAAACGGGAAGTTGACTTTGGGATCAATTTGGTGCCTGGAATGACACCCATCTCTAAGGCTCCATATAGAATGGTACCGGCGGAACTTAAAGAGTTAAAGGAGCAATTACAGGAACTATTGGAGAAAGAGTTTATTAGACCTAGTGTTTTACCTTGGGGTGCTCCAGTATTGTTTGTAAAGAAGAAAGACGGGTCTATGAGGCTCTGTATTGACTATCACGAGTTGAATTGGGTTACGATGAAGAATAAATACCCTCTTCCTAGAATTGATGATTTGTTTGACCAACTACAAAGTGCATGTTACTTCTCTAAGATCGATCTTCGTTCGGGATACCATCTGTTGAGGGTTAGAAAGGAAGATATCTCAAAAATAACTTTTAGAACAAGGTATGGGCACTACGAGTTCTTAGTAATGCCGTTTGGGTTGACAAATGCTCCAGCCGTATTTATAGACTTAATGAACCGAGTGTTTAGGAAGTTCATCGATTGGTGCGTAATTGTGTTCATTGATGACATCTTGATCTACTCTAAGACTCGAGAGGAACACGAACGACATTTGAGGATGGTATTGCAAATCCTAAGAGAAGAGAAATTGTATGCTAAGTTTAAGAAATGTGAGTTTTGGATGGCAAAAATGGCATTTCTAGGGTATGTGGTATCGAAGGACGGGATTTCTGTAGACCCATCCAAGATTAAGGCAGTAGTGATTTGGGAGAGACCAACGACCGTCACCGAAGTTTGGAGTTTCTTAGGATTGGTGAGATAATATCGTCGTTTTGTAGAAGGGTTTTCTAAAATAGCTGGACCTTTATCTCGGCTGACTCAGAAAAGCGTGAAGTTTGTTTGGACAAATGAGTGTGAGACGAGTTTCTAGGAATTGAAGAAGCGACTTGTGTCAGCCCCGATCCTTACGTTGCCGTCTAGAATTGGGGGATTTGTGATCTATAGTGATGCATTTCAAGAAGGATTAGGATGTGTACTGATGCAGAATGACAGGGTGATTGCTTATGCCTCTCGACAATTGAAGAACTATGAAAAGAATTACCAAGGGCGACTCTACCTAAATTGGGGCCTAAAGCATGAGTGCATGAAAAATAATTATTGATTTGCTTTACAATCACTATTTCCCCTTCCTTGACCAAATTACATACAATTAATCAAACAAAGCCAAAATTAAAACAAAACCCAAAAATCAAAATTTAAAGAAAGTGATAAACTTTAATTCCTGCAAACACCCACCGCCGTTCGAGGGAGGAAGACGAAATGGAAAATCGAAAACAATAGTGCTCACGCTGAATAGTAAAAAAAAAATATAGATTTTCTTTTTCAACTTTTGTTTTTGTTTTTTTTTGAGTAAAAAGAGAGTGTTTGTATTAATTTTTTTCATTGGTTTGAAGCCTTGATTCTACTTCAAGAATATGATTGACTTTTTGTCTTTCCAAAGCTTAGATATAAGGAAATATTATTTTTTACTAACTGTTATAGTTTTATTAAGGAAAGAGAATGATTTCCTTTTTTAAAGCCTATCAAATTGAAGTGAATATGTGATTTAACTAAAAAAAAAGTATTGTTACTATATATACCATCTTTTAATTATTTCTTTATATATAATTATATATTAAGGCAAAAATTATAAAGGACCTAAGGCAATCACCTCACTTGCCTTATTTATAGAGTCGGCCCTGAGAATTACCCGACCCATGACTTAGAGTTGGCAGCCTAGACATGCCCATCCGGTTACGGTTCAAACGGTTCGAACCGTGAACCGTGAATCGCCACATCACCAACCCGTTGATTCTGAACCGTTTATGAACCGTAACCGGCGGTTCAACGGTTCGGTTCCGGTTTAGACAAACCTGAACCTTTGAACCTCCGGTTTGAACCGCGAACCGTGAACCGTTTGAACCGCGAACCGTTGAACTGCCGGTTCAAACGGTCAAAATTCAAAAAAAAAAAAAAAAAAAGGGCAAAATGATCTTGGCCGTTGATGATGAAAGATTGGACGGTAGCTGTTGAGAGCCGTTGATGCAACGGTCAAGTGACCGTTTTTGGCTTAAAAAAATCAATTTTTTTTTTTTTTCATCTTTTCTCAACCTATAAATACCAACTTCATCTCTTCAATTTTTTCCACTCCATCTCTCTAATTCTCTCAAGTTCTATACTCTCAAGTCTCAAATCTCTTCATCTCTCAAATCTTAATTCTCTCAACTCTCAAGTGATCAAAAGTTTCCAATTTACAATTTTACAAGTAAATTTATTTATTAATTATTATTAAATACGTTTTTGTTTTTAATAATATTATTTACTACTCTATTTTTTATTAAACACGTTATTTATTTATTTTTCTATACTAATTCTCTCAATTCTATAAATTATTTTATATTTTCTATACTTACTATAAAATTATTATATACTTACTATAAAATTATTTTTACATTCCATAAATTATTAATTACTTCCATACTTACTATAAAATTATTTTATACTTACTATAAAATTATTTTTACATTCTATAAATTATTAATTACTTCCATACTTACTATAAAATTATTTTATAGTTACTATAAAATTATTTTTACATTCTATTAATTATCAATTACTTCTATACTTACTATATAATTATTTTATACTTACTATAAAATTATTTTTACATTCTATAAATTATTAATTACTTCTATACTTACTATATAATTATTTTATACTTACTATAACATTATTTTTACATTCTATAAATTATTAATTACTTCTATACTTACTATATAGTTATATTTACATTCTATAAATTATTTTTACATTCTATAAATTATTTATAATTATATTACAAAAAAATGTCTTCTTTTCGATCCCCCGCAAAGGGCAAGGGCAAGGCAACTATGCAACCAACTATGCAATTACCGTTCGAGGAGTTGAGCGATGACGAATATGATGTAAACAATCCAATGGGTGAGGGGGAGCGAATTCCCTCCGAAGCGAATCCTCGTACTCAAGAGAGTCAAACTCAAAGTGATAGAAGAGGTCAAAGTGGTGGTCGTCGAGGTCGAACAACGGGAAGATCCGATGTCATGACCGTGCACTTTACAAAGACACATATTGAAGGTCAAAATTTTAAAGTCAAATGCAACTATTGCACAAGCGAATACCATTTTAAAACTGGAAATGGATACGGGACGTATAGTCGTCACATCCAAACTAAGCATCCCGAGAAGCTTAGAATCGATCAAGGTCAAACACAACTCTAAACGGGATCATCACAAGGACCATAAGATACGTCTTCTAACCTATTTAACTTTAGTGATGTTGTGTATAGAAAAGAAATGGCTTATTTTGTGAGTTCTACGGGACAACCTTTTAATTTTGCAAATAATGCAAGTTGGGAGTGACTTGCACAATTGTCTTTGAACCCTGCCGCTAGACAAATTCATAGAAATATGATTACTCGTGACATAAAAGTTAGAGTTTTTGAAGGTAAAAAAATCTTAAATAATACGTTTTTAGATTTAGCAAATAAAGTTTCAATATGTGCCAATATTTGGAGTGATCATTGGCAAATGCATAGTTATATAGGAATTACATGTCATTGGATTGATAATTCATGGACGATTCAAAAAAGATTAATTGCATTTAGAGAGTTTGATACTGTACATAATGCACGTAATATTTCTATTAAAATTTTAACAATTTTACAAGAATATTGTTTAACTAATAAAATATTTTCAATTGGATTTGACAATGCTACAAATAATACTGCTAGTTTACCATCTCTCATTGAAGTTTGTAAACCATCAATTGGTGGTAAATTTTTTCATGTTAGATGTAGATGTCATATTTTAAATTTGTGTGTGCAAGATGGTTTAAATATATTACGTGATGAAGTACATCCAATTAGGGAAATTATTTCTTATTTGAAGAGACATCCAAATATTACAAAAAAATGGGCTAAATTTTGTAGAACTAATAAGGTTGAACCTAAAAGATTTTTCGTGGATGTTCCAAACCGATGGAATTCCACCTATAAAATGTTAAATGAATCTTATGAATGACGGGAACTATTGTGTGCGTTTTTTCAACAAATAGAATATCCTATCACTTTATTTCCTCATCAATGGGATGCTTGTGAAAATTTAAAGCTAATTTTGAAAGTATTTAACGATGCTACTTCTCAATTATCCGGTTCTTATTATCCTACTTTCGTATTAGTTTTAGAAAATTGTGCTAAAATTAGTTATATATTCAAGCATTTTAAAGATTGTCTAGTTTTAGGTAAATGTGTTGGTCGTATGAGAGAAAAATGGCTAAAGTATTTTTTGAACATTCCACAATTATTTTTAGTAGCTAAACTATTAGATCCTAGGATAAGACAAGATGGTTCAGAAGACATACTTACGTATTATTATCAAAATTTATTCCCCGATGACATTGACTTATTTTTAACCGAACCTATCCCAAAAGCAAGTGACGTAAATGAAGCTAAAAATTTTTTATATGATATTTTTAAAGAATATAACGCAATTTATGGTCCAAATAATGATAATGTAGGTACTAGTAGTACTAGTCAAATGAGTGATGACCCATTTAATTGGGTAGATAATTATGTAAATTCAAGAACTCAAAAACGTGCACGAGGCGATTCTAATACTATTGAACTTGATATATATTTAACAACTACTTTTGGGCCTATAGATAATTTTGACATTTTAAAGTGGTGGGCACGAATGGTCCAAAATTATCCTATTGTATCGTTGATTGCAAAGGAGGTTCTAGCTTCTCCCGCCTCAACCGTCGCCGTAGAACACGCATTTACCGTGGGAGGGTATGTTTTGGATGAAAGAAGATCAAGGTTGAACGTTGTTAATTTAGAAAATCAACTTTTATTAGGCGATTGGGTTAAGGTACAAGATCGATTACAAGATAAGCTAAGTAGTTTCGAGGAGGATGATGGCTTTGATGAAAATACATCTATCGAGGGCGATTGAACTACGTCGGTAACGCCGCTTTATGAAGTAAGTTAATTGTAATTTTTAGATTAGAATTTTTTATTTATAGATTAGAATTTTTATTTATGGATTAGATTTTTTATTTATTGAATAAATTGTAAATTAGAGGTAAGGCTCCTTTGGCAAAGTTCATTGGTTGTCCCCCTCGTAATTTTTTATTATGATTAATAAAATTGGCCAGGGTACCATCCCTGTTTTTTAAAAAAAATACTTTTGGTTATTTACAATTATAAAGTTTAACTTAAAATATTTAAAAAATATTTTTGGTAACTTAAAAAAAATTAAAAATAGTTTGTATGAAGTTTACAAAGGTTTAAACTTTAAATATGGTATTTTAAAAAAAAATTGAAAATTACGGTTTGAACCGTGAACCGTGAACCGTACGGTTCTGGTGCGGTTCAGGTTCAACATTTTGGCATTTTGTGAACCGGCGGTTCGAACCGTATGTGCATCTCTATGGCAGCCGTAGTTTTTGACCTAACAATTTGGAGACATTATCTATATGGAGAGACTTGTGAGATCTATACGGATCATAAAAGCCTTAAGTACATTTTTACCCAGAAGGAGCTAAACATGAGGTAACGGAGGTGGCTGGAGCTAATAAAGGATTACGATTGCACAATATTGTATCACTCGGGTAAAGCCAATGTGGTGGCTGACACTTTGAGTCGCAAGAATAGAGGAAACTTGGCGATGATTATCACTAAGGAAAATAGAATTTTGAGCGACCTTGAATCCTTGGGAATTGAAGTTAGAGTACAAAGTGGCGACGGGTACTTGGCACATTTGAGTGTCCAGTCGTCAGTATTCGAAAGGGTTAAGATAGCCCAAGCCGTTGACCCGGAGTTGGTAAAAATCTCTAATGGTTTGGGAAACGGTGTACAGTCTGAATTTTGAGTCGATAATGATGGTATTCTGCGCTTCGGGTCTAGAATTTGTGTTCCCTCAAACCCGGAGCTGAAAAGACAGATTTGGAGGATGCTCATAACTTGAGGTTTGGCATACACCCATGTAGCACAAAGATGTACCGGGATGTGCATGATACTTTTTGGTGGGGGAATATGAAAAGAGAGATAGCTGAATTTGTCTCTAAATGCCTTGAATGCCTTGTATGTCAGCAGGTTAAAACTGAGCATTAGAAGCCTGGTGATTTACTGCAATTCTTGCCAATACCCAAATCGAAATTGGAACATATTACTATGGATTTCGTGGTAGGATTACCTAGAAATTTGAAGGGGCATAATGCTATTTGGATCATTGTGGATCGTCTGATCAAGTCTAAACATTTTCTAGCATTTCGGATTAACGATACGTTGGAGAAGTTGGCAAAGCTGTATGTCGATGAAATTGTCAGATTACATGGGATACCGGTCTCGATAGTGTCTGTTGTGACCCGACCCGAGATCCTATGTTGAATCCCGTCCGGTGCACGAGGACAAGAACACAACACATAAGAAAATCATTATTTCAAAATTCCTTTTGATTCTTAAAACCTTGTAATGCAAGTTCATGAGTTTTGAAAGCAAAACAAAACCTCAACGGTGTTACAACAAGCTGGAGAACCAACACATTAGCTAGCCACAACCACCACGAGCTAGCGATCTTGGGATAACCATATATTCATACCAGAATGTGCGGAAAATAAGAGTTAATAATTTACATAAGCTCGGCAACCCTGCCGGCATAACAAAAGAATATAAATACAAGTATCAAATATGACAACTACCCATGAATACATTGTTTACATAACATGTATCACCTCGGCCTCACCAAAAGAAATACAAGGCTCAAAGAGCTTCTAACCAAAAGAACGATCAAACAAGCTCGCCGAAACTAAGCACAAACTTGCTAAGGATTCCTCGCCGGACCGTGATCTAAGAAAAACAAATAAACATGAAACGGGGTGAGTCAAAACTCAATAAGCTACTAATGCAACAATATGACATGCTAGATACAAGACAATAATATTAACAGTTATAACATGTTATCGCATCATAAGTCATTTCCAAGACAAGGCATATAACAAGTATAACATGTAATCATATAACCCCATACTACACGAGAGGCTCAACAATCGCCAATCGTCCTATACCAGTTGAAAACCATAACCAACATTCACTTGTATAGGAAGCACATAAGAACGATAAGTAAACACGTTTAAAGGGATACGACGTCGAGGTACACCTCCGACAAACCAATACTTCCAACCAACCAACCAATGAAATACTAAATATCGAAGCCATTGTTAACGTGCTCGATCAATGAACCAGAATTAAGAACTTAGAGTCGTTGTTGATGTGCTCGATCAATAATCAGAACCAAGAACTCAAGAACAAAGAACCAAAAGAACCTGTGAACCATTTTCTATATTCACAACAAACCGGGTGCTCCCGGTCCCTACAACCCGACAAAATCACCACGGTAATAGCTTACCAAAGTTACGGCTGTACCATACAACACTTGGCGCTATTCCCTTACCTTGGCCAACGGTAGGGCAAGGCCCAATGTATTGACCTTTGACTATTACGTAGCCCTGGCTCCCGCAATAATCGAGCATCAATACACCGCCAATCAAATATGCCATGGACTTAACTAAATGCGCAAGTAGATATTTACTCGACATTTAAAATAAATAAGTCATACTCCAAATTAGGGACTATAACCACAACAACAACATTCAATAATAACACGATTGTCTCAAGTAGGTCATAATAATTCCCACTTCACAAAATCAACCAACTAACGAATATTACGACAATCAACGTAACATTAACAAATATAACTTGTGTATCCAAATTAACCGACGAATCTCTCAAATCATCCAAGAAATCCCAAATCACACACGTGGTTTCATTGATTATGAAATCCTAGCGAACTCCGTTAGAGTCATTTTTGGTTTCTAATGAGTTCGAGTTTACGCGACTCAATTATACTGTAAACTTAACAATTGATAACAATACTTTGTATATCCAACATGTAAAAACAAGTCTCAAAACACATGCAACAAGTCAACCATGAAATTCTATAGTCAATATAGTAAAATATACTCAAACATGGTGATTTCAACATGGTTTCATCATTTTACAAGTTTAGGATGTCAACCAAGACATAATTGAAAAAGAAAAGGGGTAGTAGCTGACCTCTTTATGGTAACTCAAGAACATCTACATGCAATCCAGGGAATGTGTTCTCCTAGCCAAGAGCTTCATAATGGCAAAGACGGATCGACAATCCGACTCCAAATGCTCAAGTTACAACACTTTCTCTCTCAAGAACTCTCTTTACTCTCTCTCTAAAGCTCAAGGATGATGAAGATGAAATGGTTGAGTTTTTGACTCTCAAATGGAGTCTTAGAGAGTCTTATAGTCTGGTCTTTCAAGCCTAGGACGTGGTTCATGCTCAGCCCTTGGATGGAGGTCAAAAGGTCAATAAGTTAAAAATTCGTCAAACCATAACAGAGCACGACGCTATGCGGATGCCTTATGATGTGATTCCAAGATCGTGACAAAGCGGAACCAACCAAGAACGCGGATTAAAACAGAAACACAACGAATTGAAGAAAAGATAGGGAGCTTCCCTCAACCCTAGGGCAGATTTAATCCCTAGAACCTTTGGGTGCAACCTTAACCCACTAATCGCAATTGATTAGGAACCAAGATCACGGAACGCCACAAGCCTGCAGCTCAACAAACTTGATAAGTTCAAGGGTTGAGAATTCTAATCCAAGAAATCTCTCAAAAGCTCACAATATAGTGAAAACTCAAATCAATTTAATAATAATCAAAGATTCTAATATTTTACAATGAAAGAGAAGCCTTTATATAGGCCTAACAATCCAACATAACCTAGGAAATAGAATCCTAAAATAAAAAGGAAACAATTAACTAATTACCTAAATCATGTAGGAAACAACTAAGTAAGTTACCTAGGCTAATTAGGAAACAATAACAAACCAAAATAAGGAAAATACTGTCAATCCCGTTTTTCTAAAGGCCTAATTTTGAAAAGTGTACTTTGGCCCCCTAAAGTCATCCATTTAGCGTTAAAAAGATCCCAAAGTCATCCATCATGCCTAAGATGATTTTAACGGACGTCTCTTGAGTCTTTAAGCCTTTTTCATGCATTTGGAAGCCTTCGAAGTCATCACACTGGCCACAGGGCGAACACTGGATAGGCAGAATCTAAGGCGATCGCTTTAGAAGAGACAGAGCGATCGCTCTGTGGCCAGAATCTTCATTCGTCATACAAACGACCCTCCAACACACATACGATCCGTCCTTCACTGTTTTGAGTCGTGTTGGCCTTGATTGAGTGCACGAGCGTCATGAGAGCTTCCCGAACTTTCTTGATTCGCGCTCTTGTCATTGGGCCTCCGATTATCGTCATCGGATCTCTTTGAATGTTGGGTCTTGGTCCTTGATCTCCATCACCTTATGCGGCCGCATAGCTTCTATGTGGGCACCTTATGCGGCCGCATAGATTCCAGAAACTTGAGGGTTTTATGCGAGCTAGCACTATGCGGCCGCATAGTGCTTTGCTCTGGTCAAAGTGTTCCCAAACTCTCCCAAAGTGATTCCAAACATGCTCTCAAGCCACTCCAAGTTGGTCTCAACCTCAAATTAAATCTAAAATACAAGAGAACTCCTTCAAAACAACATATAATAGGGCTAAGAATGTAACGTCTTTCAAGTACAAATTATTATGAGATTAATTCACAACTCAAGGCATACTAATCATATAAATTCAACACAAATGCAAACACGTTCAAATGAAGTATGCTCATGAAATGTGAATAACACTAGATGAGATTGACAACTAAGGTACATGCAAATGATATGAAAGGTGCGGGTGTTACATCCTCACCCCCTTAAAAAAATACGTTCGCGAACTTTCTTACCAATCTCATTGAACAAAGATGGATACTTTTCACGCATCTCATGCTCCAATTCCCAAGTGGCCTCCTCAATGTTGTGATTCCTCCATAAGATGAATAGATTTTGATCTCAACACTTTCTCTTTGATATCAAGTATTCTCACGGGTTGCTCAACATAGGAAAGATCGGGTGTCAAGTCTACCGGTTCATATTCTAAGATGTGTGACGTATCCGACAAGTATTTCCTCAACATTAACACGTGAAACACTACATGAATACCCGACATTGATGGTGGTAAAGCAAGTCTATAAGCCAACTTCCCAATTCTTTCTAAAATCTCAAACGGACCAATGTACCTCGGAGTCAATTTCCCTTTCTTACCAAACCTCTTAACTCTAATCCGTGGCGAAACTTTCAAAAACACATGATCACCTACCTCGAACTCAAGATCTCGTCATCAGTGATCCGCATAACTCTTTTGTTTACTTTGAGCCATTTTCAATCTTTCCCGAATAAGTTTCACATTCTCGGCTGATTAATGAACCATATCGGGGCCCCACAATTTTGCTTCACCAAATTCATCCCAACAAATCGGAGAACGACACTTTTTCCCATAGAGTGCTTTATATGGAGCCATCTCAATACTTGACTGATAACTATTGTTGTATGCAAACTCTATCAATGGTATGTGTGCATCCCAAGTGCCCTTGAAATCCATCGAACAAGTTCTCAACATGTCCTCAAGTATTTGGATGGTTTTCTCAGATTGTCCATCGGTTTGCAGGTGAAATGTCGTGCTAAGAGTCAACTTCGTACCCAAAGCATCCTAAAGTGATTGCCAAAACCGTGAAGTAAACCATGAATCCTGATCCGATACAATGCTAACTGGAACCCCATGTAATCTTACAATCTCTTGAATGTATAAAGTAACAAGTTTCTCAATTTTGTAAGTCATCGTAATAGGAAGAAAATGAGCCGACTTGGTTAATCTATCAACAATAACCCAAACTGCATCATGACTTCGTCGAGTCCGTGGTAACCCAGTCACAAAATCCATTGCGATATTCTCCCATTTCCATTATGGAATCTCCAATGGATGTAACAATCCCACCACCGGTCATTGATATTCCACTTTGATTCTTTGACAAGTCAAACATCTTTATATAAACTCGGCTACTTCCCTTTTCATACCGCTCCACCAAAAATTTGTCTTCAAGTCTCTATACATCTTAGTACTCCCTGGATGAATCGTATACTTAGACTTGTGAGCCTCATCTCCTTGTCGTTTCACCTCATTAATTGCCAGTACACAAACTCTATTTCGAAACATAAGGATACCATCGTTATTCCTTGTGAAATCCGGTGTCTTACCTTCCTCTAATTCATCTATCAATGTCCTCAATTCCGGATCATCCACTTGAGTTTCCTTAATTCGTTGGAATAATATCGGTGTAGCCCGAATATTCGCAAAGATCACTCCATGGTTAGACATACAAGGATCGCAATCTTGAATATCTTCAAGCATCTTCCATTCACAAGCCATTAAACAATAAACATAGGCTTTCGGACTAAGTGCATCCGCTACCACGTTGACTTTTCCCGGGTGATATAAGATAGTACAATCATGATCCTTTAGCCATTCCATCCATCTTCGTTGCCTATTGTTTAACTCCTTTTGTGAAAATAGATACTTGAGACTCTTATGATTAGTGAACAACTCAAATTTAACCCCATAAAGATAGTGCTTCTACTTGTGAATAGCAAAGATAATCGCAGCTAACTTAAGATCATGGGTTAGATAATTCTGTTTATACGAAGTCAACTTCCGAGAAGCATATGCTATGATTTTTCCTCTCTGTATCAAAACACAACCCAAACCCTCTTTTGAAGCGTCTCTGTAGATAACCAACCCATCATGTCCATTTGGCAATGATAAGATAAGAGCTGTAGTCAATCTCTTCTTTAATTCCTAAAAACTAGCTTCTGCATACAAAAGGCTTGTTCTTTTGTGTCAAGTTAGTCATCGGAGTCGCAATCTTAGTGAATCCTTCTATGAACCTCCGATAATAACCCGCTCAATCCAAGAAGCTTCGAATCTCCGTTACCGACTTGGGTCTCTTCCAATTTACTACAGCCTTAATCTTGATCGGATGAACCGAAATACCTTCACCCGATACAACATGGCCTAGAAAAGATACTTCCTCTAGCCAAAATGCCCACGTACTAAACTTAGCAAAATAACTTCCTTTCCCTCAACATTGACAATACTAACCTCAAATGTTTCTCATGCTCTTCTTGGGACTTAGAGTACACAAGAATGTCATCAATAAACACAACCACAAAGCAATCAAGATACGACAGGAACACCCTATTCATCAGATCCATAAACACAGCTGGTGCATTAGTCAAACCAAATGGCATGACCACAAACTCAAAGTGCCCATATCACGTTCTGAATTCCATCTTCGAAATATCTTCCCCCCGAACCTTTAATTGATGATAACCGCTTCTAAGATCGAACTTGGAATACACAACGTGTAACGGCTACTCTCCATTCCATCATACGTATCACGACTTAACTCAAGTCCCCTTCATATCTATGATCCATAATGTGATAATCTACCTACTTTTACTAAACCTTAATATCTCAACAATCAAACAAAATACTACAATACCATTACATTCCCAATCCCTACCTTAAATTCTTTTCCGAGAAACTACAGCTCTGATACCAAACTGTCACACCCCAATTCAAGCTTCTAAACAGAGCCTAAATCTGGGCATGAATCCGCTATACATAATCAAAATAATCACCTACTTAACACAACACAACTGTTAAAACTGAAACATGGCAACATGCCATTCAAATTCATAAACTAAAGAGGATACAACCGAGTTTACAAAACTCATCCAACTTACATACAAACTAAATTAGAAGGCATCCAACCCTTATATACAATGCTAAATAGACCAACTTTGATACATACACAGTATGATATGACAACTGTTTAGCCATGTATATACAAATCAAAACCAACCCAAAAGAAAGTCAACCATCTGTTATTTTACCACAAGTCGTACAGCCTCATGTGTGTGACCCCTTTGCCTCGCTTCAATCAAAGGAAAACAATAGTGAAAAAGGTCAGTCACCTATGACTCAGTAAGGTTTTACTATACTTATGTATGCTATGCATGTATGTAACAGTTATATGATGCTAACATGTAGCAACACAGAATCATCATATCTGATAAACAACCAAGTCTTATTACCAACACAAGAAGGCTCACGACCGCCAACTGTTTCATACAAGTTGGAAGTAATGACCAACTTACAAAGCAATGATCTAACCAACATCTCATATCACGTATGAAAGCAAGTAAAAATGTCACGAGATCAAATACATCAGGATATAAAAGTGGAGGTACACCTCCGACTAATCAGCTCCCCTTATAACATCACTTAATCTTGAAGTTCATATCATGTCATTTCGAATCATATAAATCGTTTATTCCGCGGAATAATTCAACATGCCTCAAGTCCCTACAGCCTTGGCAATCATGAGACAACACCACTCTTATCCAATAATCTACGTGGTGTAACTCCCTATTTTGGGCAAAATAGGGACCCAGGCCAGATTATGGTCGCCACAACCCGACTATCACTGCCTTCCACCCCATGACAGTCGGTGGCCAACCAAAACCCCCTGAAAGTTATTATTCATTTGTGAACTTTCATTTACCAATTCATATTCACATATCATTTCGTATTCGTTTACAAATTCAAGAATATTGTTTACCCTTCAAGGGTCTATTCGGTTTCTATATTCACGGATCAATACAAGTAGCATGTTACTCATATCAAACAACTCGATTTCAAGTCACAACTTTACTTTCATAGCCAAATTACACATTTTAATTTAACTAGTTTCTCACCAGTTTCTCAAATTCAAGTAGACCAATTAACAACATATTCAGGGTTCATATAGCCACCAATACACTTTATTAACATTTACCCACAATCATATCAGTCTATTAAACAACTTAGCATTGCTGAATCACACAATTTCATCCATTCATACCACTAACTTGCTAAAAAGTTAAAAAATAACACAATTACAAGGCTTAACATCTATCAATTACAACTCTTAACAAGTTAATGTCATTCACCCATGAACCCCTTCATGTTTGAGGATCTACCTCAAACTACACTTATAAACTTTACGTAACATTTGGTCTCCACTTACTTCACGAAATCTATTTCTTATATAACCACCCTTACATTATTCACTTACTTACCAATCATTTGGATTCCACCTTCATAAGCTTATTATTGGAGTTCAAAGAAAGCATAGCCCATAGTACTAATTTTTACATAATATCATCCCAATAGAGTCCATAGTTGACGGAGATCAACTTATACTATCAATAGCCTAATTCAACCCAAATATAGTATTTATCAATCAGTATGCAGCTGTACCATTAAATTTACCAAATATTCCTAACAAATTCAAATAATACCAATCTTACATATTTAGAAACTAGACATTTCAAACTACAATTTACCACTTTGAATCAGTTCATTTGGACATATAACATCAAGTTCCATCCATTTAAAGATCAAATTACTAACCAGATTTCCTGCTAACAGTTCTCTCAGCGCAGCGACAATTCACAATGCAATTGAGGTACTTTCCGACCTCCAAATCTCATGAAAATTTACAGGATATTTCCCAACACATGAATGTACATCATATCCAAAAATCAGAGAATTCCCATGAATGGATTTGCCATAGCACCTTATGAACAGTAGCATAAATCAGGGACTGCTTGTACTTTGCCAACCAATAACTCTCTAATCACTAAGCCATCATCAATAACTCTCTAATCACTAAGCCAACATCAGTACACAACAAGCATGCTATGAACCACTGAGGTTACAACTTCATAGGCCCTCAAAACACGAACACAAAGAGTACAAACTATCACCACAAACATGCATGCTTGTACTTTGCACATATTATGAAACTCAATTTATTAATCTGTTATCACCAATTTCAATCACAATAATAAACATATATATACACAAGCAAGATATCCCCTTACCAGGTTGAAGAATAACTCCACCGATTAAAATTTAATATTTTGACATCCTCTTAATCCCCAAGCTGAGCTCTACAACTTTAAAGAAGGCACCCTAGGCAAAAGATGGAGTTTTCCCCTTCAAACCCTAGCTTTCTCTCTATAGAATGACCTCTCTCTTTCTACGTAGGAGGAAGATGAAGAACTAAATAAAGAGGTAAACTAATCCCTTTTCTCCAGCCATTTTAAGTTGTGGGATGGCCAAACATTGTGTGCCCTAATTTGATTGGTTGGTCACTAATTATATGATTACGCTAATTAAACGTGATCAAGTCTAACTAAACATGTTAATATCCCTTAATCTTGATTAGACTAGTTAATCATACTTAAGTTTAGTTAATCATATTTAATCACGCTAATCTCAACTTAATTGGATACTTAACGGGTGATTTAGGAACTTTAAGGGCTAGAACGTAAAATTTAAAATATTGGTGAGGTGTTTAGTGTTAATAACTCAATATTAAACACAATTAAACCTTATTAGCTTTAGATAATCATTACTACATTCTCATTATCCTTATTTACCACGAATTATAGCTCATTAATCAAGTTGGAATCAAAGCAAACCGAGTTATATAAGTTTAGGGGGATCAAATAGCACTTTTTCTAAAACTTCCAGGCCAAAGCAAGAATGAATGTACCACATCCCAACAATAAAATCAAGCTATAAGTACATCAATTAGAAAATAATATGAGGCCGATTCAAATATAAAGTAAATACAACCTCGGCTAAATGCATGAAAATCTTGGTTGTTACAGCAAACCTGACGTTTATGAATTTAACCATCCAATCATATCTTGCAGTGTATTCACACACGTTTGCACACCCAATTATATCACACAAATGTTTTACTGCTTTGGAAAAAAAAAAGCATACATGTTTTACAGCTTTGAAAAAACAAACAAACACACCTTTCATATCTTTGGAAAAAACAAAAACAAAAACAAAAACAAAAAGAAAAAAACATATTGCACATCTTCGGAAAAGAAAATCAACAAGCATATTCCACACCTGGGAACTACGTTTTGGTTTGATTCCTTCGGGATACGTAGGCAACCTCTTAGGAGGTATGACCACCCAATATATTCCACCTCCGAACTACGTTTTGGTCTGATTCCCGAAACGGGATATATAGGCAACCTCTTAGGAGGTACGACCATCCAATTATATCCCATTCAAACTACATTTGGCTTGATTTCTAGACAAGATACGTAGGTCACCCCACGGGGCCCAGCCAATGTTTTCAGTTTTCATACAAAGCTGGACGTCTATCTTTTTCAACGACGCTCGCTTACTCCTAAGCAAACGTCGCCGAGGGGCTCTGTAGACACCCAGAATTCATACACCTATATTATACATTGTCCAATAAATAATTATTTATTTATAAAATGGACTAACACATGTTTTCATGATCATTTCAGGAAACAAAACATCCAACAGGATTAACGACGTCCGACAAAGACATAATGACTTCAATTAACTCAACATAGGGGTCAAATACTGAGGATACAAAGTTCAAGGGGCCAAAAGTGCACAAAAACAAGCCAGATGGGACAAAAATATTATTTGGTGCACTGGGGCACCATATGGTGCGCCGCGCACCAAACTCTGCTTTATTCACCAGTGACAGTCGGTCGACGTTGCTGACTTTTAAGCCTTCCCTCCAACAAGCTTGGTCGTCAAGGCATGGAGGAAGCTTCCTACAAAGCTTGGGGCAGAGAGTAACCCTCTCTCTCTCTCTCATATATATACTCCTCTCAGCCCTGAGAACGAAGACCTCTCCCCTGGGCAATTGATCAACACACATACACACACATTGTACTCCCTCCTTGAACGGTAATGAGCATACACACACACACACACAGCATACTCAAACACACACACAACAAAAAATGTAAGTCTTCCTAATTTCCTTGCATCGGTAGCAGTGGAAGCACAACGATCAAGCTAAGGACTAGCTTAATCAAACCGAATCAACAGCCTAGAACTTGGCCCGAATTCTGTAAAATGACAAAAGGTAAAATCCTTCAGTTCGTTAATTTTATTCTTCGTTTTGATATGTAAATACCTTGAATAATTTGTAAATGTGTATATAAATTAGCTTTGATATGTTTGATATGTAAATACATGCAATATATCCATTAAATTTGAGTTTCGAAGCTTCGTTCCTCATTTTTCCATTTTCACAGTGTGTTAAATTTGATTCTTTAATTGTTCGTTTAACTTCGATTCGAAGTTAAACTTGTATATTATTGTTAACCATGCTTTAATACATATTAATATTTTTATGTAAAAATAACAAGTTTAAAAGCTTGAAATCTCAAACCAAAATTCAGATTTTAAGGTTCTGTTCTTAAAGAAGAAATGCACCATTTGGTGCGCGGGTGCCCCATAGGGTACGCCGCACACCAAACTCTACATACTCCTCCTGTGCGTTACGCACAATCCTTGATTTCCAGCTTGGGCCTTTGCCGTTGGGCTTGTCCATTGTGCTTGGCCCATTTTGTTTTTATTTTATTTTATTGATGTTATATATATATATATATATATATATATATATATATGTAAAGTATTTAAAATAAATATTTTTTGTATAAAAATTCTCTTTTTGTTATTTCCATTAAATAAATATGTATTATAATTATTTATTTTGTAATAAATAAAGCATGTATACATTTTAGAACGTAAAAGGAGATATAAATCTCCGTAATCTGTTTTCCTTTTTAGTCACATAATATAATAAACCTGTAACATTTAAATTCGAGCATGCAATCATAGAGACCGAAAGGACGAGTTGGGTGCCTAACACCTTCCCAACTCGAAACTTAGCCCCCGAACCCATAATCTAGTTTTTCTCTCGTTTTCTTTATAAACGAGGGTGGCGACTCTGTATTTTAATATAAATGTGTTTCGCATATTTATCACATTAGTTTGGAAGTCCAGAATGAGGCCCAGGATCGGATCGGGGTGCTCACAGGAACGAAAATCACTTGAAATATAAGTTTATTACCTCCAATAACATCGAATATCTGGCCATCTATCTACATGTAGCTCTATATGCTTGCCCTAGGTGTCTATAGAGAAAAGCTAGAGCTGCAGCTCCCCATGCATATGTATTGACTTCATCGAGATCATTTAGAAACTCTAGGTGTATTGACTTTATCGAGATCATTTAGAAACTCTAGTTACATTGTGCTGACTCGAGTCCCGCTCTTATTAGTAAAAATGGTGCAACCCAACGTATACATCAAATAGACCCTAACTGAACAAGCACACGTAAATGGATCATTAGAGTTAATATCTCCATGGAATGTCGTACGTAACCACTCTAGCCGAAGTGATCAGGATCCCCTCGCACCATGCATTCTCGTAATCACATCAGCACGAGACACTCCCAACAATTCCCTAACCTCATCAATAAAATTTGCACTATCAGCCCGTGTTGAAACAAGTGGAAGCCCAATCATGGAAGACCTGTAAGACAATGCACATCATCTAATGTGATTGTCATCTCTCGAAATAACATGTGGAAGGTATTGGTCTCAGAGTGCCACCTTTCCACAAAAAGCTGTCACCATCACTTTATCAACCTCACGATATCATATTTGCCATAACTAACTGAGCTTCGAGGCCTTGACAAGATTCCTCCACCTTTCAGATAATGAATTTTTCTAAAGTTCCCACTTATACAGCTTTAATGTGTGATTGTTTCATTTCAGCACCCCTCGCTCATCCCCATTCTATATGGATGCCGCTACATATATATTGAAAGTAGTCAGCGCCTTTAGAACATATGGCCCACCAGGAAATGGGGAAAAGTGTTCTTCTTCTTCCTCCTCCTCATCCTCATCCTCAACATAGTCTCCTTCTCTTTCATAATAAATCTCTTGTTCAAGTTGTTGATCCTCTAGTACTAGTTATTAACGCTTTAGCTCTTGTTGTTGACGCTTTAGCTATTGTTGTTGACACTTTAGTTCTCATTGTTCATGCTCTAGTTCTTGTTGTTAACGCTCTAGTTCTCTTGTTCAAGTTGTCTTTTTTTCTATTCGATGTTGTAGATCTTTTCCTCGCATATATCTTTTCTGCACATAAAAAAATTATCTATTAGATCAATGCAACCAACAAAGGTAAAAAGCTTAAACAAATTAAGAGCACAAAAAGAAAATGACCAAAATCCTAGGATTGTTTGGTAGGCAAAGACCGAACACCTTTAGTGGTGTTCGGCCAGTTCAAACCGAACACCTTTAATGGTGTTCGGTCAGTACCAACAGAACATCTCTAAAGGTGTTCAGTTGGTACTGACCGAACACTACTAAAGGTGTTCGGTCAACCATGACTGAACATTACAAGCCCAGGTCTCTTCCAATTTCAACCTAAAATGCAAAATACTTTACATGTAAAATATTTTGGGGTTCGCGAGAGCAAATTCGATAAAAATCTTCAAACCTCTAATAAACTCATCTGTAATACTATTACGATTCGGCAACCTCCGATTATATATCCAACTGCGATCGTCAGTCGACATCACTCCAATTAAGTAACCTGCGATTAGAAAAGATCGAATACACTATTAAGTAATCACAATTGATCACTCTCAATACTAGTTTAAGTGATTTCGTGATCCCATGATTTCAAGTAAGGCTTCTATCCCATTCAGAAACACACGAATGACATGTATTGTAATCCCATTATTGTTTACATGCTTTGTATTCGATACCCGAGAAAATTTCGGTAGCACCTCAACATGGCTCTCCAAGTGTACGACGTAGAAAGGGTAATTAATTCAACACAGCCGGCTATAAACCAACTGTATTAGATCAACAACTCACATCTAGTATGCACCCAGAGAATAATAGAGAATGCAACAGAAATATCTCAAATATCAATTACACTAGCATTTATCGAAGACAATAATGTTTTACAATACACACATCGTGCATTTCTAAACTGTCCAAATGGACATTTCAAGAAACAATAGTACATGTTGTGGTTAACACGAACAAAAAGTTCGTGTTAATCACAACACCTACTTTAGATTCTCGAACGGGTTTCTAAGCTTTTAAGTGTGTGTGTGTGTGTGTGTACATGTATGTCTATTTATAACTAAATAGACAATATACATATCTATTTCTAAATAAACATACTAGATATAGGTTGTTGATATTTGACAATATCTATTTCTAACTAAAAATAAGTTGGGCTTTAGCGATGAAATGAGCACATACGAACTTTGTTCCAATGGTAACAACGACACTACTGCAATGGAAATTGGTTTACCTGAAGTGCAAAATATCAACAATGAGAAGAAAAAAAGAGGAAGAGGAAAGATAACAATAAACCTACATTGATGTGGGAAATTTGGGAAGAAGAGCTTGAGAGATGGGTTGACAAGAATATGATGATAGATACCGATTTAAATAGTCATAACGAGGTGGTGCCTGAAACTGCTGAACCTTCACAGGACTTTTGTATGCCGCTTCTTAGGTACTAGAAGGTTCAATAGTTTCAGGCACCACCTCATTATGACTATTTAAATCGGTATCTATCATCATATTCTCATCAACGCATCTCTCAAGCTCTTCTTCTCAAATTTCCCACATCAATGTAGGTTTATTGTTATCTTTCCTCTTCCTCTTTTTTTCTTTTCATTGTTGATATTCTGCACTTCAGGTAAACCAATTTCCATTGCATGTCTCCGATTTACAAGCTCATCCCATCCCCTTCTATTCTTTGATCTCACTTTCCTCACTGGCACCCCATTCTCAACATTGCCGTGAATGACCTACATTCACATATAACGACATTCTAGTATAAGCCTCTACACACCAGACTTCATACTCAAATAGGTTGTTCTAGAGCAACCGCAACAAGCAACCGACTGCATCAACACGCGCGGTGCAGTGTGCACCTACCAGATAGTGGCCCATGATTAAGTGATTTCGTGTCCCATGATTTCAGGTAAGGGTTAGATTTTAGGTTAAGGGTAGCGTTTATGGTTAAGGTTTGAGGGTCTAGTTTAAGGTTTAAGGTTTAAGGGTCCAGTTTAGGGTTTAGAGTTTAAGGTTGTGATTAAGGGTAAAGGTTGGGGTTAAGGGTATGGTTTAGGGTTAAAGTACGGTTAAGGTTGGGTTTAAGGGTTTCAGTTTAAGGTAAAGGGTATAGTTTAGGGTTACGTTTTAAGGTTAAGGTCGTTGTTTATGGTCAAGAGTATAGTTTAAGGTTGTGACTAGAGTTATGGAATTTAGGGTTTAAGGTTTAAGGATGTGGTTTAGGATTAACATTAGGTTTAGGATTAGGGATAAGAGTTAGGTTTTAAGTTTAAGGATGTGGTTTAGGGTTAAGGGTATGGTTTAGGGTTAAGGTTGTCTTTTAGGGTTAGGTTTTAAGGTTAAGGGCATGGTTTAGGGTTAAGATTGAGTTAACGGTTCATGTTTAAGGTTATGTGGTTTAGGGTTTTTATAATTTAATAATTTAATTAGTTAAAATTTAGGGTTTAATTCTATGTATACGAAAGTACTTACCTAATAACTATCGGTATCGCACTAACATACGTATATCTAACCAAACAATACATACACCCTAATATATATATTTATACAAAAAAAAATACGCAAAAATATACAGAAATTACATTTTTTAAAAAAATTTAAAAATACATAATTACACATTTAAACATACACATTTATTACACATTAACAAAAAAAAAATTAAGAACAATTATACACACATTAAAATTACAGAATAATTAAAGAAAAATACATTAACCACCCACATTAACAAAAAAATTACAGAAAACAGAAAAACAAAAAAATGTACATTTTTCATATTTTTAATATACAGTTAAAATTACAGAAAAATAAAACAGAAATTAACAAAAAATAAAAAAAATTAAAAATTCATAATAAATCTAAACTACACAAAATACAGAAATTTAATTTTTTTTACACCCACATTAACAAAAATAAAATACACATTTACACTGAAAAACAGAAAATTCGTAAACATACACATTTATATTGAATAAATTCACAAAAAATAAATAAATACACAAAAAATAACAGAATCATACATATATAAAATTAAATACAATAAAATACAATAAAAAAACAGAAACATACATATATAAAATTAAAAAATTAAAAAAATACATAAATTAAATACAAAATAAAAAATTTTGAAAAAATACATACCTTAAATCTAGAGACCGGCGGCGACAGTGGCGAGATGGAGAATGGCCGGATAAACTTCAACATAGAGAGAGAGAGAGAGAGAGAGAGAGAGAGAGAGAGAGAGAGAGAGAGAGAGAGAGAGAGAGAGAGAGAGAGAGAGAGAGAAATTAGGGTTTAGGAGTTCAAAATAAAAAATAAATAAAATGAAGGAAGAAGGGGAAAGGGAACAGACTTACTGGAGGCGACGGTGGCTGCGCGGCTGGACACGGTGGACGGTGGCGCATGGAGAGAGAGAGAGAGAGAGAGAGAGAGAGAGAGAAATTTATCGAGAGAGAGAGAGAGAAATTTATCAGAGAGAGAGAAGAGAATGGCGATGAGTGAGCTGGTGGGGGGGGGCGCTGTTCGATTTAGGAATTTTGGTTTAAATTACTGTTGGAGCTCTGACAGTAATTGCAACTTAAAATTACTGTCGGACTATCCGACAGTAATTACTGTCGGATATATAGTGACAACAATTTCCCATGGCGTTTCTGTCGGTTGAAAATGGAATATTCAAAGAATATTCCTGTATTACTGTGAGAATAATTATTTCGACAGTAATTATTATCCCGCCAAAAAAATGAAAATTAATGTCGGACATCCGACAGTAATTTGAGCATCTCTGTCAGTAATTACTGACGGAAGATATCCGACAGTACTGACTCCGACAGTAATTAGCGTATTTCTAGTAGTTGTTATATTTTATTTGTCTTAGTATCTTCACCACAAAATTAATAGACGAAAACAGAAGGAATGAAATAGGAAGCGAGGTATGACGTAGGCAAATCTCCTTAAGCAATATTTTACCTCCGTAACTGTGCAAACGGAATGATGGCAAATGTCTCCCAAGATACAACGCTTCTTTCCAAAGTTAGAATGCACTTGTACTAACCTTGACTGGTGAACCAAAAAAAAAAAAACTGAATTGCTTTTCAATGTTGAAAAATGGAGAACGAACAAGACGAAGAAAGAAACTGGATTTCTTTCGGAGGAAGGAACTGTAAATCTCGGATTATAGAATGACTTAGAGAATTTGATTGTGACTTGTGTTTCAAGGACTGGAAGAGGAGTCTATAAATAGTATAGGACGAGACTGTTCACAAACGGATGCAACCCGTGGCATATTCAATGAACCAAGTCACACCTGTTCGTGAGACGGCTGCCCACAACTTCGAAAGGGTGTGGCCTTTCCAAGCCAACTGTCGCCCACAACTCGAAGAGTCACGCCTGCCAGCCTTAACAACCTACTGCCTCTATAAAAGAAAATGGCTCCAATCGCTCCTTCGCGACGCACAAAGTGCGCTTCGAAAGCGCCCAATGCGAACTTTGCGACGTGTACGGGCTCGAGCGAGTGCGTGTGCATGTGCATGTGCGTGTGCGTGAACGAGAGCGAGAGCTAGAGCGTTTCTCCACCCAACGACTAGAAAAGCTAGCTAGTGCGCAAGACATGGCTACATTGGCTTGTAAGTTAAATGTTACTTTCCATAACATCTCACTATATAAACTAGGAGATTTTCTAGTATATTTCCAATGTGGGTTTAGACACTTAGGTGGTGACTTCACAATTCACCCTTTATATTGACCCCAATATTCCAACAATCCCCCACATGAATGGAAGAAGTCGACACGGAAAAGAAAGAAGAAGAAGAGCATAGTTGAAAAATCAATGCATCAAGATATGTGGCTTTCGCTTTGAACCTTTTTTTAGTAAGAATCTATCGAACTTATATACTTGGCTGATCAATGTACGTAACGTATTGAATAGTCAGGCATTATGGTAAGTTTAAACAATAGACTAAACACATTAATTCTCATTTCAGATTTTGGTTCTCTATTGTGTTCATTATTTTGGCCCTGAACTTTCTTGGTTCTGCGAGTGCTTTAGAGAATTTGCCTAAGAAAATTCTCAACGAACCGGCCACATTCACACTTACATAGGTGATGTGCTATAAAAAGTATCCTACATTACCCCACTTGTACTTATTTACAAGATATAGTCATCATTAAAAGCAACAACTTAACCTCTACCATATTGTAGGCAGCACTTTTGCATTATAGAAATGGGATGAAGATAAACTTCCAAGTGCTTCTCTCAAATCAATCATGACTAGTTTTCCTATTGAACCTAGTCCGTGGGATCTCCAGTTGCCAGGTTAGGTTTCCGTCAAGTTGACTTAGATTTTTTTAGGCTTTAGCCCCATATCTTTTGATGCACAGTTTATTCTCTCCTTAGATAAACCTTTAGTAAATGGATCCGCAAGGTTATCTTTTGATCCTACGAAATCAATTGAAATTGTTCCGTTTGAGAGTAACTGTCTAACGGTGTTATGTCTACGACGTATGTGTTGAGATTTGCCATTATATATAACATTTTCCGCCCTAGCTATAGCTGCTTGATTATCACAATGTATATATATAGCAAGCACGGGTTTTGGCCATAGCGGAATATCTTCTAAGAAGTGTCTAAGCCATTCGGCTTCTTCTCCAGCTTTATCTAAAGCAATAAACTCAGATTCCATCGTTGATCGAGCTATACAAGTTTGCTTAGAAGATTTCCATGATATGACACCTCCACCGAAAGTAAATACATAGCCACTAGTAGACTTAGATTCATCTGTATCAGATATCCAATTTGCATCACTATATCCTTCGACTACCGGAGGATAATTGCTATAGTGCAATGAGTACTCTCTAGTTCGTTTTATGTATCCTAATACTCTTAACAATGCATTCCAATGCTCATTGTTAGGATTACTAGTAAAACGACTTAGCTTACTAACAGCGTAAGCTATATCCGGTCTTGTGCACTGCATCAAGTCCATTAGGCTTCCAATAATCTGGGAATACTCTAACTGTTGTTTCGCATTCCCGGTATTCTTGCGAAGAACTATATGGGGCAGAAATGGGTTACTAGTTTCTTTAATACCATGAGAATTAAATCTCTCAATCATTTTATCTACATAATGTGTTTGAGATAAATTAATTCCATTGGAAGTTCTAGAGACTTTCATTCCCAAGATGACATCTACTTCACCCATATCTTTCATATCAAAGTTATTGGTAAACATTTTCTTTGTTATATTTATAACCTCAATGTCATGACCAAATATGAGCATGTCATTTACATATAAACAAACAAATACATATGTGTTGCCAAATTTCTTTGAGTACACACACTTATCACATTCATTTGTGATAAAGCCATTCCTAGTCATGACATTGTCAAATTTCTCATGCCATTGTTTAGGAGCTTGCTTCAAACCATATAAGGACTTAACAAGTTTGCACACCTTGTGTTCTTGTTCTTTTACTTTGAAGTCTTCGGGTTGTTCCATATAAATTTCTTCATTTAAATCACCATTTAAAAATGCAATTTTCACATCCATTTGACGTATCTGCAAATTATACAATGCTGCAATGGCTATTAAGATTCGAATTGAAGTAATTCTGGTAACAGGAGAATATGTGTCAAAGAAATCAAATCCTTCCTTTTGACAATATCCTTTGGCTACAAGACGAGCCTTATATTTATCCACGGAGCCATCCGATCTTAGTTTCTTCTTAAAAATCCATTTGCATCCTATTGGTTTAGAACCTTTTGGAAGATCGACCACTTGCCAAGTGTTGTTACTCAAAATGGATTCAATTTCACTATTTACAGCTTCTTTCCAGAATGTAGATTCCGAGCTGCTCATGGCTTCCTTAAATGATTGAGGCTCATCTTCAATCATATAAGAGACAAAATCTGGACCAAAAGTTTTAGCAGTTTTTGCTCTTTTACTTTTTCTTGGTTCAGCATCCTCATTATTTTCAGAAGTACTTTCACGTGGCCTTTTAGGAGTATTCTCACAAATATCCTTTTTCATAGGGAACATGTCCTCGAAAAATTCAGCGTCACGAGATTCAATTATTGTATTGACATGAATGTCATTTATTTCAGATTTATGTACTAGGAATCTGTACGCACTAATATTCATTGCATACCCAATGAATATACAATCAATGGTCTTAAGTCCTAACTTTGACCGTTTAGGAGGTGAAACGGCAACCTTTGCTAGGCACCCCCACACTTTGAGAATTTTGTAGGAAGGCTTTCTTCCTTTCCATAATTCATATGGTATGGAACCAGTTTTCTTGTGTGGAATTCTATTCAACACAAAGTTAGCAGATAACACTTCTTCCCCCCACAAGTTTTGTGGTAAACCAGAACTTACGGTCAATTTAAAGTTCTATTTTTCCTCTCAGCAATACCATTTTGCTGTGGATTATAGGGTGCGGTTGTTTGATGAATGATTCCAAATTTGGAACATAAGTCACTAGACTCCGTCGATTCATATTTACCACCCCTATCGGACCTTAATACTTTAATTGACTTTTCAAGTTGATTTTCAACTTCATTTTTGTAAGTTATGAAAGCATCCATTGCTTCATCTTTACTACTTAACAAATAGACATAACAATATCTACTTTGATCGTCAATGAAAGTAATAAAGTATTTCTTACCGCCTCGAGTTGGGACAAACTTTAAGTCACATAAATCGCTGTGAAATTAAACCCAAAAGTTGGCTAGTTCTTTCAATTGATTTAAAAGGTTTCTTTGCAAACTTTGCTTCAACACAAATTTCGTATTTGTGATCTTTCACTGAATCAAGTTTTGGAATAAGTCCTAAGCCTACAAGCTTTCTTAAAGAAACACAATTCACATGTCCTAAGCGACTATGCCATAAATTAGAAGACTCGCACAAGTAAATAAAAGTGTTAATTTTATTAATAGCTTGTGGGTACAAATAGGTGGACTTCTTGTCCACTACAACAGCATTTGCCTTAAACAGGCCATCTAGCAAGTATCCTTTACCAACATACATCCCTCCCTTAGTAAGTACAAACTTATCGGATTCAAATACAACTTTAAAACCTTTCTTATAAAGTAATGAACCAGAAATTAAATTCTTCCTTATATCGGGTACATGCATCACATCGTTGAGAGTAAGTTCCTTTCCCGATATGAACTTCAAGATCACCTTCCCAATGCCTTCAATCTTGGAGGTTGTGGAATTTCCCATATAGAGAAAATCTTCACGTTCCATCTTCTTGTATTTTGCAAACAAGCTTTTGTCGGCACATATGTGACGAGTGGCTCCTGTGTCCACCCATCAATCCTTGACGTTTGACACCAGGTTGGCTTCACATACAACAGCGGACAGACTTACTTCGGAAACACTCGTAAAGAGAGTATCCACTTCTGTCATGTTTGCTTGGGGAGGCTTCTTCTTCTTGCTTTGGCCATCTTTCGCCCGGTGACCACTTTTCCACAATTGTAGCAGTCCCCTTTGAACTTGAAGCGTTTGTTGTTGCTGTCATTACTCGTCTTCTTGTTCTTAGAAGAGTCATCATGCTTTCTTTTGTTGCTTTTAGGTCCGGAGTCTTCCACCATGTTAGCCTTTGCTTCCATGTTCCGGGCAGCGGCTCTCTTTTCTGCACCACGATTGTCCTCTTCAATACGAAGACGAACAAGCAAGTCTTCCATTGACATTTCCTTTCGCTTGTGCTTCAGATAGTTTTTGAAATCTCTCCATGAAGGAGGCAACTTCTCGATCATACATGCAATTTGGAAAGACTCGCTCAATTGCATGCCTTCTGCTTCAATGTTGTGTAACAGAACTTGCATCTCTTCAACCTGATTCATTACAGTTTTAGAATCAATCATTTTGAATATAAAAATTTGCAACAAAGAATTTCTTTGTTCCGGCATCTTCGGTTTTGTATTTCTTGTCGAGAGATTCCCAAAGTCCTTTTACAGTTTGAATGGAGTAGTACACATTATACAATGTGTTGTCTAGTCCATTCAATATGTAGTTCCGGCACAGATAGTCAGCATGTTTCCATGCATCAATCGCCAATTGCGCTGCTTTGTCTATAGCACCTTCCGCTACAGGACATTCTTCATGTAAGAACTTCACTAATCCAAGTGTTATGAGATAGAACAACATTTTTTGTTGCCAACGCTTGAAATCAGTCCCATTGAACTTTTTCGGTTTCTCGTACTGCAAGGCCGGTGGCATAACAAGTTGATTTGCACTTGAAGTGCTTGCAAACGCACTTGGAGTGGTTGCAACAGTTCCACTAGTGGATTCATTTCCATTAGCCATTTTCTGTCATGAAAACAGAAAATCAAATAAGAAAGGAGATGAAGTAGAAGATATATAAAAATAAAATACCTGAAAGTATTGTCTTAAGATTGTTGTTATATTTTATTTGTCTTAGTATCTTCACCACAGAATTAATAGACGAAAATAGAAGGAATGAAATAGGAAGCGAGATATGCCGTAGGCAAATCTCCTTAAGACAATATTTCGCCTCCGTAACTGTGCAAACGGAATGATGGCAAATGTCTTCCAAGATACAACGCTTCTTTCCAAAGTTAGACTGCACTTGTATTAACCTTGACTGGTGAACCAAAAAAAAAAATTTGAATTGCTTTTCAATGCTGAAAAATGGAGAACGACCGAGACGAAGAAAGAAACTGGATTTCTTTCGGAGGAAGGAACTGTAAATCTCGGATTATAAATTGACTTAGAGAATTTGATTGTGACTTGTGTTTCAAGGACTAGAAGAGGAGTCTATATATAGTATAGGATGAGACTGTTCACAAATGGATGCAACCCGTGCATGTTCAATGAACCAAGTCACACCTGTTCGTGAGACGGCTGCCTACTCAAGCCTGCTGCCGCCCACAACTTCGAAAGGGTGTGGCCTTTCCAAGCCAACTGCCGCCCACAACTCAAAGAGTCACGCTTACCAGCCTACTGCCTCTATAAAAGAAAAGGGGCTCCAATCACTCCTTCGAAGTGCAAAGTGCGCCTCGAAAGCGTCCAATGCAAACTTTGCGGAGTGGGAGTGCGAGTCTCCACGCAACGGCTAGCAAAGCTAGCTAGTGCGCAAGACATGGCTACATTGGCTTGTAAATTAAATGTTACTTTCCATAACATCCCACTATATAAACAAGGAGACTTTCTAGTATATTTCCAATGTGGGTTTAGACTCTTAAGTGGTGACTTCACAATTCACCCTTTATATAGACCCCAATATTCCAACAGTAGTGACACAAACCACCAAATTTATATTCAAATTGTAAAGAAATTCATAATTAACTTAACCCTAAAAACTATTTAAGATACAAATTGCAAAACAAGTGATATTTAAACATAAAATGGAAAATTTTTCATACATGTGCCCGCTCTTGGAATATAGACATTGTGTAGTATAAGGAGCTGCTTGCGTTTCCTTTTCTTCTTTCTAATGATTTGGGAGTTGGAGTGAATGCTTGCTTGCATTTTTTATTTGAGAAATTAGCCTTCATCTTCCTTGGTTGATAGCATGTATGTGTATGTGTTTGTGTTTGTGTTTGGGGGATGTCTCACCAAAGTAGGGAAGGGGTGTACTTAGGGCATGTTTGTTAACCCAATTAAGAGCTTAATTACGAAAATTTTAAGTGATATTAAAAATAAGATTGTTTGATAATGTAATATTACATCACTTAATAAATTAAGTATCTCTTAAAAATAGCCAACATTTTAAGTCAAAAGAGGATGTCTTAATGTTTTAAGCTCTGCCTTTTCAGACATCAGTTTTCAGATCTTAATTTTCAGTTTTAGCAAATATGCCCTTAGTTGGGGTAAACTGTATAATATTTTTCTAAATAATTTAGGAGAGGTAAAATATGGAAATGAGGGAAGGTGTATGTAATATTTAAGGAAGTTTACGATTCAAGGGGATGTATTTAGAAAATGAGTGTACTTAGAGGATTAAGAGATATGAATAAACCCACACTTTTCTCAATCTCTCTTATTTTTTCTTAAAAGTTCAAAATGATGAACCAAAATAAAAAATATATGTCAAAGGCAAACACATCCAATTGCACTTTTCATTTATGAACTAATTATTACATGGAGCATATGTCAAGCTAATACCAAGGGCATTACAGAGAACAAATGAAAATTATTAGTCTCCGTGTAATTTAATATTCTCTATGTCTTAAACGAAGTGTTTTCTTTTAAATATAATTTTTGTTCTCAAAAAAATATATATATACATTTTTAATAAAGTTACTAAATTTATCTCTACTTTTTATCGTATCTTAATATATCTTACAATATTATAGTGATGAGTTAGAGAAAGAGAGAGTGATGGGTTAGAGACGGTGAGTAAGAGAGAGAGAGAGAGAGAGAGAGATGGGTTAGATAAAAGGACAATAATCTCTACGTGAAATTAGTCCTCATCTAGATAAGGGCATTATCGTCTTTTTAATAAATTTTTATCGTTGATATTGACGGTGATTGATTGAGGTACTAACTGATCACCAAAAACCTCAGTTTAAATACAAAATTAGGAAATGTTCAAGGTCAGGTAGAAAATATTGGCAAGTTCAGGACCAAATTATATATTAATCATAAAATCAATTAATTTTTCTTAATCAGTGTCCGAATCAAATATAACTCTTTTTTGGAGCCGAAGTAAGTATTAAAATGACCAAACAGTTAATTTTAAATTTTCTGAAAAAAAAAAAAACATTCATAAAAAAAAATGAAGTAATTATCACTTATTTTGTGATGGAGAAATTAATATTCCATGACCAATAATTTTTTTGGAGGTGGAATGAAAGAGAAAAGAAATGTCATCCATCAATTGACCTTTTGGTTGACAATTGGGATTTAGACTCTAGCAAAGTCACAAAAAGACTTCATTCAAGAAGGCGACGTTCCTATGACAGATGGGGTGAGTAACGCGCACACACAAACTCTTTTTCCACAACATATTAATTTCCAACATGTTTCCAGCTGCTTTCTAGTTCTACTTAACCTTCTCTCTCCAATTTAAATTATCTCGATGACGTGGCATTGGTTCTGAACCATCATGTCAGCTAAGCGTAACGAAGCTAAAAATTTGATTAGAGGGGCCAATAGAATTATGGTATGGTTTCCAATTTCTTATGAGATTCGTTATCAAAGTTTTATTTTATTTTCTTGTGATTTTTTTGAACAACTAAAATTTTTATAATAAAAACATTGATATAGTAAGAAATAGTATTATAACTAATTTTAAAATCAAGTTTTTTGCTTTTTTCTTTAAGGTACTTATTAGAACTAATTAAGTATCAAGCTAATGGGAAAAAAATGAGTTCTATTTAATAGAAAATACGAGAAAATATAATCGAAACAAACAAAATAAAGATTACAAAATATACTAATGAAAATATAATCAATAAAATTTGATCATTTTGGTCAATCATATCCATTTTATTTGTCCAGTAATAATAATGTTCCGCATAAAGGAATTTTATGCAATTTTAGAACAAACTTAATTGATTTTTCTTATTTCGTAGGGGGGCGAACGTTGGAATCATGAAGGAGATTATTATATGGCAAACCTGAAAAGGTCGGGGGCGACATGGCCCCGCGACCTTACATTGGCTTGAGACCGGTTAATGACGAGGTGATCTAGAACCATACTTAAAATCACTAAATATTTTCTCAGCTAGTTAGGAAGCTTCTGCACACCTTTTTCATTGACTTGACTTCCCTCTCTTATTTAACACCAATTCGTCTTTGCTTTCTTTGCTGCAATTTGCAAAATTCAGACACTCAGACATACATATTTCAGTTACACTAAACTCTTTCAAGTTAGGAGAGAATTACCTTAAGAATGAGCAGCAGCACGTACCAATTGGGACGAACTCTCTCACTCTCGTCGTGCTTCCCAGAACGATATTCCCATCCAAACTCGGCAGATGGCTCTGGGGGCACGCCTTCTATACCTGTTGATGGGTCTCATATAACTCTCCATTTCACAAGTAGTTGTATGCAGGAGATTAAACTTGCTATAGCTGATCATCATGATCCTGCTGCTGTCAGTAATGAAGGTTCAGTTCGTGCCACAGTGCCCAACGACAACGTTCATCAACAAAGTACTTCAATTAGGCCTGCCAATGCCTCGGTGCCAATGCAACACCGATCAGTTCCAGGTAGGTATCTGTTACTCCCTCTGTTCCCGAAAAAGAAGTTCTTTTTAGTTCGATGTAATGAAAAAATGTCTACTTTCTAATCTTTCTTTTTTAGGATGTTACTTGTATCATTTTACCATTGATTTGCTTGTTAACTTTAATTGACAGATCTCATTTTCAAATGAGCAAACTTGAAAAATACAACACATGCTACTATCTATAATAGTGTCAATTCGCTTTTCTTAATGTGAATGGCGAGTCAAACAAGACTAATTTCTAAGAATGGAGGAATTTTAGTTTCAACTTTCAACCTGCTTTATTGTTTCATATTTGCTCGTGTCTCACCTCAATACGACAAGGGCATATGCAACTTTTAGAGATCAATCTTTGAACTTAGTTTCACAATTTCATTCACGTCAATCGCCAGCAGAGAGAAACTCCAACCTGAAATGGTAAACAATGGATGAGCTCCAAAGCTCTAGGGATAGCCAAGTGCTGTAACTAGTTGGATCAAACATGCAGGGATTCGGCACCTAACCAGTTTTAGGAAGACCGGTTATTCCCAACCTGACTAAACGTAAGAAACTAGCACAGTTTATACCTGCTGGGATTAGATGAATTTGTTCCAAACTACTGGTACTAAAATGGCTAGGTATCGAGTAATCGAACCCCATACGCAGAACTTAAACAATACTAGTTATGCCTCAACAAGTGATCACAATCGAAGCACGAATTCCTCATTAGGTTCTTGTGTTCATGTAATTTCTGGCAGGGAGTAAACCCACCAAAGGTCTTGCCATGTACGTGCCTCTATATCAAGCAGCACTCAAAGGCGATTGGGAGAAGGCTGAATCCTTCATTGAAATGCATCCACAAGCACCAACTACAAGGATCACCAAAGGGTGGGAAACAGCTCTTCACATTGCAGCCGGGGCTAAACAGACCGAATTCGTCAAAGAGTTGGTCAAATTGATGGACAAAAGAGACTTGGAACTGAAAAACAAGTATGATAACACGGCTCTTTGCTTTGCTGCTGCTTCAGGAGTTACCATGATTGCAGAGGTGATGGTTGAAAAGAACAGAGACTTGCCAGGGGTACGGGGGAGTAATGGCGTGACTCCACTCCACATGGCTGCCTTGTTAGGTCATAGGGATATGGTGTGGTTTCTCTACAATGTGACCAAGGATGAATTCCTTACAAAACAGGATTACACTGCTCTACTTATAGCTACCATCAGTTCGGATTTATATGGTAAAATTATAAATACTTAAGAAATGCTTTTCCATCTCTTGATCTTGACCAATTTCAAGCTCATAAATCTTACATACATGTATAATCAATAAGCTAGTTCTAACATTCTATTATTTGATAGATGTTGCCCTGCAAATACTTCGGCAGCAACCAAACTTAGCCACTGAAAGGGATTCAGATGGCGAGACAGCACTTCATGTTCTAGCTAGAAAGCCTTCAGCATTTTCCGGGAAGAAGTTTATAAACACGCAAGCTCTAGATTTGCTGAAATGCCTATGGGAACAATTTTTGCAATTGGATGACTCAGAAATCGGAGATAGACTTCGAAGCCCTTCACGACCATTATTTGTTGCTGCAGAGTGTGGAAACTTTGAGTTTATTTTTGAGCTTCTTCACTCTTATCCTGATCTAATTTGGAAAGTTGATGAGGAAAGTCGAAGTGTTTTTCATGTTGCAGTTATGCATCGACAAGAAAAGATCTTCAAACTAATATACGACATAGGAGCACATAAAGATTTGATCGTTTCTTATAAGGATACAAATAATAGAAACATGCTACACTTGGCTGGAAAATTGGCTCCTTTCAATCGACTCAATATTGTTTCCGGTGCTGCCCTTCAAATGCAATTAGAACTATTGTGGTTCAAGGTTTGCCCACATTCCTCAGCTCAACGTCTTTTTGGTTAACCCTAATTCAAAACTTTTAAAACTAAATATATATTTTTTTTGCTTGAACAATACTCAAGGAAGTGGAGAAGAATGTTCAACCATTATACAAAGAGATGAGAGACACAGAAGGTCGTACGCCTCGAATGCTATTCACCGAGGAGCACAAGGGATTAGTGAAAGGAGGCGAGAGGTGGATGAAGGACACGGCAACCTCTTGCATGCTCCTTGCAACACTTATCACCACGGTAATGTTTGCTGCGATATTTACCGTGCCGGGAGGAAATAACAGTAATAGCGGAACCCCAATTTTCCTCGAAAACAGATCATTCAGCATTTTTGCCATATCAGACGCACTTGCTTTGTTCTCCTCCGTTACTTCTATACTAATGTTTTTATCTATTCTTACTTCACGTTACGCAGAAGAAGATTTCCTAGAGTCGTTACCAAAGAGATTAATTATCGGTCTTACGACCCTTTTCTTCTCTATAGTGTCAATGCTTGTAGCTTTCAGTGCAAGCTTCTTCATTGTACTTGGCCATCAATTGGCATGGATTGTCATACCAGTGGCGCTAACTGCTTGTATTCCAATAACATTATTTGCACTTCTTCAGTTCCCTTTATTGTACGACATGATACGTTCAACTTATGGTTCAGGAATTTTCCATCGACAAAGTAAAGAGATGCTTTATTAGATCAACAGGCGATAACATGAGTAATATGTACATAGCTTCAGCTAGAAGAGCTTCCCCTGGTATGACAGTTACAGATATTCATGGAGATTGGAGGTTTTTATTTTTTATTTCTTTTGTTTAAACAAAACAATCAACATGTACTTAGAAAGTTTAGTATGGTATGTACATTTTATCTACACTATTAACAATTAGACACTCATGATAAAAATGCCAAAATGATCATTTCAATTGATTGTGTTCATCTCTATTCTTCCATTTCAAAACATGTATGCTCGGATACCATCTTAAAGTCTGGGGTCCATTTCAAAACCAATTAGTGGCTTGTAAGAGGTGTGACCCCGAGATCTTTATTAATTGGTTGCTAGGCTTGATATCACTTGATGTGGGTTTAATGTCTCGACATATATTAGGGATCACAGAGTTGTGATGCTACTCTGCGTATTTTGTTAAGAACATTTCTTTTCATCAATTCAGAAAATTCACTCCTAGAGTTACAATGTTTATTTGTGTTAGCTGTACATTCATCTGTAGATCTTGTTTAACAAATATTATAGGCTTATTCATATCGGAAAATGGCTCTAAGGTAGATCTGCTACCAGCGTGGACTTGCTGAGCATAGACCTTTAACTACAAGAGGTTTCTAGTGAAGCTTGCAGTTTGGAAAGGGTCAAGAGGTAAGCGTAAGCCTTAAACTAGATCTGATTCATTGGTGCCACTACATTTAGCTCCGGGAAGCAAGGGCAACAAGGTGATTCCGCACAGCAGTACCCTTCGCCTCATTGCATCTGGATGTGACCCACATTTGAGGAATCGAAGGGTAATAAACAGTAACGAGCAAGGACATGCCTTTTGGTGCAGAGTCCTGTCCATAAGAGCTCACTTGTGTGTTAATGTTAAAATCAAATTCGTACCATTAGGGGCTAGCTAGCATGAGTTTCGTTTCGAAGTAAAATGAAACCCGCAAACGTCATGTTCAACGTAAGATCCAGATCAACTTACCCAACCTGGCCCGGGCCCAAGGCAAGGACGCAAGCATCTCTTAGTACAGGTCCAACAGTTACATATGCCCAAGTAATTTAAACCCATAATTTCATTTCAAACTTGATCCTTGCATTTCACAACTCTATTAAGAAACTCCGGAGGGTGACACCCCTCTTTCACCGAGAAGAAAAGGAAAAGGAAAACATACAACTTCAGAAATTGTTTCACCTACCGGCATTACAGCAAGTTCATGACTGGCCCTGTCTATTAATATGCTCAATCAATCTGCAAAATCTTGGAGTTTCAACTTTAAACATACATTGAACCATCATTGTCCAAGTACACTAGAATTGTCAAGCTTTCACTTGGGTAATCCGTAAAACCGTAAGATGTTTAATCACAGACCTAAACTTATTTAATCGAGAACAGCCACCAGTTTTTATTTTCTTAGCCTTATACCTTCTATCACATGCACTAATCCTTACTTAATTTTGACATTTTCGTAACCTGGGTTAATTGTTGGTGTTTAAAAATCATGAGGCCCTCCTTCCAGTTTACGATTTAAGGTAACTAAAGCCCTCGCAGCAGAGTTCTGATGTCGAACCCTCAGTTCATTTTGCCATAGTTTCTAGATCCTAACTCCTAATCAACATTTATAAGAATTCAGTTAGACCTGCAAAACATCCTCTTGGTAAATTTAGAGTCTTCGTTTCTTACATTTGCCTTCTTCAAGATCAATAAGTTTTCATTTAGATTAGACCTTTCACCCTCTCATAAATCCACCACCAACAAAAATGCATCTAATACCTTACATGGATTTAAACGCCATGAGGCATCTTCTCTACTCAGATCTAGATTTGGATGAAAAATGAAATGTTTTTGGGGATCCCTAACACTATTCAAAGAATATTCTACCATACTTTCATACCCTAAAATCAATCATTTTGCACTAACCACCCAACTGCGATTAAGCGAGCACTTTTGTCAAAACAATGTATAACAACGGAATCTATATAATCCCAGATGACATCACTTACTTTGATGATAGAACCAATTTAAAAAAGTACCAAGGAAATACATGAGTTTGGAATACTCAAGTTCACAAGAACATATTCCTTCCATCTCAATTGAAGAGGTAAATGTCAACTTTTTTGGTAACTTGACCAATTTTTAAATGAATATTTAATACTCCCTCTGTACCAAAAAGAAAAACATTCTCTTTTTCCTATTTAGCTTGTCCCAAAAGAAAATAGTCACATTTCTAAGAAACGATAAAATTTTGGTGTAAATTTTGTAAGGTACAAGCATATAAAGCTATAATTTTAAAATATTGACTTGTCAAATGACACTATATTCTTGGGACCGAAGGAGTATATTTCTATTTAGTTAAAAAATAATTTACAATCTTTGAAAATTACACAAAAAGTACTATAAACATGTTCTAAATTCTTGAAAAAACAACAAAATTCTGTCAAATATCCGTTAAAAAATTGGTTAAATTGACAGAAAAATCAGAGCACTCCTCTTCGGTAGGGACGGATGAAATAGTTAACGTAATAAAGAACATCATTATACAAAAATATGTGCAAATTTTGAATTTAATCTAAACACAAAACTGAAGACAAATCAATCATCTTATCGGATCATTAAACGGAGAAACTATAGAAGAGCACCTGAAATGATCTGATGACGATCAAGCCCTTTTCACTCACTCTCCCTCTCTAATGGAATGATAGACAGTAATCAGTAGAATGGGGGTGATCACGCAGAAATGGTTTTGGGTGACCACGTCAGCTCCGTGTGTAGCAAGTTTACTTGGTCAAGACGCCCCGGCTCTCTAAAGGCGTTCTTTGGAAAGGATTTGGATACGGGACTTCACACAACCTGTCAAAACAAAGACCGTTAGGGGTGTCTGGGGGTTGACCCGACTATGACCCTCCGGTGTAAGAATCAGTATGAGGAGTTAAGAGGGGTTGAGAGGCTTATGTGAGGCTCTCGTGAATGCACAGGCAGCGTATTGAATACAGGTGATATGGTGGTTGTGAGTAAATGAGCTATGAAGAGTTCTTGTCTTGTATAGAGTAAATGTTACCATAGTCCGAATGCATTCGGTTCTTGGTATTTATAGCCAATGGTGATCTTTGTCTTGGTGTTTGGTGTGCCACCCGTGAAAGGAGGAAGATGTCCATGTGAAGTATGGCCATGCTTGGACATGTTATCGAGTAGGTGAGCGGTAATATCTTCCTTGATTTGAGGGAATGGGAGGTTGATAATCATGGGCGCCGTCACACGCCAGAAGGGGTGCTGCCATTAATGAGAATGTATGGGGTCTGTTGGAGTAGGTACTGACATACTGTGGGCATTAAATGCTGTGAGGCCGACCTGCTCCAAGGTCGCGCGGGGGTCCTCGTATGTAGTCGTCCTCGGTGACGACTTGGGTCTCGTGTCGCGCCGAGGTCGGTTTGACGACGACCTCGGCTGGGGTCCGAGCTTCTTCGCCGACGTGGCCCCGGGTCCACTTAGGGACTACGTGAAAGACATGTGTTGCATGTATTTGGGAGGATCCCATCGGGGTTTCCCCTCATAGCTTTCACTCAATTTTTCATTCCCTCTAATTTGCGTTGTATTTTCATCCAATAACTTTTGGGTGGTTAATTGTACTTTACTCCCCTGTGCTTGTCCATCGTCGCACAGTCGCACTGGGCTTTTAATCGTTTTAAGTTTGAGTAATGTTACGCTTCTTAATTAGTACCAAAAATTTTTTTGCGCTAAATAATATGTTAGTTGATGACTTGATGTAGCAGCTAATGTGGTATAAAAAATAAAATTAAAAATTATAATTAATACATCATATTAGCTGCACATTATTTGGTGCAAAAAAATTGGTATTCTTTAGGTACCTGTAATATTACTTTTTAATTTTTGCATGAGTAATGATATGTACACTTAAAGTGTGCACCAAATATCCACAAATCAAAAAAATACCAAGTGATACACATTTTAAGTGCAAATAGCATTACTTTTTTTTGCATATTAATGTCTAAGGTTCTATTTTTTGTGCAATCTAGGTTCGCTAGGAGCTTTCTGTGAGAATTTGGACGGTACGTAAGAGTGCGCATGCTGTTAGTGTAACATTTTGCGTAGCATTTTGGTCTTTTTACGATGCGAGTTGACTCACTGAATGTCGCTCCCTTTTCTTTCTCTCCCATCTCTCTCTCGCGAAATTACGAAAATCTTTCTCATGTCTAACCCCTTTATTCTCTTTTGATCATATCTCACGCGCGGCATCCCCCTTATTACCGTGGAACCTACACTACAGTTTGGAAGACAAGGTGGCGCTTGGATAGGGTTGAAGTCGCAGAAGTTGAGATGTGGGCAGTGCATGGGGACGACGACAACGGGTTTTCTTGTGAAGTGTATTTGTTACAAATCGAGTTTGCTTGTGGTGAAACGCTATGAAACTGTGGTGGGTTTTTGTCTTTTTGAATCCATATGGAAGGTCAAAGGCAAGGATGTTAGTATAGATCGAGATGCCAAGTCTCTGTGACGAGTAGTAATAGCAAAACTCATTAGTCATTACATCCCATCCCTAATAGGCCTTGAACGAAATTTGAACGAGTGGGAAAGAGAAACTATTTTTATTTCCCAATGGGAATAGAAATAACATGTCATATCCCATTTACACCTCATAGCTTTTAAATATACATATACATATCTATACTAATCTTAAAAGTACAAAAAAAGAAAAACTTTTTCCTGACCTATTTACCCCATGAAATTCAATAAATCCCCTTTATACCCTCTTATTGATTACCATCCTCCTTTTGCTCGTTAAAGTTTTTTTGCATTCACATTTGTTTCATTACTTTCTTTTTCTATGCATGTAACTATTTCTTTTTCATGACATGCATGTAGATAACTCAAAGAATACTAGGTATCATCCATTTTGCTTCCAGCAATCTATTTTTCTTTTCATTTTTTGATTTAGATCGGTAAGATGGTTCATTTGTACTAGATTATGTGTACCTCAAACCCAATTCTCATGATTCTTGAAAATATTCTCAAACTTTTGACAAGATCAATTAATATTTTTTTTGAAGAAAACAATTATGTGTACGTGATGATGGATCTCCTACGAAGTATTGCTAATTCTCACGCCTGAGGGTTATCGCTGGGACAACCCAGCACCCCTTACGGTGTTCTTTGTTGACCACAGGTTCGAAGTTACTTGCACTTCAAGGACAATCCCTGCAACACAAAGCCAGAATCCTACTAGACTACACACGTGGATCAGACGCGGTCACATACAATCTTTTTGGCGTGATCAATCATTACTATTATTTATGTCCGGTGATTGAATCCTCAAAAACACCAAGGCATGAAGCAATTGGCCAGAGATTTTCATATTCTCCCTCATTTCATACAACTTCCCAAAGTAAGAATTATTGAACAATCTCTGATGTTCTTCGTCTAATTTAGAATAGACATCACCAATCACCTTCGGCCTAAATCAGCAAGTCACCTTTGCAGGGTACCTTTGTGCTGGATCAATTAGGAATGTCATATTCTCTGTAATAGAAATGCAAATTGTAAACATTAACGACACATTAAAACATAAATACATATGGTAATATTTAAATAACAAGATTCCAACGTTGAACATTAATGACAAATTTTTAGAAATGCAAATTGTAAACATTATGTTTCTGATTTTTTATTTTTTGTAAATAGAAATGCAAATTGTTTAACACATTTGGTCATTACTACTTGATGTACTTAAAACAAAAAATTGATTAAAAGCAAAAAAACTAAAAACAGAAATGCAAATTTTCTGTAATCAGTCAATTACAAAAGAAACCTAAAACTAAAACTTCAAACTCAAGTCAGTAAATCAAAACATAGTTGATGTACTTCCATTTCATATAAACTACTAATTGATTAAAAAACAACAAGAATCACATAGGGTAAAAGCAATAATCTACCTTACGTTAAACCCTAAACCCCAGTAATCGACGTTAATCGACATTGCGTTAAACCCTAAACCCCAGTAAGTAATCGACCAATACAATAATCGACCTTGCATAAAGAACTGTACGAATTACTTTTTTGTGAAGAATCGAATGTTGAAGGAAATTGATTTGCTTTGCAAGGACTGGAACCAATACGAGATAAGGGTTTAATTTTTCTGATGATTTGGAAATCCTGACTATTGAGTGAATGAGCAGTAGATGGTCAAGTTGATTAATCGTCCCAGTGCACGTAGTCGGTTAATGGTCGATTAGGGTCGATTAATCGACCACATGTAAGGGTCGACTCAGGTCAGTTAATGGTCGATTAATCTGGTCGGTTAGAATCGATTAATCTTCTACTTGTCGATTTTAATTGTCATTTAGGGTCGATTAATCTACCACTGGTCAGTTAGAAGGGTCGATTATGATCGATTAATCTACCACGAAGGGTAGATTAATAGTAGATTATGGTCGATTAATCTACCAAGAGTGGTTTGAGAATGATATTTTTAGGTCAGTTAATGGTCGATTAATCTGGTCGGTTAGGATATTAATCCACCACTGGTCGATTTTAATGATCGTTTAGGGTCGATTAATCTACCACTGGTCGGTTAGAAGGGTCGATGAGATCGATTAATCTACCACGAATGGTAGGTTAATGGTCGATTAATCTACCACGAAGGGTAGATTAATAGTGGATTATGGTCGATTAATCTACCAAGAGTGGTTTGAGAAGGATATTTTTAGGTCAGTTAATGGTTGATTAATCTGGTCGGTTAAAATATTAATCTACAACTGGTCGATTTTAATGGTCATTTAGGGTCAATTAATCTATCACTGGTCGGTTAAAAGGGTCGATGAGATCGATTAATCTACCACGAAGGGTAGGTTAATGATCGATTATGGTCGATTAATCTACCACGAGTAGTTTGAGAAGGATATTTTTGAAAATTTACGTCATTCGACTTTTTAATGTAGTCAAAGGCTATATAATATAATTTTTCAGGTCAAAAGGTCATACTTGACCGTTACGACAATTTTTTTTTGTTTCTAAAGATTTTGTATCTCATTTTGTCTACTCGTTTTATGGTAAGTAATACAGTACGAGAAATGTCGTGGCGTGATGTAAATTGGGGCTAACCTTTACACTAACAATGACAAGAGTAGTTTGCTGGCCTGTTAATAAAGTTCAAACACTCAGCCTTCTCTCCGGCCACTGAAGTCGAGCTGACCACGCCGCCGGTTTCCCCCTGCGTTATGGAGCGATGAACCTGCGACCCAAAATCCGACCACCGTCTTCTTCACAATTCATGTCGACTCCTAAAATGGGTATTCGGAGATCCATTATGAAGCCAACCCTAGCCACAATCCTCTTGCTCATCTCCCTTTACGCCTTCTTCAACACCTCTCTTTTCACCAACCCCCCTTCTACTACTTCCTTTGACACCATCACCCCCTTCGAGTCCCACATTTACAATTCCCCACCGACACCGCCGGCGGCGGTCAAGATTTACATGTACGATCTCCCCCGGAAATTCACCTACGGCGTCATCGAGAGCTACGCGCTCGCACGCGGCGGTTTAAAGACGGACAGCGACGTTTCCAAGCTCAAGTACCCCGGGAACCAGCACCCGGCCGAGTGGTACTTATTCGCCGATTTGACTCGGGACGACGACCGTATTGGCTCGCCCGTGACTCGGGTGCTCGATCCCGAGGACGCCGATTTGTTCTACGTGCCGTTCTTCTCGTCCCTGAGCTTGGTGGTGAATCCGATTCGGCCGGCGATGGTGCCGGAGGGAGGGTTGGTGTACAATGATGAGGAAATGCAGGAGGGTTTGATTGGGTGGTTGGAGGAACAGGTGTATTGGAAGAGGAACAATGGGTGGGATCATGTGTTTATATGTCAGGATCCTAATGCATTGTACAAAGTTGTTGATAGGATCAAGAATGGGGTGTTGCTTGTTTCGGATTTTGGGCGGTTGGGTCGCAATCAGGCTTCTTTGGTGAAGGATGTGATATTGCCTTATTCACACCGAATTAATACCTTTAAGGGAGATATAGGAGTTGAAAGCAGGAAATCACTCTTGTTCTTTATGGGAAATCGATATCGCAAGGAGGTACATAAATGTTGTTTAATTGTCAGTTTAATAGCACATTCATTTACTGCAAGTTAACTGTGTGAGATTGACAAAAAGCAATTGCATAGTAGAAGATAGAACTGTGATGAAATCATCAGAACAAAATGCAAACTTAGTTGAATGCATCTCATTTTGTCTTTCAGCTATCTTTTGAATGTGTTGGCATTATGTTATTTTTTGATTCTCTACATTTTTGGTGATGTTTTGGATTGCAAATTAGAGAACCATGCCACTAGACCTTTTCATGGTCATCAATTGGTGTTCCCTCACATCAGGTGATAGAGTGCTTTTACTGCCCTCACAGTTTTAGTCTGTTTCCTTTCCGTTATTTTCTTCGTCTTCATGTTAGGTTTTTTATTCCCCCTCGCTTTCTTTATCATGGTTTCTTCATAGCCCAAAGACTTCACATTTCCTCAATTAATTCTTCTAATATGCAAGGATTATTACAAAGATATTTATCTTGCATTAGGAATTATCAAAATGACACTCCCTCCATCCCAAAGAAATAGTCTCACTTTGTCTTTCTTGATTAATTTGATATTGTCCTAGGTTGACTTCCAAATTAGAAAATGGGACTTTCTTTTTGAGACGGAGGGAGTATAACTTAAGGGTTTTGCTAGCATGTGGCCCCAAGTTTCCTTTAATAGAAATAAGTTTTGTTGAAATCACTTTCAATGGATTGAAAACATTCCCCAATGCAATAAATTTCCTAATTGGGAAACACTAACAGGCACATGTTAGCAAACCCATACTTAATAATCAAAGTATTTGTATGACTGGTACATAAAAGAAAGTAGTAGGGGCTAATTTTCAGGAGTAGGCAGGCAAGTTTTTGGAATGTAGATAGATATATTTTTCCCATCTAGATGCTATTAACAAGAAAGGGAAAGATGTACAGAGTCAACCCAAGAAAGTAGAAAGTAAAGAGTTGGAAAACAAATGTCAAGTATCTCTAACGTACTAAGAGGAAACACAGAAGACGAAAGAGCGTAGATTAGTATGTTATTGTGCAGAACATGACGATGCATTCTCCAGCAAAACTCTCGAAGCTTATGGTGGTGACCAGATCCAAGGATGAAGCTATGATCTAGAGAAGACAAAGTTTACCAGTTGACTATCTGATCTTTTTTGACCACAGATAGGGTGAAAAAGTTTATTCCCTGCTTCCAGCCAAGTCAACAAACAAATTTCAGAGGAGACTGAATTGAAATGACTTAATGATGTTTTGTGAGTCAGTTGATTCGCCTTTCGTTTGGGATTCCATGAGGTGAGCCGAGTCATTAAAAAATCGTTGACCCATCGGAAACTCAGGATCTTGGAATAAGCGTACTTGTTTAACGACCACCAAATGAACGTACTTTCTATGTGGTCAACCTTTGAAATTAGTTGAGGGCCACCGTGAGACCAGGAACAGCTATTCCTTTAAAGATGGAAAAGGTATATTGGCTTGTTCTATCTAAGGAAGAGAATTTTAAAAGGCCAAAGTGCAGTAGAAGAGCCAAAATATTAAGGTGGATGCCTTTCTTATAAACGAATTCAAATTGAGGAAACAACCCAAGAGCGTAAGGAAGATAAAATAGAAGAAGAATCCAAAATTGATGCAGAGAAAATGAAGGCATCTATTGGGGAATGGTTGTACTTGCAATGTTATGGAAATACACTTTAACACATTGATTAATCTTGTTATCGACACAAACTATGCAGAAGTGGACAATGAGTCGACCTGATGGAGGGATACAAATACAAAGTGTACAATGTCCAGATAACCAAGGAAGGAAATATAAGGATGATTCTTCCCAATCCTACTAAGATCAGATAAGGCATTCCCCGAGCTCCAAACTTAAGTCAATAGGGATGCTAAAAGTCACTAATTCCCACATAAGCTAATAGATAAACTCCTGTTATTGAAGATCTGAGTGTTTGTTTCAGTCCAAATGCAGTAGAAACCCACGTCTCCAAAGAAATTTGGAATCTAAACTAGAACCAATCTCCGGTCTTGCCGAGCCAGGCACACCATGAGTTTTATCTTTGTGCCTACGCCTTTGAGGCCTTCGGTCATTAGTGTTGAGTTTACCATGTAAAGGGACCAGAAAAAGCTTTAACTGTTGTGGGAATCTTTCCTCGCCAAATGAATTCTGTCAAACGGAGTAGATTCTAGGATAAAGTTAGGAATCCATAAAGGGAATGACAAAAAATAAAAAGAAGACCTGAACCATCCGCTGCTCTAACTCAAAGCCATATTGGCTTGTAAGCAATTCGGCCCAGGATCTTACACAGTGAATGCACGGTTAGTAATTACTTGATGTGTGGTTTATGCTCTCAACAAACCCGTGTAGTGTAGCTGGATTTGAGGCTTACACATGGACAAATCATTTTTTGGTGAAGTGGAACAAGAACGTGGATTTTAGGACATAGCATACGTGAAAGAGCCTAATCTCACGGTTCGTGACTTCTCTAAGCATCTTGCGGATGAACCATGCAGATATGGGTGCTCCTTTGCTGTGTGATTAGTACTAATGTCGATATTATGTTACAAGTATGACTCGTTATTCATTCCATACATCTATTTCGTTTTATTATTGTAGGAAGGTGCACATATTCAACATAGGCTCAGTAGGATGTGGGTCGCGTTAGAGGGGGGGCCGAACGTCTGAATCCGTGACAAGTGGTATTAGAGCCGATTGTTTCCGCGTCAGTCAACTGACACTTCTTCGTGTTCGCGAGTGTACCCCGATGGAACTATGTGTACCTCGTTGTTTGAAACACGCGGGTGAAGCCCTACGTCACTCGGATAAGGACGAGGGCAAATTTGCTGCACGGGTTCATTGGCAAGGGTCGATAGGCGTGGTTTGGTGTGGGATCCAGACCATTCAAGTGAGTAGTTGGGGGACCGTGCGACAAGACGATTCAAGGCGCGCAAGTTACAGCAAAGGGGGCAAATATGTTGTATACTTGTGGGAACGAGATGAGATGTTGGCCGGTTCCTGACTTTGTGGGGGCGACGTGTGGTGATTTTCTAACATTGAGCGAGCGTTGGAGGACAGTCAAGAGGACACCTAAATGCAAGGAAGCAATGTTGGACCCCTCTAACGAGGGCGTTTGCGGGTTTGGGTAGGGGAGAATGTCACGGCCTGTGACTTCCCTAAGCATCTTGCAGAAGAGTCATGCGGATATGGGTGTTCCCTTGTTACCTGATTGGTAATAATGTCGATATTATGTTACGGGTATGACTCGGTGTCCATTCCATACATCTCTTTCGTGTTATTACTGTGGGAAGGTGGGCATATTCGACATGTGCTTAGTGGAATGTGGGTCGCGCTAGAGGGGCGTTGGGCTGAATGTCTTTGTCTGTGACACTAAGCTACCATATTGAATCTATGGCTACAACTAAAACCTTTTTGGCTTGTTAGAGTCTTGGCCTTGGGGAATGTGAGAACCCTGTTTCGAAACCTATTCAAGATTGGGGTGTTTACAGGTGTCTACAGGAACTTATATAACAAATAGAGCTATTGTTTACCCGATGTGGGATTTATAAGATTTCCTCTTTTTTTTCTCAAAGAAAGAAGAAAAAACATAGATTCCTATCATTACCAGTGACTTGTTTGATTCATCCAAGTGCTCACACCCAAATTTGCTTCAAGTCGTTACTTTCAAAAGTAGTTGATTGCCATCTCATTTCTGCAGACTAGTAATATACAAAACACACCAAGTATATCATTGGAATTTTTCATTGTTGCTATTATAATTTGAATGTGATTATCTAGGATTAGGTTGTGTTATCTGCCCTTCTCCTCCAATTTTAAGGTTTGGTGCAAGAAAAAAACTCGACTGTATGAAATTGCTCATTGGTCGTCAGAAAGGAATTGCTAATGTTTCTCTGTATGCTCTTTAGATTTGGTGGCTAAGCATTTCACACTCTTGAAACTTTTGGTTATTTCGTATAACCACATATGTATCTCTTCCTCATTCTCTGTTTTTGTTTTTATATGCGTCCCTTTACTGGATATTCATGTAGAATGTGCAGTAATACTCTCTCTCTCTCTCTCTCACACACACACACACATACATGTACTTTTTACTTGTGCAAGACTAAGGCTGGCCCCAACTGGAATGTAGGGTGGAAAAATTCGTGACTTACTTTTTCAAATACTCGAGAGTGAAGAAGATGTTATTATAAAACATGGCGCCCAATCCAGAGAGAGTCGCCGCATGGCTACGCAAGGGATGCATACTTCAAAGTTCTGTTTACATCCGGCTGGTGATACACCATCAGCTTGTCGACTCTTTGATGCTATTGTGAGCTTGTGCGTTCCAGTTATAATCAGTGATCATATCGAGCTGCCCTTTGAAGATGTCATAGACTATAGGAAAATTGCAGTTTTTGTAGATTCCAACACAGCTGTAAAGCCAGGATACCTGGCCAAATTTCTTAGGGGAGTAAGCAGCGAGAGGATTTTGGAATTCCAAGAGGAGTTGAAAAAGGTATCTAGTATATATGAATTTTCTTGCCTTCATGTCTGTTTAATATGCTTCCTTTCTCTTCTTGCTTTTTAAGTATGTAACTATGGAGATTGTTTATAATTTAAGAGGCAAGAGAGTAACCTATTCCATTCCTTCTCATCACCCCCTAAAGAAAAAAAAAATCAAAAAGTCAACAAGCAAACTTTCATTACCCAAATCCCAACCCTTGCCTTTCACTGTAAGCTTATATGAGATTGCTGATGTCTACCTATTACACTTAGTTGACTCAAGATGTCATGGCTCTGAGCAATTGCAGTTTTGTTATTTTTATTGGGAAAAAGGACACCCGCACGCACACATATACATGTGTATGTACGAATTATCATCGGTACAATGTACCATTGTTGCCTTCTTGTGTTGTGAGTAATTGTTATATGACATGCATAATATGTAAAATGTACAACTGTCAAATGGTTACAACAGACTCACAATTATGATATACATTGCCCCAAAGGCGAGGTCTTGTGTAGTTTTCTTATGGGCAGAAAGGAGTCCATGGAGGATTGCTCAGGAAATGGCACGGAGTGGGTTTTTTTGCGCGTCTCCCATGTCCTATGCGCAGCATCTTTGCGAAAGAAGAGAAAGTTAGGTTACCCACTTTTCTGAGTGTTCAGTTGGGAGCATGGATGAAGATTTGGATGCCAATGTCAATTATATTTGCCATGAGGCAGTTTCTACTTCCTAGAACAGAAGATTCGGCAACTTATTTGAACAAAATCAAGTTTGAATGCCAACAATCATTAGGGCAAGTAGTTCATCTAAACCTGTAAATGAGCCTATGGATTTAGCCTATTATGGAGAATATTAGTTCCTTGTAACTTGTGCCCAGCCCTAGAAAATTCTTTTTTGCCTTGAGCCTTTAATAAATTTACTTTTTTAGAATATGAAGCATCATCACTTAACCCATTAATTGAAGTATCCAATTTTGTAAAGAGCGCACACATTGTCTGCTAACAGCTATCTGCAACTGTTTTGTGCAACTGTCCAGGTAACAGCTATCTGCAACTGTTTTAGAGGCCTTGATCCTGTCTCCAAACAGTTACGTCATTAGGAGAGTTGGTTGGAGTGGGGTGGTTTTTCAGGCCAACAGTTCCAAACAGGGATCTGGTTGTCTTCCTCCTAGGTTTTTGGAATCCATGAGAAATGGGTAGAAATAAGCATGTGTTTTGGAAAGAGAGAATGAAGGAGTACTTGTAGCGGGTGGTCAGGCATGGGTTTTAGTGAGCAACAAAACTAACTTGAGCTTGAGTTGAACAGTGTCGACATGAGCATTAATTTGTTTCCACAGCCCTCCCATTGCACTGGTTACGATGTGCATATCATATAGATGTTGATGTTGTCGCCCCCTTCTTCTGCCACGTTTGTTCCCTCTTTGTTTCTTTCTTCTTTTTACCCACACCAATCGTATAGATGGAAAATAGTTTCTTCATTTCATTCCACCATGAACTTGATTCTTATTTTCATTGAATTTCGTCTTTTGCATATCCTGCTCTGTTATAAAATAAATGGATGTGTTCATATGTTTGCTCATTGTGCAATTGCGGTTGTAGTTTTTGAATATTTTTGCTGATTGTGCACTATTGCACTATGTTCTAAAAGATTATTTTGCTTCATTTTTTCATTTTGTGATGTCCAAGTCTCATCAGTCACTGCTCAGTGGACAATTTGCTGAGATCAGCTGAATGATCTCAGGTAATAAACTTATCTCAACTCAATTGTTCAACTTCAATTTTGTGATTAGGTGAAGCATTATTTTGAGTATGAAGATCCCAATGGAACTGTGAATGAGATATGGCGCCAAGTTTCTATGAAACTTCGCCTTATTAAGTTGATGATCAATCGCGATAAACGACTTGTGAAGAGGGAGTTGACTGATCCAGACTGCTCTTGTCTCTGTTCAAATCAATCTGGTATCCACACAACACTATGATGCTGTCTCTACAGAAATATAGTGAGCAATTGAACTTCTTAGAAAATTCAGTCTCCAGTGGTAAACCAAGCTATTCATCACCAGCAGCAGCAGCGACTACATTTGTCTGGTGGCCGGCGAGTGCTGGTCGGTTTTATTCTTTGGATGGAGATCATGTTCTTCAGGCCTTCGATCAGTATTTATTCATTCGGTTCTCTGCAGACACGGGTAGCTCATCTCATCAGTCATACAATAAGAATCTCTCTCACGTTAGTTGTGTTTCTCTATTCATTTAGTGCTAGGTTGATAGGTTGATAGTTTTACTTGTTGTATCTATAGTTCAAACATACAATGCACGTAATACAAGATGTCACAGCTATTCATTACCTTGGTTCAGGTGAGATTGTGCTTGTGCTTCCTGACTCTTGTCGTGCACCTGGAATTGATCCCCAAAGTAAAGTTTGTAATTTGCCTTCACCTGAGAAAGGATCCAACTACAGGTGCACCGCGCAAAGCCCCTGCCCCTGCCCCTGCCCCCTGCCCCATAGAAATTAACCAAAACATTGTTAACCCATGTTGGCAAGGCAACTATAATTACCAATTTAAGGGGCATGTTTTGTAGTTCGCCAACTTCAGGCATAGATCCACCTGCATAGGCTTCCATGCCCTCAGAGTTCAATGCGGGACTGGCTCCATATATTCCATTTTGCCTGAGGTGTATTTTGCCTGCCCAATCCTATCAGTTGTACCAATTGTCTGGAGCATTGTTTTTCCCAGTTTCACTCATATGCAACAATTTACCAGTGTGTGTGTGTATATCTTGGGCCTTCTTGATTAACCATCTGTTGATAAAACAAGTAATACCTCCCTCGGCATGCCTTTTCTACAAATGGCTCGTGCATTAGCTTCTTTTGCAGCTCATGCGAAGACACAGCACCATTAGCAATGGCAATTTCCTTATAGTTGTGGTTGTATTATAAACATTTAACTGCGTGTACTTTCCAGTCTCTCCTTCCACTACTTTGTTTCATGGCTTGTCTACGCCGTAATGACATACTTGTAAGTCCTTGCCTTCTTATAATCTTTCAAACAATGAAGAAACAAAACATAAAGGAATCAGACGAATGTTTGACCAGCCAGGTTGCTGGAGTCGCCAAGTAAACAATCCCACAGATAATGGGCACAAATTGAAAGTCTATTCCTTACTATTTATCAAAGGAAAACAAAATTGGTCCATTTATAGTCCACAACTTAGATCGATTAGTGGCTCCTTCAATTGGAAATGATAACAGCACGCATACTTTAGGAGTTCTAAACTACATAAGCATATACTTGGACTTGTGTGGGTGTGGGTGTGGGGCTGTGTGTGTGTGTGTGAGAGAGAGAGAGAGAGAGAGAGAGAGAGAGAGAGAGAGAGAGAGAGATGAATACAATGAATTTGATAGTCACATAGTATAGCAGAGGTATGCTTCCGAAAAGAAAAAAACAAAATTTGCTACTAATCATCTCACAAATTGGAACACTGGGAGAGTAGAGTATCCATGGGTTGAGTTTTCCTCGGCATAAACAGCGGGAAGTAGTCCCTCATAGAATGTCATCATATTTGTCTGGAAAAGATTCAGGAAAAGTGAACTACAAAAAATGAGAAAGATCTTATAAACATCAGTTAACCCGGTGGCCATTTCATCTGTCTCCCACCAAGTACATGCAAGTGGAGATGGTAAACTGATTGACCTGGAGACAGAAAGAATCGAAAGAGTTAGAGCAATTCAGTGATAGATAAGACCTTCTGAACCTTCGTTCTTAAGTACGTCAGGAATTTTCATATCATTTCCTGGCTAGGTTCGAGGACCAACAATTATTTAAAAGCTCTATATTCACTAAACCAACCCAATCCAACCCAGCCAGATTCAGCCCAGTTAGAATCGGATGAGAAGTCAACCTAGGTCAAGCATGTTCCCATTATCCCATATCGGCTCGTATGTGCAAGAGACACAGGATCCGCCACGTGGCTGGCACTTGCATGATTTGGAATGTCAGTGCTTCATAGTCTATCACCGTTCTAACATAACACAGTTTTTCAGATTGATAAAATCACACTTCCTGGCTTATATTGATTTGTACTTGCCAAAAAATTTAATCTTCACAATAGCCAAACCACATGGATTGATTTCCCGTTTATTTATTAATCTTAACCTCTAAATACTCTTATAGTCTCTTCATCCTAAAACTGCTTATTGACAACTGATTTTAAGTAAATGACTACCTTGATTATTCACCAGTGTACTAATTGCATATTATGACCTATGAAGCACCGACTCCCAATTGTCAGAATAGGACTCGTGTCGGACACATCCGCACTTTGCAATATGTCTCAAGCATGCTCTAGAGAGTGTTGCATCTTTCTTTTAAACATGAAAAACATTAATTTAAATGGAAGATAGACGGAAAAGAAACACAGTTTCTCGTATTTCCAACTTGTATAAATGGTCATTGACAAATCTTTAGGTAATTGTTGAATCTTGAAAAAAGAAAAGAAGTTATATCTGTGATGTAAATTTGTAGGCCTATGTAAATGTGTATAATATAACTGTCAGCATGTTTTGTCTTACTTTTTTTGTCAGTGTCAGCAAGGTGTCATGTTATGTCATTGTGTCTGACCATTGTATCGGTTCTTCTTACATCATGAATATATTGAAAGTTGTATTTTTTGGTCTTGACTTGTAGGTACTGTATTGTGACAATACATGGTAATGCTACATACACACAATGTACAAAAAAAACTATACATTAAGTCATTAGGAGTTTGTGCCATACAACCAGCTGATGCATCGGAATTTGTACAGCCTAATTTTCAATGTACGGATTTATAATTATCTGTGTAGATATAATTTTCCATATAAATATATGTGTTTGCATCCGCAGGCGTGTGTTTCAATATGATTTCACTTTCTCTATTTTCTTCACCTCCTTTTTTGTTATTTTTTTACACAATTAGCTAATCCAATCAACCTAACAGCTGCACCATAAATCCAGTGACAAATGCCCACACACACACACACACACACATACATTTTTTATTTTTGTGGATCAATACAAATTCACATTTCCCCTACCTCACATTTCTTTTTATATTGTGTAGTTACTTTATGGTGCTACAGTTCCACCTGTCAACACAACAGTTGAATTATGAATCCTGTGACCAATGCACTTAGTAGGGTTCTTGCCTGGACAGGGTTTATAACTATGCTTCGGGAATGGCAAAAACACACAGTGACTAAAACTATATCAAAGAATATGAAACTTACATGCCGTAGGACCACTGTTGATAACAACACGAAATCCATCAGGGATACCTTCTTTTTCTGCCACTATTTTGGAAGCATAGAGAAGATGACCTAATATGTCTCCATGTCTTGGTTCAGCCTAACAAGTATCGAGATATAATCAGTATTGCAACATGAATTAAAATCCAAAATCTTCTTAAAACAATGTATAACTATTTTATTGCCAGTCTACCACTAGCAATCACATTGTTTCAGTTCTCTAAATGGCACGAATATGTACTATGTTAGTATTGAACCAAAGACAAGCAGCGTAGTGCAATGCTCTGTGGTAATCACTTTGACCTAAAGCAAGTTGTTAAGTTTGAAAAACGTTGATAGAATCCCTAAAACTTAATAAAAAAAATTATAAAAAAAACTCTACAAATAATACTCCCTCTATCCCAGATAAATGTTCCTAATGAATAAAACACAGGAATTAAGAAACATAATTAATGATGTGCCGTAAAATGTGTTCTGACAATAATTGAGTTCAACTATTTTAAATAATTGAGTTTTTTTGGGATGTGTTATATTAAATGAAGCTTTAAGGATATATTAAGAAGAATGGTAGATAATAGGTAGATCAAAAGTTTTTAGGAACATTAATTGGGACATCCCAAAATAGAAAGTCGGAACATTTATCCGGGACGGAGGGAGTATTGTGAAACTCCAAAAGTGCCCACTACTTAGTTTCTGGCCCATCTCCCAGTTTTGCCCCTCTTAAGTGATGTAAAGTTTGTTGCACACAGCATATTATGTACTGAAGGAGCACTGACAAGAAATTACTCGAGGACAAGAAAGTGGAAACCAAGGCATTTAACAATTTAACGAATGAGGTATCTGGACAACTAAAAGTAGATGAGTGAGATCTCATCATTGAAAGTGGGCTAACATATTACGGAGTATTACATTATTAAACCATTAACGCCCACTACAGAGAATATGATCTATTTCATGACATCCCTTCTAGAGTAGATGGAGCATCTGCACCAACATTTTCACAAACTTGAGTTCTAGCTATTTGGCAACGGAATATACTTGAATTTGAAAATTAAAGAGAGAGAAACAAAAAGGTTAAGAGCAGCGGTGAAGATGATTTGGCAAGGCCATACAATTAAACTGAAAAGACCAAGAGGGAAGTAACGAAAAGCACGCACTAAAATCATTTCAGAATTTCCGAAGTACAGTAGGAGCCATTAGCAAGCAAATTTAAAGCAGAAAAGTCACGCTGCAAAGAAAAAATATGAAGAATAAGAACCAAGAAGTCACATCACTTTTGAAGATTAATGGGGAACTTCTCAATTAGCATCCACCATTAACATTCTGACAATATGATTTTAGCAAGAAAAAAAGGAACAGAAATTTCATTGACGATAATATTACATCAATTGAATACTTGACAGTTTATTTTTATTTTTATTTTGTTTCTTTTTGATAAGCAGGTAGTGTGACAGTTGAAATATTGAGAATCATGCCAATTCGGATGTTGAAAATTAACACTTCCTACTTTTCACACGCAAAGCATAAATCTGTATCTACACCTGTAGCAACACATGATGCCCAGAATAAACATATGTTAAATCCCTTCTTTCCTTCTCTATATCTTTCCATCAATCTTCTCAATAAGCAGGCCGCTTCCTGTGTTGATCTTCTCCATGCATAAATTGTTGCTCAAATATCTTTGCCTCACGTCTTAGTCTATTCCCAGCTACACTCTCCCAAAGCGTCATCATGTGGCTCATTTATTTGATACCTCTATAATTCGTACAACTTTAGATGTCTCCTTTGTTTTTGAGATTGACACAATAAACTTCATCCCCTCATCACACATTCTCTTATATGACTTAATAGGAATTCCATCTAGTCGTAAAGCCATCCCTGTTTAAACCATCACTTTAGCTAATAAGAGTGAGTTAACCTCTTAGCATTGATTATCAGTTAAGAAATACTCATACTACAAAGGTCTCCGGCTATCCAAACTATGCCTACTTCCATTATCACACGAACCATGAAGGTGTTAGCAAGTCTGGGGCTACAGCTGTTTAAGCTTCAATATAAATCAAAATCCAAATCCAAATCCGGTGAATGATGTCTGCATTTGTTAGATAATTATTACGTGGGATTATAGAGCGTTAAAACTGAATTCCCCAAATTGGCAATAGTCCTTTCCTTGAAAGCTTCATAAAATTGGGTCCATGGTTTCTTTAGTTTGAACAAAAATTTTGGTCCCCTATACTCTACCGAGGCCAGACCACTCAGACAACCTATTAACGGTTGACTAGCAAAGATGAGATTAATCCCTTGTTAGTTGGATATCACACCCCCAGCATGTCCATGAAAGCTGAAACAAAAGGTAATATATTATGTGAATTAGACTCATCTTTTCCACACAGCCAAACAGAAGTACGAAATAAATAAGTGATCTGGACGATGTTGGATCCGCAGAGTCGACTAAATATGAAAACTTTAAAATCTGACCTTGCCAAGCTGTGTTAGTCCATCCCTAAACTTTGGGATGATTAGAACATGAACTGGGGCTTGAGGGTTGATGTCCCGAAATGCCAAAACTTTTTCATCCTCATATACTATTGTGGATGGGATCTCCTTTGAAATAATCTTGTCAAATCTAGAACAGTAACAAAATGAAAGAAAGTTACATCAAACATCCGCGAGAGGAGTATAATGCAAAGTTATAGACAAAGTCAAATGACCAGCAGAGTTAGGTTTAAAATTTAAAGAACAGAAGCCATTAGAAGTATTTTAATCTTTCCCACTTCGTGTGGAGTAGGACAAGAATTCAAATTGAGATAACTCGATAAAATCAAGAAAAGTTCTGGTGCATCTCTATTTGAACAATGAATACACAATCCAGATCATATGAGATGATTACGTCAAAACTTTCTTGCCTTTTCATCTTAATTGTTCTTTAGTGTTGCCTTTTCATCCTATTTTATATAAGTTATTTGCTTCTGAATCTTTCACGTGGCCTAGTCTACTTGCAGTGAATATCAATTAGTTTTGTATAATAATGCCTCCTGGACTTCAAGATTTGACAGTAACAATCTTATGTTTCTCATGGATTCAATATGTTTTTAAAGAAAATGATAAAATCAATAAAGCTTTTATAATGGGGAGAGATTTTTTACTTTCAAATATGAAACATTTCAGGCCAGATTGTAAAAAACATATCTAATAATCATCAGTAAACTAGAGGGATGATACATAGTTGAAGCTCCACTGTCAGCTTCCACTGCGGCAGCTTTAGCAGAAGCCTCTTCATTGTTGGTTGCGGTGAGACAAGTCCTGGCTCTGCAAACACAAAATGGAAGAATAACATTAATAGAAGCACTTCTTTTTCCTTGTTTAGTGTGCATGCTTGGGGAGGGGATTGGGGGGGAAAAGTTCGATTGGTTGAAAAGGGGAAATAACATAAGCTCTTCTATTCCAATTATGCACCCATTCTGTCATATTATGACAAGGGTAAGGGTGTGGGATACATGTCTGAGCTTTCCTACCAAAATTGGGAGCTTAGATTCTTTATTTTCCAGGATTGCATAGATAAGGAGCTTATATATGAAGAGTGCTTTAATGTTTCCTACATGTATATGCAGTTCCCCCTAATTCGTCTCTATTTCACTTATGTAACTAAAACTACACTCAACAAAATTTATCAAATCAGTTTATGTATGTAGGATGTTTCTAAACTTGTCATCCATTTATTTGAATTACCTGTTACCATCTCACAAAACTTAGGGTGCAGAAGATCTGACGGCTAGAAACATATACAAAATCTCTAGTACACGCATGTGTACATGTAACACAGTGCAAATTATTGGACAAGGAATCTTTAATAATGAATAAAAACGACAAAGGAAAGAACAAAACGATAATAGTACTCCAACCACTATGCAAATTAAGAAATACTCCCTCCTTCACAAAAAAATAGTCCCAATTGACAAGTCTGACTTTTTAAGATTGTAGGTTTACTTGCTTGTACCTTCTTCAAATTACAGTAAAATTATTACTATATTTAGAAATGAGACTATTTTTTTGGGACAAACCAAAGAGGAAAGAGGGACTATTTTTTTTGGGACGGAGGGAGTACACCTTTAAAAGGTTCGATGCTGAAGCCAAAAAGACAATGCAATCCTTAAGAAGCACATGCTTTCACTATTAGTTGCCTTTACAAGTGTGACCAGAGAAAGAACTTAACCAGAAACAGAAGCCACGAAGATAACCAAAAAGTCAATTATTGGTCTTAAGCCACATATGAAGTGCTCTGCCCTGCCCAATCTATCAATAGATGGAGATATACCACCCATCAACACTCATGGCCTTCCAATTTAGCGGGTTAGAACTTAGACCAATTAATTTAAGCGAATAGTGGCCACCACTATATAGAATGTTGTCGACAGCGGAAGCAAGAAAACAAACAATTGAGCAAATAACAATTATCAATTATCAAGCAATTGGGAATTGGAAGAGAATAGAGAATTTGGGGTTTAAAAGACTTTTGTATATTCTTATTCCAATCTTATACACGTTTTAGGGTTACAACTTAAATATAAGATACCAGACCAAGCCCTAATTATATACAAACAAGGATTAAAGAAGAGGGTATTTTATCAATAATAAAAAAAAATATAAGCTAGTTTTAGTTTATGTGATTCATGACATGAATTAAAGAAGAGGTGATACCTAAATAAATATAGTGGACAAGTAATTATTGTAGTAAAAATAGACTCTCCATACACACACACACACACAGATATATATATATATATATATATATATATAACAATTATCACTACACATAGCATCATAGAGAATCCAGAATACATGAAAATGTTATCTAGAGCCCGACATACGCTAGAATAGCTTAGAGCAAAGGCCTAATCGATTTATATAGGAGTATGTTATAAATGTACCTGGAAGAATTGGAAGGAGGATAATGAAAAAGTGGCTGAATTTGGCAGACGGAATTTCCTGGGTTAGGTGATTTAATACTGTTCAAAGCTCGTAGTATAGTTGCCGGATTTCTGTTCAAAGAGAGAACTCAAATCAAGAGGGAGAGGCAGAAACAGAGCAGTGAAATAAGCTCGAGAGAAGGATTACCGCAGGAGTGAGGAAGTAAGAGAAGCAGCCATGGATTCGTCAGCGACTGGTAAGTAGTAAATGAGCCCTTAAATTACCCTATTCATGCCTCCATTTCAAACCATACCCATCAGTATCACCGTCCAGTTTAGTCCCAGAAATGAGGGAATTACTGAAAGGGTCTGTTGTATCAAGTGATCGTGCCGATGTTTCACTTTTATAGACTTGACGCAAATTTTGGTACACGATAGGGTTGTGCGTTGACGTTCATTATAAATTTTAACTTCATTTTTTTTTATTTTTTAGATAGAAAAAAATTTATTACCGTTTGACAACTCATTTACAGTAATGTTCGATAAATGTGTCGAGCACTCATATAGGTGTTCAATAACACATTACCAAACGAACCATTTAAAAAAAAAAAAAAGAAAGGGCAGACTACTTGACTGGGTGTGGCATGTTTGGGATGTGGGGTGGGGAAGGAGGAGGAGGGGATAGGTTTTGTGGGGAAGGTGGGAAAAAAAAAAAGTGGAAAGGGGCGGACTGGGACTGTGTTTTGTGTGTGTGTGTGTGTGTGTGTGGGGGGAAGGAGGAGGAAGGTGGCGGACTAGGTTGGGTGGGGTGGCGTGGGGGGGGAAGGAGGAGGAAGGGGTGTGTCTTGTTTGGGGTGGGGTGTCCTTAGTAGATTTTAGCTAATTTTGGAGAAAATATTGATAATGTTAAAATAAGAAATTAGGGAGGGTGTACTTAGCATTTTGAAGTTGAAAATATTAGAAACGAGGTGTACTTAGTAATGGAGTGTATTAATTAATTTTTGGGGTGTAAATAGCAATTCTCGTTTATAAAATGGAAGATAAATCATTTGGCTTGTTTCGGTTTGTGATAAAGTGCGAACTGAGTGGCAGGTCATCAGTTCGTATAATATCAAATCGAATTGAATCGTTTAAAGTTTCGAATTAAATTGTTTAATATCTTGAAATGAACCGAGCCGTTTAAAGTCTTGAAGCGAACTAAACCAAAACACAACAATTTGACTCGATTCACCTTAATTTTTCGATTCAGTTTCACTTTTAGCCGTTGCAAATTTCGATACACTTTAGTATATAAACCATTGCACATAATAACTTCTCAAAAGAAAAAAAAAAATTTAAAAATTGATATTAACACCCCTCAAACCTCTAATAAGTACACAAACCTCCTCAAACCTCTAATAAGTACACAAACCCTCCTAAATTTCAACCCCTATAAATATTAAAAACAACTAATTTTTCCTATTTAACCGTCTCTCCTCCCTCCCTTCGTCTCCTACCAGAATTCTTCCTCTCTCCTTCCCTCTTTTTTTTTCTTCCCTCCTTCTCCCTCCCTTCGTCTCCTACCAGAATTCTTCCTCTCTCCCTCCCTTCTTTTTCCTCCTCCTCCCTCCCTCCGTCTCCAGCTTTCTTCCTCTCTCCATCCCTCTTTTTTTTTTCTTCCCTTTTCTCCTCCTCCCTCCCTCTATCTCCTGTCTTCTTCCTCTCTCATTTCCTTTTTTTTCTTCCCTTCATATCCATTTTCCCCTCTCCTTTCCTGGTCATCACTTTCATTAATTCTTAAAATGAAAATTGACGATAGTGTTTTTTTTAACACCTTATGATTAATTTAATTATATTTTAGCTATTTTGATAGTTAAATGATATTGTGAGTCCATTAAATAAAATTTATGGTTAATTTTGCCATTTACCAATATTTAAATCTGATTACTCGTACCAAGTGTTTTTTTTTTTTTTGAATAATGCTAATCTAAATAATTCATCTACGGATTTCATATACGTCCAGCTTTAAATTGTTGTACTTTAATTAAGGGTTAATGACACCACTGGTCTCTTGACTATGGACTTATCCACGATTAGTCCCTTAACAAAAATTTGCATCATTTTTGTCCCTAACACTTCAAATTGTCACGCCAGTAGTTCTTGGGATGAATGCCATAAGTGATTTGCCGTTAAGTTGTCCATGTGAACTGTGAGTTGAGAGAGAGAAAGTTAGAGAAAGATAGAGGTCATGGCAAATCTATGTTGCTGTTGGAGACAGATCGTGATGAAGACATCCTACCCAAATCCAGGAAGAAGGTTTCTCACATGATCAAGGAATATGGTAAGAATTTGTTGTCAAATATTTTTATTTTAACCCAATTTGATTTTATAATTTTCATTGTTATAGGGTGTGAATTGCGGGTATTTCAGGTGGTTTGATCCACCCATGTGTATGAGATCAAAGGATATTATCCCTAGGCTACTGCGAAGGTTAAGAACAACTAATAAGAAAAATAGCATGGAGAAATTGCTGTGGATTGCTCTTTTGCTTTCTTGGATTATATTCGCTACTGTGCTACTGTTTATATCTGGAGATGAAAGACATGAGAATGCTACTGTGGATTCTTATCTTCAAATTGATGGGAATATGAATTTATTAGGAATATACCTGCACAACATTTGCTATATATGTTTGCATATTCCAAATCGTGATTTGCTTGTCACCATTACAACGCTTATTTCATGAGCGGCTAAAAAGACTGGGTACCGGTTAGCGTGGCAACTCGTTGAAATATAGCATACGTCATTAGACTAGGAAGCCTTTGTACATATCCAAGTCTTTGTCCTACCAACTTGTGATGATCTCTCAAATGGATTAGCTTTACAAGTGCAAGCACAAGCAGACATCTAACTAGAAGATGTCTCACCAAGCAGTTACTTTTATCAGCAGATCAACAGCCTTCAAACAGCAGACCTTAAGGTCTGGAAGCTCCAGCGTGTCAACAAGGCTATCTAAGAAATTTAACAATTAGATATTATTTCAAATGTATCTAGTTGATCAACTTTAAAGTTAACTTCACAAACATACTTCTCCAAGGACCACATGGGTGAATTAATGAGATTTCCCCATTTGTGTATCCGGCAGAAAAGTATTTTAGCTCTACAAGTCTGAACCTTTGCCATTTTTAGTAAAAAAGACTTTTTCTACTCTGAAAGACAAGCTACAGTGTACTATGTACAGACAGGCCAGAACGTCAAGTCACATCTTTCGATAGCCTGTATCATCGAACAAATTTCAAGGCAAGATCTTCAGAAATATTTCTTTAACCAACAGTCCATAAGATGCATTCTGATGCATTAAAAGGCAAACACTTTAATGGTTAAAAATCCATTCAAATCTCAACGGATCCTTTACCTTTTCGCCTATAAAAGAAATCTCTCATCCCTCTTCCAAACAGCGGTAAACAAGAAGCAGATGTGAGATGGGAAAAACACAAGTGTAAGAACAAACACTTTGTGTGAGAGAGATCGATCAAAAATTCATAAGGCAAAAAGCTTAGCTTAGTCAAGAACTCACTTCTTGACTTGAGTTCTTTCTTCCTTCGAAAGACTTAGTCTCTACTACTCCTAGACTCCAGATCTACTACAAGAGATTAAGCATCCAGCCTGACGTTGAAGACGGAACCTACTTGAAGATGTTCGATGAAGAAGATAATCTAACAATTCATATTGCATTCATACCGGCAGACTTGTATTCCATTGCAAGAGTTGTCGGTTGTGCAATAATGAGTCATAACAGTTGATCGAGTGCTTGTCGCTTAGTTGTTCAGTTATTTTCTAACTGAACAACCCATAATATTGTCTTCTCATATCACTCTCACGTTGGCACTGCCTTCTCCCTCTTCTTAGGGTATTAGGAATTGCTAAGGTGAGAGTTCCCATGTATGTCTTCTCACATCACTCTCACATTGGCACTGCTTTCTCCCTCTTCCTAGGGTATTAGGAATTACCAAAGTGAGAGTTCCAATGTATGTCTTCTCTTTCCCCCTATCTTCCTTTCCATGAAACCCAGCAGGGTTGCTAGGTTAGAGAGTCTAGGTTGATCTACTATGCATGTTTATCCTTGAGTAAACCTCTGCTGAATTTTAATATAAAATATACTTCTCTACATTCAGCCTTTACTTTTTTTCCTGTTTTACTTGTATTATTCTTTTAGCAACATGTTCATGGAAAGTGATCTTTGCATCTGATGAATATATAAGTCTGCTGTAGTGTTGAATTTGTACTTATCTTGTTACAGCTACTTTGATCTTCTATGTTATATATGTTTGTTGTAAGTCTTTCTGTTGTACAATGCATTTGTAACAACAAATATTATAACATCAATTTTCAAGCAGTTGATTATGCCTACCCTGGCAGAGTAGCTAAAGTCTGCTGAAGCAAACCTGCTGATCCAGCACCAGCAAAGTTGCTTTGCAATGAAATTGACCTGACCCGATAAACATTTCATCTCTGTTCTTAAAGATATTTTAAATTAAGATGAAATCTTAAATGAAGGTCATATAGGCTATTCACCCCCCCTTCCCTCTAGCCTATACTCTGAGCATACTTATGGGACCTAACAATTGTTATCAGAGTAGATACTCTGTGAACTTCATTCCAGGTCTAACAACTTGAGAGTTTGATCCTGTTCCTCAGATCAAATGCTATGTCAAAAGGTCTATTTTCAAATTTCTTTTTCCTCTTAAACCTTTTGACTGGAAAATTAAGAAGCCATTCTGAAAAACCTTTTATGGAAATATCAAAATCGTTTTGTTTTTCAAAATCAATGTGGAAGTCAATTACTGTGATACTATTTGCTTGTTGTGGGAAATTCTCTCATATGACATAAGTTAATTCTTCAATTGGCATCATGAAGAAAAGTCCTACAGTTATGTAAAAAGTATGATTTGCTGAGATACAACCTAAAGATGTTCATACAAACCTCTCTCTGAAAGAACTGAGAAGAAATTCTTCTATGATCCAGAGTTGCAATATTCAAAAACTTTTTAGTATGATACATCTGAACTTAACTTTGTATACTTTGAAAAATTACTTTTATTTTCAAAATCTTTGATATATTCTCTAGAATAATCATTACTTCATAATTGATGGATGAATTACTAAGGTGTCCCTCTAGTAGATTGCTCTCTTGATCTAAGGCTAATAATTGTCTCAATCTAACACATTTTCAAGAAAAACTCTTTGGTTCAAATACTTACGATCTTGTATCATAACATTGAGGTTCTTACTAGTATCTGTTTGGACATGTCTAAGTGTCAAAACTTTCTATCATGGAATTTGTTGATCCCTTCATTCTATGATACATAGTTTTTGAAGACTTTGCTAGTTATCCATTTAGATAAAGTATGAAACTAATCACTAAAAGTTTAAAGCAAGATAACAAGGACATATTAAGTATTTCAAAGGAAATCAATTAAAACAACTCTTAATCATGTTGGATGTTAGCTCTTGTCCAAGGACATCAATGATGAAACTATTCTTCTTCAACTGAAAGCCTCTACCTAGAAGACACACCCAAGAGATCTATGCTCTACTTCAGATTTGGATCCTCAATGACTTAGAGCATGCAAGATCAAAGGGAAAGTGAGAAAATAATCCAGGTTTCTAACTCTATATTATATTGGATTATGTTTAAGCCATATTTAGTAAATCTTTTTCACTAAATGTACTTCTTAAATTTTCACTTATGTATTATTGAAATTTCTGGAGCTACTATTTAGCTCATATATGTTGCTAATGATTTTTGATGAGTATTAAGGCAGGAACTCAAATGACAAAAGATCACAAATGCAACACATCTCTCCCCCTTACATGTGTCATGCCAATATCCACTGGACTTAGACTTCAACCTCATAGAAATCTGTTGGATAGTCCAAGATTATGAGCATGACTGCACCGCCAGCATATACGCAATACAAGTAAGTATCTGTTTCGTTATATGCATGCATATACGCAATACAAGTAAGTATTTGTTTCGCTATATGCATACATCTATATCTGTTGTACACGCCTATGTGATGCTAGGTCAAGATATGATGCTTTAAATAAAGTTATGTCATATTGTGTTCTTCATGATAAATCCTTTCATCTTTATGACTTGGTTTATTTAAGAGTACTTCATAAGCTCAGTTATATGTACTAACTTATAGGAGTTAAAACTTTTAAAGTCTTGTCTTGTCTGCTAGTATATTAAAAATAGAGGCACACTTTAAAAAGCTGACTACTTTGTGTAAAGTATAGACTGTTCCCAAGATCTCAGTTAAAATAAAAAATCTTTTGGAAACTTGTTTGACAAAACAAAATCTTTTACTTTTTCAAAAAAAATTTACCGAATCCTGTGAATAACCTACCCTCGGTTTTCTCGCTTGACTTTTCCAGGGTATGTAAAAAGATAACTCAGAAAATAAATCACTTATTGATTGATCTTTTCGTTTAGCCTCAGTGAGTTTAAATATAGTTCTTCCTTCTTCCCAACTCTATTACCAAACACTTGCAAACTGCTTAGAAAACTTGTAATGTTACACACTGATTCAAACATTTTCACAAAATGTTATTGTGTATCAATCTACAATTTCGATCAATTCATCATCTCAACAACTGAGTAAGAGTTGCTCTATCTATTAAAGTTGTTTTGGCTTATTTCTGTTATATGCAATGGGTTGATTCAAGTTTTTCAGATCTGTTCTAAAAATTAACATCCTTTATTGTAACTGAGAAAAATATTTCAGAATTCTTTGAAACACAGTTAATTATCCTATCTGTTGAAATTTATCAAAACATTCTTTTCAAAAATCATTAATTGTATGTATTAGATCTTGTCCTTTTTGTTTATGATATAAGACACTTCTTCTAAGTTCTGATATCTTGAAATATTTTGGAATGATATTTCTAACAAACATTCATTCTCGTTGACTCAAACTTTCAATCTTTAGAACTCTAAGAATGTCTTTGTGATCATATTAATTAAAAGACAACATAAAATCTTATCAATTAATGTTTCTAGTGATTTCGGTCTTTCATTAACATTTGGTTATCAGTTTTATTGATATACTAAATTGATCTCAGATGAATCACTATGACAACCACATTGCATGTACCAATCTGACCATCCTAACTGTGCTCACAAACGAAAGCTCTTCAATGAAGAACCTATGTAGAAATCACCCAATGTCCAACAACGAGTACTTGGTTGAGTGTTGTCCATACAACACACTTGAAAACGTGTTAGTATGTTAGCCATCATCTCAAAGATGGCCGAGGCAGAAAAAGTCACCATGGTTGGAGAGGTGGCTAAAGGAGATAATTGATGAAGAAGATTACCTGCAAGTGACTCATATCCACCTTTGTATTTATCAAAGAGATTTGTAGTCAAAGCAGGGAAATCTTATTTGTCTTCTTCCTTGAGGTCTCGACTAGTGACCTCTTGGTAAAGGTCCCCCCCCCCCAGAGTTGAAGGAGATCCAAAAGAACTAGCCATCTAGATTAGAATATCAAAGATGATACCCTGTAACTAGTTTCTTATTCAAAAATGAATCATTGTATAATATCTACTTGTATAGCTTAGCAGTAAAGTCACTTCAAGTTATATTGTTCTTATATTTAGCAAATCTTTGTAAAATCATGCTTAATCTGTCTGGATTATTGAATACAAGTTTAGCAACTTTCCTTCATGACTATCTGTAATTAAAATTACATTCTGTCAATAGCATGAAGCTCAGTGTTTAAATTGTATTGATCTTATACATGCTCTTCATATTGTAAAGTTTTTCAACATTAAATGAAGTTTGATGTCTGCATTTAATGAAGGTCATACAATTTGAACACAAACTCTGCTGTAATTCCCAACATCAAAATTATCCTTAAATATCTACTGTATGACTTATTGTCTATCCTTGAGGGAATTCAATTTTTCTTTAACTTATTGGATAAATTGCCTTTTTCAATTTAACCAACTCACCTTGGTCAATAAATTCAAAGTCTGCTGAACTACTCGGATATGTTCTTAAGGCAAACTGAAGCACTTAAAAGATGATATATTACGTCTATATATTACTTTCAAGAACTCCTATGATGATTTTCTAAATCACTTTTAAAGAGGCTACAAATTCATTACTTAGTCTCTGAACTTCTATTTCTAATATAAGACTTAAAGTATATGTGCTGTAAACAAAATTGCTTGTTGCTCTAAGTAAAGTCTGAAATAAACCTTGTAAAGTATGAAAAGGAATTATTGTTAAAAAGTATATGAAAATACTTATGTGCTTCAAATCTAAAATTCTTGCACTTCCATTCAATATCAAGGTTTATATCTCTCTTTCTCAAAAGCAACATCAATTCTTGTTTCAGTTCATGACAACTTTCAAATCTTGTATGTCTGCTGAGACTAATGTAAATAAATGGCAAAATTAGCTGGTATCACAATGATATTAACAATTGGTATATACCTTGGTAAATAACAATTAGTAATATCTTGCTAGTTAACTAATTAATATCAGACTGAATTCAAATCACTCTGTTATACTTTATCCCCTGGAAGCTTGATAAAAAGAGAATTGTTGATCTTAAAGGATTATGACACAACTCACCAAAGACAGTTAGATTCTTGTGGATTCTAAGGAAGACTACTGTTGTCAAGGCCTAGTCCTTCCTCAGGAATGATCGGTTGATATGACCCCTGTTGTCAACATTATGCCTCATTCTCTCTTCAGAATCATGAAGAACAGGTCCATGTATGAAAAGAAACCTTCAGCAGACTTTCTGTTAGGTCCCGTAGGTATACTCAGAATATAGGCTAGAAGGGGGGTGAATAACCTATATTACTTTTATTTAAAATTTCATCCTATTTTGAAATATCTTTAAGAACAAAGATAAAATGTTTATCGGGTCTAGTCAATTTCCTCGCAAAGCAACTCTGCTGGTGCTGGATCAGCAAATTTGCTTCAGCAGACTTTAGCTACTCTGTCACAGTGGACTTAAGCAACTGCTTGGAAATTGATGTTATAATATTTGCTGGTACAAATGAGTTTATGCAACGGAAAGACTTACAGCAAATATATATAATATGGAAGATCAAAGTAATTGTAACAAGATTAGAACAAATACAACATAACAACATACTTAAGTCTTCATTAGATGCAATTATCTTTTCCATGAACAGATTGCTTAATATGTAAAACATATAATACTGAAAAGATAAGTAAAGGCTGAATGTAGAGAAATACATTTTATATTAAAATTCAACAGAGGTTTACTCAAAGGTAAACATGCATAATACATTAACCTAGACTCTCTAACCTAGCAACTTTTCAGGGTTTCATGGAAAGGAAGACAGAAGGGGAAAGGGAAGACAAACATGGGAGCTCTAACCTTAGCAATCCCAAGTCCCTTAGGGAAAGGGAAATGGCAGTGCCAATGAGAGTAATATGAGAAGACAATATTATGAGTTGTTCAAATAACAAGAATTTGGGTTCTTTTGGCTTGGTTCATGTTTTCAGAGAATTAAACAAGGTGGCTGACAGGCTAGCTTTAGAAGCTTATTCGCATCAACATAAAGTTTTCTATGAGAAACGGGAGCTTCTTCATCGTGATGTTCGTCAGTTGCTTGATCATGATTTCATTGGCTTATATAGTTTTAGGAAATAGCTCTCTCTTTTGTATGTTTTCTGAGGTTAGGCTCCTTTGTCCTCCCGGTTCTATAAGGGCAAGGCTGGTTGTCCCCCTCTTGTATTATTTTTTTTGTTATTAATAAAATCCTGTAGGGTGCCGTCCCTGTTTAAAAAAAAAAATGTATTTGAACAACTAAGTGCTAAACACTTGACCAACTATGATGACACATTACTGCACAACTGACAACCCTTGCAATGGAGTATAAGTCTGTCGGTATGAATGCAATTAGGATTGATAGCTCGTGATCTTCATCAGATATCTTCAAGTAGGTTCCGTCTTCAACGTTAGGCTGAAGTCTTAATCTCTTGCAGTAAATCTGGAGTCTAGGAGCAGTAGAGACTGAGTCTTTTGAAGGAAGAAAGAACTCAAATCAAGAAGTGAGTTCTTGACTAAGAGAAGATTTTTGGCTTATGAATTTTTGATCTATCTATCTCACACAAAGTGTTTGTTCTTACACTTGTGTTTTTCCCACCTCACAGTTGCTTCGATGTTCGCCGCTCTTGTTGGAAGAGGGATAAAAGATTTATTTTATAGCCAAAGAGGTAAAGGATTCGTTGAGTCTTGAATGGATTTCTAACCGTTGGAGTGTTTGTCTTTCAATGCATCAGAGTGCATCTTATGGACTGTTGGTTAAAGAAATCTTTATGAAGATCTTGTCTTGAAATCTGTCCGTTGATACAGGCTGTTGATGGATATGACTTGACGTTCTAGCATATCAGTACATAGTGCACTGTAGCTTGTCTTGCAAAGTGGAAAAAGTCTTCTTTGCTAGAAATGGCAAAGGTTCAGACTTGAAGAGCTGAAATATTTTTTTTTCGGATACACAAATGGGGAAATCTCATTAATTCACCCATATGGTGCTTGGAGAAGTGTGTTTGGGAAGTCAACTTTGTAGTTGATCAACTAGATATATTTGAAATAATATCTGGTTGATAAATATCTTAGGTCTGAGCTGGACTTCCAATTCCCATGTCATCAGACTTCTTGACACACTAGAGCTTCCAGACCTCAAGGTCTGCTAATTGAAGGCTGCTGATCTACTGATAAGAGTAACTGCTTGGTGAGACATCTTCTAGTGAGATGTCTGCTGGTGTTTGCACTTGTAGACATAATCCATTTGAGAGATCATCATAAGTTGGTAGGATAAAGACTTGAATATGTACAAATTAACTTCCTAGTCTAATGACCTATGCAATATTCGACGAGTTGCCACGCTAATCGGTACACATCCCTTTTACCCACTCGTGGAATATGCGTTATAATGGTGACAAGCAAATCACGGTTTGGATTATGCAAACATGAATAGCAAATGTTATGCAGACAAATCTCCTACTATTTGCTTGGGACCATTACTACATTTAACATATACATAAAGCTATTAAAGCAATAGTTTAGTCCTTAGTAATAGCATGCCTACTAATGAATGATCATTTTATCTCAAGGCATGCCCTTAGCTGAACTTACAAGCAATAACTTTTGTATAGTCACCTATTGCCAAATATTTACAGACTCAATAATGAAAGTACAAATACATAGCAATGGTAAAAATATCTTTAGGCAATTATGAGGTATAATTGATGAGCAGGCCACAAAAATATTTTTGAAAAGATCTTTCTTGCACAATGATTTGAATGAGTTGAAGAATTTTGGCAAGAAGATTTTTTAGAGCAATTCAATAAGGTAAAGTAGAGTGTAAGCATGTTTTAAGAATTGCTACAAGATACCAATTTTGAAACCATTGTTTCTTTCTTGTTTTATGTTTACAAGAAAGTAGTTTAACAGCAGCCTTCGTAAAGAGTTGAAAAAAGCTTTGTGAAAGGTGTTGTTTTGATATTTACCTAATACTCAAAAGAGTTATTTAAGTATCAGAGCAAACTATTTTCAGAAAAATGTTTTCTTTAATAAAGATAGTGAAATTCTGCTGAAGTAGAAAGAAGGTCAGCATAACTTTGAAAAACTTAGCATCCTTCATTTAAGTAATGTTTTCTTAATGAAGATAGAGATATTCTACAAAAGTAGAAAGAAGGTCAGCTGAACTTTTGAAAAGATTTACATTTCTTCATTAAGTGTGCCACAAAGGCATATTCATTTCCATAAGATAATCCACAAAGGTTTACCTGGGGAAGGGGTGAACTTGAGGGTGAACTAACATTTCTATTATTTCCTCCTTGTCTTGCTACCAATGTATGTGTCACACCATTTCTCATCTTAAGTAGAATTTCTCCTCCTTAAGTATTTATCCTGGTTTATGTAAGTGTCACACACTAAGTGTCAAACTACTTCTCCTCCTACTTTATGTGCTTTATGTATGTCACACCATTTCTCCTCCTTAATGGTCACAAGCATACAGTATCATCAAGCATCCAGGGAACAGCCATGAAGGCATTTAAGCAGTGTTGGAGAGTAAAGCTATTGAATATTATATAGATTTGTTTGTATCCATAACCTAAGTCTAAATCAAGGTGACTAATGGGCCTGCGTGTCTGTTAGCGTGGCAACTTGTATTTAGGCAAAGTGCTTAAAATAGCTTAGGATTGCTTTTTATACCTAGCCTAGTCTTCAGTAGTTAGCCCATCATTGATAGGACATGTAAAAGATTGGCTATCTCTTGAAATCAGCCGAATCTATTAGAGATATCGGACAAGCTTATTTCAGCCAAGGATCATCAGCAATGAGAAAAAACTAAAGATCGTCCGATCACAACTCAGCTGGTGATATGACTCAAGACTGTCTACAGCATTTATTGACAACGGTGACATAACGATAACCTGCAAATAGCATTGAATGATCCATGCCATATTAGGCTATTCAATCCCCCCCTCCCTTCTAGCCTATTTGAGCACCTTGGGCCATAACAAAAGCGTATTTAGATGGAGTGAAAGCTTTATCGGCACAGTAGGGGTAAGTTGGCAGATATATGGACAATATGAAAGAAAAGATTAATGAATAAATTGAAGACAACGTATTCATTTCGAAGAGAATAACAGTAACTATTGTCTCGTTCTTTTTAAAAAGTACCTTAAATCCTTTCAGATAGTGATTTAGCTAAGGTTGGGTTTTGGCAAAGGTTAGGCTTTGGCTAAGGTAAGATTGTGGCGAAGGTTAGGATTTGGTTAAGGTAGAGTTTTGGCTAAGATTAGGTGATACCAGTATTTACAGGATCTCAGCCTTACCATTTATCCCAAAAGATATAGCTAAAGATCTTAAAGCTTGGTACCAATTGTCAGTTAATACCAATTGTTAGTTTATGTGCGGGATCAATAGACTTTTGCGATCGAGGGTAGCTAAGGGTTAATGACATCAATTAACGAATAAACAATTGATAAGATGATGCCAGTTTGAATGAGAGATAAAAATTGACAAATTACTCCTCCTAAACGAATGCCTTAGGTGAACACAGATCAAAAGGCTTCTCCTCAGATGATTCCTAGGGGATATAAGAATGAGGGTTGAGAGGAAAAGGTCTGATGTTGACGATATCTCAAAGAGGAATCTTAGAGTGTCAGCAGACTTGGATGATATAGGAGACTGTTGAGGTGAATGGGATGTAGGGAATTTTTTTTTAGGCAAAAAAAATAGTGGTGGAGAAGAGGATTGTTCTGGAGAGTTTGTGGGAGAGGTTGAGAAAGGTTCGAGAGATGGGGGTTGAATGTGTAATTCTTCCTAAGTTTCTTCCTTGGGTACTTTCAGCAGTTCCTCCTCTTCGGGCTCCTCCTCAGCCTCAGCAGGGGCTGAAGGAACAGGGTCAGCAGCCTTTCGTTTTTACTTGCCCCTTCCTCGAATATGTAGATGTCTTACTGATAGCAACAGAAGGTCTACTGATAAAGAGATACCAATTGTTAAAGAGGGGGATATAGAGATAGATACCAATTGTTAGGTCCCATTGATAGGTCCTATCAATTGTTAAATTCTTACCATTTATTAAATCCTAAGGAAGTGGAAGAGTCAGCAGACTAAAGATTAGGAGTGAATGTCTGCTGATGTGTTGGTGATTAGGTTTAGGCTTAGAAGGGATAAGGGTGAGCTGAGGAGCAGCTGGGTTAGTTTGGGTCCTGAATATTAATCGTTAGGTCCCAATTGTTAGGTCCAAAGCAGAAAAAGAATGAGAGTGGATGTCTGCTAATATGGGGCTAGAGAAGGATAAGTTTTGACTAGAGAGGGATGAAGGGATAAAGGCAAAGATTGGTAGAATGTTATAGATGATTTGACTACGGTTAAGGTCCTATTGTTAGGTCTCTTCACGTTGGTATGGTCGAGGGAGTAAAGGGGATGTCAGCAGATTTAGGGGTAAGAATGAGAGTCTGCTGAGGTGGTAGAGGTGAGGTATGGATTCACAATCTGAAGAACCAAATATCATTTGTTAGAAGAATAGAAAAAATATCTAAACGAGATGTAAATATCAATTGTTGATAATGAAGTCGAAGAGTCACATATACACGAGACACTCATTACTAAATATGTATTTGGATTTTAAAGATTTGTGATATTTTTTTGACAATAGTGTAATGATGATGAAGAATCATCATTCAAGACAAAGTTTTCAAATGAAAGAGTTTAAGAGCTCTTTGTCTTTGGAGGGAGAAAAGAGAGACAAAAGGGTACAGTGAGTACTTACCTTTGAAGTACAGGCTCTTGTCTGTGTTGAAGCAGATCATTTGAACATTCAGCAGTGTTGAAGATCTGCTGAAGTTTTTCTTTCATACCTGGACCTGTTCTTCAAATTTCTGAAGTGAGAATGAGGCATATTTAATTATTACAACAAGGGTCATATTTGCCAATCATTCCTGAGGAAGGACTAGGTCTTGACAACATAAGTCTTCCTGAGAATCCATAAGTATCTAACTATCTTTGGTGAGTTAAGTCATAATCCTTTAAGATCAACAATTCTCATTTCATCAATCTTCTATGAGATAAAGTGTGAGAGTGATTTGAATTCAATTAGACACTAATTAGTCTGACACCAAATGTTAATTTCTCACGAGATATCTACTGAGGTAAATAACTAGGAGAATTGAAATATCATTGATACCGGCTAATTTTGCCCTTCATTTAAATTAGTCTCAGCAGACATTCAAGATTTGAAAGTTATCTGAACTGAAACAAGAATTGTTATTGCTTTTGGACAAGAGAGAAGAAAACATTGATATTGAATAGAAGTGCAGGAATTTTAGATTTGAAGCACATAAGTATTTCCATATACCTTTTAACAATAATTCCTTTTCATATTTTGCAAGGTTTATTTCATACTTTAACCTGGGCAATAAGCAACTTTGTTTACAGCAGATAAACTTGAAGTCTTATAGTAGAAATAGAAGTTCAGAGATTAAGAAATGAATTTGCAGCCTCCTTTCAAGTGATTTAGAGAATCATCATAGGAGTAATTGAAAGTAATATATAGACGTAATATGTCATCTTTTAAGTGCTGCAGTCTGTCTTAAGAACGTGTCCGAGAATTCATCCTAGGGTAGTTCAGCTGACGTTAAATTTATTGACCAAGGTGAGTTGGTTAAATTTAAAAAGGTAATTTATCTAATAAGTTAAAGGAAAATTTGATTCCCTTAAGGATAAACAATAAGCCACTGTACAGTAGATATTTAAGGATAATTTTATTGTTGGGTTTTACAGCAAAGTTGTGTTAAAATTATATGACCTTCATTAGCTGCCGAAAGAGTTTACAAGATAAAGAGCAAGTATGAGATCAATACAATTTAAACACTGAGCTTCATGCTATTGATAGAATGTAAATTTAATTACAGATAGTCATAAAGGAAAGTTGCTGAACTTGTATTCAATAATCCAAACAGATTAAGCATAATTTTACAGAGAATTGTAAAATACAAGAACAATACAACTTGAATTGACTTTACTGCTAAGATTTACAGGTAAATATTATACGATGATTCAGTTTGAATAAAAAACTAGTTATAGGGTATCATCTTTAATATTCTTAATCCAAAAGGCAAGGCTGATTGAAGATCAACCATGGAGTTCGGAATGGATCAGGATGGCCAATACTTTTGGATCTCCTCCAACTCTGGGGAAGGAGGAAGAACCTTGTCCAAGAGGTCACAAGTCGAGACCTCAAGGAGGAAGCCAAATAAGATTTCCCTGCTTAGACGACAAATCCCCTTTGAAGAGGACCAAGGTGGATATAAGTCCCTTGCAAGTAATCTTCTTTATCAATTATCTCCTTTAGCCACCTCTCCAACCATGGAGACCTTTTCTGCCTCAGACATCTTGCAGATGATGACTGACATACTAACACAGTTCCAGGTGTGCTGTATGAACAACACTCAGCCAGATGTTTGTTGGACATTAGCTAAATTTTTCCTGAGTTCTTTATTAAATAGTTCTTGTATGTAAGCAGAGTCACAATTGTCAGATTGGTATACGCTAAGTGGCTGTCGTAGTGATTCTTCTGATATCAATTTAGTATATCAATAAAATGATAACCAAATGTTAATGAATGAACAAGAATCACTAAGAACATTAATTGATAGGATTACATTTTGCCTTTTAGTTGAAAAGATCATAAAGCGTTCTTTAGAGTTCTGAGAGAAAAAGAATTTGAGGCAACAATAATAAATATCATCAAAGCAAAGGTTGCCAAAATTTCTTCGAAAGTCAGAATCTAGAAGAAGTACTTTGTATCAAGTCAATAGAAACCAAAACTTAATCTTTACAATTAGTGATTTCTGAAGGGAATGTTTTGATAAATTTCAACAGATATGAAAACTGTGTTTCAAAACATTTTTAAAGTATTTTACATAGTTAAGATAAAGGATTTTGATCTTTAGAACAGATCTGAGAAATTTGAATCAACCTATTTCATATCAGAAATAAACCAAACAACTTTGAAGGAATGAAACAAATCTTACCCAGTTGTTAAGATGATGAATTGATCGATATCTTAGATTGATGCACAGTAACATTTTGTGTAAATGTTTGAATCAGTGTGTAATATATTACAAGATTTCTAAGCAGTTTGTGAGTCTTTTATAATAGACTTGGGAAGGAAGGAAATTCTCTATTTATACTCACAGAGGCTAGACGAAAGGACAAATCAATGAGATTAGACTAAGAAGTCTTTGTACATATCCAAGTCTTTGTCCTACCAACTTGTGATGATCTCTCAAATGGATTAGCTTTACAAGTGCAAGCACCAGCAGACATACTAGAAGATGTCTCACCAAGCAGTTACTCTTATAGTAGATCAGCAGCCTTTAAACAGAAGACCTTGAGGTCTGGAAGCTCCAGCATGTCAAGAAGGCTGATGATGTGGAATTGGAAGTCCAGCTCAGATCTAAGATATTTAACAACTAGATATTATTTCAAATGTATCTAGGTTATCAACTTCAAAGTTAACTTCACAAACACACTTCTTCAAAGACCACATGGGTGAATTAATGAGATTTCCCCATTTGTATATCCGGTAGAAAAGTGTTTTAGCTCTGCAAGTCTGAACCTTTGCCATTTCTAGCAAAGAATATTTTTTCACTCTACAAGACAAACTACAGTGCACTATGAACAGACAGGCCAGAACGTCAAGTCACAACCTTCGAGAGCCTGTATCACCGGACAAATTTCAAGACAAGATCTTCAGAAAGATTTCTTTAACCAAAAGTCCATAAGATGTACTTTGATGGATTAAAAGACAAACACTCCAACGGTTAGAAATCCATTCAAGTCTCAACGAATCCTTTACCTCTTCGCCTATAAAAGAAATCTCTCACCCCTCTTCCAAACAGCAGCAAACAAGAAGCAGATGTGAGATGGGAAAAACACAAGTGTAAGAACAAACACTTTGTGTGTGTGAGATCGATTAGAAATTTATAAGGCAAGAAGTTTAACTTAGTTAAGAACTCACTTCTTGACTTGAGTTCTTTCTTCCTTCGAAAGACTTAGTCTCTACTGCTCCTAGACTCCAGATTTACTGTAAGAGATTAAGCATCCAGCTTGACATTAAAAATGGAACCTACTTGAAGATATTCGATGAAGAAGACGAGCTAACAATCCACAATGCCTTTATACCGGCAGAATCGTATTCCATTGTAAGAGTTGTTGGTTGTGCAATAATGAATCATCACAGTTGGTCGAGTGTTTATCACTTAGTTGTTCAGCTATTTTCTAACTGAACAACTCATAATTAGAGCTGTCAAAATGGGCTAGGAGGTTGGACTGACCCATAACCCGCCACAACCCGTCACTAGGCAGGTTGGGTTGGGCTGACCCACCAAATGAGTGGGTTGAAATATCTCAACCCAATACAACCCGCCATAGGCTACGGGTTAGGGCGGGCCAACCCGCCAAAAAAATTTATTTAATAAACTTAATTTCTAACAAATTAAAGTAAAAAATATATATATCACAACTATTTTTAATTTCTAATTAATGAAATAAAAAAATCAAACAAAAGGCCAAGAAAGAATCTAACAAATTAAAGCCAAAAAAAATAAGGGAATATAACTACACTTCTTAAAAATCAAAGAGTCAAACTAAATTTATATAGTCAAGCAATTTGGCGGGTTAGCCCAACCCAACCCGTAACCCTCGTGGGTTCAACCCGTTTGACCCGCCTCCTAGGCGGGATTAAAATTTATCAACCCAACCTAACCCATTTTGGTGGCAAGTTGGGCTGGCTCGTCAGGTTCAACTCGTATTGACAGCTCTACCCATAATATTGTCTTCTCACATCACTCTCACATTGGCACTACCTTCTCCCTCTTCCTAGGGTATTAGGAATTACCAAGGTGAGAGTTCTTATGTATGTCTTCTCATAACACTCTCACTTGGCATTGCCTTCTCCCTCTTCCTAGGATATTAGGAATTACCAAGGTGAGAGTTCCCATGTATGTCTTCCCTTTCCCATGTCTTCCTTTCCATGAAACCCATCAGGGTTGCTAGGTTAGATGATGTGATTCCAAGATCGTGACAAAGCGAAACCAACCAAGAACGCGGATTGAACACAGAAACAACGAATTGAAACAAAAAGATAGGGAGCTTCCCTCAACCCTAGGGCGGATTTAATCCCTGGAACCTTGGGGTGCAACCTTAACCCACTAATCGCAATTGATTAGGAACCAAGATTACGGAACGCCACAAGCCTGCAGCTCAACAAACTTGATAAGTTCAAGGGTTGAGAATTCTAATCCAAGAAATCTCTCAAAAACTCACAATATTGTGAAAACTCAATTCAATCAAATATATCTCAAAGTTAATGTTTTATAATGAAAGAGAGGCCTTTATATAGGCCTAAAAATCCTACTAGCCCTAGGAAACGTTTATTAGGAAACCAAAAGACCTAAAATACTTTAAAGTTACCAAAAATATCAAAAATTAGGTAAATTGACGAAAATTCAGTCTTTGGTGCGCGGGAGACTATGCGAATGCATTATGCGGCCGCATAGATTCCAGAAAGGCTATGCGGACTCCCTATGCGGCCGCATAGATTCCAGAAACTTGCTGATTTCTGCGCGAGCTCTTAATGCGGACACACTGCGATTTGTTATGAGGCTATGCGAACGCACTATGCAGACGCATAGTGCGGACGCATTATGCTAGAACTCTGTTTTTGTATAGACAGTCCTACTAGCATGCAGACAATCCTTCCCTCTTTGTCTTGACATCCGTGGGAGCTATGAGAGCTTCAAAAACATGCATGGACTCCTCCTCTTGGGCCTCGAATGGGCTTACGTGATTTTGAACCCACTTGATCATAATTGGTTCACTTGACATGGACCTTGAGTCTCGGCTCGAACCACGATTCTCATCATTAGAGAGTCTAGGTTGATGTACTATGTAAGTTTATCCTTGAGTAAACCTTTGCTGAATTTTAATGTAAAATATACTTCTCTATAATCAACCTTTAATTACTTATCTTTCCTGCTTTACTTGTATTAATCTTTGAACAACCTGTTCATGGATATTTGCATCTGATTAAGATATAAGTTTGTTGTAGTGTTGAATTTCTACTTATCTTGTTATAGCTACTTGGATCTTTTTATGTCACATATATTTGCTGTAAGTCATTCTGCTGCACAACTCATTTGTAACAGCAAATATTATAACATCAATTTCCAAGCAGTTGCTTATGTCTACCTTGGCAGAGTAGCGAAAGTCTGCTGAAGCAAACCTGCTGATCCAGCACCAGCAGATTTGCTTTACAAGGATATTGACCTGACCCGATAAATATTTCATCTCTATTCGTAAAGATATTTTAAATTAAAATGAAATTTTAAATGAAGGTCAAATAGGCTATTCATCCCCCCCCAGCCTATACTCTGAGCATACCTACGGGACCTAACAATAGTTATGTATTAGGTTCTTATTAGTTATGTATTAGGTTGTTTAGCACTATGCAAATGTAATAGCCCTTAATTTTTGGAAATTGTTGAATATGCAATTGGTTGCAATAGCAAATTTGTAAGGGCTCGTGTAATTAATTTGTTGCAATAGCAACCTATTTTATGAAGAAGTGATCAAAATGGTTTGTAATTGTCTCTCCAATGTCTGAAATAGAGCACTATGTTCCAAATTGTAGGACACTTGGTTGTATTAGCAAACAGAGCACTTGGATGTACTTGAACAATGCAAAACAGAGCACTGGGATATACTTAAAGAATTGTTCCCAAATTTACTTTGACATAGCAAAAATAATAACAGAACAAAAAGAAAAGAGCCTTAACAAATACATATTGTCATTGCACATATCATACCATTGTCATTAGATTAAACCATTTAAAATAAAAACCATATCATTGTCATTGCACATCTACCCCCAAAAAGGCATCCAATACATCATTCATTTCACTACCAACTGCAAAAAGAAAATTTTCACAACTTTTACCCAATCTGCAAAAATACAAGTTTCTAATACATCATTCCCAACATATACACTAAATATTGACATATGTATTACCTTCCTTTTGATTTTTCTTCTTTCCCAACCACTTCTCCAAGCTTGATGTTAAGGTTACATGTCTTCCTCCCTTCATAGAACTAGTTGGTCTTGACACAGATAATTGTGCTTGTTTTGGTGGTGGGGGTTGAGTGCTAGATCTTATAGGCACAGTTGGCCTTTCACTTTGATTAGGCTATGACTTGCTCACATTTTGAGCAGCCGTTGGCCTTTCACTTTGAACAGGCTATGACAGGTTCACATTTTGAGCAGCCCCATTTCTTCCCTTATTCTTTCTTTGCCTCTTGCCTCCACCCTGTGTAATATAAACATAAAAAATTATTTATTCAGTGTATTCCAAAAAGGAAAAAAAATCAAAAACAAAAAAATTGTGTTCTTACTATTTTTTACATGTTAGTTTCCTTCGGTGTTCTTTTTCTTTATTGGCTTTAGTTGGCAACCTATCCCTCCTTCCTTTATGCATCTTCTAACATTATGCCCAGCATGTCCACCTTATGCATCTCAATTTTACCACCCTTCTTCCCAACTTAGTTGCACCCATATGTGATCTTGGAATCTCATCGGTCCTTCTTCTTCTTAACTTTTTGGATCTGCCAAGTTGCTTATGTGGGACAAGAGCAATGATAGGATATCTATCTTGATGTGACCACATGTCAACACCATTAATAGGATTAATGGTGTGCTCATAATTTTTGGCCTGGAACTTCAATGTGTAATACTCATACACCCATTCCTCAGGAACCCCATTCCCTCCATTGGCCCCAGAATAATAAATGGCAGAAATAACATGCTTACATGGGATTCCAGTTAAATCCCACATCCCACAACTACAACTTCTAGCACTTAAGCTTACAATGCATTGTTCATTCAAAGACCCCTCACTTAATACATGTCAGCTCCATTCCATATGGTAATATACTGCATTACATCAGTCTTTGCTTGCTCAAGCTTCCTCTGCACATCATTACAAAGAGAACCACAAGTTTTACTAATTTCCTTTCTCTTCTTCTCAATCCTGTTCATCAGCAAGTTCCTAATAGTTTTTAGCATGCTAATAATTGGCTTATCCCTAGCAGCCATAATGAAAGCATTGAAGCATTCACACAAGTTGTTCATAGAAATATCACTTTTCACAGCTGTTGTCCAGTAGGCTTTACACCAATGCTTATGAGGCTTACCCATTGCCCACTGATATGCCTTCTCATTTTTATTCTTGAACTTTGCCAATACATTTTCATATCTAGCAGTTTTAAAAAGTAAATCTTTAAGCTTCTTACCTCTGTGTTCTTTTCTGTAGTTGTTAGTTGATGAATATATGTTGGAGACAGAATCTATGATCAACACGTGGTAACAACTCTTCAATTGCTGGAACTAAACCCTGCAGCATTATGCAAATGAATAAGTATTAACCCTAATAAAACATAATTAAATAGTTAACAGTTAATAAAATGGAAAGATTACCTTTTGTTCATCAGATATGAAGACCCAATGTTGTTGATTAGTTATCATCAGATCAGCTATTACAAGCTCTAAGAACCAGGTCCAAGAATCTTTATTTTCAGCATCCAAAACTGCCCAACTGGATACATTCCATTATTGGCATCAATACTCACAGCTAAAGTAGTTGGCCAGGATATAGACCTTTTAGAAATGCCCCATCAAACCCCAATACCTTCCTGCATCCAGCCAAGAAACCAACCTTTAACCCTCCAAGGTAGCTATAAATCCTCTTAAACTATCTATCTTCTTGCTCAGGATTCTCAGGCTCAAACTCAAATTGCATAGTTGTGTTAGGATTTATTCTCATAACTTTTCCACAATAATTTCTAAGAAAACCATATTGTTATGAATGAGTCCCATAGATCATGTGCATTGCTTCTTTTCTGGCCTTATATGCTTGACTCCTAGAGATTTCAAGTTGATGTTCACTTCTCAAAGTTGATCTCATAGACTCCACTGGCCAGTCTGGATTTGTTCTTAAAGTCTCAATGTATTGCATAGCCACCCATTTTGATGTTGCATACTTAATGTTATGAGTGGAGTTACACATATGATCATCTTTATATGTTGTAACTACCCACTGACATGCATCTTTATTATAAGAAACCAACAGAACCAAGGACATACACCATTTCCTATGCATCTTACCCTAATCCTCACCTTGTTATTCTTCAGAAACTTCAGTGTCCTTCTAATCATAATTGAGTACTGCCTAATTACTTCCTTAACATCATCAGTTGTAGTAAACTTCATCCTAATCTCAAATTTGGGATCTTTTAAATCAGTTTTAACATCAAAGTCAGGATAACTCTTCTTACCCTTCCTGACATTCAGATCCTCCTCATCTGAACATGATAAACTTTTTAGTTCATCTGAGTCAGCATATTCAGACCTTATGTAGTCTGAATCTGAATCTTTGTTAGAAATATGTCTGTAAAATAGCTGATATATATATATATATTTGCATATTCTTACACAGTAATTTGCTTGTTTCTATTACAACGCATGTTTCACAAGTGGCTAAAAGGGCTGCGTACCGGTTAGCGTGGCAACTTGCTGAAATATTGCATAGGTCATTAGACTAGGAAGTCTTTGTACATGTCTAAGTCTTTGTCCTACCTACTTATGATGACCTTACCAATGGATTAGCTCTATAAGCACCAGCAGATGTCTCACCAGTAAACATCTCCCCAGCAGATGTCACTCCAGTAGACGTCACTCTAGAAGTTTTACATTGGCAGTTACTCCAGTATCAATCATGCTCTCTAAAAGACTACTACAAAGTACTACAAAGGTCAAAGAGGAACATCGGTCGTTCTCCAAGCTATAAAGTTTACAAAGATTTGCAATGGACACTTTGCAAATCTCCCTGACAGCTTAAAGATACGCATCGATGTCTGAGCCTTCACTCTTATCCATTAGATATTTCCTCTTCTGTGTTTGGTCTCAGTCTTCAAGACGTATTCTCTAAAAGACCAATCACAGTGCACTACAACCCAGGCCTACACGACACGTCATATCGTTCCTCAGCCTGAATCACGGACAGAAATCAAGACCAAATCTTCATATAGATTTTTACCCAACAGTTCATAACAAATGTACTCTGATACATTGAAGAACGAACCTCTCTAAAGGGAAAAAATCAATCCAAGTAAACAACGGATCCTTCCTTCTCTCTACCTATAAAAGAAACCTATCATCCCTCTTCAACAAGTGTGAATGTGTGTGAGAACATAAAGAGTAGGAAAAACACAAAGTGTAAGAACAAACATTTTGTGGGAGAGTGATCTAAAATTCTAAAGGCAAAAAGAAGCTTCGCTTAATCAAGAACTTCTTTCTTGATTTGAGTTCTTTCTTCCTTTGAAAGACTCAGTCTCTTCAGCAGGTATACCTCTCATCCATAGCTAGAGACTAAGCATCCAGCCATCCGTTAAAGACTGAACCCACTTGAGGATGTCCGATGAAGAACTAGAGCTTAATAATCCACATTAGATTCATACAAGCAGACTTATATTCTATTGTAAGAGTTGTCGGTTGTGCAATTATATTCATACAGGCAGACTTAATAATCCACATTACATTCATACAGGGAAACTTATAATCCACTCAGTTGTTCAAATACTTGTTATTTGAATAACCCATAATATTGTCTTCTCATAACAAATTTATCGAGTTGATACTACAGGAAGACAACAAACTAAATGTTTATTGCATCTTCCAATGTATTTTTGATAAATTTGATTTTGCTTTCTTAATCTCTTACTTTTCTTTCCAGGGATTGCTAGGATTAGAGAGTCTAGGTTGATGTACTAAGCATGTTTACCTTAGAGTAAATCTTTGCTGAATTTTAATATAAAATATATTTCTTTACATTCAACCTTTACTTATCTTTCCTTTTAAATGTACTATTCATTTAAGCAATCTATTCATGGAAAGCGATATATGCATCTAATGAAGATTCAAGACTGCTCATATGATGTACTTGTATAAATTTACGCACAACTATCTTTAATCTTCTATGTTTGCTGTCATTCATTCCGCTGCTTAATTCTTTTCACACCAGCAAACATTATAACTTCAATTATCCAGCAGACCTCAAGTCTATTGTGACAGAATAGATAACGTCTGCTGAAGCACACCAGCCATTCTTTGTATCAGCTATGTTACTTAAAAAGAAAATTGACTTGGCCTGATAATTATTTCATCACTGTTCCTAAACATATTTCAAATTGGATGAGATTTTTAAATGAAGATAGCATAGGCTATTCACCCCCTCTAGCCTATATTCTGAGCATATCAACATGGACCTAACAATCTTTATCAACAATTTTCTCTTTACCTTTATTATACATAGGAACAATAACTCTGTTGCCAATAGTGGGATGAAACTCAATCTCCTCATCAGACTTCTCATCAACCTCATCTTCATTAATTGGCCCGTTATTCCAACCACCATCATTTGGAAATAGATCATCATCTGGCCCATTATCCCAACCACCATCATTTGAAAATAGATCATCACCTAGCCCATTTACCCCAATATCATCATTCTCATGAATTGGTCCATAATCCAAACCACCATTAATATTCAAATCACTTGGAAATAGATAATCACCTTGCCCATTAACTCCAATATTGTTTTCATTAACTGGCCCATCACCTGGCCTATTATCATTTTCATTAACTGGCCCATCACTTGGCCCATTATCATTTTCATTAATTGGCACATCACCTGGCCCATTATCATTTTCATTAACTGACCCATTATCATATTCATTAACTGGCCCATCTTCATTAACTAACCCATTATCATCACCACTATCATTATTCAAATCAACTGGCTATAAACATTCTCAAGGTAGGTAAGAAGTTTTAATTTGCCATTAACCCTATGTCTCAAAGACCCTGTTTTACTAAGGCATACTAGTTGCAGTTGTTCATTATCATTATTTAGCTTTTCAATTACCACAGAACTTGAACCAAATGGAAACATATCATCAACAAAGGAATCAATCACAATATATCTATGTTTTATGTAAATATCAATTACTTTGTGGTCCTTCACATACTTAATCATTTCAATCACATCATTATCTCCCCTTAATGGTTACAAGCCATTTCTCAAATCACAACCAGGCTTTACATAATATTAAAACATGATATCATCCTCTTCATCCACATACCCCAACTTTTTAAGCATCTTATTAATGTCTATTACTGATATTTTTTCACCATCCACATAATCAACAAAGTCAATATAACCCTCCTTATAAACTGATGTGATCCTAGGGTCCAAGAATTGCACTCCACAAGTGGAGGGGGTTAATTGTCAAGTTTGGAAGCCATGGGGTGATTTTGGTCACAACAAAAGGGCAAAAAAGAGCTCCAAAATGCAATTTTGGGAAAGTAAAATCCCAAAACCGGGATTTGTAGAGGTTTTAAAAGCCTTCCTTTCACATTGGAGAGAGTCCTTGGCCATTCAAACTCCTTGGACGTTTTTTCCTTGTTTCCTTGTTAGAATAGGAGTTTCCTTTTAATTAAACCACATCCTTATTGTAATTCATAGTTCTTGTAGGATTCTAATTAATGCTTTCCTAGAGTTAGTTGAATTTGTTTAGTTAAGCCTATATATAGGCATCTCTTTCAGATTGTAATAGATATAAACGTTTTATTCTTCAATACAAGCCGTGAGCTTTTCTCTTGTGTGTTATACACATTCTGTTAGAACATTGCAAACTTGGATTAGTTTGTGTAAAATCTATATTCTTGGTTCTTAATTCAACATAGTTAAGGATTTTGAATCTTCATACTAAGGTTCTTAATTCCATTGAGGGTTAGGGGTTGAGGTTTACTTCAGATTGTTCTCCAAGTCCTTGGGCGTACGTTTTTTCGCGAGATTGTCTTTTCAATGTGGGTTTCAAGTTCCAATAACTTATGGGTTCTCGTTAGATCACATCAGTTGGTATCAGAGCCAAGCTATTAGGTAACAATCTTCTATCTTACTTTAAATTGTTCTTATTTTTTGTTTCTCTTTTCTTTCAATTCTTACCTTCAAACTAAGATCATTAATCTTAGTTTGTTGTTTTATTATTGTGTTATTGACTTCTTCTTATTCTAATTTGCTCAAACCCTAAGATCCTTCCAAAGTTATAAATTCCAAAAAAAAAAAAAAAAACTAGTTGTTTTTAAAAAAAAATTTGAACTCTTTTGTTTTCTTCGTGTCCTAGTGTTTCTTTTGGTAATCTTATCTTCATCATTATCCTTGTAGCGACCCGGGTTCACCGTACCAAGCCTTGTGGGTCCCAGCGTAGGTCCTTCCCCAATATCACTAGTCACAGGCCTTCCCACTCCTAGTAGTGGGTTTTATGCCTTCCCCCACACTCGAACTCCTGACCTCTAGGTCCAGGATAGTAGCTCAATTGGTACTCACACTCATATTTAAAGACCTTTGTCCTGGACCTAGAGGTCAGGGGTTCGAGTGTGGGGGAAGGCATGAAATCCACTACTAGGAGTAGGAAGGCCTGTGACTAGTGACGCTGGGGAAGGACCTAGGCTGGGACCCACAGGGCTCAGTACGGTGAACCTGGGTCGCTACAAAAAAGGCGCCTATGCGGGCGCCTAGAGCGGCCGCGTAGAAGCCTGGCAGCTTATTTTGACTTTTTTTTCTTGGACGATTTTGACCATTTGGGTGGCTCTCTTTGAGCCATGTCACCACCTCCCTCTAGTCTAATTTTGGGCCACTTAAATAAAGTGGAGAGACTTCATTCTCTGTATTTTTCCCTCCCATTTCCTCCATAGAAGTTCTTGTGTGTGTGTGTGAGCTTTGGTGAGATTAGTGTGTGTGTTTGAGTTCCCGAAGATCTAACCGTCCGATTAACGATCTGAGACCGTCATTGTGTTAGTGTCGAGTAGGAGAGCAACTTTAGAGCCTTCAATCGTGATTTTGTTGGCTTGATATTCGGTTCTAAGTAAGTTACTAAACCCCCCTTTTGTATGCTTTAAGCTTTAAGGTATGCTAGTTCATCAATGATCATGTATGAGTTGCTATGAATGTTTTTTTCATGTACAAATTTCTATGTTGAGATGAGTACAGTATACTTGTGATATTTACTTGGATTGAATGATGTTTTATGAGCTAGGGTTGGACATTAACCTTAGGATTTGAATAAATAGAGAACATGAGACTTGAAATGGGGTAATCTTGCAAATAGCATTTATACTCTAATTTTGTGCTTTTAGTAATGACTCTAAGAAGTCAAATTTAGGGAAGATTACGATCCCCCGAACAACATGTTAAATTACTACGAGGTTTAGAGTTCGATTGATTGAGATTCTAATCCTCCGTGTTTGTCGTACTGTTAAAGTAAGACTTGTAAATGACTCCAATGTGTTGACTGGAATTCTTGCAAATATATTTTAGATGATAATTGGTGGTAGAATAATATAATCTACTTGTTATTTTTCAAGTTCACTACTTTTGAACTTGATGGTTATTTGCATTAGATGAGTAAGAACATCTGCTCGTGCATTGTGTAAGTCCAGCTGGCGTCGTTGGTAGAGTAAGGTGGAACGACCTATAGTCTTCACAAATCAAGGTTTGTGATCTCTACAAGTCGCCGTATCGGAGTCCACACACCCCTCTTCTGTTGGCCACAGTTGAGAAGTAGCCCCAATGTTGTAGCAATACGTATGGCTTTGGTTTGCTAGTTGAACTCGATGGTATTAATCGGGGACGTCGATACTACATACATGGGTATCGAGGCACATTTGGTTATTTTGTGTATTGCAGGAGCAACGCAAAGATGAACAAAGATCAATGATATCCTTTATAATGTGGTTTATTACGAGTACTTATGTGGACATCAAAGTGCTACGTATGATTTATGTGAATTGTATATCAATAATAATGTTACATGTTCAGTTGTGATTTATAAATGTATTACCATGTTATAATTATTGGTTGAGCATTATGCCATGACATGTAGTTGCATTTAGTAAGTTATTGAGTTTCGACTCACCCTGTTTGTTGTTTATATGTTTTTCCTTAGATTCGAGCCAGCCAGGGAGTTCGCGGTGAGGTCGGATAGTGTTCACGTTTAGCTCGCAGGTGGTCTTTTGCTTTGTAACCCTTGGAGCCCTTTTGTAATTAGTGATATAAATTCTTTTGGTGAGGACGAATGGTTATGTAAAGTCATGTAGACTTTACTTTGGGTAGTGTTGTTACATTGTTACTTATTATTCTTTTGGTAGCCGACACGTGTATATCGAGCTTGTACACTCTGTGATATCTTTAACTATTTGACTTTCCCAAGCATGTTGTAGCTTCTAGTTTATGTACAATTGTTCCGGCATGTTGTGGCCGAGGTAGTTGTTGGTATAAATGGTTTTTCTCTAAAATCTTATACTTGTGTTTTATTAGTTGGGTTCCGCCTATAATGTCGGTGATGATTGGTTTCATTTTATCCAAGTTTTTATTATTATGGTTTGTTGTAAGCACGGGTTGTTGCGCCACGTGCTTTTACTATTTGTTATTGTTACTTGTATGTTATTTGGCACGTCGACTTCGGGATTTCGTATTGGAATCCGGGTCGGGCTGTCACTATCCTAGTGTCTTCATTTTATTCTTCGTTGTTTTCTTCTTCGTATTCTTGTTTCTATATTAAAATAAAATAAAAAATTTATAATGGTTGTGTATCTAGATAATCTTTTTCGTTCTAGATTCCGCGTGAAAAACAAAGTATGTCATGTGATTATTGATAGTTTTAGTCTTCATAATCTGGCTAGTACGACCTTGGTTGAAAAATTGAATTTGCAAGTCATTAGACACCCTCAACCTTATAAAATGTGAAGGCAAAATTCTGGTTGTGAGATAGAGGTGAATGCGCATGTGTTTGTTTCATTCCGCATTGGGAGCTATGAAGATACTATCTTATGTGATGTGGCGCCACTGCATGATGCACACTTGTTGTTAGGCTCACCGTGGAGACATGATCGTCAAGTTAAGCATGACATCTACAACAACCGATACACAATCAGGATTAATCAAACAAAAATTAGTCTTGTACCTATGTTTCTCAAGGAGGTTTATGAAGATTTAGTGCTGTTACAAAAGAGAGAACAAGAGTGGAAGATAGAAAAAAAGAGAATAGAAAAAGAGAGAATTGAAAAAGAGAGGATAGAAGAAGAGAGTATTGAAAAAGAGAGGATAGAGAGAGAAAGAATTGAAAGAGAAGAAAAGATAGAGCAAGAAAAAATTGAAAAAGAAAGAATTGAGAAAGAGGAGAGAGAGAAAATTGAAAAAGAAAGAATTGAGAGAGAGGAGAGAGAAAAAGAAATTGAGAAAGAGATTATTGAAAGGGAGAAAACTAATAAAGAGAAAGTTGAGAGGGAACAATGTGAGAAAGAGGAAGAGGAGATGAAGTTCAAGACGGTTCGAGAAGAATTGAACCTGTTGCATGCATACGAAGACTCGTTCAACTTCAAAGTTCCTACACAATTTGCAGCTTGGTTCCTCACACGACTTATCAACAATCACTTCTTCTTAACTCAATGGGCAGATTGGATGAACCTCGTTTTAAGTATGGATCACTGAGTTGGAAGCATAGATTCGAGGATGAATCCTTTTCAAGAGGAGGGGAATGATGTGATCCTAGGGTCCAAAAATTGCATTCCATAAGTGGAGGGGGCTAATTGTCAAGTTTGAAAGTTATGGGGTGATTTTGGTCACAACAAAAGGGCTGAAAAAAGCTCAAAACACAATTTTTGGTAAGTAAAATCCCAAAACCGGTATTTGTAGAGGTTCTAGAAGCCTTCCTTTCACATTGGAGAGAGTCCTTGGCCATTCAAACTCCTAGGGTGTTTTTTCTTTTTTCCTTGTTAGAATATGAGTTTCCTTTTAATTAAACCACATGCTTATTGTAATTCATAGTTCTTATAGGGTTCTAATTAATGTTTTCCTAGAGTTAGTTGAATTTGTTTTGTTAAGCCTATAAATAGATGCCTCTTTCAGATTGTAATAGATATAGACGTTTTATTCTTCAATACAAGCCGTGAGTTTTTCTCTTGTGTGTTATACACGTTCTGTTAGAACATTGCAAACTTGGATTAGTTTGTGTACAATCTATATCCTTGGTTATTAACTCAACATAGTTAAGGGTCTTGAATATTTGTGTAAAATCTATATTCTTGGTTCTTAACTCAACATAGTTAAGGGTCTTGAATATTCATACCGAGATTCTTTATTCCATTGAGGATTAGGGGTTGAGGTTTACTTCAGATTGTTCTCCAAGTCCTTGGGTGTACGTTTTTCCGCGAGATTGTCTTCTCAACGTGGGTTCCAAGTTCCAATAACTTGTGGTTCTCGTTGGATCACATCATAAACCCTCTCAATATTGAATTCAATGCAGCCCCCATGGTGAATCTTCAATATAAAATACATGGTATTTGGAACTGAAAATGAGCATTATATGAAAATTATGAGTAAAAACACCAAACAACCACATTTACATAAACCCTAAGGGACCACAACACAATAAACATAAATATATGTACATAAACTATACTATATAAACCCTAAGGGACCACACAACATTACACATAAACAAATATACATATACATACGGGACCACACTACCATAAAAACAAATGTATATATAATAGCCCACACATACAGATTACTTCCATTTATTTTCTCTAAATGCATCCTCAAAGGCCGACAAAGACAGAATTATTCGACAAACACAAACTTTTACAGAGAATTTTCGCTTTTTGGGGGAAAAATAGAGCATTGTTTTGGAAACATAGAAAGAGGGACAATCTTCGAAATAATTAGAGTAAAGATCATCCTCTGGATTGAGTTCTAAGCCCATTTGTCGTATTTCCCATAATGTGCCCATTTTCTTCGATCAATTTTGCAGTTGGAAGAACCTAGAATTGACAAAGAAGGTCACAAACAGTTGATAGACGTTGTTTGTCTAAGTGACGTTTGAGTTTGAGTGAGAAAATTTCATATTACCGGTGTTTGTCTAAGAGCCAATGAAAGGGTAAGAGAAATTTCATTTTCGCCCTTAGTCAAATGCATGTGGGAGACACATGTGCAACTTAACGTTAAATCACTAACGACATCCATCAAATGGACTGCTGGCGTGACAATTTGAAGTGTTAGGGACAAAAACAATGCAAATATTTGTTAAGGGACTAATCGTGGATAAGTTCATAGTCAAGGGACCAGTGGTGTCATTAACCCTTAATTTAAAAGTACAACACTTAAAATAAATGAAATCTTTGGATAAATTATGTAAAACTACAAATATATATTCCCTCTGTCCCTAAATTGTTGTCTTATTTAATCCGGCATACAGATTAAGAAAAAATATTTGACTTGATCATTAATATTATTATAGTGTTTAGTTTCTTTAATGCACATGTGCTTGTAGCCCCTAATTAAAGTAAGAAGAAAAAGTAAAGGTAAAATAATAAAAGTGTTGTACTAAAAAGAAAACTTTCAAACAAGACAATTATTTTGGGACAGACAAAAAATGAAAGCAAGACAATAATTTAAGGACATAGGGAGTATTAAAAGTTACTATTTACGCCCCCACATTTACTAAGTACCCACTTTCCTAAGTATACATATTTTCAACCTCTCAAAAAGCTAAGTACACCCTCTCTAATTTTCTATTCTACCTTTACCAATATTTTCCTCAAAATTAACTAAACCTACTAAGTACACTCCCACCCCAAACAAAATCCACACTATTCCTCCTCCTCCCCTCCCCCCCACGGGTCAAGCTCGCCTCCCCCTCTCTCCTTCCTCTTTCACACCACCATGCCAAACAAAATCCATACTATTCATCCTCCTCCTCCAAGCCCGCCTCCCCCTCCTTCCTTCCTCTTTCACCCTCCCTACCCCGATCAAGCCCGCCTCCCCCTCCCTCCTTCCTCTTTCACACCCCCACCCCAAACCTGCTGTTGTCTTGTCTGCAACTCTTAGCCTCGGCGCCCTTAATGGTCAGCATCAACTAACAACCTTTAATTTCTAGTATGTTTGTGCAGCTGTAAGTCGTTTGCCCTATTTTTCAGATTTTTGGATTCAATGTAATAAGACTTGATATACATTGCTTTCAATGACGAGTTGTTTTTTTTTTTTTAAAGTTGTTTGACACTGTATGACCGAACACCCATAGTGTTGTTCGACACCTACTAACCAAACATCACTATGGTTGTTCGGCACCCCTTACCGAACTGCTTTAGCTGTATTCGATACGAGAATGCTGACAGTAATTAATTAATTTTTTAATCTAAAAAAATAAAAAATAAATAAGAACATTTAAATCAAAATTTATAATACTCCCTCCGTCCCTAAATTATTGTCTGGGTTGACTCGGCACACGGATTAAGAAAACTCAATTGACTTGATTATTAATATTAGAATAGTATTGAAAAAGTGTGTTGTTTCCTTTAATGCCCATGTGTATGTGGCCCATAATTAAAGTAGGAAGAAAAAGTAAGGATAAAATAGTAAAAATGATGTTCTAAAAAGGAAAGTTTCAAATAAAATAATTATTTTGGAACGGACGAAAAAAGAAAGGAAATTAATAATTTAGGAACAGAGGGAGTAATATTTTTATAATATACGAGGGGGTGTACTATGAGGGAGTGTAAATAACAAAATTTTTTTTTGCTTTCCCATTTATTTACATAGACTGAATTGCCGAAAAATAGTACTCCTATAAAAACAGAAAAATAGGAAACACTTTAGACAAGAAAAATGACGAGCTTTCTTCTGCAAGCCCCCACCAATTTCAGGAACTTCACCCTTTCTGCTTCCTCCAATGGTACTCTCTCTCTCTCTCTCTCTCTCTCTCTCTCTCTCTCACGCACGCACGCACGCACGCACGCACGAACACTAACACTACAATTGAAGCAAATTTACCGACGATTTCCGGGAGTTGAATTCAGCATAACTGCAGTAATGGGTTTCTCCTTCTAGACATTTCTTCAAGTAATCACAGCTCTGCTCTCAAATTTTGTTTTGTATTTCATATGATTAATGTGTCATATTGGGGTTTTCAGGGTCAATTGCAACAAGTGGGGGTGGGGGTCAATCAAGAGGACCAATAATTGTGGAAATTCCGCTAGACAAAATTCGAAGACCTTTGATGCGAACTAGAGCTAATGATCAGCAAAAAGTGAAGGAACTCATGGATAGCATCTCTCAAATCGGTCTTCAAGTACCCGTAAGCACTTTCTTAGTTGGTGGCACAATTTTGTGATTATGGCAGTTAATTGGTCTCTGTGTTGATTGTTGATCAAGATTTTTAATTGATTACTCCTTTTTGTTGAGGTTTAACTTAATTTGATTACATATTAATGATTCTCTTCGCTCGAGAATATTAGAGAAATTGGCATTTTTTTTCAACCTTACCAAAGTTTTCTTATGAATTTTGATCTTATGATCAAGTAATAGCCAAAAAAACATAATTTTGACTTTTAGTTTGGTAGGTTTAGAGGGAACTTGTAAAGTTGTTTCACGACAAAAATTCACTCAAATTAAGTCGACCTACTGAAAAAAACAGTTTAGTTGTCAATTGAATTAATATTATGTCAGGCGAGTGAGGTCATTTTCATCCAATAGGTCCGGCTAGTACCACCTGAGATTAGGCTTCCTTTGCGTTGAACTCTTCAGCACATCCATGATGATTTGGTAAATTTTGGTTTGCTGGTTTTTGAATTCAATGTAATGACTGAGATTAAGGTGTTTAGGTTTTGTTGCTGGTTGGGTTTCCTGTGATTGTGGGCCGCCAAGTAACTTGATGAAGGCACAGGTAGCTAATATGGGTAGTTTAATTGGAGGTTGTTACTTAGGCTCAGTTTGTTTCACGGAAAATGACTTCTGGAAAATATTTTCCGCATTTTCCGGTGTTTAGTAAAAATTAGAAATGATGTCAACTGAAAACAACTTACAAGTCAACGGAAAATAACGTGATTAGTTCGGAAAACGACTTACTGAGTAAGAGCTCCGTAAGTCATTTTCTTAAGTCACTCCACCCTATCGCTGCATCTGGTCTCTTGCTCCCCCACAAATCGTCATTGATTCTTTCTCTAGAACTCATCTTTGAGCCATGGATGCTCTCAAGAATTTCTTGATTTTCTACTATAATCTTCCTACTTCAACCCTTCTAATTCCATTGTTTTGTTATTGACTCTTCCTTCCCTCTGTTAATGATCTGTTTCTTTTTGGCATTCGTGGGAGTAAATTTCTTGCATTCTAGAAGATGATTTTTAGGGATTTAGAAATTAATTTGTGTTGGTGAATGTTGGTTTGATCTTAGCATGATGAAAGTTTTTAAGGATGCAAATCCAAAGCATGCATTATCTGATTCATCACGAAACACTATGACTTCTCGCTCTGTTTTTTTTTTTTTTCAAAATTATTGACTCCATGCGCTTAATGCTTCATGGAAAATCATCTGATTCTTGTTGGATTTAAGTTTTGGTGGAAGGGATTGTTAGATGGAGAACCATGGAATCTGGGTTGAACTGAGAATTGCCTAAAAGAAATGTACAATTCCTTAAACTCATGTTACAATTTTAATGCTATCTCTACTTTAGCTATAACATTATGATTTTGTTTTCAGTCATATGCACAATATGTTTACCAAACACTAGAAAATAACTAGATTTTCACCAAAAATGGTTTTCATGAAAATATTATCAGGAATTTTTTTTAGAAATTCGTTTTCCTTGAAACAAACAGAGCCTTAGGTTTCCAAAGTAATACGAAATGGCAAGAAACGCAATCAATGACTGGATATCAGTGATTAGAGGTGAGGAAGCCTAGTTGAGGTGGGTTGCAGTTCTATTTGCATGTGCTTGGGGAAGCCTCCAAGCTTGTTGGGTTTAAGAGGTGATGAAGAGGAGATGGGGAAGAAGAGGGAAAAACAGAAAAACAAAGAAACAACATGGAGTGAAGGATTAGATGGAAGAAAAACAATGGGAGAGCCTTTTGTCTGTAGGACTGTTATTTCGCCAGAAAATAAATCTAACTGCAAAAGAAAACAGAATCAGTACGAAAAGAAATGCAATTGATTAAACTCCTGTGAAACCTTTGGGCCATGTTATATATGTATTTCTGGACCACAGGGAGGACATCTGCAACATGGTGAAATCCCAGGGGAATTATCTGCAATTTTACCCAATACAAAAGGAGATAGAATTGAAGTTAATATATGAGAAAGAGTTTCCGACTTTTTTTTTTTGTTAAGTAAAGAGTATATATTTAGATAAATAAAAAAAGCGTCAAAATAGGTGACGCATCCTATGTACACTGGGAGTATATAGATATGACAAGCCTATCAATTAGAAATACTATCCACAAACTCAACAAAAGGGTCCCCTCCCGACGAGTTCAACTCGCCACACCAAAAGAAAAGGGTCCGAAACACTAAGGCCTTTAACCTAGTAACACTCTTCTCAACATCCTCAAAACATCTACAATTCCTTTCCTTCCAAATAGTTCAGACAACCACCAATGGAGCTACATCCCAAACCTGCTCCTCCTCTTTCTTTTGTACAAGGACCAGCTCAATAGAAGATCCTTGACAGAACTTGGCATCACCCAGTATATATGGAACAAGCTGAATATGACGTCCCATAGCTCCCTAGCTACAGGGCAATGTAGCAAAAGATGATCAATGCTTTCCCCATCTCCTTTACACATGTAGCACCAATTAACATACATAATCCTTCTAACCCATAAATTATCCCCCGTCAAAATGGCGCCATTCACTGCCTCCCACATGAAGAAAGCGACCCTCGCAGGGGCCTCCAAGGGAAAAGATTAATCTCCGGACTTAGTTTATGATAATAAGACTTGATTGAGAAGACTTTGTTTTTTCCTCCATCCCACAACACTGAATCCTCTCTACTGCCATCCACCTTTTGAGCATACAGCAACTCAAAAAGGCGCAGAAGCGGCTCGATCTCCTAGTCTTGTAAATTCCTTCTAAAAGAATGACTTCACGAGACTCCTCCTCCCGAAAGATGCAACACTGAATTGACAAGGGTTTGAGACTTGTGAAAACGGATTCAGAAGTCCTCTCGATGCATTCATCATGAAAAAAAAAAAAAAGAAAAACAACACAACCAACCCTATAGCAAAGCTTCTATTCTCTGCCGTCTCCTTCAGCACGGGCTTGCAATAGTACCATCTAAATATATGGTGAAACATATAGAATCTTCTAGTCTTTAGCTCCTCTCTCTCTCCCACATCTATACTTGTGAGGCTCAAACCAAGCTGTTCATGTTAGATTACTGGATTCGTACGTCAAATTCTTGTCTTGTAAACACCCAAAACAACGGTATCATTGTCATTTTCCTCCGCTAATAAAAACCATTGCCATCAAAGATATTGCCACCTTCATAACCTGATCACCCTTCAAAACTGGAGCTTATTCTCCATATCCATGCCTAAATCCAAGATTGAGACTTGATCTTAATAGTCTTCTTCAGTATCAAAGCCAATCCCAAACTGACACTGCTAGCTGAACAGATTTTTTCCACCTCTGCACCACCACCTCTAACTCAAGAATCCTTGATTAGTGTTTAGGGATTGTTCTTGTAGGCCATGATGGGCAAATTGAAAATTCATTGGCGACGTTAAACGCGGCAGTTATTGAGATCTTGGTTGATATGGGTCTGTGGGTGATGAATTCAGGTTTGATGCAAATGTGGATTTATTGAAAGGGATGGTGTTGTAATCTATAGTGCTTCCTTTTCATAGGCAATTTCGTTGCAGGTTCAAATCCAGAGGAGGTGGGTCAGGCCGTCTTGAAGATCTGGAATTTCAGGTTGACAGTGTTGGTTATGTGTTGGACAGGCCATTGCTAATTAGTCCTGCGACTGGAACTTGTCTGAGTTTTTTTGAACTGTTGGATCAACAAAATCTCTCCCTCCATCTTTGGTAAGGATTTTACTCTAAACCCAAAAGAATTTGACATTTTTTAAAAATATGTTTTTTGAGTTTATTTTGAGAAGGCCATAAAGAGAATGTTTGACCTTTCTCTGTCATATATTTTTGTAAATCTGAATCTTGAAAAACTAAATAGTCGTTGATTTGGAGGGAAATTGAGTAACCCATAAAAAGATTTCAAAATTATCCTCTGTTCTATTTTATGCTTAAGTGTAACAATTTTCCCCTATGAGCCGATAAGCAAGAATTTACTTCAGCATTGTTGGTTTGTCTGATTCTTCTTTTGTTTGCTTTTTCTCCTGTTAAAACTGTTGACTGTTGACTGCCAACGTCGTTGTCGTGGTAAAATGGCTTGACTTCCATTACTTTTCTTGTTTAGATTAGGAAATTACCCTTCACTCAACAGTCAAAGGTAACTTCTATTTGGTCAATGGGTTCTCGTTAACTATTTCCAAATGTTTTGTATTTGGCCAAACCTCAAGGGTGGGCACCAAAATTAACCCACATAGTGTGGACTTCCAGAGCAAGTCATCGATCATCCTTTACCCAGATCTGGTTCTCATTGCTGGAAACATCTTTTTTAATTAGATGGCGGGTTGCTCAAGGGCTAATTTCTTTTTGTTTGGGTTTTTACGCCTTCTTTTTCTTTCTAAATTGAGCTCATTTGATCAGATGGATTTTACTGTTTGATTCCTTTCTGTCAAAATAGTTTCCAAAATCTCTTCTGGTTTTATGTTCTTATTGTACTTTTTATGATGCAAGTACTGCAAAGAGATCTAAGAATGAATTTGGGAAACAAGGTGGGCACTGGATGGATGTAGCTTAACCCTCATTCTTTTAAAAGGATGAGTTAGTATTCCTAGGAATTTATTAGCAACAGCAAGTGTATATTCTTGGAACTGTTTGATTGTTCAAATTTGGACTCTTCAGAGCGGATAAAGGGAGCATTGAACTGTCAATTCTTTGTAAGATCTATTGCTAGGCAGAAGCAGCTGGAAAACAAGGATTTCGTATCTAACAAAGTGTTGGGAGGTAGGATGGTTTCTTGAGTTGACAAATATTTAGGCCTTGGGAGTTTCTTGTAGGTCTTTGGTGAGATTTCCCTCTTCTGAACCTAGTACAGTAGAACTCCTCTAAAGTGATCTTCTCTAAATTGATAACCTCTCTAAATTGAGGACTCCCTCATGGAAAGCGGAACTAGATTTTTCTTTGCTACCTCTTTGCTTTCATCTAGCAGGGCAGCCATTGCATTTGTTTAAGAAGTCCATTCGGGTTTACAAAGGAGAACTGGCTAACAAAGCCTTTAGTACTGACCCGTGGTACGTACTCTTTCGAAGTCCTCATAGTGGAACTAGTATGTCTTTGTTTTCTCAAGTTTGCTCGCGAGAGCCTTACCTCTTCAATCTTTATTGATTGAGTCCCATGAGATACGAAATTCCGATTGTTCAGAGAATCAGATCGGTTCTATTAAGGCAGTGTTAAAATTTAATTACCCCTCTTTCGTAAAACTAATATTTTTTCAGAAAATCTTAGTGCTAAATCTCGTCCTAACTTGAGCATAGAGTGATATTTTCGAATAATACATATATTTTTACATACTTTACGAATTTGAAAAATATTTTAAGATACTAGTTTGTGCTAGGCTTGCTTGTTTGATAATTTTTACCTCATCCTTCATCTTCTGAATCGTCGTCAAATGGTCCTTGTGATCACCGTCTTGTTGTAACAAAATATCTCAATGGAGTGTAACAAAAATATCTCAATCGTGTGTAGTATTTGGTGACTTGAATATAGACAAACAAAGAAATAACTACAATTTGTTTTATTGTTTGGTGACTTGAATATAGACCAAGTAATTTTTTGGTGTATATGTATTTAGTGGCCAAAAACCCAATTTTAATCATTTCGAAGCTAAAATAACGTAAACCCCTCTTATGCAATAACCTCTCAAAAGTGATATTTCTCTGGTCCCAATGATATCACTTTAGAGGGGTTCTACTGCAGAACTTACTCAGTTTTGTTGAGAGTCTTTTATAAGAAGATTTTGCATTACCAAACCAGGCTTCCAAGGCAGACCATTTTTAGAGTTAATTTAACGTCCTCCCATGTGGTTTGGCCAAATAGGAGGGCCACCCTAAATGTTTGGAAATAGGCATCCACTTTTTTGACCAAACAGATGTCAAGTGTATAGGGCAAAGTGGTCAGTTTATATATATATTTTATTAGATAAAGAAAAGAGCAAAATTGTTAGTTACACCCTAAATTCCTACCAAATTCTAGATCTCTCCAAGTCTCTCTCTCTCTCTCTCTCTCTCTCTCTCTTCCAGCTCACTCTCATCCTCATCTAATATCCATACTAAAGAGAAGAAAGTTTAGGGATTTTGAATTATTATCAAATAAAGGGCAGTTGACTGATCAAAAAGGCCACTCAAGCTTCTCTCCCTACTCATTACTCAATTCACTCATCTGGGTGGTCTGTCATCATCCTTTTATACCGTGAGGGGTTTACCAAAAAGTTAAATGCTTCATATGCGTAATAGAAAGTATTGAAGAGTTGCAACACTTTGATGCATCATGCCTTTTTGCAAAAATAGAAAGCCTCAAACCTCGTATCTCATTTGGTGATTTTACCATAAAAAAAATCCTAATTTTAAATGTTTAGGAAGCTATTGAAGGTTAATGGCAGTGTTTGACACTGAAGGTGACCTGTTATGGTTGAAACACCGTTGATTAAGAGATTACTTGCTAGAAGATAACTGGGAAATTGCTTTTTTGCCTAATCTCTTGCTACTCGGCGTTGTCGAGTAAGTTTTCTGTCATGGAGGTGAACACAAGGAGGATGCTTGCTTTAATGAGAATTGCATAGGACAATATGGTCATTGCAATGAAAATTCTCTGTTGTAGTGATTGAGGAAGAAATGTCAAACGGTTAGCCTGTAAACTGATATTTACTTTTGGCGTATACTGGAGCAACATTTTCAAGGATTAAGTAGTCATTTAACTAGTCAAGTTGGTTGAGCAAGCAGACTTCTTAACACCCATTACCGATTTGGGAGGTCTTTGGCTACTTTCTAATCGTTTAGGGTAGGACTGCTATTTGGCCAAAACTAATGGAAAGAATTAAAATTAATTATTCCTAAAATTGGATTCTTACTAGTATGCCCAAAGGTTCTTGGCACTGGTTACAGGATCTTTAATATAACTCTATTTTATCTTGAAATTCAAGTGAAATAAATCTTTCTTTATACATGCAGATCGATGTCCTGGAGGTAGATGGAGCTTACTATGGTATGCACTCAGCTTAATTTGTAATGGGAATTTCTTTTTTCTTTTTAAATTTTTGAATGAACATATTTTTTCTTCCCCCCACCCCTCCAGTTGCTTGGTGTTCACTTCCTAATCAAACAGAAAACATTCTGAAAGAAAGTGGATCTGTCTCCAAAAGCAATGTTGTAGAAAATGAAAGGCTGCAAACTCCCAAATAAGACTTGTAATATGTTATTATTCAAATATGTTAACCTTTTAAGTTTCGTTCTTGGAACAGGTTTTTCTGGTTGTCACCGGTTTGAGGCTCATCAGCGTCTGGGTCTCCCAACAATCCGTTGCAAAATTCGTCGTGGAACAAAAGAGACTTTGAGGTTTTCTTCCATTTTACATTTTGGGTCCCTTCTCTCTCTCTCTCTCTCTCTCTCTCTCTCTCTCTCTCTCTCTCTCTCTCTCTCTCTCTCTCTCTCTCTCTCTCTCGTTTCTTCCTCGTTCATTGTTTTCTGTATTGGGTACTCAGCAAGTGTTCTTATGTTCTGTTATTGTATTGGCCTACTTCTTGCAGGCATCACCTCCGCTGAGTCGGGGAAAAAAAAAACCCTTACTTTCATAATTGGGGCCTAACTGGTGACTTTGATGGAGTAAGTCAACATGCTGTGTGATGCTTTTGTCTTTAAGGTTAAATGACCTCTTGCACCCGTTTATATGTTGCTACTAGTGGAGGTCTATATTTTGATCATGTATATAGGGGAACTCATACATTCATGTTCTACCTCTGGTTATAGTATATATGATGGAAATATATGTTATATTATACATGATTTTAGAAACAAGAAAATTTGGTGGGGGCATTTTTCAGGTTTTTTTTTTTTTGGGGGAGAGGCAGGTGGGGTTGGGGTTTGTCAAATGTCATGGTACAATTGGTCATATCCTCCCCTCCACCCCCACCCCCAAAAACCCCCACCTGAAAGCCAAGTACATAATTTTCAGGACCAATTGTTAGGCACAATAATGGAAAATCTTGCTGGGAAGAAATGGTTACATGCTGTTGGACCCAATCACCACTACCTCGAATTTGGAGGAAGAAAGATACCAGTAGGATGGTTTAAGTAACACCATATGGACTAACAAATTTGGAAGAAAACGGTTCCGTAGAATGGTTCACCTAACTCTGTATTTGCTATTAATAAGGGTACGGTTTCAAAGTTTGAACGGATGAAAACTCATGAAACTGAAGTAATTTTATCGGCTGATAAGTATATTAGGAAAAATAAACAGATCTAATTATTGAAATAAGGTTCTAAGATGTTCAATTACACGAGAACATGTTCCATATTGCCTGAAGTTTTACGTACTTGAGACTACAAAATATGTCTATATATTGCAAATATTTACAGCTTTAGAAAAAAAGAATGTGTTGTGCTTTTATACGGCATCATATTGTGTGCTTGTGAGAATCTGCCACCGGCCTACCACATTCAAAGTTATATTGCGAGCTTGTTAAGAACCTGTGAGCATGCATATCTATGCATATGACTGTATTTTTGCGCTCTCTTTCCATTGAATGTCCAAAATTGCTAGCATCTCCGATTGTATCCCACTATTTGTCTTTGCCGATTTACTACCAGCTGCAAATTTGTTGCCTACTGATGTCCGTATGTCCCGACTGATCCTGACCCTATTCTGACATTTCTGCCAAGTCCTATCGGCAAAATCCCAAGAAGATGACTGATGAGTTTGTTAGAAAAAGAAGTGCAAGGTTTAGACGATTCGCCTCACTAGTCTTCTGTGAAGCAGCTGGTTCTGCTCATACCACCTCCCAGTGCTCAGTTTAGGACTTTCTGCACTAAAGGTTGATCAAAACAAACTCAATTTCGTTCCTTTTGAAATTCCCACAATGTGAATAGATTTTACTTTTAGATTATCATGTTATGCTTGTTCAAACAAGCATTTAAGCCATTTATAGATTGTAATATATGGACCTCTATCAAACTTCAAGCCTAGGATCAAGAGCCTCTCTGAACTTGATTTTGGAAACCCCCTGCACAATTGATGGATCCTCTCCGACTTGGGGCAAAGTTTTCCATTTGGCCTACACATTTTTCAGGTTCAACTTTGCTAGGAAATAGATTGGGAATGGCTCGCCAAAGAAATTTTTCAGAAAATCAAGTCCGCCGAAGCACTTGATAACATTTGGTATCAGAGCTAGAGGCTCGATCCTAATTGAAAAAGTTGAAAAAACTGTTATTCAAGGTCGTGATTTTGGATATTTGGTGAAAGACCCGTTGAACAAGGTGTTAACGGAGGAGTACGGTGATTTTGGATATTTGGTGATGACCCGTTGAACAAGGTGTCAACGGAGTACAAGAATTCAACGAAAAATTAGTGAAGAATTATTGGAGTGTGTTGACATCTAGTTTTCAAGTAATTGGCCAATAGAACATAGACTTTCAAAGCATCTATAAATTGGACACAAAATACAATTTATAATACGCACTTGAAAGCACTTGTCATGTCTTAGTGTGAGCTTAGTACAACCAATTGGGCCAAACGAAACTAGAAGATGTGCACAACAAAATGCAACATATTTGGAGTATCATACCAAATATTCTCCCGATCTTCATCAACAAATCATTATGGGAGACAAGATGCTACAATTGAAGAAAGTAATATTCTCCCGATCTTCATCAACAAATCATTATGGGAGACAAGATGCTACAATTGAAGAAAGTAGCTGTGCGCGAAAAAGGAGCTTCCATAAACAATTCAAGTGTCAAGGTAAGGAAACACAACTAACCAATCCTATGTATTTGTAACTCATCCTAGTTGAAGAGCCAACTGAAGATGAAAATAGAGATCTTACTTTAACGATCTGTGTATTTGTTGAAATATAGCAGATTGTTGCTTCATAGAGCCTGGGGACTCTGAGGAGTGGATGTAGGAGTGAGTTGTTTCGAACCATCTTAAAAGTTACATTTGTCATATATAATATCCAACTCAATCTTTTTTAATTATTTGTCTTGTACTTTACTTTTATTACATCAAACAGCGCTCCAAATGTTAGATTATTCACTATTTGATGATTTAAGACAAGATAAATAATGACCCATGTACATTAAAAATATTATGTTAGACAAACTACTAGAAGGCCGAGAAATTATAAAAAAAAAAAAAATCCGCTGTGCATAATATTCATCATTTATGGCCTTAATTGTACTCCCTCCGTCGGATAAATGTTCCTACTTTCTATTTTGGGATGTCCCAACTAATGTTCCTAAAGACTTTTAATCTACCTATTATTTATTATTCTTCCTAATATACCCTTAAAGCTTTATTTAATATAACACATCCCAAAGAGACACAATTATTTAAAATAGTTGAACTCAATTAATGTTTATGGGTATTATTGTCAGAACACATTTTACAGCACATCATTAATTATGTTGCTTAATTCTTGTATTTTATCCACTAGGAACATTTATCCGGGACGGAGGGAGTATTAGATAAATGAACCTCTTGGTCTCCATCACCGTTACTTTAACATTGTCTCCATCATTCAGGGTGGTTTTAACAATCGTATATGTTAGTGTATTGTTTTGGAGAATTGCTATTTGAACCCACAAAATTACTTAGTACACCCATTTACTAAGTACACCCCCCCCCATTATTTTCAATCCCTCAAAAAACTAAGTACACCCACCCTAATTACCAATTATACCCTTCATAATATTTATCACAAAATATTGAAAATATTGTTAAGTAAACCCCCACCCTATACCCTTATACCCTTGTTTGCTAAGTACACCCCCACACCCTTTATACCCTTGTTTGAAAGACCCGCTCACACCCACGCATACAAACGGCAATTACAAAAACCCACGGCAACAAGCAAGGCACGGCACGGCAACAAGCACACAACAACAACAGCTTTCTTCAACGCAAAACAGCACACTTCAACACTTCAACAGCAACAATGGAAGACAATAGAGGTGTGAATCTCGTCTTTATATTCTAGGTTAAAATGCTATATATTTTTGAATATATGTGTTTAATTTTTGTTAGGTCATAGTTACATTCCATTTTTTTGCATATTTCTGTTGAAAAAAATACAATTTAAAGGAAGTTTTGTAGTAAAAATTGCATTTTTCGAGGGGACCGTTCGGCCGGATTGCCGACAGAAAAGCTAGTTCGGCAAGGGTACCGAACAACTCCCAATGAGTTCGGCAAGGGTTCCGAACGAGTTGAAACCGTCCGTCGGGCTACCGAACAGACATGGAGTTGTCCGGCATGGGTACCGTAGAAAGTTGGTTCGGCAAGGGTGCCGAACAGTGTGTTATTGATTTTATTTATTTTTTATTTTTTCCTTTGTTGATCATTAATACAAATTTAATATTTGCAGAAATCAATACATATCAGAGAAGAAGACCTACGGCTTCAGCTAGGGCTCACAGACAAAGACAACAACAAGAAGCTCAACAACAAGAACAACATTTACAAGAACTACTGCGACAACAACAACTACAGCAGTAACAACAACAACAACAACAACAATTTCTTCTACAACAGCAACAACAGGAACAACATGAGTATGAAAGAGGAGGCCCTGTTGAGGATGAGGATGAGGATGAGGAGGATGAGGATGAAGAAGAAGAGGCATTTGTCCCGTTTCTGGAGGGCCACAGTTCCATTCTTGCTCACGACCTTCAATGACCATGTAGCAGCATGTATATGGAATGGGGAAGAGCGACCATTGTTGAAGTGCTTAAATCACACTACCAAACAAGAAGAGTGGTCGATTCGGAATAACTGTAGTCAAGTAATGAAGAATTTTGTCAATAGCTCGGGCCTCAATGTGTCATCCAGATGCTCTTATGCAGAAGTGGATAAAGTCCTTGTCTCGGCATTTGTGGAACGGTGGCATCCAGAGACCAATACCTTCCACATGCCCTTTGGAAAGATGACAATTACACTTGATGATGTGTATTGTCCGACAGATCGAATGTGTCCGGGCAACCACCTATCTAGGCGGAGTGTGCCACCAACACCTCAGGAGGTTGCGAATATTTTAGGAGTGCATCTCTCTGAAGTGCTCGTTGGGATGCATGGTGCTAGGGGGCCATCAATAAAGTTAGAGTGGCTTCGTGAGAGATTCCAGGAAGAGGGTACCTCTGATGATCCTTTTGCCTGTGCTCGGTCAGCCAGAGCATATTTGTGGTACACTATTGGTTGCACTCTTTTTGCTGACAAGAGTGGGACACGGGTGAACACGAACTATTTAGAGTTTCTGGATGACCTGACCAGCGTGGATTCGTATGCCTGGGGGGCTGCAACTCTTGCGTACTTGTATAGACAGTTAGGGCAAGCGTCTCGAGCTGAGACAAAGCAGATGGCGGGATATTCGACGCTATTGGAGGTAACATACTTGTATTTTCAGTTCATTACATTCAAACATTAGAGAAAGTCATATGTTATGGAACCATAGTATATTTGATCGAAACTGTTTTATTGCATGTAGGCTTGGATATACGAGCATTTTCCTGCTTTTAGGCCTCCATATCGATCAAATTACAGGGCTCAATACCCACTTGCAATGAGGTGGTTACCACAAGGAAAAGTTGGTGCCTCGATGCAAAAATTGATCCAATACCGGGAGCGTCTTGACGTCCTTACGCCCAATGATGTGAGTGTTATTTAATTTAGTTTTCTTTTTATTTTATAACACATGTATGTTAAATTAATTTTCTGTGGTTGTAGGTAATTTGGATGCCCTATACGGGTCTTTTTAGGGAGTTACATCCATTTCCCGCCGTCTCGTTATATCATGGATGTTTAGTGGCGTGCAATGTTGTGGAACCATACCATCCTGACCGAGTTCTTAGACAATTCGGTTATGTACGACGATTCCATGTACACCGATCGCGATATCCATGTCGATGGGAAAAGAAGAGTTTGTCTACCCTCCCGCCCTTGTACCATACTTTATTGTTTGGGATAATCACGTCCTATCTGCGATCGTCTTGGCAATATTGCTCAACTACCATGGGAGTGTGCCCGACTATATGCGGTGGTACAACGCACATTCACATCCGTTGGTGCAAAACCCGAGAGACGGTCCCCAGTTTACCGTGACATCTCCCGCGAGTACCCGACGCATGGGAGATGATTACGTCAGCGAATTTAGTACAACCTCCCGTGCGAGATGGAGGTTAGGGATCGGGGGATGACAATGGATGAATTGGCGGAAGTATTGGACATGACTTATATGATAGTGGGAGGTCCAGATCGCGGGACCTTCTACCGGAGGGCGAGACGAGGCGGGTCCATCTACTCGGACGTGACGAGGCGGGTACATCTATCGGCGGGACTCGTCGTAGGAGACGACGAAATTGATTAACATTTGACAAAGAAACTTTTGATGTAACTATTGATGTAACTATTTGATGTAACTATTTGATGTAACTTTTGATGTCACTTGTTATGAGAATTGATGTAACTTGTTATGATAATTGATGTAAATTTTTATGTTATATTATGTTAGCGTCATTTTAATGAATGTTAAGTATGATTGGTTTGGACAATATAACCATAGCATTATGATACTTTATGTTTTGTGATTGGTGTAAATTTTTTTTAAAAAAAATTGCAAGTTTACATACTGTTCGGTAGCCATCAACCGAACTGTTTAAGAATTGGTACCCCCAGAACCAAATAAGACTTGTTCGGTACCCCCACCGAACTGCTTAAGAGTTGTTCGGTGGTTGCTTACCGAACAGTGTGTTTAGTTTGAATTTTTTTTGCTTAACTATCTGAACATCAATCCAAAAACAAGTTCTTGCCAAACTAAAAAAAAAACAACGAAATATTGACATCAAACATAACTATTTCCATCGAAACTACCATCAACAGTCATTTTAATGAATGTTAAGTATGATTGGTTTGGACAATATAACCATAGCATTATGATACTTTATGTTTTGTGATTGGTGTAAATTTTTTTATTAACATTTGCAAGTTTACATACTGTTCGGTAGCCATCAACCGAACTGTTTAAGAACTGTTCGGTACCCCCACCGAACCAAATAAGACTTGTTCGGTACCCCCACCGAACTGCTTAAGAGTTGTACGGTAGTTGCTTACCGAACAGTGTGTTTAGTTTGAATTTTTTTTGTTTAACTATCTGAACATCAATCCAAAAACAAGTTCTTGCCAAACTAAAAAAAAAAACAAGAAATATTGACATCAAACATAACTATTTCCATCGAAACTACCATCAACAGTTTAGTTTACATCAAACTACAATCAACTACGATATAAACTAGCCTAAAAACATTCCAAACAAAGTTTAGTTTACATCAACAATGTTTAGTTTACATCAACGATAGTATCTTTACTATCCGTAGTGCAACTGTTTCTTCCATCAATCGTTTCAACATCGTACATATCTAATTGAACTTTAAAAATATCCTTCCAAGGAGCTGCACATTGTAACCGATTCGTTTCCCAGTATGTTGTCACCGGAGGCAATGGGGCACCTTCGCGCAAGCATCTTCGACATTTTCGACATTTTCTGATGCTGATGGTAGTGTCTCAACCTTTTTCTTTTCACGGTAATGGCCACTACGTTCACAAGTCATCAACATTCGAGCCCTTTTGCAACTAGCTGTACCACTGTCCGACCTGCTGATTATTATGACAATGCCATGCTCCTGTCCCCTAGCACGCACCCAATCAAACATAAGCTCACGAGATGAAAACAATTCATGCGTCGTGAAAACTTCGGTGAAATCCATGGCAATGTCTTCAACATTGTTTTCAACTTCAGGTTGATACGGAATGATCTGATTTTCTTCGGGGCCAATCACACTACCCTCCGAAGACAACGTATTTGAATCCTGTTAACAATTACAATAACAAGACTTAATTAGCAAATAAACAAACATACTGTTCGGTAGCTACCAATGGAACACAAAGGTGATGTTCGTACCCGAGCAACATTACAACCGTTCGGTACCCATACCGAACATATATTAAAGTGTTCGGTACCCCTGCCGAGCTACTTCAAGGAATTTCGGTTGGTACCAGCCGGACTAGTTACAACATGTTCGGCAAGGGTGCCGAACAGTCTGTTTTGTGTTCCACTATCCATTGCCGAACACGACACCCAGAAAAACTCGAAAAAATTGAAGAAAATTGCAATTAAAGACATGAAATGAGATGAAATACTTACATAATTGGTCCCTTTTACTGATTTTTCCATTGTTAGTAGCAATGTGGATGTATTTAGGTGGAATTTAGGGTTTGAAGTAGGAAGAAGTTGGAAGATGGAAGAGAATGAAGGTGAGGAAGAAAATGAACGCTCAAAATTAGGGGTGTACTTAAAATCTTGGGGGGTGTACTAAGTATTATTGAAATTAGATAAAAAAGGGGTGGGGTGTACTTAGTAACATTAAGGGTATTTAAGTCTAAAATTATAATGGCATTTTCGTAAATTATGTTAGTGGGTGTACTAAGCAAAAGTGTGGGTTCAAATAGCAACTCTCATTGTTTTGTCTTCGACTTTTTTATAGCTGGATAATTACTTTGTAGCTAGTAAACTATAAACTTGTACTGCAGTCAAAATATTTAGAAGTTAATTGATTTTGGAGTTAAAACTCTAAGTTTAATATGGTATCGAGCCAAAATTTGAACTCATGTTTGGCGCAACCCTTACATTTTTACTAAAGCATCTTTCAAAATACAATTTACATATGAGTTTGACTAATATGTGGTCTTAAAATGCATTTTTAAAATTCAAAAATATTAAATTTATCTCAAAAATCACCTATTCACAAATTTCTAAAACAAAATATACTACTATAATGAGATGTTCCATATCTATACTATTTAGAAGGATGAAGAATAAGAATTCGTACCTATTGGTTTTGGTACTAAAAAGTTTCTCCATAATAGTGACACATATCATAATGCCAAAAGAGAGTCAATGAAAAAGTGGAGAGAGAAATAAGGCTCAGGAGAGAGGCAAAAAAAGGAAAGAAAAAAAAAAAAAGGTGAATATAAGGAAGAGAAAATAAGATCTATGTAGAAAAATTAAGGAATACAGGAGATGATGTGATCTCGCATGAGAGTACTCGAACACATTGAATTAATGATGATTGTTCTAAAGGTTTGTTAGAATACAACGAAAAAGAAAAGATAGTTGAGTCTTCCTTGATCCGCTAATTGCAATTAATTAGGAACTTTGGGGTGCAACTGAAACCCGTTAGACACAATTGCCTAAGAACTCCAATCACGGAATGTAACAAACCCGCGACTCTTGAGCTTGATAAGTTCAACACGTTCCAAAAAGAACTAATTAAGGAGGATCAAACCTCACAATATTAGCTATCACTAATAATCTCAAACTCTTATATATCTTCTATATTACAATTGGAGCACTTGGGTTTATATAGTGCTTAATACAAAAAGAGATTACAATACAATTAATGCTAGAATAAGCCTAAAAATGTGTTCACACATATTAGACAATGTAAGAAATATGAAAAGGTAAGGGGGGTACCAACTAGGATGTGTTCACACTAGTTGGGTGAATCTAGAGCAAAAAATTTATACTCCCGTCCATTCTGACCAGTCTGTAGTATTTTGGGTCTAGCTCCTTCTAGAAAATTCGGAATTAAGATCAGTTTAATTTTCTGGAAACTAGACTTCAAGGACTTTTCAACTTTGAAGATTTGAAATTTCAGGCAATACTTTCAAAACCACGTTTTTAAAAAAAGGTTCTATTTGACTCGACAGATACATTAAAAAAATAATTAATTTTATTATAAATATTAAGATATTGTGTATTTTGTAATGAGGCTCATGTGGGATAGGGATTCATCTATTAAAGTAGCAAATGAAATAAAATAAGAATAAGATAGTAAAAATGAACTTTTGAAAAGGAAAGATGAAGAAGTAAATATTTGTTCTAAAATAAATTCACAAAAATCTTCCCATAAACACAAGAAGCAACCCCAAATTTCCATACACCAGGTTCCTAGCTCTACCCATAGATGAACCTCAACCCTTGATGAAAACAAAGGGTTAATAATAGGAGACAAAAACTAACACTGTTTTGAAGGTATATTTTAAATAGTATTTTTTGCATTGAGATCTATTCTAATGATATTAAAATTTGTGCATGAGTGATTATTGGGACAAAACATAAGAAATTTAGGCTCTTAAAATATGCCCTTAGAGCACATGTTAACTAAATTCTAATAAAAACATATTGAAATCATAATTACAACCATAAAGTGGGTATGGTGGGGTGAAAGATTCCAGGTACTATATACTTAGTGATTTAGTCTCGTGCCTATAACACGTAATTATAGTAAAACCAAATTATGTTTACCTAACAATATTTTATACAAAACCTTGAGCATACATTAATAATAGATTATGTTTATCTAATAATATTAAAAAAGAAATTAATTTTTTAACAGAGACGGACAAGAGGGAGAGATTGAAAATTAAAATTTTTTTTTGTGTTTGCTGAAAAAATCAAAAAAGGAAATAAAAAATGGAAAAAATTAAGAATGATTTTGGGTTGAAAATAAAGAAACAAAGAAAAAGAAAGAAAAAAAAAAGGGAGGAAAAAAAGGATATTATACTCTTCACTCTTATTTGAAAAGAGAATCGCTATTCACATCCCCCCAATTCTAAGTACACCCCCCTTAAATTGTAAACCCCTCCAAATACTAAGTATACTCCCTTAATTTTTCATTTTACCCCTCCCTTCCTCCTCCTTCCCAACAGCCCCCTTCCCCTCCTCCCCAGCAGCCCCCTTCCCCCTCTTTTCCCCACCTCCCCAGCAGCCCCATTCCTCTTCCTTCCCCACCCCACCCCACCCCCCCATCAAGCACGCCTACTCAAGCACGCCTTCCTCCTTCTTCCCCGTCATTCCCCCTTCCTTTTCTCTCTCCTGCAATTTTACACACACACACACACATACACACACACACACATATATATATATATATATATATATATATATATACAAACACCCACACACACACACATACACACACACACACACACACTTAGAGAAAATTCGTCATTTTGAAAAAAGAATGTATTTATCTAAACATGCTCAAACCTCTATTAATACACTATCAAAAGAAAACCCACCAAGAAATTTACTGTCTTTGAGTAAGAAATCAAAAAATTCGACGAGAATTCATAAAATATCAATAATGAAAATTGAAACTCACTGTGAAAATGGAAAACCCACTAAGAATTAACTTATTTATCAAATTCAATATCATCTTTCTCCATATGAAATTCACATAAAAGTTTATTAGGGATGTTCGATAATCGCTGACCGAACATATTTAGGGGTGATCGGTATCCACCGAACAACTTTAAATTTATTTGGTAGATACTGAGGTGTTCGGTCAGACCAAACACCCCTAATCAAATATTTTAATGACATATAATAATCAACATGTAATAATCGAATAAAGGATCAAAATATTAAATTTTATAATAATATTTTTGTAATAATCAAATGAACGTGCTTCATAATTTGGGGAAGTGTGAATAGCATTCTCATTTAAAAAAGTTTAATGTAGCACTTTTGTTGGGGGACGGCAAACTCCATTAGCCACTGTCAGTCCCCATCTACCTTCTTCACTCCAGGCCACAAATCCCCTGTTTCTTTGTCTTCTTCTATTCACCACCATTGCTTCTTCAATCTCCATCTTTACAACTTCTGCCCGAAATGAACACTAAATCCCAAACATATCCCACCAATCTAACAACCCCTAATTTAATTGAGGAAAAGAAAGAGAAAAAACAATGAGCAGAAGTGGATAACAAAAACCCATGGATCTGCTTTGTTTTAGCTCTCCAGCACTGTTTCTATGCCTCTCTCTTTCCTTATTACTGCATTATACAGGTAATTTCAGCCATTTTCTGATCCGGGTTTTCTTTAATCTCATTGTTTTCTCAACTGGGTTCCTTACATTTTCTTGATCTCACTGTCTGTTTTGTTTGGTACATAGAATCATGGGTTTGCCGGCAGCCCTAGTCTCGACAGCACCGGATTCGAGCTCCCAGAAGACAGCTCCCGCACATTCTAAGCCCCCACAGGGTGGTCGGGACGGTTCTGGGGCAGAACCGGCTGCAAATTCGACGGATCCGGGTCGGGTACTTGTGCTACAGCCGACTGCGGCTCCAACCAAGTCGAGTGCAACGGCGCCGGAGCTTACCCGCCAGCCACCCTAGCCGAGTTCACACTCGGGGTCGAGCGTGCGGGATTTCTACGTCGTCAGTATGTGCGCCACAACCGAGTGCGTGAACGACTTGAACCGAGCGTGCCCGGCTAAGTTACGGGGTAGGCGAAGCGCGTGTGAAGAGTTTGGGACACCTGAGTACTGCTTTAGCGGCGCGTACGACTCACTCGCCGCCTGTTGACTTGTCCGAGGTCGTAAGCGCAGTGTTTATACGGTGACGTTTTGCGCCATCCATTGCCATGCCAAGGTAAAGTGTTGATATATAGTCAAACCGAAGTTAGGGCTTGGTTGTTAAACTAACGAAAAGCTTAATTAGAAAAATTTTAAGTAAATTTAGAAATAAGATTGTTTAATAATGAAATACTACACCACTTAATAATTTAAATATTATTTAGAAATAGCCAAAATTTTAAATCAAAAGATAATGTCTTAATATTTTAAGCTTTGTTTTTTCAGACATTAGTTTTTCGAACTTAATTTTCAGTTTTAACTAACATACCTACACCGACTCTTTTTCCTTGTTGATTTTGAGATCTATTAGCTCTTAAAAAAGTTAAATTAACAAAGAGAAATTGCATACAAAATAATAAAATTGCTATAATTCATAAAAATATGTAGAATAATGTATATTAATGCATTAAAAGTTATATTGTACGACTCTTAATATTTTAGGTGATTTATACAATACAACTCTTAATGCCTTGATATAGAATCGAAGGCGTATTCTAGGAGTGCAACCCTTTTTTTATTAAATACCCTACCCCACAAAAAGACTAAAATGCTCCTAATTTTACACTCTTACCCCCATTATTTAAAAATTAATTAATACCCTCACATTAGAAAAGCAAATTATTAACTGTTTGGAACATTGTTGGTTGTACAAAAGATTATACTAAAATGCCCCTTTTTTAAGTACTAATAACCTTTTTAAATACAGAGGTGATGCAGTATATTGACACCCTAATTTGCAAGTCATTATTCTTTTTTTCTAGTGTGTTTTTACCTCAATTCGCAAGTCATTTTTTTTTCTCTAGTGTATTGTTACCTCAATCTACAAGTCATTATTTTATTATGGTCTCTCACTGCTTGCTTTGGACCACTACGTTAGCAGTTGATATAATAGCAGGATAATTTCAATTTTGATACTTTAAGTTTACCTCAAATTCTACTTTGGTACCACTGTAAATCAAACTTCATTCTCAACGTTTTCTAAATTCATCAAAGTTGATACTTTTCCTCAAATACCCGTTAACTACTAACGTGTAACCTACTAACCTAGGTTGGAAAATGTTGGAAACGGAGGTAGGTGGTGAAGTATAACGAATTGGCAATTCCCGCCAATTTCTTCCCCAATTTCACCCTCTTTCCATTCAAGCCCTAACCCTTGGTTCTCTCTCATTTTTTCCCTCTTCTCATTTGAGCCCTAAAGCTCAAATTTCCACTTGAATAAGACCTTAATTTGAGAACCCTAATGATGTGAATCCTACCAAGGATCGATTCGAAGAAGTTCCAACATGCACAGTTTGAAGAGCAAAAATCAGAAATGCAACGATAACGAAAAGGATATGTGAGTCTCCCTCGATCCGCTAATCGCAATTGATTAGAAACCTCGGGGTACAACTAAAACCCGGTAGACGCAATTGCCTATGAACCTCGGTTATGGAACGCCATAAGCCTGCTACTCTCAAGCTTGATAAGTCTTGGTTTTGGAGATCCCCTCTCTCAAGAAATCTCACAATTCTCTTAGAATTTGTGAAAGGAAGTAAACTTCAATTATGATTGATCTTGGATATCAAAAAACAATGTTTTACATGCCAATTTATAGGCTACAAAGGCTGCAAACACGTTTCCTAGAAAGCCCAAACGAAAATTGGTGAAAACAAGGTTCAAATGGATCAAACAAAACCTTCCAAATCTTGATGACGGGATGGCGCGGCCGCCCTTATTTTCTGGCGCAAGCTGTTCAGATTTTAGGCCTTTTGTTAACTTTCCAACATGCAAATAAGCCTTCTTTCTTGGCCTTGAACATCCTTGATTGTTGTTTTGGGTCCAAATACACTAAGAATGCACACAAACTCTTTTTTGGATCGTCTTCGAATGAATGAGCCCGCATCTATCATCAATGAGTTGCTTGAATTGGGCTTCGATCCTTGGTGCGATCCGTGGTTCTCATTATTCCTCCCCTCTTCGAAAGGATTCGTCCTCAAATCACCTACATAAAAAAACGGGACATCAGTAATAGAGAAATATGCACTAACATGCACCTTACCAATCAATGCCAATCTGAAAATGTTATCAACCACATGCTCCACAATGATCCTTGTCTTAACCTGTGGAAGAAATTCAAAAAGACTATGCAAAATAAGATGATCAAAGTTGTTAGCACAAAATCTATTATGTACCAGTTTAGCACATCTCGTCATGCTTAACTTAGCACAACCTAAAACTTTCTCTATTCCATGTGGTAACTACTCATCACATTCGCCGAGTTTGAATATTAATCTAACAAATTTTTCTTTTTGTATAATAAGGATCAGCACAAGACTACCATGCAACACCACAAGATCATAGTTACTTATACAAATTAAAGACCCTAACATATATGACAAGATCTTGGGTCTATCACATAATCTGTCATGCACCTTTATAGAAAAATATTCCATACGCCCAACAGTCTTACCACAATCAATACTCTTAAGTCCCAAGCTATCACAAGTCAAAGCATTCTCATGCACTCTTTTAACATGGCACACACAACCCTCTTATGTTTCAGCATGCTTAAGACGAATTGCTTTCAATAAAAACATTTTAGCTCTAAGTGTGTCATGCAATTCATAAATTTTGTGAAAGAACAATGCAACATGAAAAATATCATCTAATTTGTGACATGGAATATGGTAAACCATTTTTGAGAACTCATTCACAAACATAGATTGCTTAACCTTATGCACTTCTAACGAAAATCACGAATTCAATAATTCCATGGAATCTACACGAAACAAAGATGACAAACTTCTAAGCATCTTACGTATTTTATGCATTTTAGCATTTTCATGAAAGAACACTTTATCATGGGAAACATTATCAATTTTGTGGCTTGCATAAAAAATAACTCTTGGTAGAAAAGTCGTGCATACTTGCAAACATAAAACTCTTAGACACTCAATGTACAATTCAGATTTATCAAGTCAACTTTCAATGCACAATACAAATCTACCAAGTCAACCTTTAATTAGGCACATTCTAAAAATGGATCAACATATGAATGACTCGGTATATGTAATGTTATGCATAATCCATTGTCATCTAGCTTACCAATTTTTAACCAATCACTCAATGATGACCAATCAAAGCTTGCAAAGATAACATCCTACATATGTCACGTGGTCTAACATGCTCTCTCAAGAATAAAGCACACATGATTAGAGAACTTACCCAAATTAACATCTTTATAAATTTTGAGTCTTTTATCAAAGCCATCGTGATCAACATGTAACAATTTTTTTTATGATTCTCTAGTCTCAATAACTTAGTGTCACAAGAAAGAATGAAATCATACCTTTGAGATCGTGTAAGCACTACTTCGATCTCCTTACCTAGCTGATAATCCCATTTGAATCTCATAACTTCCTTGTTTAATTCGGGGAACACTTCGACAAAAACCTGTAGAGAAGAATCAACATATGGAGGAGACAATTCGGGTAACATGTTAATATAAAGAGAGCTCTCTTTGGGAAAGAGAACTATCTCACTTTGATTATTTCCCAACTATCTCTTAAATTCACTTGGGTTGGCATAAAAGATTGGTCTCTCTCTCTCTCTCTCTCTCTCTGCCATATGGCTTTTCAACTATTTCTTTCTCTTCCTTTTCCTCAATCTCTCGTGTTTCCACCCTCTTGTTTTCTTGCTTTTCTCTCTTTCTTTCGCCTCCACTTGGGTGTTCTCTCAATTCTTTTCTTCCACACTCTTTATTTTCCCTCTCTTCCTTACTAACCTCACGTTCCTCAGCCTTTTCGGCTTGAAGATCACACACTTGTTGAGGGATTAAAGAAACAAGTGTAGTTGTTTTTCCATAGTGCATCACAGTGTTAGATTTATTTCATCCCCCCTTATCAAACTCTTCACCATGCAATGAATCTACACAAGTCCAGGTACAACATTAGAGTTCTTGTTTCCTCCCCTTTGAATCTACTAGGTGTTTGTGAAGATGAAGAATAAGAAGAAGAAGAAGTAGTCTTATAATACTCTTCCACCGATTTACTTCTTTGAGTTAAGGTTTGAACCTTTTTCAACAAATCCCGGTGGTAGTAGTTCGGGACAAACCTCCTATGCATAACACGTTTCATGTCCTCCCCGTGTTAATACGCCCCTCTCCTATCTTTCTTCGATTTTTCACTAATTGCTCCCACCAAATACTAGCATACTCGGTAAACTCTAAGGATGCAATTTTCACCTTATGAGCCTTCGTGTAGTGGTTACGCCCAAATAGGACTTCAACTTTCTTAACCCATCCTACGTACTCCTCGGGATCAGCCCAACCCTTGAAAGGAAGAGCCTTTATTTCTACTCTCTCTCCTCCCCTTTTATTCCATCTCCTATCATCCTCATATTCCCTTTGTACTCACTCATCATCCTCCTCAACGTACGCTCCCCTCCTCACTTGGAATCGGGGTGGACTCCCTCGAGGTTGCGCATTCCCTCTTTTCTAACCTAGCTTATCATTTGTTCACTAGGATTCTTCGGACCCTCTCTAGCTACTCTCTCATTATTTCCATGCAAAGGTACTTCATTGTTTTTACCCTTTTGTGCCATGTTGAGATAATTACACACAACTCACAAATCGCTCGTGTATCACTCTCAACTCACACTATAATTTCTTGGAGTGAAACCTTTCCTCGAAATTACAAACAAGGAAGTGCAGATTATAACGTTCCGAAGTTTACACAATGACAATTGCAATTCTGGGGTTTTTAGATTCTTTGGTTAAGTTTTCAAGGTGAGAACCAAATCAATGGATGAATATATGATAAAATAAGATGATGATTTGATGACAAGTGTTCCAGCAAGTATCACTTAGAATAATCAATAACTATGATGGATGAACAAGATGTTTTAAGTGTTTGTCCAGCGATTTTCAAATTAGAACAATCAAACAACTTGATAAAACTTTTCCAAATCCAATTTCGAACTTCACAAGTTTTTGCCCCTTTTCTCTTTTTTGTTTTCTTATTTATTTATATTCAGTTTCAAGCCTTTCTTTTGATTTAGCTTGATTAGGAACTCTTTTTTTTTTTTTTTGACTTTAAGGATTGGAATGAACAAAGATAACACACAATTTTGCTAGAACAAAGACAAACACTTATTTATGAATTCAATGACACAATGACAGATTTTGAAGTATACGAAATTAAAAAGAAAATGGATAGATGAAGAACAACGGAATTTGAAAGAACGAAAGAACGAGAATCGTTGGGTTACTTACCTCTTCGATTTCTCTGATACCAATACATGTGAATCCTTCCAAGGATCAATTCGAAGAAGTTCAAACACGTGGGAACAAAGTCGTACGTAATTTGGAACCTGTTGTAAAGGCCAAGCCGATTTCCAACGTTTTCCAACCTAGGATAGCAGGTTACACGTTAGTGGTTAATGAACATTTGACGAAAGGTATCAATTTTGATGAATTTGAAAAATGTTGAGGATGAAGTTTGATTGACTCGTTAAAGTGGGTATCAAAGTAGAATTTGAGGTAAACTTAAGGTATCAAAATTGAAATTATCCTATGTAGTAGCTGAATATTTTCTCATTAGTTAGGGTGCTTCTATCACAAATATTAGGGAGGGGAGGGGAGGGGGGGGGCAAGTGTTTGAATTAATGGATAGAAATCGCATATAAAGTATTAAAATTGTTATTTTTCATAGAAATATGTGGATTGATTTATATTATTGCATTAAGAGTTGTATTGTACACCTTTTAATACTTTAGGTGATTTGTACTATACAACTCTCAATGGATTGATATATCATGGTAGATGTATTTTCTATGTAAAGTATAACAAAGTATTTGTATATGCATCAATAATGTTATAAAGAACAACTATATAAAGAGTAAGAATTTAATACAATGATATCACTAGTGTACTCGATCATTTAGTCTACCGAACAACCATGACATCATATGTTGTGATTATAACTAATGATAGATCATGATAGTTGATGTGGTGGTCTAGAACTAATGAGATTCTATGAAATTAAACTGGTGATGGGGACAACTTGTTAAGCTATGAACCCTTAAATTTAAACTTCTACAAAAGTTGTTCACATTATCATTTTCTTCATTTTCATTTCATGGCCTCTCATTGGTTCTGGAGCACCACGTCAGCTGAATATTTTCTCATTAGTTACCCATCACATTTTAGACTCTAGTAGGGTGCTTCTATCACATATATTTATAGGGGGAAATGGTGACAATTCTAAAATATACTCCGTAGTTAATTGTTAATAACATGAGGGAGTGCAACTCTTTGCAAGTTACTAAGAGGAGAGGCTATGGGTGTGCTCGTGTACAACGGTTGGTGAAAGGAAAAGGATGGTCGAATCTCCATTCTCATAGTCACCATTCTCGCTTGAAAGCATGATTTGGCCCAGCAATGTCTGTCGTTGTATTAACATAAAACACACACAAAATAAGCTACTAAAACACACAAATTGGGACAATTTATGTTGTCAATTAAATGATCGTATCGATAAGTTTGTGCATTGTGATTCATCTTAATGACATTAGAATATACTCCCTCCGTTCTGGGCAAAGAGTTCACTATAATATTTTGGGATGCTTCAGGTTAAAGAATATACTTTCTAAAATTATGTCGTCACTATAAATTTTTTCAACTTTTATTTTTTATTTTATTTTTGTGTAGTGTCCTAAGGGGGCGTGCGAAGTGATTGAATCTAAAACCTCATACTTTGTAAAGCCTCAACTCTACCACTGGGCCACCCCTTGAGGACCATTAACTTTTCAACTCTATCCTCCAAATGTGGTATAAACATGTTGAATATGCTGAAGTATTTTTGTAATTATGACCAACTCTAATGGTACTTTTATATTTTTTATTAATTAAACCTTTCAAATGTGGACTCTTTGTGTAAAACGGAGGAAGTATAAGTTATAAATTATATATATATATATATATATATATATATATATATATATATATATATCCAAACTTTTCAAGAGTCCTTGTAAGATGTTTGTTGAGATGACCTTTTCCATGATCTACAATGGAGAAGGAGATATATAAATGCATTTCCTTGTTCCAAATAGAGTTATGCTAAACGCAGCACCACAAAATGATAAAAGTAGCAATTTTTGTGGTGATGTTCTTGTTATGCGCCTGGTTTAATGTTACAAAATTATCGTTTTGCCCTTTGCCCTATATAAATATAGATCTCCTTTATAACATTTAATATTATGAAAAAGTGCTACGTTTAGCATTTTAGGGTGCTGTGTTTAGCATTACTCTTCCAATTTGTATTCAATATTTGAAAGAGCTTTATCAATCTTCCAAAACTTCTTAGCAATGTTTTACTATATGTCGAGTTCTTTAAATGGTTGTACGATACAATTTTAATAAACTGATAGTTGTATTGCACAGTCATTTAATGAATTTAGTATATACTAAACTCCGTTTGTACTAGTATTTGTGAACAAAAAAATAAAAAAATTTGTTTAATAGATATAGGAAATGCTAGGAATTCCTAAATTCTTATATATATATATATATATATATATATATATTTGGATTCCAATATCTTACCCCAACTTTATATCGCAACCGACGGTGCACGTGATTAGAAAGCCAATATCTAACCAATCACATGAATCACTGGAGTTTGGTATCAATCACATGAATTGCCAAGGTTAGGATTGGAAGCATCGTCGCATTGCTGAATAGATATTGAGAGGTATTAATTGAAGTTGTTGGGAAATTCAATGAAGTTTTGCTAGTAGTTAATTGAGCAAATTTACTAGGTCAAAGAATCCAAGTATGGATCTAATTAATGGGTATTTATCTCTCTGGTCTTGTGTGTTAGAAATCTTCAAGAGATACATCAACTCTAACAACAACTACCCCTACAAATGGTGATGGATCGGTAATGGATGGGTCAAATTTTGTGTCCAGTTCAGAGCCAGACATGTGATCATGATCAAGGACAATGGGAACTAGCTCAAAATCCGGATCGACATCTAGTTCTTTGATGTTTATATTAGAGGTGGCAAACAGACTGATGTGGGTGACAGTCTCAAATGGGGGGGGGGGATACCCAATTGATAACATGGGCATAAATGGGCGGGGCATAAATGGGTGGCCATAAATGGGGCTTCAGAGCCTATGGCACCCATTTACCCATTAACATAAAATTATCGAATAAAACCAACATTACAAATAATCATTTCAGCTAAAGCCTTGAGTAAAATTTTCACTAAATTATATATTAATATCATTCATTAGAAACATAAGTCGTTATCATAAAACACATTGTCACATAGTTAATGTGTGAGCGATCAGGTCCATTAGGGGAATGAAAGTCCTAATATGATGTTAAGATGAGCATCTTAGACTTAAACTAAAGTTTGTCCCTTGTATAGGTACTACAAGATTAATTTGAAAACTAAAGCTTCATCGGCTACAATTTCATTTTGTCGGACTAATCTGCAAGCAACATAGAGATGAAATTAAAAAATCTCATCAAAAAAAGACCAAACCAACAAATATTGTTCAAGCATTAATATTTTCAGAATGTTGGGCAGTAACTTCTAGAAAGAGTCTACTTCAACAATAGAGTAAATATTTCTACAGGACTAATATGTATATGGAAGAAATTTGTGTCTTTAGTCGTATTTCCTTTTTCGTGCAGTTGTATTAAGAGATTATTTTCTAAAGTTAAGCTTACAATTCCCATGATGTTCTCGTATTACCAGGTCATACGTCCCATTTCCATGTTAGCTGCGTAGGTGCCAATGATAGAGTTTCAAACTTTTTTTTTCCTGAGAACGATTCAATAGCATTACTATTAGGAAGATTTTACAATAAAACACTGAACATGACGAGATTTAAAGAGATGAAGTAACCAACAATTACCAAAATAATACTCGATATATGAATTGAGTTAATTACTGAGGCTTTTAAAACATTATGTGGACACGGAGAGATCTAGGAAACTCAATAATATGTCCAAAGGCATTTGTGTCTTAAGTAATTAACAAAGAAACACTGAGAAATTACCTAATCATCAACAATTCTCAATGAATCGAGTTGAGCAACTATTGAGTGCAAAATCTACACACATTTCTTCCTCTTTATCATTTGAGTCTTCGGTATCTACATTTAACAATCATAATAATGCTAAATTAAAAACAGAAAAGCAATCAAGTGATTGAAATTATATACTAATAGTAAATAACTTTACGACTTTTACCACTCATCTTGTACAACCGATCCCGTGTGCATAACAAAGCCTCAACATTCTTTGGCAAAAAAAAAGTCGATATTTCCTAGGAATACGCCTTGCGATGCTAAATGCAAATTCAGAAAAACTGAATGCTCAAAATATGAAGCGTCATTAATGAAAGATTGGGATACTGAATCCTATTTGCCTTCTAATAAATTGACATCCACAGGTTGTTTGTGATTAAGACTTTTTTCTTCCAAGTATAACTCTAATTGAGATTTATTACTATTTAACCTATAGTACTCACTTTTAAACCTATCAAACTCATCCATTTTTGTAAATTCGTTTTTAATTTTCTTAGCAAGATTGGTTCAGCTTATTTTCACCACGATTTTAACACAAAACTTGCTAAGTGGTTGTACCACAAAACAAACCCAAACATTCATTAATGTGAGTAATCAAATTCTGGGCTAGTTAAAAGAGGGAAGGGAATGCACATTATTCATCCCAACCAAGAGCTTGAGGAACCCTTTTAAGTTTTGCTGCAGAATTTCTTGAATAAGCTATGTATTATTGCCTAGATTCTACACGAGAACAAAAGGAACTTACTTTGTCGTAAACCAATTTATGCGATACTATGATTGGTTGCAAAATGCCATTAATACCCTTATGCCATCCTTGGACAATAGCTGGTCTCAAGGGTGTGTAGTTAGAATGTTAGAAGGACTTTCTAGTCCGTGGTCAATCCCTACCTTATTTTCTCTTCATTTGCCAACCTTGACGTGTGGTTTGATAACTAAACAGGCTTCTCACTGGGAGCTCCATCTATTTGTCACCTTTCTAGAATGAATGAGCTATCAACATAGGAAGATGAGAGTGTGGGTACTACTAACTTTTCTATTCTTGGTGAGATCATCAGAGGTACATCACGTATTAACGCTCTACAAGTACCATTCTACATGTTTAGGAGTAAATCTTTGTGCTTAATTTAATTCACATAACTAATTAAGGGCTTGTTTGGGTGTTCGTTCTCTATGCATTTAAAATTTGAAATGCAAAACCTTACTGAAAGTTTAAACCACTAGACAAGACTATGATAAAGAACATAAAGGTGACAAATAGACAGAGCTCTCAGTGAAAGCTTGTTCAGTTATCAGTATCAACGATGAGAAAGTCCCTCTTAACATTCCAACTACACACCCTTGAGACCAACTACTATCCAAGGAAGGCAGAAGGGTATGAATGTCATTTTGCAACCAATCCCAGTTTCACATAAATTGGTGTATGGACGACAATGGAAGTTCTTTCCTTTCTTCTATAGAATCTAGGCAATAATACATAGCTTATTTAAGAAATTCATTAGCAAAACTTGAAAGGCTTCCTCAGGCTCTTGCCACAACCACTTAAGCAAGTTTTGTGTTAAAATTCTTGCTTAAAAATTAAAAAAAGAATTTACAAAAATTGATGAGTTTGATAGGTTTGAAAATGAGCAGTATGGGTTAAATAGAAACAAATCTCAATTCGAGTTATACTTGGAAGAGAAAAGGCTTGATCACAAACAACCTGTGGATGTTTGAAGTTATGGAAGGCAAATAGGATTCGGTAACCCAATCTTTCATTAATGGCACATGATCTTTTGGGCATTCGGATCACATTTGTTGCTTTTGAATATGCATTTAGCATTGGAGGGCGTATTCTTGGAAAATATTGCACTTCACTTTTGCCAAAGAATGTTGAGGCTTTGTTATGCACACGAGATTGGTTATACAAGATGGGTGGTAAAATGATTCACTATTATGTATTTAATTTTGATCGCTTGATTGCTTTTCTATTTCTCATTTATTATTCTTATGATTGTTAAATGTCGATACCGAAGACTCGGATGATGAAGATGAAGAAATGTATGTAGATTTTGCACCCATTGCGCTCAACTCGATTCCTTGAGTATTGTTGATGATTATGTAATCTCTCCCGGTTTCTTTGTTTGTTACTTAAGACACAAATGACTTTGGCCATATACTGTTCATGTCTCCTTAATGTTCTAAAAGATGTTCTAAAAGTTTGTTTTCTGTAATTAACTCAATTCACATATCGAGTATTTTTTGGTAATTGTTGGTTACTTCATTCTCCTTTAATCTTGCCATTAGCGCTATTCAATTGTTCACGGAAATAAAGAAATGGAAATATTGTTATTGGAATAACACCTAAGCATCTGACCTTGAAATAGGACCTATGACTTGGTAATATGAACTAGAACAACCTCGAAAATGTAAGCTTAATTTTTGAAATTAGTCTCTTAATAAAATTGCCTGAAAAGGAAAATAGGACTTTTTAAGTGAAATAGGGACACAAATTTCTTCCATATACGTGATTAGTCCTAAAAAAAATATTTACTTTGTTGCAGTCTCTTTTTGGAAGTTACTTGGACAACATTTTGGAAATATTATTTCTTGCACAGTATTTTGTACGTTTGGTCTTTTTTGATGAGATTTTCTAGTTTTCTCTCTTTGTTGCTTGCAGATTAGTTTGACAATAAATGAAGTTTTATTTCTCAAACTAGTCTTGTAGTACCTATACAAGGGACAAGCTTTAGTTGAAGTCTAAGCTCCTCATCTTAAGATCATATTAGGACTTTCTTTCCTAGATCGGACTTGATAGCTAACACATTAACTATGTGACAATGTAATATATGCTTTAGTGACAATTTTATCCAAGTCTTTGGTTCAAATGAATTTTAGTAATGTTTGTTTTTATTTGATAAGTAGTATAACACCCGTGCGTTAAACACACGGACAAAAATCTTGTTTAATCAAATAATAATCAAGCAAAACGAAGAGGTAAATCAAAATTAAAAGAATAAAAAAAGAAAAAATAATGTAGGAGGCATCATATTAAATAAAAATACATCATTGTATTTGGTAATATTATAGATTATGAAAAATTTCCTTATACACAACATTTGTTGTTTTATTTGTTGGCTTTCCATCTTCATCGGATATTAATATCTTCAAACCACAATGGTTTGTTACCCTTGAAACTGCGACATACAGCTGGCCATGGCTGAACACTGATTTCTTCAAGAATAGTCCAACATGCGACAGTGATTGACCTTGACTTTTGTTAATTGTCATTGCATACGAAACTACCAATGGAAATTGTCTTCTTTGGAACTTGAAAGGCAACCTCACATCTAATGGAGACAATGACATTCTTGGTATAAACACTTTGTCTCCAACATTGTTTCCATTCAAAATTTTTCCTTCAACAACGTGATTCTCAAGCTTTGAAATGATTAGTCTTGTTCCATTGCATAACCCTGCAGCATGGTCAATGTTTCTCAAAAGTATCACAGGAACACCAATCTTAAGTGTTAATTCATGGCTAGGCAATCCTGAACACTTTATACTATTTAAAAACTCTGTAGAATGAATGTCTTCAAACAAACTTGTGTTGTTCTCTGCCCTGCAGATTGAATCTGAACTCAAATAAGTTCTTCCCTCTGAATGATTGTTAGAAACCATGTACTCATTTATGGTGTCAACAACATCAAGCGTCGAGGCAAGTATAGCTCTTCCTTGCAAATATGACATGTCATCAAAAGACTCTGAAAATGACGGATATGTACTTTCAACTATTGATTGGATCAAATTATCTGATGCATTCACTATAAGATCATTTGGAACTTTTATTGTTGCAAAACCATCATTTTCACCCCCATATGTACCGTCTCCGATACTTAAAATCCACTCAGAAAATGCCTTCAACTCAAGACCGCTTTTATCATTGCCAAGAGCTTGTAGTCTCATATTTTTTGTAAGTCTCAAAACTTTGCAATGCGTCCATAAATAAAAAGAGTTGATAGTCGCCATAACAATATCTTGCCTAGTTCCTTTCGGTATAACCGCGAGGATCTGGCGAAAATCTCCACCTAAAACAATAGTTTTGCCTCCAAATGGTTGATTGAAGCTATTTGGATTTTTGAACCTAATTATATCCCTCAAGGTTCTGTCAAGAGCTTCAAAACAATATCTGTGCACCATAGGTGCCTCATCCCAAATTATAAGCTTTGTTTTCACTATTAGCTCTGCAAGTGGACTCCCTTGTTTTATGTTGCACGTTGAGTTTTCATTTAAAGTTAAAGGAATGGAAAATCTTGAATGGCCTGTTCTACCATTGGGTAACAAAAGAGACGCTATACCACTTGATGCTACATTCAGCACTATTTCACCCTTTGATCTCAAAGCAGCCGAGAGCGTCTTCCAGACGAATGTTTTTCCAGTTCCACCGCAACCATAGAGGAAATAAAGACCTCCATTACCACATTCAACATCATTCATAATTGTATCGTAAACATTCTTTTGCTCTTCTGTGCACAATTGTAACAACCTTTTATGTTCATCTGCCAAAGAACTTCTGTCATACATAAGCTCATCACTTATGAGTCGATTATCGAAAACTAAGGAATCAATATCATTTGGATACGGCATGACAGGGAAATCACGCAAACTTTTACCTCTGCTTCGCAATATTTTTTCAATCTCTAGAAGAGTTAGATTTTGAATTTCTTCCTCAGTCAATTGTAATCCTGAAAAGTTAAGAAGGACAAACATTGATTAGTAATACACCGATGAAAAAATGATTTAAGGAAAGAATGATGATTAAAAAAATATTCAATGACAAAAAAGTATTACCTTCATGTCCTAATATACGTCTGCGCATGTAAATGATGTCATCCGACAAATACTGCAAACTTGACAGCCATACAACCTCAGGCCGTGACAAAGATGCTGACATCAACAATGTTGCAAAAAGACTCCTCGGTGAATGGGCGGAGCCCCAGTGGCTAGCTTCAATAATGCCGTCTATATACTCCTTGTCGTCGTCCAGCAAGCCTAGCGCATAGCAAGCATCCCTGAAAGAGTTATACTGAACACCATTGACACGTCTGATATCCTCAAACGAAGTTGGTCCCCGTACTACATTCAACAAAGTTCTCAAGTAATACATTTCTCCTTGCCCAGGTGGAACATAAAAAATCCGGCCTATAGAGAAACCTTCTTTTCTTGGTTGCCACTCCCTTTTGGCAGACTTCCAAACAAATTTTGTGGGAAATTCTGCATACGTCAAGTTTCTTGCTTCGTTGTATTGCTTGTTTGCATCCATCCATGCTGTAAACATACTATGTCTGGCTGTAGGACGATTAAGAACTTCATCAATTTGATCGTTATCTGAAAATATTATGTTCTGCTCATCAGGGAGATGGAAAGACAACCTTTCAACTGGAGGATCCCTGTAGTGGATGTCATAACCCAACAATCTCCAAGCAGCCTCGCAAGGGGATACATATCTACAATCTAAGTAATTCTGTATCTCATCAACTGAACCTTTGGCTGTATCGTCTCTAACATTTTGATAAAACTTTGCAGTCACCCTATCATGACCTTTGTTCACATACTTGAAAAGATACTTAATTGATCGGGACTGATTACACCATTCAACATTGATGTGAGCACCATATTCCATTAGAAGAGAACGATTGTGAGGAACAACATATCTGTTGTCAAGTTGTGTACCCTTTATGTTTACACACCTTCCGTTGTCACAACGCTTGTAAACAGGATATCCATCTTCATCAACAACTGTGATCTCACTAAATTTCTTTGGAAAATGTTTTGTACAGCAGCCATCAGACATGCATGGCGAGTTGGGTCTCGCTCTACCACAAGGCCCATGTATCATCAATTCCTTAACAGCAATATAGTAGAACGGATCGGTGGACTCGTCTGGAATTTCAGCTGAAATTATTTTGTCAATGTGTTCGGAAGCAGGGTTGTTTGCATCTTTTGTCAACCAAAGCAATATATGTGCATGCGGCAGACCACGCATTTGAAACTCAATTGTGTACATCGCTGGTAAGAAATAGATAAATGATTTTAAAAATATTCCACCAAATAAAACAATGATCTTAGAGTAATATATGAGAGTATATACATATAACAATACGGATTGAAATACACTTGAAATTAAATATTACCTGCTTGTACTGGTCCAAATATTTTTTTATGTCGAAGATCTTTCATAAGCAGATCTAGTTTCATTTTAAACACTCTGCACATTATATCAGGTCGATCCTCTGACCTTAACCCTCTCTCTTGAAGAAAGCGGACAACCTCAGGCCACTTTGGGTTACAGGTAAATGTAATTAACAAATTAGGATATCCAATCCATCTGCATATGGCCATTGCATCTTGATAGTTTTGAATCATATATCGTGCACTTCCAGTATAGCTAGATGGTAGACAAACTCTTTTCCCATGTGAAGAAGGATTCGTCTCGCCCGCAAAGAGCCTCACCAAGCCTCGATACATTTCACTTCTCAATTGTTTTTGGTGAGTTCTTATATAAATCAAGCGTGCAGTTTCGACCATTGTGAATGCGTCAACCAAAAATTGTTGAAAGAGCCTTTTTGAGAAGAGGATATTTGCCGATTCTGTATCTCTCTCTCTCTCTCTCTCTTGTATTCGGTATGCAAAAAATTCTCTCATACTCAACTTGTATCGACCACGAGATGAGTTAGAATTTGAACCCCTGAGCAAAATGTCTTCCCTATAACCATCTTGCCCGTACAAAAAAAGCAATGGATACTGCAACCCCAAGTATGAAGGATTTAGTTCATTGATTCGTTGCAAAAGGCCAGTACGGGTCTCAACAACAATATCTCTATCCCCGGGTACTGTTTCGAAATCACCAACTACCAGTAGTGCTACGTCATTCTTTTCTAGAAGGTTGTAATTTCTGCCATCGGTTTTTCGCCTTCCAATTAGCCTGAGCCTAACATTGTCACAATTGTTTTGATGCATGGAGTCTCGGACCATTCTAAATGACTTTACGAGAATATTATGCTCGTCCAACAAATTTTTTAAGTCGGATACAATTTCCTCATGCATTGCTTCCACCTGAGTCTTGTCTAAACGTTGAAAAACCAAAAATAATACTTAAATAATAAGAAATTAATGAAAGATAAAGATAATAGAAAAAAAATAAATAGTTCCATATTTAATTACCCGATAGCACGCATCCTGTTGGCTACGTCATGTTCTGTATCATAAATATACAACTGTGCAAATTTGGGGGATTTTCCTTCCGTTGGCAACAAACTTCCAATAAAATGATAGTTCTGGCCGTACAATTTAAAGACTGGAGGGTTCTTTCCTTTATTTATGGTATAATCAATTTTTCCCCCCATAGATGTAAATGAAAACATCATATTGTATGATCGAATGTTTTCATTAAAAAGCTTGCTTTTCTCAGTTTTTTCGAACAAATCTTTAAACAACATTGGCGGTTCCGGCATTGGCGGGAGCTGAACTTTCCCTTGCATGCAACACAAGGAGAATTTAAGATTTCGACATGTTTTGTATCGCTTTTCTGTTCTCTCTTGAAACCAAAAATTGGCATTGCAAAATTGACATTTGTGAGAAGGATCTCCCAAGTTCACGTATTTTGTTTAAATTAGCTTTTTATCAAAGTAATGATAAAAGGAAATAAAAAAACTAACTAAAACTAATAAAATAATAAAATTTATTTAAAAATATAAAGAAAACAAAACTTTACCTTGACCAAAATATTTATTTTTTTCAAAATGTGAATTGTTGCTCGACATAACAATAACACAAGGGTTATGACAGTCTTCATTATTGGTAAAATGAGATGTTGAAATACTTGGGCCTGTAAATAACGTAAATCAAGACTAATGAAATTGTAAATCAATAAATAAATAAAGAAGTACAAATTTATGAGTAAAAAATATAGTAATTAATAATACAATTTGAAAATATACGGAACAAATTGTGAGTCCCAGTTTTACATGGGCATACTTAGAAAATGTGTATAATATTATATGAGATATTATTTACTATCTAAATAAATCATATCATAAATAAAACTACAAAGAAAAAACATAAATAATTTGTAATCCACTTAATAATAAAGATTTAAAAATGTAATAAACATAACAAAACTTTACATTGAGTAAGAGACAGAGATTTATTTAAACACTTTTTCTTGTTCGGAATAGTAGTACCTGTAGGATTTGAACATTCTCCATGATTTGTTGAATCAACAATTTGGGGGACCCTTAGGTCTGTGAAAGGTGAATAGGTATAGAAATTGCTATTCTGTGTGTTGCGTACTTGTGCAGTAGCTGTAAAAAATATGTATTATTTTAAATATATATAAATTAAAAAAATAAAAATGTGCATTTAAAAATAGTATTATAAATCATACCATTCGTATCCAATAAAGGAAGAACTGAAGACGGATACAACACATTTTGATTAGAACCTTCAATATTATACTGTTGGGAAGCATCATTTTCTGCATTATAATTTAAAAATGAATATTCATTTGAAAATCAGTAAACATATTCAAGACACACTGCTATTTTTACATGAACAAAATAATTCAAAAAACATCTACATTATATAAAGTTTAAATACATTAAAACTTAAAAAAAAGGCCCAAATTCATATTAATTGTATTATTATCGGGCTACTAACAAATATGGCCCAAACTAAATAAACTCATTTAATTTGGGCTCAAAATGAAAATAATAGCCCAGCCATAAACATAAGCCACATAAAGCTAAGGGATTTCAGCTGAAGCACAACTAATACCCTTTCTTTCTTCTCAATCAAGCAGACTTTCTAAAAGAAAGAAAAACGGAATGAGCAATGAAATAGAGGCTTTCATTTTCAAATCTAAGGATAGTTCAAAGAAGGCAGCGTCACTTCCATCCTCAATGCTTGTGGGGGCTGGAAAGGAGGAAGAGTCAAAGCAAGAAAAGATCGATGTAGCCGAATAATTTTTTCGTCTTTTGATCCAGACCGTAAGTGTTCCTTTAATTTTTTTAGATTAAATAAGATTTTCGTAGTAATTTGTAGTATTCAACTATATATTTAGATTTCATTATAAAAATTTCTGTTCAAGTTTTTTAGATCTGCTTATACACATTTTTTTTTTTTACAAATCTATTAATTTTTACATGCATCTTCACTTTTTTTTTTTTTTAAATACAGATTTGTTATTGTTACATGTTTCTTTACATTTTTTTTTAATAATAGCGTTTATAATATAGATCTTTAATTTATTTACCATGATACATCAGATCTATAATTTTAAAATACAGATCTGTTATTTTTAGATATTGTTTTAAAAAACATTACGGAGACTTACATTTGAAATCGTAATGTTTAGATCTGTTAATATTTACATGCTTCTTCACCCTTTTTATTTTTTTAAAAATACAGATCTATTATTGTCAAATGCTTGTTTACCACTTTTTATTTTTTATATATTTTTTAAATAGCATTTAAAAAATAGATCTCTACTTTTTTTTGACCTGAATCTATAGATTTATTCTCATACAATGTTTTTATGACTCTTTTCTGACGTGTTCAAGTTAAAGTTGTTACGAGTGAAATTTATTGAGCTGATGGTGAATTTTGATGACAGTGCAATGCTACTGGAGGTGGATGATAATGGGGAAAAGGATGCTATTTTGTGTTGTGTTATACTGGGAAAGTGCGAGGAAGTTGGAGTAGGGTACCAGCAATCGTACCCTTGAAGTGTGAATTTTGATACTGGAGCTGATGTGGATGCTGATGTACATCCTAAATGGTATGTGGTTAAGTTGTTGCCAATATGAACATTCAGATTCTCACTAAATGCGTTGTAAGAAAGTCAGTTCTTCATGTTTTCCCATTTTCCTACTACTTTTAGATTAGCAAAGCAAGAGGCTCTTTTTTACTTTTCCTTATCTACGGGTGCACACAAATGGATTGAAAAAACTAAACAGTAATACATGCTGTTTTAATTTTTAAAAAAATAGCTAAACAAATGGATTGAAAAAACTAAACATTAATACATGTTGGTTTAATGACCGAAAAAATAACTAAACAAATGGAATGAAAAAACTAACCTTTATTAGAAATAGTGGTGACCTTGCGCTTGTTGCCGATAATCGTTGATTTCGTAATCTTCATGTTTGCGCCTTGAATAGAAAATCTCCTAAGTTTACTTTTGTGAGTATTTTTGGTAAATTTTGCAGGAGGAATATTATATTTAGAAGATGAAAAAAGCAAAATTTATATGGGAGGGGTAATGATATATATATATATATATATATATATATATAGTAGTGTTGTTGAGTAGATTATGTAATGATTATATCAAGATACATAAAACATTTATTGTATATAACTCCTTGGCTTCTTTGAATTGAAAAAATGAAACTTTTGAGTATACATATATTAGATGCATTGGTATGTACCCATTGTATATAAGCACATGTTCATTTAATGTAACTTTCCATAGTTTTTGTTTCAGATTTGTGTTCAATAATTAGTTGGTTTTGTTTTCATTAATAATTTTAAATTTCCATGCTCATTAAATGTAATTTAAATTTTGTTTGTTGAAAGTAATGTTAACTTTTTCGTCATTATTTTGTTTACACCACTTATTCATCCATATCTTTTGTATTATAGCTAAACATATTTAAAAAATCTCTCATTTCACTTGTACATTTTATTTCACTTGATGATCTTATTAATAAACATGGTTTTTAACTGATTTGGGCTTATGGGTTAATAATTCTCTTTATAAAATCTTCGGTCAATTTTGATGTGAATGGGCCTAATTTGTTTGTGTGGATAAGATTTTCAAGAAAAATATAGATTTTTTGTATTTATATTAAGGGTGAATTACGGGCCGGTCCCTTTTTAAAAGTTTGTAATCGCTCCAGTCCAGTCATCTTTTTTAAATCGAAAAATACATTTTTGGGCGAAAAGACGATTATACCATTAATGAAACAAAAACACGCGCAAATCGGTAACTCTTTGCATCGCGATGTCCCAAAAGATCATCGCGATGTCCATCATCATCGATCATCGCGATGCAGACATCATTTATCGCGATACAGACATCATTCATCGCGATGCAGACATCATGCATCGCGATTCAGAAACCATGCATTGCGATTCAGAAATCATGCATCGCGATTCTTTACAAAATTACATGTCCATCATCATCGATCATCGCGATACAGACATCATTCATTACAATGCAGACATCATGCATCGCGATTCAGAAACCATGCATCGCGATTCAGAAATCATGCATCGCGATACAGACATCATTCATCGCGATGCAACAATTGGTGCATCGCGATCATCGCAGCGCACTTTAGGAAACTTGATTTTTGTTTACCTTTGGGCGTTGCCCCGAACCCCACGAGACGCCGTCCTCGACCCTGCGACGACCGGACAGGTCGAACCCCGTTGCATTGCCTAGCATACTGATTGGCGAATTAAATCACCCAAGAACATCTTCCTCTGTTTCGGACGAACACCGCAAGCTTGATTTGAAGCTCAAAAATAGTGTTTTTGGTAGAAAAATTATGCACAAATATAGTACTAAGTTAGGATAATAATATGATATTGATTTTAAACAAATTCGAAGCTTAAAACAGAGATTTAAGTGGCCAAAATAGCTCAAGAACAAAGAAAAACGGGATGAACTCAAAAAATTTGAATTTGATCAAATTCGTGTTTTATGCATGAAAATGGATACCCAAACATGAGGAAAGACTATATTAACAACATGAAATCATTTATACATCAATTTGAATCTCAAATCTGAAGCAACGATGTTGTTGAGGGTATTTTAGGAAGAAAATTTTCAAAATGCCTTTTAGCGGTTAAAAAAAAAGGGTGTACTGGAGAGAAAAAAAGTTTGAGAAAGTGGACCAGCCAGCAATTTCTCCTTATATTAACTGATTTGGCATTGTGGGTTAATAATTCTCTTTATAAATTTTTTGGCCAATTTTTTTGTGAATGGTTAAGATTTGTTTGTGTGGATAAGAGTTTCAAGAAAAATATAGATTTTTTGTATATTAATATAATTTAAGTTGGGCTTATATATTATTTACGGGCTTTATAAATAATTGCTTCAAATAATGGGTCAGATTTGTTTGTCTTGATAAGAGTTTCAAGAAAATTATAGATTTTTTTGTATATCAATGAATCGAGATGGTCTTATGAATTATTTATGTACTGTACAATTTTTGGTCAAAATATGTAATTTTTTTTTACATATTTGGGCTTATTGTTTATTATTGGGCTTTATAATTTTTTGATCCTTAACTTTGATATTAGAAGTCAATCTAGATTTACATTAAAGTTTCCTTCCTTTTTGGAGAGATGTCTGTACAATATATTATAATAATTATTTTTTAATTAATCATTCGTTGTCTTTTATGTCATGATATTTGAATTCTATTATTGTTGATTCAAATTCTTTTAAACAGAACAAAAGAAAATGTGGTCCTTGACATTTAAAAAATAATCTACTTTTTTTGGGGATGTTTGAAAACTATATAATCATTGATATGACTATGCGAGCAATGGAGAGATAAATATTACATTATTATTATTATTATTATTATTATTTTATTGATTAATTATTTGTTGTCATTTATATCATGACATTTGAATTATGTCAACCCTTTAGAAATTACAAAATATTAATCCTTTAGAAATACAAGAAAAGAGAATACAGTCCTTGACATATATTTTTTATGTCAACCCTTTAGAAATACAAAATATTAATCCTTTTCTGTTTTTATTGACTTCTCAAATTTGATCATCTGTTTTTTCGTTGCTGACCCAACGTCACCCGGATCGTAATTGTTTGTTGTGTAGTCACTCGACATAATATGACTTCGTTTATGCGAGCTAGAACTTGTGGTCATCTCTTCGGTCTCACTTTCGGAGTCGGTAAGCTGTATGGTGTCAAATACAAAGTAAACAATATTAATATATATATATATATATATATATAATGGTAAATGTAACATAAGTTTAAAAAATGAGTATTATACCTCTATCACTTCGTCTCCAGCTTCCATGAGAGTTGAGAGGACATCACTTTTCTGAAAATGTGTCATAATATTAATTATGTTTATTTATAGAACTAAGTTGAATATATTTGAGTTGTCACTTACTCTTTTCATGCAAAAACTTTTTTTCTTGAACTTCTCTATCAAATTTTCATCATCATTAACTCGAGACACTTAATAAACATTCTCAGTCCCTGAAATATTATCTTGTTTCACGTGGACTTTAAATAGAGCAGTTCGACCAACCAATGTATCAATCTCCTCTGGATAGTCCCCTTTAGCCATAGAAAAATTAATGTCTTTTGCTTTGGTATCTTCAGCTGCTTTCTATTTTGGAAAATAGAGAATAGACAAATATAAATATTGGATAGATGTTGGCTAAAATTGTATAGTTGTTTGTATAGATCCTTACCCTGCAAAGTTGCTCCCTTAATTGTAAAGCTGTCTTCCCAATGAGTTTTTCACAAGCTTGGTCCCAAAGTAAGAAGGTAGCACAGTGACTACCATCGAGGACATTTACCCTCACCTTGTACCTTGGGGTGGCGTTTGTTTCAAGTCTGTTGCAATGATCACAAAAATAGCCTGTAGGTTTGTTGATAAGTTTCTTCCTACACCTACTACAGCTAATAAAAGACCAGTTTCTGTCTGAAGTGATTTCAGAAATCTGTGCAACAACCCAGTAAAATCCTTCCTATATAGAAAAGTTTTAAAAGTTAATACGTTTTAGTATTTTTTAAGTATATAGAGTTTAATTTGTCAAAAAAAATTAAGGTCAAGATTTATTCTATTTACAACCTGGGAACATGTTATTATATCTTCCACTGACTTGACATCGATATTTCCTCTTTCGAGTTCATCTGCACCACTTATAATGGTGCTGGAGGACAATTCGATAATTTGCTAGGATGAATTGTCCGGCTCAAGCAACAACCTAGTGAAAAAAATATAGTAAATAAGAATTGTTTATATAAATCTATTTAGTTAGATTGTTTATAAAAATCTATTCATAATTCATTAAATTATAGACCTTACCTCCTCGTTAGTTCATGAATTTCGGGCACCATTGAATCTACTAAAATCTTAGTAGCATAGAAAGCATTTGAGATTGTAATATGCAAATCTTAGTAGCATAGAAAGCATTTGAGATTGTAATATGCCCTGTATTGTTTATTATTCAAATATGGTTAGATTACAATACATTAAAACTCCATGTATGAAAACAAAAGAAATAGTCGGGAGTACCTTGAAAAGTCTTAGGCTTGCATAACTGTAACAACACGACCAATTACTTGTTGGGTGAGTTTTCGATATGAGTTAATATCTCTTCCGCATAGGATCCCCACAAAGTGCACCTAAGTTTCATTTTTCTAAAAGATAGCACAGTAACTTAACATGACTATTAAGTAAAGTTTAGAAATTCTATAGAATGACAGCACGTACTCTAGGTCTTCCAACTCGATGTTAATGTATTTAGTGTCGGGACCGGCTCGGCTATAATTTTGATGCTTCAACAAACCCTTTCCCACTACTTTGCCTATGACATCTATAATTTCAAAGAATTCCCAAAATTTTAATGAATCAAGTAAGATTAAATTAGGGTATTCAACATAGGCAAAGTATTAGAAGATTTGTAATTAAACACACCTAGTAGTCCAGCTTCATCAACATTTGGGATTGACAATATATCAGAAAAACTAATAATTTTGAATATGGTATTTGGAAATTTATTGTCACCAATTGTAATTACAACCGTTGATGACATAAGCAGTAGTTTATATTTGTTTGATGTGATTCGATATTTCCCACGGTTATCAACCACAGAAAAATTTGATATATAGTATAAATTGTTTTCACGATACTTCGTTTCAAATTTTCTTATTAATGTTTTACTAATCGTAGCTTGAATCCTTTCACCCTGCAACATGGAAAAAGTAGTGTAAATCTATAAGCATCGTTATTTATATCACCCTCAAAATAGAGGGATAAGATTTACAGTTTAAATAAAAAATAAGTGGAAAAATCAGAATACTTATAATGGTTTTTTTTACTCACCTCTGCGTCCACAATGACCAACTCCATACTTGTTGGGATTTTTAGTTGATTGTCTGTAGGAAGTAACCATTTCCTTGCAAGCCTAACCTTGACAGTCCAATCCGTTCTTTGTTTGTGAAGGTCGTGTAATAGGCTTGGTGTGGATGACATTGAATTCTGTAAATGTTTTGTTATCAAAAATATCAAACAAAAAATTTGTAATAGATTTGAATGATGACTTGCAGGAATGATGACGATTCAGAGACTATATATATGTGATCCTAAACGAAAGGGCCAGCAATGTTTGAGCTTCCAATGCATGTCACTTACAAGTTCATAGAATGTGTTTTTTATTTTTAACCATATTAATAATTGTGAACAATAAAAATTCAAAGAATATGAACATTCGAATTGTTTCAGCTTCTAATACATGTCTAGATAAGTCAAATTTGAGTTTCTGTTTTTGGAAAGAGGTTTTAGGCGGGAAATTGCTTTATTTAGCAGGGTTTGAATCACGGTTGTTATTATATATATATATATTAATTTTATATTAATGGGCAAATGGGCGCCCCACCCATTTATGGCTTGCCTATTTATGTTCACGTTATCAATTGGGCACTTGCAAATTTGAGTCCTTCGCCTACATGGGCACCGCCAATATTCACCGAGCTTGCCCGTTTGCCACCTCTAGTTAGGAGGAAGGGAATATATGATTGATTGGATGGGATTTAATAGTGGCCAAAATATGAAAAACCCTCAAAGTATCTACCCAATTTCATAATGGTATCCAGAATAAATATTTTTTACTTTTTACCTAGATATATAATGTTACTAATTATCCCACTTTGGTCCCTAGCCTTTAAAATGCGCGTGGTCTACATGTATTGGACGTTTTCGTCATTTCTTAATCAAAAAACTTCCGTCAGTGGGCGACTATCAACACCACCATCACTCACTCCATTATCAAGCACCACCACCACCATCGCCAAAACCATCACTAAACATCATCCAATTTCAAAACATCCAAATACAAAAAAGATTTTTTCACTTGCAAGACCCTTTCTCTCTCCTCTTTACCACACTGCTGTAAATCACAATGAGGAGAAGAGGTGCCATAAAATCCCCAGATCTGAAATTGCACTCATGGCTACTCGCTCTTTTAGAGCTCGAACAGAGATCCATGCTTCTTCTCATTAGTTTTCCACTGTCAATCCATCTACAAGTGATGACAATAACCACAATTAATTGATGGGTCATAACTTACTTGGAAAATGGCTCTCTCTAATTTCAAATATGAACGCATCGGGTTTGGGGTTTCGGCTATTGTAGTGGGCTGTCAAGAATTGCTGGATTGTTACAGATCTGTCTTAAGATAGTCAAAAAATCGAGCTTTGCGTGAAAGGAACAGCTGTGTCGGCGAATTGAGCAGCTGTTGAAGTCGTAATGGCAAACACTATTTCGGTGAAAGTGGGGGGGGGGGTCCTGATTTGGTGACGGTAGCGCGGGTGGTGTAAGGTCAGGTTGTGGTGGCTTGAGAGAGAGAGAGAGAGAGAGAGAGAGAGAGAGAGAGAGAGAGAGATCATGAATTCGGCAAGGGGATCCGGTAGGGGGAGAAGAGGAGAGAAGAGAGAGTTGGTGAGGATGGAGTTTGCAATGGTGGGTGGGCATAAGGTGGAAGAGCGCGGCTGGATGAATTTGGTGGGGAGGTTAGGGTTTTAATTATATTTTGTCATTTTATGTTTTTTAATACATTAGGAAATGACGAAAATGTCCGGCACGTGCATTTTAACGTGAGTTTTCTAACGGACGTTGGAGTTTGGGGTCAAAGTGGGATAATTAGTAACATTGTATATCGAGGTGGAAAATATTTCATTCTGGATACCATTATGGGATTAAGTGGATACTTTTGGTTTTTTATTTTTTATTTTTTTTTTCATATTTTGGCCTTTAATAGTCCTTGAATTGGGAAGTTTTATCCATTTTTTGTTCCCAAAACTATATTCCTTGTTATTGAAAACACCAATTTAATAGGAGACAAAATCAAGATACAAGAAGCTCAAATTTTGGGTGAAATCCAAAGAACTAGAAAATTTTGATGCTTGAGTATGTATGCTTGAATACAAAACAGCCTTTAAATCTTAACTTAAGCTACAATCTGATTCAAATGAATAAGCGTTATAATAACTTCCCTTGGCTAAGCCCTTGTAGCTTTATCATTTAATCCGAAAGAAAAAGGTTTTAAAACATGATCATCTATTTGCCTTGAATGATATTTTTGTTTTGTGAAAAGAGATCACTTAAGGAAACTCTGTATATTATGCTTGTACTGATTTATGTACATTTTGACACCTTTATATAGAAATGGAGAATGATCGTGAGCATGAGAATGATCACTTCATTGCTGCAGAACAATAAGTAGGAGGTTGATTGTCTTGAAGACTTCTCGGTATGGTAAGAACAAAGATTTGGTTGGTGGTTCTAACATGAAGAGAAAGAGTGATGGTGCCATTGAGACGAAGGCTACCGATCAGGGCCGACCCAACACTTATGGAGGTCTAAAGCGATCACTTTAAAGTGAGGCCTAAAACAAATAATTTTTTTATTAAAATTATTATATTTTTATGGGTGATCGCTCCAATCCACTTATCTTTTTTAAAAATCGGAAAAAGGTATTTTTGAGGCGAAAAGACGATTATGCCATTAATGAAAGAAAAACACGCGCGCTTCAGTAACACAAGGCATCGCGATGCACCACTTTGGCATCGCGATGCACCACTTTTTGCATCGCGATGCAACAAATTGGGGCATCGCGATCATCGCAGCGCGCTTTAGGGAACCAAAGCATCGCGATGCACCACTTTGGCATCGCGATGCACCACTTTTGCAATCGCGATGCAACAATTGTTGCATCGCGATTCACCACTTTTGCAAATCGCGATGCACCACTTTTGGAATCGCGATGCACCACTTTTGCAATCGCGATGCCACAGTAACACTCAACATATAGCATCGGGATAAAGAACTCCTGCATCACGATGAACCATATATGCATCTCGATGAGCCATATATGCATCGCGATAAGCCATATATGGATCATTCGTATTAATAAGTCTGATAAAGAACTCCTGCATCACGATGAGCCATATGTGCATCGCGATGAGCCATATGTGAATCGCGATGAGCCATATCTGCATCGCGATGAGTCATATATGGATCATTCGTATTAATAAGTCTGAGAAAGAACTCCTGCATCGCGATGAGCTATATATGCATCGCGATGAGCCATATCTGCATCGCGATGAGTCATATATGCATCGCGATGAGCCATATATGGATCATTCGTATTAATAAGTCTGATAAAGAACTCCTGCATCGCGATGAGCCATATATGCATCGCGATGAGCCATATTTGCATCGCGATGGGCCATATCTGCATTGCGATGAGCCATATCTGCATCGCGATGCATCATCGCAGCACGCTTTAGGGAACTTGGTTTCGTTTACCTTTCGGGCGTTGCCCCGAACGACGGACGCCGTCCCTCGACCCTGCGACTGACCGGGGTCGAACCCGTTGCGTTGCCGATATGCGATTGGCGAATTAAATCACCCAAGAACATCTTCCTTCTTACAGACACTTTGTCAAGCTTGATTTGAAGCTCAAAAATAGTATTTTTGATAGAAAAATTGTGCACAAATATAGTACTAAATTAGGATAATAATATGAGATTGATTTTAAACAAATTCAAAGCTTAAAACAGAGATTTAAGTTGCCAAAACAGCTCAAGAACAAAGAAAAACGGGATGAACTCAAAAAATTTAAATTTAATCAAATTTGTGTTTTATGCATGAAAATTGATACCCAAACATGAGGAAAGACTATATTAACAACATGAAATCATTTATACATCAATTTGAATTTCAAATCTGAAGCAACGATGTTGTTGAGGGTATTTTAGGAAGAAAATTTTCAAAATGCCTTTTAGCGGTTAAAAAAAAAAGGGTGTACTGGAGAGAAAAAAAGTTTGAGAAAGTGGACCGGCCAGCAATTTCTCCTATTTTTATTAAAAGTTTAGTTTTTGGGGATGCAAAATCATTTATTAAATTATTGTTAATCGATTTCATTTAACAATTCTTTTTCAATCGATAATATAGCTAGTCCACTTAATCTTTTTTGAGACATTGTCGATCTTAGATACAATTCTATTAATTTTAGTTTTGAATAACTTCATTTTGTCGAAACAACAGCTATGAGAATCGTTAATATTATTCTATAAGCAATATACGCATTTGGAAACGAATCAAGTCTTATTATATAATTAAGAATGTTAATTGGTGTATCATTTTTTCACTTGTATAATTTCTCTTAAAATTTTAGTTCTGCAAATAAATCTAATCTATCAATATCAAAACTGTCATTATATTTTAATGAAAGTTCAAGGTTAAGGAAATTTTCTTTTAAATTTTTATTATCCAATGACCTTAATTTCTCAATGATAAATAAAAAACCAAAAATATCTTGATGCATTTTAAATTGTTCAAATCTATTTTGAAATGAAATAATTGTTCATATCTATAATTATGAACAAAAAGTAGTCAACTTTAAATGATTTTTAAGAAGATCTTACAACTTCATTGTCAATAATTTCATCAAATTGTTCCTTTCTACGAAAAGTAAATTTTTTACGGAACTTAGGTTCTATATTCACTTCTATAGCAATTTTATGGTAGAAATTATAACATTTTCAAATCTGTCTTCCCTATCTTTTTTGAAAAAATAAAATAAGACCGTTTAATTGATGTATGTATAGCAATATCGATACACATATCTTTTAATTGCATATTTTACTAACCGAGTTTATCACAAACAATATTTCATATCAAATAGTCATGCGTAGTAAAAACTAAAAAAATTTTAAGCTTTTAAGTTGCTTAACTATTAATGACAGGGTGACGAAAACTAAGAGTTACTCTTAATATTTAATTTTTTTATTAAAATAAGTTTTTTTTTGGAGAAATTTTGGTCGGTCCACTTTCCCAAACTTTTTTTCTCTTCGACACCCTTTTTTTTAATCGCTAGAAGACATTTTAAAAATTTTCTTCCTAAAATACCCTCAACAACATCGTTGCTTCAGATTTGAGATTCAAATTGATGTATAAATGATTTCATATTGTTAATATAGTCTTTCCTCATGTTTGGGTATCAATTTTCATGCATAAAACACGAATTTGATCAAATTCAAATTTTTTGAGTTCATCCCGTTTTTTTTTGTTCTTGAGCTGTTTTGGCCACTTAAATCTCTGTTTTAAGCTTCGAATTTGTTTAAAATCAACCTCATATTATTATGCTAACTTAATACTATATTTGTGCACAAATTTTCTACCAAAAAACACTATTTTTGAGCTTCAAATCAAGCTTGACAGTGTGCTGTCCGAAAATAGAGGAAGATGTTCTTGGATTGATTTAATTCGCCAATCACGATATCTTTGGGCAACACAATAGGGTTCGACCCGCCGGTCGTCGCAGGACGGCGTCCCTCGAGTTCGGGGCAACGCCCGAAAGGTAAACGAAAATCAAGTTCCCTAAAGCGGCTGCGATGATTGCGATGCACCAATTATTGCATCGCGATTCCCCAATTTGCAAAAGTGGTGCATCGCGATGCAAAAGTGGTGCATCGCGATGCCAAAGTAGTGCATCGTGATACCTTGGTTGCTCATTACGATGCTTTGGTTTTCTAAAGCGCGTTGCGATGATCGCGATGTACCAATTTTTGCATCGCGATGCCCCAATTTGGTGCATCGCGATGCAAAATTAGTGCATCGCGATGCCTTGGTTGCTCATCACGATGCTTTGGTTCCCAAAAGCGCGCTGTGATGATCGCGATGCACCAATTATTGCATCGCGATGCCCCAATTTGGTGCATCGCGATGCCAAAGTAGTGCATCGCGATGCCTTGGGTTACTGAAGTGCACGTGTTTTTCTTTCATTAATGGCATAATCGTCTTTTCGCCCCAAAAATGCCTTTTTCGGTTTTTAAAAAGATGAGTGACTGAGATTACAAATGTTTAAAAAGGACCTACTGTAATTCACTCTTTTTTATTTTTTTTTTTTAATATGAGGCTTGATATTTTTTGAGACCTAAAGCAAGGGCTTTGATGGCTTTACTCTTGGGTAGGCCTTGCTACCGACGCGAATGTCAACATCCAAGCCTATTGATAGGTTTTTCTGAATCTCATTGTGTGAAGTGGGTTTGCAAGCTATTGGATGAAGGTCTTAAGGCAATTGTTGTGTGTATTTATTGTGTAGTGGTGTATTCCGGAGTAATAGTTTCGTGAATGTGTATTCATATCGCGAAATATAAGTAGTATTTCTAGATTTTTAATACTCCCTCTATTCCAGGTAAAGCGTTTACTATACTATTTTGAAATGTTTCATTTAAATAGTTTACTTTTAAAAAGTTATGCTTACATTTTCATAATCTTTCATCTTTACCATTCACTTGTGTTGTAATCATCTTGGTTGTGCTTACAGATTTTTGTAATTATGACCGGATCCAATGACACTAATTTATCACTTAATAATTACTTTTCAAACGTAAATTCTATGGATGGAACGGAGTGAGTATTATTTTAAGACATTAATGATGGGTCTGTAATTGAATTGTGTAATATATGCTGCTTGTCTAATATGTGAGGTTGTATGCCGTTACCCTTTTTAAAAAAATAAAAATAAAAAATTGAAAAAAGCCATTCTGAGACAATTTTTCTAGTGCAATTTGCATTAGTTTAAGGTAAACTTAAAAAAACTCCTGAAACTATAACTCATTTTTAACTCTGTACCATATATTATTGACCGGGGCGGGTCGACCCCTTCTTCAGGTCATACCCGGATAATTAAACCCACTCTTAGTTCGAAGTTAGATAATTTAATGTGGTATATATCAAGTATAACCTTTTGACCCGACAAGTTATCTTTTACGGTCTTTGACCAATAATTGATATAAACTTCCCAAAATACTCACTTTCAAATACTCAAATAGCTTCGTCAAACTCATAAGGCCTTAATTTATCGTGTACCTCATCCTCTTCACCTTCAAATCCTACTCCCGCTCCTTTATTCAATTAAGCTAACGAGGAAACACAAAACGGTGGATGATTCAGATTCAGGATAGGAAGCATTAATAGAACCATTCCACCCCCACCCCGCCACCACCACTATGAAAACCACCACCACATTTACCATTAACAACATAGGAGAGTACTACTTAGAGTCAAGTCAACCAACATTCTTCATCGTCAAACCCAACTACCAATACACCGCCATTTGAATTCCCAAAAAATACCCATTGGAAAGCCAATGATTCCCTTTCTGTCTCCAACAAAGCCACAAAATTTCACACTAATATTTTGCAGTTAAATTTAAAAAAAAAATACTCTCTCCATCCCTAAATTATTGTCTTCATTTCCTTTTTTGTCCGTCCTTAAATAATTGTTTAGTTTGAAATTTTCTTTTTTAGAACATTACTTTTACTATTTTACCCTTACTTTTTCTTCCTACTTTAATTATCATGCAAATGGGCATTAAAGAAAATTACACACTATATCAATATTAATAATCAAGTTAATTGTTTTTCTTAATCCCTGTGCCGGGTCAAACAAGACAATAATTTAGTAACGGAGGGAGTAAGAAAAAAGCCAAAATGGATTATATATATATATATATATATATATATATATTTTGAGATCCTAGCCTAAAAATTATTTCAATTTTTAGTCAAAGTATTTCAAAAATCTTCTAGGAAATGGCACTCTTCACTACCCATTACTTCTCCATCGGGTCATCTTTATCTCAATTGCTAACTAAGAGCCCGTTTAGTGTAGTGTTTTGAAAACGCAGCGTTTCTAAAACGCAGTTTTTTTTCTTTATAAATACGTTTGAGATATTATGTCAAAACGCAACTTTTTATTCCCTACTGCGTTTTAAAATCTGCGTTTTGGGAAAAAGCTAGGAATTCCAGCGTTTTAAAACGCAGCTGCGTTTTGAAAATGCAGCTTTTTCTACCGCGGCATTGAAACGATAAGTTAGGGAATAAGCTGCGTTTTAACCCTGCGTTTTGGCCAAAACGCTCGAACAAACGAGCTCTAAAATCAAGGGAAAAAGATAAAGCTAATAAAGGATGAAGAGATTGATCTAGGGTTTTGATGGTGGCTGTAAATCGAAGCTAGAGTTATTTAAGAACCTACCGGGGTTTGGTTCGAAAAATTATATAAAACTGCGTCTAAACTTCTTGATGAGATGTCGAAGCCATGGAAGGTGGAGAAAGAGGGAGCAGGTGGTTCTCAAGATGACGGCTACTGAGCTAGGGTTGACTTCTGTTGGAAGAATGATTTGTAAAGACTAGAGATGAAACAAGTCGTGCGGGCATTCAAAGGAATCAAGATATCAGAACGTTGATGGGTTATTTTGTCGACACATTCATTATATATAACCAAGTATGGGAGAAGCAGGTTTGGGGATGTCGTCATGGAGTTTTGTATCAATGGCGTGCAACTGGTAGAGAAAAGAAAAGAATTACGTTTTTTAACAGATCTAACTTTAGGGCATGACAGTCTTTTAAGGTTTTCTGTTACCTTTGTTAGCATGAGTGAGTCTGATGGACTAACTCACTAGAGTTATTAGAATAGGGGGAAATTTCCTATCCGTACATAGTTGAAGGGGTCTTTTTGAAGTTTACCCTTAATTAAATGAATGGTTACATGCACTAGTAGTCCTTGTACTATGCAAAAGTCCACGATTTGTACAAAGGAAATGCACACCAGAGACCAAAGAATGCATTTTTGGTCCACCAGTAGTCCTTGGACGTGACGCTATTTGCTTAAGGGTTGTTAAGTGAGCATGTGCCCACTCATGTGCATTTAAATCAGGGTAAAATTGTCATTTCCATTTCCAAGAAGTGCCAGTTTGAGTAACATCATCAAAACAAGGGACCCACTCCTCTATCATTTTATTATATATATATAACATCCACCTTCATTAGGTATTCTTGAACTTTCTCATATATAGCTTCCCGTCCTTCTTTCTCCACTGCCTTCATCAATAGGCTTCCAAGGCCCAAGAGATCGAATGGCCTTTCTTCCTGCCCTCAAGGGTCCTCCTATCATAAAGTGCCCCTCTTAATTAGTCCTGTCTGCCAGGTGGCACCCGCAGTTTCTCGACCTCTCACACTGCACTTTCCCATTCTTGAAGGCAATCATTTGGATTGAGGGAAGCTCTAAACTCAAAGAATTGGGAAAGAAGGCCTTTCTTATTGAGTAACATCCATTAGCTGGTTTATGGTTGATAAAATTCCCTAGACTCTCTGCTTTGCTGAAGACTGTGAAGTCTCACAGTGGCATACCTTAGAAGGGTGTAGCCAGACTACCAAGATCTAAAAAAGCCCTTTCCTGCCGCTACTGCCCCCTATTCAGATAGTGACCTCCCCTACTAGTCAGGGATAGCTCGAGCTTTCCTTTTTTCTTTCTTGCTAGGTTGTTGCGACTGTCGCTCCTCATGTTGTCAAAAGGTCAGTGTCACGACTCGACCCGAGATCCTATGTGGAACACAAAAATGCATATTTCAAAAATCCTTTTCGTGCAAAAACCCTGTAATGCAAGTGTATGATTTTTAAAAGCAAAACAAAACCTCAACGGTAATACAACAAGCCGGAGAACAACACATTAGCTAGCCAACAAACCCACGAGCTAGAGAGCTCGGGATAAACATACAGTCATAACAGAGTGCGCGGAATAAGAGTTAACAGTATATACAAGGCCTGACAACTATGTCGGCAACTACAAAAGAATATTAACCAAATATCAAGTGCGGGACATCTACTCAACTTTACATTGTTTAGTTAACATGTATACCCTCGATCTCACCAAAAGAAAAGTACAGAGGCTCAAGGAGCAACTAGCCAAAAGAACAACTGACGAGCTCACCGAAGACAACACAAGATCACTGAGGGTTTCTCGCCGGTTCGGAATCTAAGGAAAACAAATAAACAATGAACGGGCAAGTTTAAAACTCAATAAGTTACTAATGCAACAACATGGCTTGCGAGATGTGAACATTAATAAGAGTCATGTATAACAATATTTGTCATAATGGAATAAATCTCGAACCATCATAGATAGCAAGTAGCTCATAGCAACACATATCACATAGCATGCATCTCATGTAAGAGCGATATGTAAACACATATAAAAGGATACCGTCGAGGTACACCTCCGACATACAAACTTCCAACCAACCAACCAATAATACCAAAGTAGAAACCGTTGATATCATTCTCGATCATCAAACTCATAACCAAGTATCATAGTGAACCATCTTCTGTATTCACGTCGACGTGAAGACTCGGTCCTCACGACCCGAGAAACAATCATGGTATAGCTTACCAAGGTCGCGTTTATTCCGTAGAACACTTAGCGCTATAACCCCTACCGTGGCCAACGGTAGGGCAAGGCCCAGTGTATTGGCCTTCGGCTAATACGTAGCCTCGGCTCACGCAATAACCGAGCATCAATACACCTCTAACAAATATGCCATGGACTTAACGAATGCTCAAGTAGATGTTTACTCGACACATTACACCAATCAACCAAATGTTCAAGTAGATGTTTACTCAACATTATAATGAACATGTCATACTCCAAAGTTGGGAGTATAACGACCACAACAACAACATGTTCATGTATGCTAAGTGATTCTACTACACATAGCCATTCAAACACCACATTCCAAAGAAAGATACAATATCATTTAACGTATATCATATAACCAATAACCCAACGGGTATCTTAAATCCTCAAGGGCTTACGACACACACGTGGTCACATTCATTATCAAACCCTAACCGACTCCGTTCGAGTCATTTTTAGTTACTAGTGATATCTAGTTACGAAAGTGGTCTTGCACTTTAAACCTAGCACATTAACGCCCAATCTCGAATACCCAACATGATAGAACATTTATCATCAACATATATCTAAGTCCACAATGATATTTCATGGCACAATCAACACATTCATAACTCAAGCATGACAACTTCATATACTAGAAGTTTAAGATGTCAAATGAGACATAGAGAAGAAGAGGGGATAGTAGCTTACCTCTTGTCAAAAAAGATGAGAAAAAATGAAATCTATTTGGTAGGAAAGCTTCCTCTAGCCAAGACCTTCGTAACGGCGTGCTCGGATCGTTGAGATTCCTCCAAAATTTTAAGATATCTCAACTTCTCTCTAAACCCTCTCTATTCTCTCTCTAAGCTCTTGGATGAAGTGGGGGAGAAATAAGAGTCTCCAAGGGCTTCAGAAGGTGTTTAAGTGGCTGAGGAAAGAGGCTCTACCGACCTCGTGACGTGGCACCATAAAAGCCACTCAAAATCATAAGTTGGACAAAGATGAGATTTTCTCGGGTGAACAATCTGGGCGCTATGCGGACGCCTTATGCGGCCGCATGGCTTCTATGTGGCCACCTTATGCGGCCGCATAAAATCCAGAAACTCTATGTGTTGGTTGAGCTCGCACTATGCATCCGCATTGTGACCAGCTCAGGTCAAAGTCTACTAAAGTCTTCCAAAGTGTTTCCAAAACACTCCCAAGTCAACCTAAGATGATTCTAAGTCCAAGGGAAGGTCAAAACACTCGAGAAAGGTTCCCGAAATGACCGATAACAAGGCGAGAAGTTCAACGTATCCTAAGCACGATCAATTACAAGATTTAAACACTAATGCAAGACATACGAAACACATGATAATCAATGTGAACGTGTAATGTTTCAAAAGTAACATGCTCAAGTAATGTCAATAGTATTATTCAAGGTGACACATATAATATACATGAATGATATGTAGGATGCAAATGAAGCGGGTGTTACATTCTCACCCCCTTAGAATAAATTCGTCTGCGAATTTACTTACCGATTCCATCGAACAACGCAGGGTATTAAGTAGCTTCCTCGACATTGTGATTCCTCCACAACACTTTCACAAGGGGTATAGTCTTCGTCCTTAATACTTGTTATTTGGTATCCAAAATCTTTAATTTACGGGTTGTTCGACGTAGGAAAGATTAGGCGTCAAATCCACAGGTTCATATTCCAACACATGTGAAGCATCCGTCAAGTACTTCCTCAACATCGCCACATGAAATGCCGCATGAATACCTGACATCAATGGTGGCAAAGCCAGTCTATAAGCCAACTTCCCAACTCTCTCCAAAATTTTAAACGGCCCAATGTACCTCGGAGCCAATTTACCTTTCTTACCAAATCTCTTAACCCCAATCCGAGGCAAAACTTTCAAAAACACATGGTCACCAATTTCAAACTCAAGATCTCGTCGACTATTATCCGCGTAACTCTTTTGTCTACTCTGAGCGATTTTCAATCTTTCCCGAATAAGTTTCACATTCTCTGCTGACTCATGAACCATAGCAGGACACTACATCTTCGTTTCACCAACTTCATCCCAATGAATCGGAGAATGACACTTCCTCCCGTAGAGTGCTTCATACGGCGCCATCTCAATACTCGACTGATAACTATTATTGTAGGCGAACTCAATCAATGGTACGTGCGAATCTCAAGTGCCCTTAAAGTCCATCGAGCAAGCTCTCAACATATCCTCAAGTATTTGGATTTTTCTCTCAGACTGTCCATCGGTTTGTGAATGAAATGCCGTACTCAGATTCAACCTCGTATCCAAAGCATTCTGAAGTGACTGCCAAAAATGAAAAGTAAATCGTGGATCCCTATTCGATACAATACTTTCTAGCACCCCATGTAACCTCATAATCTCCTGAATATATAACGATGCAAGTTTCTCCAATGAATCCGTCATCGCAATAGGAAGAAAATGAGTCGACTTAGTCAATCTATCAATAATAACCCAAACTGCATCATGACCTCGTTGAGTCCTGGTAATCCTATCACAAAGTCCATTGCGATGTTCTCCCATTTCCATTCTGGAATCTCTAAAGGTTGTAACAATCTAGCTGGTCTTTGATGTTCTGCTTTTATCCTTTGACAAGTCAAACACCTCGAAACAACTCGGCTATTTCTCTTTTCATTTCGTTCCACCAAAAATTATTCTTCAAATCCTTATACATCATAGTACTTCCCGGATGGATTGTATAGTTAGACTTATGGGCCTCATCTAAAACTTGTCGTTTCACTTCTTCAAATGCCGGTACACAAACTCTACCTCGAAACGTTAAAATACCATCACTGTTCTTTGTAAAATCTGGGGTCTTACCCTCACCTAACTCATCAATTAACTTTTTCAATTCTGGGTCATTCTCTTGGGTCTGCTTAACCCTTTGAAACAACACCGGAGTAGCCCAAATATTAGCAAAAATACCACATGGCTCGACTCACAAGGTCCTCAATCACGTAGATCCTCAAGAATTTTCCACTTCCTAGTCATTAAACAAGAAATATAGGCTTTCCTACTCAGCGCATCCGCTACAACATTGGCCTTTCCTGGGTGATAAAGGATAGTGCAATCATGGTCCTTCAATTCCTTTTGAGAGAATAAATACTTTAGGCTTTTATGATCAGTAAGCACCTCAAACTTAGCCCCATACAAATAATGTTTCCACTTGTGAAGAGCAAATATGATTGCGGCAAATTCAAGATCGTGTGTCGGATAATTCTGTTCATACCGAGTCAGTTTTCGAGAAGCATACGCGATAACCCTTCCGTTCTGCATCAAGACACAACCCAAACCTTCCTTAGAGGCATTACTGTAAATCACAAACCCATCGTGTCTATTTGGCAATGCTAAAATAGGAGCTGTAGTCAACTTCTCTTTCAATTCCTGGAAGCTCACTTCACACTTATCATTCCACACAAACGGCTTATTCTTTTGAGTCAAATTAGTTAACGGGGTTGCAATCTTAGAAAATCCCTCTATAAACCTCCGATAATATCCTGCTAAACCCAAGAAACTACGAATCTCCGTTACATTCTTAGGTCTCTTACAACTCACCACAACCTCGATCTTAGTCGGATCAACTGAAATCCCTTGACCCGAAACCACATAGCCTAAAAATGATACTTCCTCCAACCAAAAGGCACACTTACTAAACTTAGCAAACAATTTCCTTTCCTTCAAAACTGTCAACACAATCATCAAATGTTTCTCGTGCTCCTCTCGAGATTTAGAGTACACCAAAATATCATCAATAAATACAACCACAAAACAATCAAGATACGGCAAGAACACCTTATTCATTAAGTCCATAAATACCGCAGGCACGTTAGTCAACCCAAAGGGCATAACCACAAACTCAAAATTCCCATATCTAGTCCTAAATGCCCTCTTAGGAATATCCTTCTCCCGAACCTTCAACTGATGGTAACCACTTCTAAGATTAAGCTTAGAGTACACTACAGAACCTCGAAGTTGATCAAACAAGTCATCAATATGTGGGAGAGGGTATTTATTCTTAATTGTTACTTGGTTTAACTCCGGATAATCGATACACAACCTTAATGAACCATCCTTCTTCCTCACAAATAATACCGATGCCCCCAAGGCGATACGCTCGATTTAATGAAACCTCGATCAAGCAATTCCTGCAACTGGATCTTCAATTCTTTCAATTCGGTCGGTGCCATGCGATAGGGTGCTTTTGATACCCGATAACAACTCAATACAAAACTCCAATTCCCTATCAGGGGCAATTCATAATCATCTGAAAACACATCCAGGAATTCACGCACAACAGAAACATCCTCTAACATAACCACCCTTTTTGATTTATCTACAACACAAGCCAAATACCCTGAACAACCATGCGACAATAACTTATGATCTTTCAAGGCTGAAATAAGACGAACACCACCCAAACACTTATCACCAACAAATACAAAAGAAGACATATTCAGCAAATCAAAGGTAACAAACTTCTTACGACAATCAACAATGGCATGATGTGCATGTAACCAGTCCATCCCCAAAATCACATCAAAGTCACGTATAGGCAACACAACCAAATTCGTAGGCAAATGATGACCATCAATGATTACATCACAATCATGATAAACATCGGAAGCTACTTGGCACTCTCCCATCGGAGTAGATACCTCCAACACATATGGCAATGATTCAGGCATATGTATATGATAGGAAAAATGTGATGAAATGTATGAATGTGATGACCCTGGATCTATTAGCACTCGAGCTTTCACACTAGAGACAAATAAGGTATCTCCTATAACGTTATTGGCTTCGGGAACTCTATTTTGGTCTAGGGCAAAGACTCAACCCTAGACTCTAGGACATCCCTCGTTGTCTCTCTTGACACCCACATTTTCTGTGCATACCTCCCTGTTGGACCCCCTTATTCCTTGGGCAATCCCATTAGTAGTGCGTACCATCCCCACACATGATGCATTTTTCTTGCTTCTTCCAACATCTATCCTCCCTGTGCCCAATCCTTGCACAGAAATTACACGTCATCCCTAATCCTCGCTGTCCCTGAACAGCTTTTCCCTGATTCCCTGTTCTTTGCTGAATCTGTCCTCCCCGACGATTATTGTTGCCTCCTTTGTTATTAGTCCCACTGGTATTCTGATTCTTCCACTTCAACTGTGCTTCTTGCTGTGTCCCACTTGTATTCCCCAATTTAGTACGGTGCTCCTCTATGTCATGCTCGATCCTGTAAGCCTTGTCAACTGTCCTCGATAACTTGTCAACTCAAGGGGTATGAGTTGCTTACGATACTCAGTCCTCAAACCCTTCACGAATCGGTAAACCTTCTTCTCATATGTCGGAAGTAGGTGAGTGCAATATCGGCATAGCTCGGTGAATTTTGTAGAATACTGAGCTATTATCAAACTTCCTTGCTCAAGACTAAGGAATTCCACTTCCTTCTTTGCTTGTACTACGTCCGGCACAAACTGATTCCTGAACTGTCTCAAGAACATCCCCCATGTTCTAACTACTCGATCTTGAATCCAACTTGCTTCCAACACCTTTCACCAGTGCTTAGCTACATCCTCTAGCTTGAACGTGGCAAACTTGATCTTATCCTCGTCTGTGCATCCCATTGCTGCGAAAATGTTTTCTATCGACTCAATCCATCTTTCTGCTTTCTCTGAATCTGGTTCACCATTAAAGCTACGAGGTTTCATTTTCAAGAACCTCTCCAGTCTGTGGTCATTGTTCCCGTTTCCCCCATTTGGTTGGGCAATTATAGGTCCTCCTGCATGTCCCTGTCCATTCATGGCCTGTTTATTCAAATCTATTGTCTGGCGGTTCATCTCCATCATGGTCTGCATGAATCCTTGCATGGTGTGCATAAATGCCTCATTCGGGTTCACATGATTCTTTGGTGGCTATCTTGTCGGTTGGGTTCTAGATTGGTTCGGAGGTGGGTTTGATGGCAGGGTACAGCGGTTCTCTCCGTCGGCTCCGCCGGCTCTACTCGAGCCAGCCCCAGCAGTACTAGTACCATTACGAGTTTCAACCATTGTTAAACACCTCTGTTGGTGTATGCCCTAGAGGCAAATCTATTTTACGATATATCATTATTTTTTAAGGTATTTATTTATTATGTATTATTTGTTTATTCATATTAATGCATAATAAAGCTCTTTGAATAAAAGTGTTATTCAAAAGTATCCCTGGTCGAGTATTATTATTAATAAGGACAATAATAATGCATTGAGACTAGTATGTGTTGAGACTCATATAGCTGATATCAGTCTACACATAGGTACGTGTTAAGTGTAACGACGTACTGGATTGACCCGCATGAGAATGCTACGTGGATCGTTACGCGAGTGTCATAAGCGATTCTCATATTGACTATTGTGTTCGTTGTCCTAGATGAGGAGTCGTATATTTTGATACAGACAAACGTCATTCTGTAACAAGGTGATTATAAAGTCGGATGATGGATATGCCATGAATCATGCTGAGGGATATGAACGATGTAGATAGAATTTGTCCCTCCTACATAATGGGAGTATAATATCTGTGGGCCCCTTGATGAGTGAGACTTAAGTAAATGCATGGCCGTGCTCAAATAAATCAATATTTGATATTGAGTTTATTTGTCTACTAATTAAGTCTACTCGGAAACCTAGATTAAATTATAACAAGGATGACATGTTCCATGCCTTGTGTTTAATCAAGTATTAGGATAAAGGGACAAGAATTATTTTGGTCACATTCAGTTATTGTAATCACTGATAATTCCTATTACTTGGGTAACAATGATGTATTGCTAGATGTCGCTCATTGTTTATAATTAATTATATATTTATATATAGTAATTAATTATTGCCAACGTAATTTAGGAACCTATTGGGTCACACACTTAGAATGAATTGGACTAGAATTTATTTGAGACATTAGTTGGATTAATGGGCTTAAATTAATAAAATAAAAGGGGACCAAAATAGTCCTAGTTAGACTAGGAACTATGCTTGGCCGCCCCCTCCCCCCTTCTCTCCACTATAAAAGTAGGATTCCTTTGATAGTCAAAAAAAGAAGAATCCAACACCTAAAAGGATTTAAGGTTTAAGTGAAACACTAAATTCGTAGAGAGGAAAAGTAGGGATTTAATTAGTTCTTAGTACGACGAAGTCTTCCTACTCTGATTTAATAATTGTCTAGCGTAAAATTGTTGAATCAAATCCTGTCCAATCCGTTCGTGTGGATACCATATAGAAGCCGTGCAAATCGTTGTTGCGGTGATCGTGATTCAAGCGTGATTCTTTTGAAGATTGCTCGCTCAAACAATCGGGTAATTATTCTAAATCTAATTTGTATTAATTCGCATGGATTTTGGGAGGGTTTTCGAAATTAAATTTTTTATTCGGCCTTGTTAATTTCGATGAAAATCCAACAACCTGCAACAAGTACTCGACGTTAACGACTCAAGCACATAACCAATCCCCTCCTAAACCATGGATCCACTCCTGGCTAGCTAACTTATGCTCTGATACCAACTGTCATGACCCGACCCGAAATCCTATGTGAAACCTCGTCTGGTTCATGAGACGAGAACACAAAAATGCATATTTTAAAAATCCTTTTCGTGCAAAAACTCTGTAATGCAAGTGTAAGATTTTTAAAAACAAAACAAAACCTCAACGACAATACAACAAGCCGGAGAACAATATATTAGCTAGCCAACAAACCCACGAGCTAGAGAGCTCGGAAAAAACATACATTCATAACAGAGTGCGCAGAATAGGAGTTAACAGTATATACAAGGCCTGACAACCATGTCGGCAACTACAAAAGAATATTAGCCAAATATCAAGTGCGAGACATCTACCCAACTTTACATTGTTTAGTTAACATATATACCCTCGACCTCACCAAAAGAAAAGTACAGAGGCTCAAGGAGCAACTACCCAAAAGAAAAACTGACAAGCTCACCGAAAACAATGCAAGATCATTGAGGGTTTCACGCTTGTTTGGGATCTAAGGAAAACGAATAAACAATGAACGGGGTGAGTTTAAAACTCAATAAGATACTAATACAACAACATGGCTTGCGAGATGTGAACATTAATATGAGTCATGTATAACAATATTTGTCATAATGGAATAAATCTCGAAGCATCATAGATAACAAGTAGCTCATAGCAATACATATCACATATCATGCATCTCATATAAGAGTGATATGTAAACACATATAAAAGGATACCGTCGAGGTACACCTCCGACATACAAACTTCCAACCAACCAACCAATAATACCAAAGTAGAAACCGTTGATGTCGTTCTCTATCATCGAACTCATAACCAAGTATCATAGTGAACCATCTTCTGTATTCACGTCGACGTGAAGACTCGAACCCCACGACCCGAGAAACAATAACATTATAGCTTACCAAGTTCGCGTTTATTTCGTACAACACTTAGCGCTATAACCCCTATCGTGGCCAACGGTAGGGCGAGGCCCAGTGTATTGGCCTTTGACTATTACGTAGCCCCAGCTCACGCAATAACCGAGCATCAATACACCTCCAACAAATATGTCATGGGCTTAACGAATGCTTATGTAGATATTTACTCGACACATTAAACCAATCAACCAAATGCTCAAGTAGATGTTTACTCAACATTATAATGAACATGTCATACTCCAATGTAGGGAGTATAACGACCACAACAACAACATGTTCATGAATGCTAAGTGATTCTACTACACATAGCCATTCAAACACCACATTCCGAAGAAAGATACAATGTCATTTAACGTATATCGTACAATTAATAACCCAACGGGTATCTCAAGTCCTCAAGGGCTCACAACACACACGCGGTCACATTCATTATCAAACCTTAACCGACTCCGTTCGAGTCATTTTTAGTTACTAGTGATATCGAGTTACGAAAGTCGTCTTGGACTTTAAACCTAGCACATTATTGCCCAATCTCGAATACCTAACATGATAGTACATTTATCGCCAACATATATCCAAGTCCACAATGATATTTCATGGCACAATCAACACATTCACAACTCAAGCATGGCAACTTCATATACTAGAAGTTTAGATGTCAAATAAGACATAAATAGAGAAGAAGAGGGGATAGTAGCCTACCTCTTGTCAAAAAACGATGAGAGAAAATGAAATCTATTTGGTAGGAAAGCTTCCTCTAACCAAGACCTTCGTAACGGCGTGCTCGGATCGTCTAGATTCCTCCAAAATCTCAAGATATCTCAACTTCTCTCTAAACCCTCTCTATTCTCTCTCTAAGCTCTTGGATGAAGTGGGGGAGAAATGAGAGTCTCCAAGGGCTTCATAAGGTGTTTAAGTGGCTGAGGAAAGAGGCTCTACTAGCCTAGTGACGTGGCACCATGAGAGCCACTCAAAATCATAAGTTGGACAAAGATGAGATTTTCTCGGATGAACAATCTGGGCGCTATGCGGACGCCTTATGCGGCCACATGGCTTCTATGCGGGCACCTTATGCGGTCGCATAGAATCCAAAAACTCTATACGTTGGTTGAGCTCACACTAAGCGTTTGCATTGTGACCAGCTCAGGTCAAAGTCTACTAAAGTCTTCCAAAGTGTTTCCAAAACACTCCCAAGTCAACCTAAGATGATTCTAAGTCCAAGGGAAGGTCAAAATACTCGAGAAAGGTTCCCAAAATGACCGATAACAAGGCGAGAAGTTGAATGCATCCTAAGTACAATCAATTACAAGATTTAAACAACAATGCAAGGCATACGAAACACATGATAATCAATTAGAACATGTTATGTTTCAAAGGTAACATGCTCAAGTAATGTCAATAGTATTATTCAAGGTGACACATATAATATACACTAATGATATGAATGATATGTAGGATGTAAATGAAGTGGGTGTTACAGTCAGATTATAGGTGTGGGACTCTTATATTAAGATATTCTACCTAGGTTACCTCGGTTAGATCCTCTTTTCCGACGGTTTATCGCTAGTGGCCGTGACATGCCCTGGATTTCCATGACATGCCTAGCCTCCCTAAGGCCTTTGCTAAACCCCTACATTCGACTTCATTTTCGTACCTTCAAGTATATATATATATAGGGAGTATTCAATGGTTACTTCATTTCTATAACCATCAATGGTTACTTTTATATCAACCATTGGAACTAAAATAAAAGGTTGAGATTAATTCCATTATATAACTCAGATCTCTCTCTCCCACCAAAAAATAAAAAACCCACCACAACAAGCTATACTTAATCATCTTCTTCTCAAATCTCTCTCTCTCTCTCTCTCCCGCACACACACTTACTCTCTCTCTCCCTTGACTTTTAGAGAGAGAAATTTAAAAGAAGTGGACAAAACCCAGATCATTTTTTTTGTTTATGGGAGTAAAGATCTGGTGGGTCTTTGCTTTAGGTTTTCTGTTAGTAGGAATGGTCGTCGCCGGAGTCAAAGCGTACTTGTAAGTGTTCTTGTTTTGACTATCTATTTTCCAAATTTCTTGATTTAGTAAGTCAATTGGCTTGCTCTATGAACTAGGTTTTAAATTTCATGTTTTAGGTAGCTTATGTCCTTCTAAACTGTTGTAATTAATTGATGATAAAATAATATCACCCCCTCTCCCTCCGATCGAACCAACTTGTCCAATTCCAGTTTGAGCGCGAGCTCTGTTGGGTGTCATGGTAGATGTTACCACATCTTTGATCACGTCCGAGCGCGTCCCAGCATGAGCAGATTCCTACCATAATTAGGAGATCTTGTCCTTCTTTGTCGATATTGTTTATATGTTAATAGGCGATTCCTAGTAGAATTTGTGTACCTAATACCTTGTATAAATATCTTTTTACTCAATGAAAGAAATTAGATTACCATTACAAATCAAATTTTACATGGTATCAGAGCAGGTTTATACAAAAAAAAAAAAAAAAAACCCTAGCCACCACCAACCTTCAAGCCGTCTTCCAATTTTTTTTTTTCCATCAATATGGGAAAACCAAACAACGAGAAAACTGCTACGGCTTCTTCCAGTCACACCACTGTGGATGTCATGTCTCCATATTACATTCATGTTTCAGACAACCCCGGCTAACTCTACGTTAGTGATCTCCTCCGCGGTGGAAACTATGGAGATTTGATTGATGAGATAAGTAATGCCTTATTCGCCAAAAACAAAATAGGTTTCATTGACGGCTCAATTCCGATGCCCAATGAAGACTCGTCGAAATTAATGCTATGGAAGAGGTGCAACGTAATGGTGAAAGGATGGTTGAACACGGCAATGGAGAAGATAAGGAACACCGTGAAGTACGCCAAGACTACCTCAGAGATTTGGAGTGATCTTGAAGAAAGGTTTGGGAAGGAGAGTGCACCGAGAGCGTACGATTTGAAACGTACGTTGACACAAACACGACGAGAAAGATTGTCTGTTTCGGCTTACTACACCAAATTAAAGGGACTTTGTGATGAGATACAATCAGTTTTTCCTATGCCAAAATGTACCGTGGTAAGTGTACATGTGATATACCCAAGCAACTTGTGATGCTGCGTGAGAAGGAGCAGCTTTATGAGTTCCTTATGGGTCTTAATGAAGCTTTTGGGACTATGAAGACACAAATTATGAGCACAAAGCCTACTCCATTGATCGGATCAGCATACCATCTTGTAGCACAAGACGAGCAACAATTCCAGATTACGACATCCCATAGACACGAGATAGAGGCAGCAGTGTTTCAGACTCAGTCCTACCGGCGTGCGGAGAAAGAAGGCAGCGATCGAAAGGGAGAAAAATAAGACAAACCAACGTGCAGCCATTGTGGCAAGATAGGCCACTCTGTAGAAAGATGCTTCGAAATTTTTGGGTATCCTCTTGGGTGGAGAAAGGTAACCCGTGATGATGGAAAGAAGGTGACACCTAAGGCAGGAGTTGCAGTCAAGCCCCGTTCCAACTTTAACCCCAACTGATTATGCAAAACTGGTTCAGTACATCTGGAAAGGCAATATTCCCGTAGATGTCGCCACATCTTCCGCAACATCTGAGAAGTCTGGACAGATTCAGCCAACTGCTAACATGGTGGTAAGTTTTATTTTAAGAGGCCTTGGGTGATTGATTCTGGAACAACGAAACATATCACCTGTGATGAAAGGATCCTTGAGGAGCACACGAAATCAGAATCTGAGAAGCCCGTTAGAATACCAAATAGAAATAGTATTCTTGTGAAGGGAGTTGGCAAAACTTGTTTGCCAAATGGGTTGACAATTCACAAAGTTTTGAATGTTTCAGATTTCAAGTGCAATTTACTTTCAGTTAGCAAGTTAAGAAAAGAATTTAATTGTGCACAAATTTTTCTCTCGAACTTTTGTGTTATACAGGATCTACCCTTGGGGAACCTGATTAGAGTGGGTAAATACTGTGATGGTCTATATTGCATGGAGCCTGTGAAGACTGGGGACATTAATATGACACTTTTCGTTACGTCAAAAGTTTGGCACAAGAAATTGGGTCACGCGTTAGACAGTTGGTAAAAGTTTCAAAACTAGCAATGCAATATGTGATTATTGTATGAGGGCAAAACATACTCGAGCTCCTTTTTCCATTAGCAGTATTAAAACCAGTTCATGTTTTGAATTAATACATTGCAATATTTCTTCACTTTCGGGTGCACACTATTTTTTATCCATTGTTGATGATTATAGTCGTGGAGTTTGGGTATATTTAATGAAGCATAAATCTGAGGTGAGTCACTATTTGACTAGCTTTTGCAACATGGTCAAAACTTAATTTGGGAAGACCATCAAAAGAATTAGGAGTGACAATGGTGAGGAATTTCAGTCAAATTACATGCTGGACTATTATGCCACCCACGGAATTCTTTTTGAGACGTCCTGTACCGACACACCTCAACAGAATGGGGTAGTGGAGAGGAAACACATACATATACTCGAAGTTGCAAGAGCCTTGCATTTTCAAGTAAGTTTGCCAATTAGTTTTTGGGGTGAGTGTGTTTTGACAGCTACCTATCTCATAAATAGGTTGCCATCAAAAGTTATTGGGCATAAAACACCTTTCAAAATTTTATTTCACAAAAAACCTTCATATGACCACCTCCGTGTCTTTGGGTGCCTTGCATATGCCAAGGATAATAAAAGGGGGTGTGATAAGTTTGGTGAAAGGGGGAGTCCTTGTGTGTTTGTTGGATATCCTCATGCACAAAAGGGATATCATGTCTTTGATTTGGAATAGAACAAAATCTACACATCCAGGGATATAGTTTTTGAAGAAGATGTGTTTCCTTTCAAAGCAATCTCTCCCGACAATGCACAGCGAGACAGGACCGTCAACACAGGGACACAATCCAGCAATTTTTGATGACTCAGTACTGCCACATAATTTTTTTGAAGAGGCCAGTTTGGATGTTACGCCTAATGTAGCCACATCTTCGAACACATCTGCAGTGCCAGCAGATACTGTTTTACAGAATGTTCCTCCAGGCCAAAATACTATTTTATAGAATGTTCTTCAATTTGAGAGTGCTCCAGAACAGCTGCAGAGTTCTTCAGGAAGTAGGCAAATTGATACGCACGGGCTGCGTCGTAGCCATCGAGTGCCAGCCAAACCCAAGCATCTTGATGATTTTGTTACTGAGCTTCTGCAATCTATAGACCATGCGCAACCCACCACCAATCCAGGAACCTCTATGGTACATCCTTTATCTCATTTTGTCTCTTATGAAAAATTTTCTCCTGCTCATAAAGTCTTCCTTATAGCCATCACTTCTCATGATGAACCAAAGTATTTCCATCAGGCAGTAAAAAATTCACATTGGCGTGAAGCAATGCAAAAGGAGATCCATGCCTTGGAAGACAATGTGACGTGGACTTTAGAGCAATTACCCCCAGGCAAGAAAGTCGTAGACTCCAAATGGGTCTACAAAATCAAATACAGGCCAGATGGTGAAATTGAAAGATATAAAGCACGGCTAGTAGCCAAGGGTTTCACGCAGGTTGAGGGAATAGACTTTCATGAAACCTTCGCTCCAGTTGCTAAGCTAGTGACCGTACGTAGCGTGCTTGCTGTGGCTGCAAAGAAGAATTGGTTGATACATCAGTTGGATGTTAATAATGCCTTCATTTATGGTGACCTAGAGGAAGATGTTTACATGCGGATACCACAAGGTTTTGCAAAGCAAGGGGACACAAGAGTGTGTAAATTACGCAAATCCCTGTACGGCCTCAAACAAGCATCCTGCAATTGGTATCACAAGTTCACCAAAGCCTTGCTTGATAATGGTTTTCGACAATCTCAGGCTGATCACTCCTTGTTCATCTTTAAACAAGGTAATATATTTGTCTGTGCTCTCATCTATGTGGATGATGTTATTTTGGCTTGCAGTGATGTCGATAGGATTAATATTGTCAAACGCCATCTTCATGATCAATTTAGTATCAAGGATTTGGGTCCTTTGAAATAATTCCTTGGGATAGAGGTTGCTCGTTCACCACAGGGTCTCGTCTTGAGTCAAAGGAAGTATACCCTTGACATACTCGAGGAGACGGGTTTATAGGGAAGCCGACCCAGTTCATTCATGATGGAACAAAATTTAAAGTTGGATGATGATGCTGATAGCCCTGCTGTTGATGCGGCTCAATATCATCGATTGATTAGGCAATTGCTATATTTGACCATAACACGTCCTGACATTGCTCTTGTCGTGAATGTGCTCAGTCAATTCGTCTCTAATCCATGACGTTCGAACATGGATGCTGTAACTCGTGTACTTCAATTTCTAAAATCTACCCCAGGTCAAGGCCTTTTTCTTCTAGTAGATGGTGCCTTAAGTTTAGCCGCATATTGTGACGCCGATTGGGGAGGTTGTCCCATGTCTCGACGTTCCCGTACAGGTTATTTTATATCTCTTGGTGGCGCACCGATTTCTTAGCGCACCAAGAAACAATCTGTCGTTTCTCGTTCTTTCGCGAAGTAGAATACAGGGCTATGGCAGCAACAGTTAGCAAACTTGTATGGTTACAATGGTTGTTGGTCGATCTTAACGCACCTTAGCACGAGGCCACCCCACTATTCTGTGGCAATCAAGCTGCCCTACATATTGCGAAAAATCCTATTTTTCATGAATGCACAAAACATGTTGAGATAGATTGCTACTTTGTTCGTGAATGAGTTGAGTCTCATGTCATTGAACCAAGATATGTACCAACGACAAACCAGGTTGTAGACATCTTTACCAAGCCCCTTGGAGCGGATCATTTTCATTTTTTGGTTGGCAAGTTGGGGGTTCGTGATCTGCACCGTCCAACTTGAGGGGGATTATTGGATGTCGTGGTGGATGTTACCACATCTTTGATCACATCCAGGGGCGTCCCAGCAGGAGCAGATTCCTACCATAATTAGGAGATCTTGTCCTTCTTTGTCTATATTGTTTATATGTTAATAGGCGATTCCTAGTAGGATTTATGTACCTAATACCTTGTATAAATACCTTTTTACACAATGAAATAAATTAGATTGCCATTGCAAATCAAATTTTACAAGCTCAAACTCGAAGAGGCACTTCATTCCGATTGATTTCAAGATAAAAAATTTGAATCTGCATTGCCCATCACCACCACACCCACCATCGACAAGATTAATTAAGATCTAGAAAAGTAGATGAAGAGAGAGAGAGAGAGAGAGAGAGAGAGAGAGAGAGAGAGAGAGAGAGAGAGAGAGAGAGAGAGAGAGAGAGAGAGAGAGAGAGAGAGAGAGAGAGAACTTACTAGTGTTGATTGACGGATACTTTGGCACAGAGGATGAATGGAGTTTGGGTGGCGCCGATGCCAATGGTGACAGTGTTGTGGTGGAGGTCTTGAAGTTGGTTCAGGAACTGTTAGGAAGGCTCTTGTTAAGATCCTTTGTTTCAATTCCTGTTTTACCCCCTAAAATGAACATGTGCTGAGCACAACTTAAGCAAACGAAATCATGTTCAGAGACTACTGGTGTTCGAAAAAGGCATTCTTTGATCTGTGGATGCTTAGCACAGGAACGATTCGTGGATTTTTGCATAATATAGGGACTACTTGTTCATTTAACCCTTAAATGAAAATGGGACTTCAATTAAGATATAAAATTATAGGAATTAATATTTTTCTTTTACATGTTCCATGAAAGGGATTAACTATATTATTCATAAAAATGTAGACAACAGTAGGTTGAAGAAAAATACCCAAGTGAGATAAGCTCGGGTCATCTTTTATTCAACCTAATTTTATAAGGGTGATTTTGGAAAAATAATGTGGTACTGGAACTAATTTAGGCTACCAAACATCAAATTGGATAGCAAATAGAATAAATTAATATTATCCGTGATCTACCAAACATAAAATAACTCTATAACCAAGATAAAATAATCTTGATTAAAATTGATATGCTCCTTGCCAAAGATTAGTTGACAAGTAACGATTTTCACATGGAAACGAACGAAGATCCAAAATGGATTGATATGGGGGAGGGGGGGGTGACACCTCGACCCGACGAATCAATCTAACCACGAACCTTGGCATGTACAGCCATAACCAGATGATTGAGACAACCACGAACCTGGGCATAAGAAATTTGCCACGATTGGGATGGAATACCAATTGATAAGAAAGAAGGTTGAACGCCACACGACAATCCTGATAAGTTCAAGTAGTTGGCAAAGAAACAAGAAGAATTGAAGAATTCTCTCAATATAATTTAATCTCAAAGTTGTGTATCATATGATGTTTAGCGCCTCCTTTATAGGACAAAAAACTGTAAATTAGGTTCCTAAATTATCTAGGGTAAATATTAAAGCAATAAAGAAAGAGAATCCTAACAAAAATAGGAAAACAACTAACAAATCTCGCCACCCTAGCTGCCAGCCCATCAACGTGTTTAAGGCGTGGGCACGCTTTATGAAACTTCATATAAAACATTAGGTAACTTTGTTTAAGGTGTGGGCATGCCTTATCTATTCACACATTGACGTGTGTCAAACCGTCAAAGTTAATTTTCTATTTCCTAATAAACGAGTATATGGTAAATCGGGATCGTATCCGTAGGGAACGTTGTACTTATTCTTTTAAGAATTTTTACAAAGCAAATTAAAATAATATTTTGAGATTTTTTTTTATCTAAACTAATTACTAACAATGAATGAATTAAGAGCTGGAATTAAAAGACTTAATGTAAACAAGGCAGAAATTAGGTTTGATTTCAATAAACGAAAATTCCAGTCAATGAACTAATCATCATCTCACATTTCACTACCAATCATTGATGAAAAAATGTCCCACTTAGCTACAAATAAACTGGTTATAGATGTCGACAAACGCCTAATACCCAATCTCTCCTTATAATATCTCTAAAGTGAATATTCTTTATTTACTTAAGATTTGCTTGTAACGATAAACCATAACTTGTCTAGGTTAGGATAATTTTGTTTAGATTTGACTAGTAGCCTGCGTGCTACGTACTCAGTTATTCGGCCTTAAACCATCCCGACTCACTATGACAGGACAACTAAATAGAGTGATAACCAAAGACTCAAGACTACTACGGATCTCGTTAGGACACTAGCATCAAACTGACAAAAGAAGCTAAAGCTGAACCTACTAAAGCTGAAATTGCTGAAGCTGAAGAAACTCAAAGAAGCCACGTCACTGACTAGTGTCCTAGGCATAGCTCAAACTGACTCTCAGCAACTGATGTCCAGCCCAAGTCCTAAAAACTCACATCAGCTGATCAAGACTTCAACGGACAAAAAGGAATATATTTTTAGATTCTCTAAAAATATATTTTCTTACACAAACTTGATCTCAAGTGCTGTTCATCATGTGGCCCCTGCAAGAAAAGTACTTTATGATGTGACAACTTTCTGAAGCTTTTCAAATACGCAGTATTTCTTGGAAGATTTTAAAATCTTCCTCAAATGCCATAAATCCCGTACACAGCCTTCAAGACTTTGAATTCAACCACTACAAGACAAAATCCAATAGTTGAATTAAAGCATCTCTCAACGGCTACCCTCATCTCTCTCCCTATAAATACCCCAAGTGTCTACTCAAGAAATGAGTGGAAAAAGGTGTGGACAAATACACCGAGAGCAAGTACTTGTGGAAAGAAAGAAAGGAAGAAAAGAAAGAAAGTGGCTTGTTAGAGTAATACACTTGTGAAGTTAAAGTATATTCAAGCGTGCCCAATCAGTCATCTACCGATTGCCCTTGAAGCTCATCTCCATCAACCTCTCTAAAGATTGAAGGATGAAGACTTCATTCACTAAGTGTATAAATAGAAGAAAGATAGAAGAAGGAAAGAAATGTCCAAAGAAATCTAATCTGCTAGCGTCTAGACTAGAGTCTAAGTCACTTTATATCTTATCGATACACACATTCTTAATAATCTTTGTAATGGTTGGTATGGATTTGATTACACACCCTCATATGAGTCGGGATATCCCCAAAAGGGATGTTCAAACTTTTTAGTTTGAACATCACTTTTAATATTCTTACTCATCTACTTACTTAAGTTTCCTGATCATCAAAGACAATTTTCCTAAATGTTTCCAGATGATTCTGGGAGGTCTGTAGCAAGTGAAATAGCAAATGGATAAACTACCATTTGTAAACCCATTAGGAATAAGTTTTCCTTTAATAGATTAATTTACTTTATGTAATATGTACTTAGGCAAGTTAGCTAAACAGCATGTATACCTTGACTGAATTCTGTTATATGAAATATCTTATGTAGTGATTGTTCTCTAGTCAACTGCTGAATTCAATCTTGTATTTTGTTGCTATATATTTCATTGCCTATCTTATTACTTTAAGTAAATTGCTCCTACATGTGACTAAACTTATTTGCATTACTATTACATGTCTAAACTATCTTTACTAAAAGCATTAGCAAGTATTAAGTGATTGAGTCTCTTTATGTTTTATATCTCACACTCGTCACTTAGTTATCAGTCAACTGATCCTATCAGTTGACTGATCAATCAACTGTTTAACGAACTTCCATTATCCATAATGATTACTCAGTATGCCTATCTGATTCAGTTGACTGCTTGCCATAAGTTAGCTGAGCCCATCAGCTGACTTACATACTAATTGATCATTCCTTATTTTCTGCTCATACTGATAAGTCAGTATGATTCTTTATATCAGTTAGAATTTTCATAACTTGAAGTTTCGAAATTTTTTTTAAAGTTTTTTGAATAGGCTATTCACCCCCCCCCTCTAGCCTATTCCTGAGCTTTACCCTTTCAAAAATCGGGACCTACAATTGGTATCAGAGCAAGTCTGTCGAAACAATTTGTTTCCAAGCTTAATAGCTTGAGAGAGGTCTAGAGCTCAATATAAAGATGCTTTGATTGAAAATGATTTCTACTCTCAAATTCATAATCTTTTCAAAATTATTTTTGTAGACATTTCATATGAAAACTGCTTATAACTTCCTATTAATCAAATACAATTTTCTTATGGATAATGGGAACATGAGGTTACTTGCTGAAAGAAAATCTTAACTACTGATGAAATTCACATTCAATCAACAATAGGGAGGATAAGTATTTCAAAGTGATATTCCTTGACGAATTGATATCTAAAGACATTAGGATATATTCTTAATCTTTACTCTTTTTAGCCATTTTATTGATTATCATTGAAAGTTTGATAAAGACTTTAAAAGTGTTACTGATGTTTTTCTATCTAGCAGAGATCAGGTGAAACTGAATATCAGACATTAGTCACACAAGTCAAAATGTGCTACTTCTCTATCCTCGGTGATCAGCTGATCATCAAGAGAGATTGCTGAACTTCTTGTAGATTCAAAGATAAAGCAATCAAAGCTCTCTGGCACTTGTCATGCTAAAATGTTCATGATTTAGAAGTTGAATCAATGACCTTCCACAAGCCTCCACTAAGACTTCAAAGCTACAAGAGAAGAAGCTGAATGGTAAAACTTTACATCTCTTCTGTAAGCTTAGAAGCTAGCTTTCACATACAAGCTAGTACAGGTAAGCCCACTACTTGTACAGAGTATGTGATTATATTTAAATTCTTGATCTGACAGGAATTTTAGTATAATTAAAATTATTGATTTCTATGTCATCAACTCATTAGATAAAATGCTTAAATTATCAAGCTAATGGTTTTTATAAAAATAGTGTATTCATAAAAATGCATTGAATTTATAAAAATATTTTCATGACCTTGACTGAATCTTATTTGATATAGTTCTTTGAAATCAGTCGAAGTAAAGTCATGAGTACATAATCATGCACTATGAAAATTTCTCTTGACATAGATACTTAATAAATTTTTTTTGTCTAAAAAACTTACCTCGACAAAGATCTCTAAAATCTTTCAAAAATCTATTTGTTGATGTTTCCCAGACATGGACTAGATATGAATACCTTTACCCTGCTTAAAGGTTGATACATCTTGTCAACTAGGTCTGCTATTCTAAAAATAACTTTTTGTATTTTCAAAAAGCACGTTCATGTATATACCTCGAAAGTCGGACAACTTTATCTTAAATATTTCAACTGTCTATCTTTCCAAAAACGTGTATTTAAGGGAAAAAAACTCTTATTAAAACTCCTGCAATACACCACTCCAAAACCTCCTAAGATAAACAATTTCCATGATCTATTCTCAATACTTCATTCGCTTCCAAATTTCTTCTACTCCTTGACCTTTTCTTCATCTCTTGCCCAAAATGTCCGGACTTGCTCCACGTAAATATTCTTGCTCCCCATGGCATTATGTCAAATGGACATATGCTTGCTCCAAGATCTGCCCATTCCAGGAACGCAAGAAGTATCTTGTGGCGATCTCAGGAGCGCAAGAAATATCTTGTGAGCCATCATCACTTTCGTCATCACCAGCCGATGATGAGGTGGAGGACATGGGGAACTTGCTTATTGTATAATCCCCTGAGGGTTGCCACTACACCTCCTATAGCATTCGCTCCTCACGAGAAATGCTCTCACCATAACGGTGAGACCATTAAAATGCTAGGATCTGAATCCCCACTCTCATTCCTACACAATGATCTCACATCTGATCCTTCATAGAAAGGGAAAGACCCAAGGGAGAGTGTAGCTTGGAAGAAGAAGATTAGTTCTAAGGATTTATATTAGATTTGTTTTTTTGGATTAGATCATTTGTTTAAACGCCCTATTTATCTTAGAAGAATTTGTTCATTTTTTGTTTGTATTCAGTTGTTCAGATCATATGACTACTTCAAACCAACTGAATATGAATTGTTTAATAACTGACTCTCTTCAGATTCTTGCATAAGCATTTATATCTCGAACTATGAACTTAGTCTTTGTACTACTAAGGTTTTCTAAAAAGGAATAATTCTCTAAAAATTAGTTTCTAAATCTTGAGTAATTGAAGTAAGTCTGCTGACCTATTGTGGGATCTGTTAATAGTAGCAAATGAAGGAAAGCTTTTTATTAAACATATCTTTATCATTTGGTTTCTATGTTTCTAAATATCATTTCAAACTAGAAACCGCTGCTATAGTGTCTAAATTAAGTCACGTTCTTTATTTTACAGATAAGCTTGACTGGAATCACTAAATTTGACCTGTTAATATACTTATTAAAGATATTCTTGAGATCTTGATTTTTCGAAGAGATTACATACTTGGGTGTGTATTAAAATTATTGTACAGCATGTAGTCACGTAAAACTTGTGTAGTGGTGGTGGTGTCTGTACATAATTTGTAAAGTGTGCATTAGAATCATTTGTACGACATGTAGCCACATAAAACTTGTGTAGTAGTGGTGGTGCCCGTATAAAGAATTCTATAAACCCGGAGTACTACTAATTAAAGTAAAGGTGCAACTTTCTAACTTGCGTACTTGCATTCTCAAAACTCAAAATTCTCTGCTAAATCAACATTGACGAGCTCTCAAGACTTTCTTCAACAAACATGTATTCTTTTGTCAAAATTAGACGAATCTCTTCATCTCTACCTAAGACTTTTATGACTTAACCATCTTCGTATAAGCTCATGATACATGACATGTATCTCTTGACTTATCGAAAGACATTATAAAGGATTTTACACAAAGACAAATGCTAACTCTGCTGATGGCAAGGCAAAATGCAAACTATGCTGATAGCAAGGCAAAATGAATCAAAGTTCAACCAAGCGCTTAGTGAAAAAGAGATATATTTATGCAAAGTTATGCTCAAGCTGAGGAGGAGTTCTTAAACAGACCTTGAAGAAAGACTGTTGTTCTACATTGACTAAGTCACTGACTGAAGATGACAGCCAGTCATTAACAATCAATCATTCTACAAAATGTTAATAGATCTAAGGTATGAATGTGCATCAGCAGTCATCAAACCTGTTGATAATCTCAAATATTTGTTGACACGATGAAATTCCCATCACCAGGTAAGTAATTTCGTTTACTTCCAGCTCTATTAATTTCTATGAGATTTTATTGAAACTTTTGATATTTTTTTTGGTAACTCTCCAAAATATTTTACTCATAGTTTATCTACTTAAAATATAGAATTTTATCAGTTTTTCTAGCTAGCTGAAGGAGATCAGCCAACTCAAGAAGATCAGTCAAACTAATAATATTTTTTTTATAAAGTCAATCGTCCAAAATTTCAGTTTGCTCTCTTTAAATACATGTTAACTGACTACGTCATCAGTCAAATGATATTCTCTAAATGACATCATCTGTTTGCTTGTAAACTTCAGCCGTGACTAATTATTTTCTTATTCCTCTCTGGGTCGCGACTAACATTCAAAACTGATTTCACTCTGACTGAATAATATTTCTCTCAATCAGTCACAACTCTCCCCTGAGTTCACTCAGCTTAGTGATCAGTCGACTTTATAAGTTGACATGATCAGTCAAATTCTGTCAGCTCATCAGTCAAGACTTCAACTGATAAATTTCATTGACTGATCTATTCCAACAGTGGCATAATGATACGTCTCATTGCTATCTCTGTCAAACACTTGTAGTCCACCCCTTAGAAAACTTGTCATCAGGTTTTCTTTGGCCGAAGGATGAACTCTCGGCTTTTCATTTATCATACCTTCGTAAGCCCAACCCTATGGCCTAAGGTGGTTCTGATTGAAATATCATTGAACCTTTGTAAGACCATTTCAGTGGCCTAAAAGAGACCAAAGTTGAACCTTCTTCATTCTCTTAAATCCACAATCCCAGGAACTTGGCATTTGTTTCATTGGTTGAGGGATATTTTCTTAACCTATCTCTCACACCCTCCTAAGTCCTTGAATCTTCTAAATAGACTGAAGATAGATCATCACTCTGATCATAACATATCTTCATAAGATCTCCAATTCCTTGGGAAGATAAGTCTTTACTATGAAAGACTTAATTCTTGACCGATAAAGCACTTATTTGTCACTTCTGAATCTTTGCGCCTCACTTTTCAAATCCTTCCTCAACTGTTGCTATAGAAGTCTCCTCAAAAGACGCATTCCTTAAAACCTTCTATTGTGACTATCTTTAAGAAGTACAATAACTCATCAGAAGTGACTACTTTCAGCCTATTTATAAATCTTTCTTATAGCACAACAATCTTACAAAAACCGTCTGTGTTTATTCTAAACTTACATTTCTTCATCTTCTTCAATGGAATCCTCTTCAGGAAGCAACAATCCTGAAAATGACTTGCCAGATAATTCTTCGTTTGTTGTTATAGATTCATGATCAGAATTAGGTCAAAAACCTACATTCTTGGTCATGCTATAGACGCAGAAGATTTTCTTTCCAGTAAAGTCGGTTGTGAAATCTACAACCTACTTCATATGTCTCGACTCATCCCACTATTCTATTTTTGAGAAGATTTTTACAGCCTCAAGTTGGTTGACTAATTCTACTCAGGGATTGTGTTGGCTGACAATGGATCTCATCTCTCTGGTGAGATTAGGGGTGTAAGAATTGTCTTTGATGCTGAGAACATCTCTTGGGTCTTCAATCTTCTAAATATTGGGACCCTTCGCCATCGATGATACCATTGTCAGTAAGTCATGGTTTAGACGTACTGGTGACTACCCTAGAGAAGAACACAGTGCAATGGAAAGAGATCGATATCCATTGGACATGTGTTGTGTAAGTGAAATCATTGACCGATGTCTTCTTTTCAAAAATCATATAGGTCAAATGTATTCACTCAAAGACATCGCAACCTTACTGTTGCTGTTCTTGAAACTCAAGCCCTAAATTGGTCTGGAGTTCTCTTCTTATTCATCAGTCAAGCCGTCTTTAGGGGCAGTTGGTCACAACATGCTATCAGGCAATATGCGAGAATCATCTCCTATTTCCTGTTCTCATTTCAGTCAATTCGCGACTCTGTCCAATCTGAGGAACAAATTCTCGTCACCAATGACTTGCTAATCACTCGTGAACTTTTCAGTAGGGGTGACTAAGAAGAAAACCCCATCCTAGGAAGTGGAAACTCGGTTTAATCCTGTCTTAAAATTTTTGTAATTTGTTTTGCTCGAACATATTTTCCCTTGAATAAAATTATGTTTGTTTACTATATGGGATAGACTAGCTATCAAGAAACTTTTGCTCCTGTCACGAAGCTTAACACTATCAAAATTCTTCTCTCATTGGCTTTCAACCAAGATTGGTGCTTGCAACAACTCGGCATAAAAAAATGCTTTTCTAAATGGTGACCTTAAAGAGGAAGTTAACCCGGCTAAATATTTGTTTTGCAGTGAGTGTTGTAAGCTAATTCATGCACAGACCTACAAAGAACACATGGAAGTAATCTACAGGATTCTTAGATACTTAAAGATGACACCAGGGAAAGGCCTATTCTTCAGAAAGACAGAGAATCATGACATTGAAGTGTATTCAAACGCAGATTGGGCAGAAAACATAATTGACAAATGATCAACTTCTGGGTACTATTCTTTTGTCTGGGGTAATCTTGTTACTCGGAGGAGCAGGAAGCAATCAATGGTAGCGAGAAGCATTGGCACAGGGAATTTGTGAAGGAATTTGAATAAAAATTTAAAAGGGTTCTTAGTGAACTGGGAAAAATGAGTTCAACTCCCATTCTAGTGATGTGTGATAATCAGGCAGCTATTAACATAGCAAAGAATCCCGTGCATCATGACATGACGAAACACGTTGAAGTTGACGGACACTTCATCATAGAGAAGGTGACTAGTGGGACTACTAAATTGAACTACATTCCTACCTAGCAACAAACTGCAGATGTCCTCACCAAAGCTCTACCTAGACCTAACTTTGAAGACTTAATTTGCAAGCTAGGATTATGTGATATATATTCTCCAGCTTGAGGGGGAGCGTTGAATATTCAAAAGTCAAAGTTAGGAAATTTATTTTTAGGAAAATATTTTAGGAATAAAAAGGAGAGATTAGCTCTGAGCTTCTCCTATGATTACTTATCTTCTCCTATGAATATGTGTCATAATTTCTGGAAAGAATCAATCTAATGATTTAGTTTCTTAATTTATAGGAAAGAATCAATATGATTAGTTATTTCCTTTATTAGACATTTGTATATATATGGCGATGTAGTACCGATTTTAATTCAATAAAAGAAATTCCAGAAATTCTTCAAAACTTAATGAGGTATTTTGGGGTTCTCAATAATTGATTCTTGTTAAGGAAATCTATAAAATGAAGAAGGCGTATACTAAAATAAGAAGTGAGAAAAGCACCTTAAACGTTATCTTTCTCTTATACGCAAATACGTAAATAGACGGGAGACAGAAAGCATGTACTAAGCAACTAGTTTCTTTTTCTTCGCTATCCCTTAGTTAGCTTGAAGACAGGGTACTACTCCCTCCGTTCCACCCAAATAATCAACGTTTGAAAAGTCTAATTATTAAGAGATACTCCCTCCGTTTCACCAAAAAGTTCATGTTTAAAAAGTGTAATTATTAAGAGATATATTAGTGTCATTGTAGTTGGTCATAATTACAAAAATACTTAAGCATAACTAGGATGATTACAACCCAAGTGGAGGGTAAAGATGAAAAATTATAAAATTGTAAGCATAATTTTTTGAAATAACTCTTTAAGTGAAACATCCCAAAATAGTATACTATTTGCCTGAAACGGAGGGAGTATATTAGTGTCATTGGATTTGGTCATAATTACAGAAATACTTAAGCACAACCAAGATGATTACAAAATAAGTTGAGGGTAAAGATGAAAGATTATGAAAATTGTAAGCATCAATTTTTTGAAAGTGAACTTTTTAAGTGAAACATTCCAAAATAGTATAGTGGATGGACTCTTTGCCTAAAATGAAGGGCTAAACAAGAGATTTAACTAAAATACACGGGAAACAATAAAGGAAACTATCACTACATTAATGGAATCTTGTAAAGAAGGAGATTAAAAAATAGGCCAAGTAATGAAAATCCCTCCCAAAGTATCCACCCAATCTCATAATGGTACCTAAAATGAAATATTTTCCTCCTAGACTCACAATGTTACTAATTATCCCAGTTTAGCCCCTAGCCCCGACGTCTGTTACAAAACTAACGTTAAAGTGCACATGGTCTTTCACGAGCCGGACATTTTCATCACTTTCACTGAGAGAGTTGTAATTTCACATGCTGAAAAATTTACCCCTAAATTGCAAGCCCTAGGGTTGCAATTTCAATTTGTAGAAGAGAGTTGTAGAATTTGGAGGTTGAGATGCCGGTTGGAATTGTGAGAGAAAGGATTGTGAAGGCTCGTTGTCCTGTCGTGCGAGAGAAAGGGTGTGCCGGCATTGATGGTGAGCTTTCAGTTGGGGATGAAAATCAGAGAGGAGATCGCCGGCACTGAGATGGAGGGAGAAAGAACAGGCGGTAATGGTGGTGAGCGAAGGAGAAAAGACCGAAGGCAAAGGTTGCACTGGTCGGAGATGTATCGCGAAGGGGGTTGCCGAAGGTGATTGTTGTTGTTGAAGATGGCGGCGGTGCGAGTGGTTGAACAGAGGTAACGTCACCGTTGCTGTTGAAGACGAGTGGAGAAGATAGAGAGAGCATGGTGAGTTGATGCTACTGCGGTTGCTGTGTGAGAGAGGGGCAGTGCAGGGGTTGTTGCTACTTTGGCTAGATTTGAGAGATAGAGAGGAGTTGTTGGTGGCTGGCGAGGGAGAATGAACGAAGCAGGAGGATGTGATTTTGGCCGGAGTATGCGATAGAGAGTCTAAGAGGGAGCAGACTCGCTTTGCACCCGATCCAAATGACCAAAATAGCACTCACGTGACATGCACTTGTCAATTTCCATTACTATTTTTAACCCCAGTCACTGTAAAGGGGCAAACTGGGATAATTTGTAACATTGTGAGTCCAAGTGAGAAATATTTCATTTTAGGTACCATTATGGGATTAGGTGGATACTTTGGGTTTTGTTAAAAAAAAATTTAATATATTTTGGCCTTAAAAATATCACAAATGCAAGCTGATCCCTAGATTCCTCCTATACTGCCTTGAATTACCTTCTAACAGCTCATGCAATCCTATTGATCCTGCAATTCTCCACCAAAAGGGGTGCGCACGTAATGGCATGTGCAGATTGTTTGCATTTACCCTGAAATCAATTTGTTCGATTCAACCCTAATTCCCAATTTGAGTACCACGGCTAGTAAATTCCAGTTTCCCTGTGACAGCATAGTGAATAATTTCAATACTTTGAAGGATTAATATACAATTTGGTCCTTGAACTTGCAACATTTTCTTAATTAGGTTCTAGTACTATGATATTTCCTATTGTGGCACTTGAACTGAGCATTTGGCCTTACAGTTAGTCTCTCAACTGACGACCGTCAGTTAAAGCGTTAATTTTTTATTTTTATGACAAAAATGCCCTTGGCTAATGTTGATATTGATCTTACGTGGATAATTATGCTGAGATTGACAATTAGTTTTCCCCCATTTCTATAACGTTTTAGTGAAACACTTGCGGCCAAATCTGAGCCAAAAAATGGAATCAAAGCAGAAACAAACATATCCTTCTCCGAATCAATCGACACTCAGAGATATTTCCAACTTTAAAACCCCAAAACGCCAATCTCAAAACCCTAATTTTCTCCACTCCCCTTATCACCAATTCTTCACCGCTTCAAAACAAACCCCTAGATCTTCATCTTCATCTTTCTCCCTTCACCGTCTCCGTTCTTCAGTTACGCTCGGACCCAAAGCATTCAAGCTCGAGCAGTCGAAATCTGCACGAAAAGTCCAAATCAACAAGGAAAACTCACTCAAATCACTGGCAAAGTCCCTCACAATGTGGCTCAACTTCTTGTTGGAGAACCCTAGGTCTTGTGGCTGTGATCTTTCCAAACTGAGCAAAAATGTCGTTCACGCTACCACCGCTGCTTCCTTTGTTTACCCCGCCGTCCTTCACGAATTCCATAATCGATCTTAGGACTTGGACAAGTAGATCTCCACGGCCTCTTGCAAACTCTCATCACCTACGAGGATGTCGTCATCCCAGGACTCGTCGTCGGTGATGGCAGAACGACTTTCATCGTCATCGACGTTTGACAGGTTGTGGGGATTGGCGGAACATCTGATTCAATTTTTTTTAATGCTTTGGGCATTCGGGCATGGGTGGATCTACATGATATACAGTTGAAAGAACAAGATCTAAAGATGAGTTTTTGACAGGGAAGAAGATCGAAGGTAGTGCTTGAGAATGAGATGGTGAATAAGGTTAGAGACGGCCAACGAGATCCCAAATTAATCATCTCAGATCTGGAATTCCAGTCTCTCTAATTCAATAGGATTCGAAAAGTGAATAATTAGATTGAGAAGGATACAAAATTTCTCGACTGAACACGAAAGGTAGATGACGATAATGGTTTTTTTTTTTAGTTTGGTGCACTGTTAATGGAGTTTAAAGGAGGTAACAATGGTGGATAACAGTGGCTGAGGGTGTGTGTCGTGTGAGAGAGAGAGAGGGGGTAATTAAAAAGTTTATATTTTTTTATTATGTTTTGTCCTTTTTTGTTTTTATTGTTATAGATTCACATTTAATAAAAAAAAGTTTTATTTGCTTCATGTAATTAGTAAAAGTAATTAAGTTTTAACAATTTGAGTCTTCTTTTTTGTAAATTTTATTTAATTTCAAATTTATTTAAAAAGTTACAAATATTTTTTTATCAATAATTGCCACATCACTTTGATGGATTTTTAACAATTGTGATTAGTTCCTCAGTTAAAAATTGTTGTCATTAGTTCCTTTTTTTTTTTTTTTTGAATCTCAGTTAAAAATTTATTTAAAATAGTTGTGATTAGTTCTTTTTTTTTTCTTTTTATATTTTCATTTTTGCCAAAAAAAAAAATTCATCTCAGCATAATTGTCCATGTAAGATCCATAAGGCAAGGGCATTTTTGTCATAAAAATAAGAAACTAACGGCTTAACTGATAGTCGTCAGTTGAGGGACTAACTGTAAGGCCAAATGCTCAGTTCAAGTGCCACAATAGGAAATATCATAGTACTAGAACCTAATTAGGAAAATGTTGCAAGTTCAAGGACCAAATTGTATATTAATCCTACTTTGAAAACAACAAACAAAACCTTCATATATCATAACTTTCCTATATCAAATTGGAGTATTTTTTAGGTAATTGGTAATTGGCTACAGATTTAAATATAGCTGTGATCAACTTCTTATCACATTCTTGGAGGATGCAAAAGTACAAATCACTAGGTTAACATAGAAAACCTGTAAATCTCAGATATAAAATACCACCGGCATTTCGATCAGGCATTATCCTCACTCACAATATTCACGATTCTCCTCTCTTTTTTCTTTTTTACTTTTTTTGGGGGGCAGTTCTACTTGTATGATATGGGACCAGATCTTGACACTGCGAACCTTGGTAGTGGACTGGGACCCCTGCTTCCGGATGTTGAGCCTTCAACAAACTTTACTTTATTACGGCTTGAACTGTAATCTAATGGACCTGACCGCCTTGCATTCCGGTGTTTGTGGTCATTGCTTCTTATGCTTCCACTGTCAGTATCATATTGTTGATCTTGGCTTTGCATTGATGATGTCTTAAAGTAACCAGAATCATTACCACTTGACTGAGGAGTTGAATCACCACGGGGCTGCCTGATGACAGGAGATGCGTGTGATAGAGACACAGCAGGTGAATGTCGCGGTGATCCACCAAGTAATGCCAGTGGGCTCGAAGGAGAACTTGTGTAGTACTGGCTATATATTGAACGGAGAATAGCGTAAGGAATGTGAGGCTCGAGCGAGCTTCTTGGTACATATGGCGAGATTTCGCAGAATTGGTCCAAGAAGATTAGCTTTGACACAAGACGAGACCTGCACAAAAAATCTAGAGATTATGAGCTTTTCCCATAACAAGATGGGAATTCGAACAAAAAATAGTAGGTTCAGATGTTTTTTAATTGAAATCGTTTGCAGTTGAGTTTCTCGTTCCACTTGTTTTGGAATGCATTCAAATGATACCCTCTACTCTTACTTTTCTCCAATTCTACTGATATTATCAGTTGCAAGTTCACCATTCAGGATAGAATCGTGATAAGATGGGAAATTGCAGTCAGCATGATGTTAAGCACACATGCCGTGCATCATATTCAATTACTAAATGGTCCAATTCTTTTAAGAATAAATGACGTATTCTTTCAGATGTTGCCAAAATCACATTCAAAGATCTTAACACTTAGATTCAATATATGATGCCAGCTGATTAAGTTAGAAATTTTGTCAGATTCATTGCAAAGAGCAGGCATATATGATGCAGCTCCATCAAGTTGGGTAATACCGTCAGTACTCAGTACCATTCAAGAGGCACTAAGAGCAAAGTGTTCTCACAAACAACTACCAACTCATCTATCTTCTCTCTTGAGGAGGGTACCCTATTTTCAGAAATAAGACGGTATATTTAGAGATCTTGAATATAAAGCTAAAAGCAGAATGCCAATTTATCTATCCTTTTAAAAGTAGAAAAGCCAATTATTTTTTGTGAAAAATAAAAGGATGAAGCCATGGTCAATGGAAATTGACCAAGAAGGACGTATTTACATAAAAAGACATAGCAGCAACGGAACACAACTAATTTCTTACATACAGAAAATACAGCTCAACAAAGGCAGTATCGATAATACATTTCCCCTTTTTGACAGTAAGCAGAACTTGGTCTAAATCAAAAATTGTGACACATACCCAAAGAAAATGATACAGCCTAAGATTCATTAACAATTATTATGCTCCATCATAGAAAATAGAGAAGGTTATTGATCAAATTAGGTTAGTAAGTCAACCAAAGTAAACTCAGGTAAACATCATTAACAGAAATTAGAAGCAGACCATGTATAGCCATACCTCATGATCCAGTTAGTTTTAATTCAAACACGCATCAAGGCATACTCCCAAAATACCTTATAAATACTTCAATACTTTTGTCACACCTTCCTGTTGCAAAACTGTTTTTTATCCAGCTGTGGTTTCTCCCTTTTCTGCCCAGAAAAAGAGCATTGAGTCCTCTTTCGATCCCTTTCCTTCCTTTCTAAATTGATCTCAGCCTACCTAGTACCTACCACTTCATACTCAGCGGCAGGGGAGGCGGTCCCGCCCAACCTGTCCTCTCTCTTCAGCAAGGTTTGGCCTTCTCAGTCTGTTGGTTGACTTTCCCAAGGGTGTGTCACAGAAAGTCCGAAGCAGCTATTGATGAAGCAGGTTGAATAGGACCGATCAACAGAGATTTTCCAAGGGTGGACTTGGGGAAAAACTGGTTGGGAGTTGGCTGGATTGCAGCAGGTGATGGTGAGGTGCTTTTGGTTATTCATGCACGTATTTGGAACTGATGGGTGGCAAATGCATTTCAGTGAAGCTCGGTGGAGGTCGCGGGTGGTGGTAATGGCTGGGGTATCAACGTTTGTTGCAAGTGATGTTAACTTCTGTGCTGGGGTTTGTTGGGATGTAGGGGTTTGGAGGTTATGTTATGGTCAGTGATAGACTAGGCTGACACCCCTCCAAGACCCCCCATCACGTTTCAACACTATGGAACACCTGACATGCTGGGGACACGTCTGGACAAGTGTCCAGAATATTTATTTATTATTTTAAATAACTGACACATTGGGCCACACTCGGACACACTAGGGATGCTTTAAGGGTCAATACATTACTTTTCGGGGTCAAAATAGAAATTGAAAAAAATCATAGTTTTATTTGCTTTTAGACATGATATATATAACTTTTTAAATAATTGGCTGGTAAATTTGTGTTGTGTGTTCTTGTTAAATGTATGATGTTAACTGCTCTTATTATTTGTTTAACATATTATCAATGTCATTCTTCTTCTTCTATATATATATAAACAATGTATCTCCCAGTGCATGTCGTGTCGGAACTGCTTGGATAACATCGTGTAACAGTGTCCAACGTGTCGGCATCCATCAGTATCAGTGCTTCTTAGATGACAGATACAAAATGCTCAGTCCAACATTGGTTATGTGATTGTTAGCACACACAGAGAGAGAGAGAGAGAGAGAGAGAGAGAGAGAGAGAGCATTTTTATTTCATTTTGAAATTTCTTTCAGTCGTCTAGTTCAGCAGACATTTCTTTTCCTTTAATTATTGATCAAGGAGTTATGTTAGGCGGTTACGGTTCTTATGTCATCAGTGGCATACAGAATTATGGAATAGTGTATTCTCTAACATTTGGGTAATAAGGGGGAAGGGGGAGGAGGGGGTTCAATCATTGGGTTGTACAGATCAGTGGGTGTAGATTAGGGGTTGACCTGTTTCTTACTCCTTCCCAGTCACTGTCATCTGCATAAAACCCAACACCACTACCCTGAACGCAGTCCACAAGATGAAACCAGTCTGAAATCAATAGCTAAATTTTCTAATCTTATTTATTTATCTTTCTTCATCCGTTTCAGGCCACAAAATGGGAATAATTCCAAATTGAAAATTAGTTTCCTAATTGTTTCTCCATTATCTCTCTTTCTCCCTCTCTTTGTAAAATACCCATTAATCCCAGCAGCGTGTCATGACCCATCACGAACTCCGCCCACTGGAATAATGTTGAATCATCTAACCTATTGCAAGAAAAATAAAAAAATAAAAAAATGAGTGTAGGTTGAGAGACAGCATGAGACGGTGAGATAGAGAAAGAGAGGTGCAAGGTTTGTCCCCATATCAGAAACTTGTTTCCACCTTTGCTTTCTGTGGCAAGTCATGGTAATAGATATATTTGAGGGAAAAAGATGAGAGAATGAGTAGTTAGTAAAGGCTTTTGGCAGATGAAATTCCAGCGTTGCATGGTAAAGCCATCGTCTGCCACTATCACCTCACTTTCTGCGGCAAGTGGTGGTAATACCTATATTTGAGGAGGGAAAAAGACTGAAAGAATGAGAAGAGAGGTGAATGGTTGGTAAAGGCTTGTGGCAGATGAAATTCCATCGATGCATGGTAAAGCCATTGTCTGTTGCTATCACCTCCCTTAGTACCAGCCATCACCATTTCCATGCTAATCTCAGTTGAGAAGATGTGAAAAATCTACCCCTCTCAAATAAAGTCCAAAAGTAATTATAGACAATGAAGAGTCCAATGGTAAAATGATATAAACTAAATACGTTTAACTTTTTGGTCATTACTTGATTCCAGTTCTATGGCAATTTAAACGTGTCAAACTATAACCAACCTAAATGTTGCTGTCTTCCCACTAACCAACAAGAATGCAAAGTATAATCCTCTGGAACATAAGTGGATGGTTCAGGTAGATAGTAACCAATGAAAGAACTGACAACTGAAGACAAACTTAGATACGAGAGAAATCATTCAAAAAGGTATATACTCCAGAGCACTTTTTATAGTGATGAACCATTCTTTTCTTCTTTTTAATAGAAGAAAAAGATGTTATAGAGAAGAAAGAATGAACAAATGTGGACAAGAATTCGAACCTACCATTCTACCAAGACGGTGGAAAAACAAGAAATTGAAACAAAAACATCAGTAAAATGAAACACACCAATCCTTAGGATGATTTGCCAGGGGAATCTTATAAAGATGATCTTAATAATTAGGATGATTTAAGCAAGGCAAAGATGAGATGACTATGAATGTGAGTTTGCACTTCAGTAACAAAGGACACCAATGCAGCAAAAAGAAAGGGAAAAAAAGAAGATTCGGTATACATTTAATCTCAACAGAAGGCATGACTTTTTGTGATAAGATGATATGGTTATCCCTGCATGGGTGTCATTAATCATTTACCTGTCGATTTCGCTCCAGGAATCTAATGTTATCCCTGCAGAAATTTTGATGAAGAGCTGCATTGTAGACTTTATGTTTGTTTCAGCTGGCAAAGGATCCTGTGTTTCAGGATCCAATGTATCACCAACATGGTCATTTGAAAAGGAGTGTTTCTGCTGATGTTCCCTTTCGATTCTAACAAGCTCACTTCCTGCAATCACAGCAGAAATGCACCTGCAAAACAAAAGTTGGTTACAAGCAAGACAAATGACCATTACTCCTGCTGGTTGTCAAGATAGTTAATGTAGCTCCTGTATCAAATATCCAAATGTACCAGTGTACAATGTATAATGATTTAATAATCCGTCCCACACAGCTGTCAAACAGACAAAAGACAGAAGAAAAATGCATATCATAATAAAAAAAGGATAAAAAACCACTTTTTAATTTTTAATTTTTTTTAGAAAAGAAGAACAGAAAGAAAAGGAGACACAGATAGGAAAAAAGCTCAGTTTCGCACAATATAGTTACAGAAGTCAAGACTACCCTAGGAGTACCGCATGGCTAATTCATATTTAATTGTGTGGTAGAATAGTCCTGGTGCTTGAATTAAGAAAAGTTAAAAGCATTCAGACCTTGTCAAGCAGTGAATGTTGTTGTTGAAGCCTCCAGTGTCAACATTAAAGGCAGTAGTGTTCCAGATATTAGATGTCATGAAAGTGGAAAATAAGTAAGGCAGCAAGCTCCATGAACCATCACTTGCACCTCCCACATCCTCCAGAATTGCTCTCACCCACTCCGAATCATGATCATCTACTACACCAACACTGTTTGCCACCCTTCTCATCCTCCTGATTTCCTTTTTCTCAGGTACTTCATCAGGTAAATGCTTCGCAACCCCGGCTAGTAACGAATGTATTAATGGTGCGCCTTCTTCAAGCACAGCTCCAGCCGCTTTGGCTAGAAGGCAATCAAATGCAATTGCTTGCCCTGCCTGAATGCAAAACCCAACTACTGTGTCCAAATCAATAATCTGTTTCATGTTTGCTTCTCTTTCTATTCGATCACCAGAATGAAAGCTTCCAACAACTGCCTCCAACACCTCGCGGTTTGCTCGAAGTGATGTGTCAATGCAGTTCAAAAGTGCAGCAGTGTGTTCTTTCATCATTCTTTCTAGCCTGTCAACTCCATAGCCACCAAAAATACGAACAAAGGCCTGCAATTCCTTGAGATCAGTCACCGACTCGGCAAAATAGCCCCCAACAGGTCTTGAGCTCTTAAAGCATCTATGAAGGGGCGCAAACAGGATCCCAGCACCAGACACATCCTTGACAATATTCTCAATATACCAGTTGCATACTGATTCAGTGGCTGATCCAGTATGTTGCTCTACTGGCTTCTCAAACAAGTGTAAACCAGAAACTGGTCCGCAGAAAGCTTCTGTCAGTAAAACTTCTCGGATACCCTGGGTTAGATCCATGCTAATGTGCTGCTCTGCCAAATGGACTATACTAATGTGTCTACGAATCAGTGACTCCAGAACTGAAGGACGCTGAAGATCATTATCAGTTTTCAGTACTGCAAGCAGCCTTCTCCTGAAGTTCCCGAGGATGCATTCTCTCATGTACTGCATTGCAACAACTCAATTTCAAAAAGAAGTTTGACGATAGGTGAGTTATACTCAAGTCCTAAAATGTGGATGGGCGTTTCTGAGAGCGCTAAGTATGCATGATTCAATGAAGCCATAAGGAATTAAACATATCTAAAGGTCCATTGCATGTACATACACTCAAGTTTATGCTCTAGGCCTCTAATTTCCTGTACTGAAACAATTGGAACTACTTTCAAAATGGGAAATTCCAAAAAGAATTCTCAGCAACTGACCACCTCTTCTATTATAGAAAGCTTTCTGCATGTCATTGTAGTATTCTACTTTCCTAATAATCCAAATGAGCACAAAGTGACAAATTTCAAAAAGACGACTTCTACTCAAGTTAAACTAGTCATAGATTAAAAGACATACAAGGACTTTCTCAGGGTTCTATTTCAACAGGTATATCCTGAAGTGAAAAACACAAATAATTTGAGCTCCAATATCTTTTGTTCTGACAAACAGAGGTTTTACATCCCAAAGGATCAATATGACTTCATTATCTATCACTTGTTTATTTCCTACACTTGAATGTGTGCTTGTGTGGGTTGGGTAACTTAATTTCATGCATATGACTTCCATTTTTGGAATAAAAGAAATGCTAAACAATTATTCTAAGCCCAAATTTGCTTCAATTGGTTGTAAGTTGGAGAACTACACCAAACTAGTGTACCAGTTCATATTGTGGCAAGAAAATAATTAAAGGTCGTATACTGCATATTCACCTTTGAGTTAGTTCAAAATCGGAAAAGAAGTAGAGGAAGGCTCAATATACAATGTCGCAACCTGCTACGATATAAGTTAGCCTTTTTGGTTACAATTAGGTTTTCAACTGATGTACATGGGCCTTCCACTTAGCAGGTTTCCTGTCTCCATATATTGTAGTGAAGCAAGATTAGTACATATAGAGTTGCTATGTCCTCTGAGAAATCAAGTGCAAGGAAATTAAACTTTTCTAAGTATATGGTTTTTGGAAAGAGGACAGGAGCAGGTAGTGAAACCGTAACTTCCCGCATCAGATTTGGTAAACATTTGAGGTGGCTCATAGAGGCCAAGCCCAAGGGAATTACCTACTAAACAACAACCTGCCATGGTATTTTAGGTAACATGGCGAGCCATTTTAATTACAATTTTCTGCTATTTTTGGATCCTGGAACTGTCTTACTAGCTCATCAAGCTTCCGTTGCACAACTATGGGATGGGAGCATAAGAGGCCTTTGTGGTGGGGTGGGATTTTATTGATATTATTTTATTTATTTATTAATTTTTTTTTGGGTGGAGGGGGAGGTTGTGTTAATCCAGCGGAAAGGTTTCTAACCGAGTTAAAGTAAAACATCATACAAATGAACTAAGAATGGACATTATAGTGTTTTACCTCCCTGAGAACGAAGACATGGTTTAGAACACATATAGGCTCCATATCATTCAAAACTGAGCAAAGATTTGTTAACCTCTGCATTGCAGCTTCTAACCTGTCATAAACACAAACAAGAAATACTATCAAATGAGTGTTTGATCTTCCAGGAAAAACTTTAGAAGGAAATGTCCCCTGTGTCAAGTGCCTTACATTTTGATAGAGTTACTACTTTCAGGATAGCTTTCATGGCCCGGCAAATGGAAACCAGATAAAACCTTGGGGGATTTTGCTGAAGGAATAGAAACTCTGGATGTCAAATTCATGAGAATAGCAGCCTGCTCTGGGAGAAGCTGAAAGGTTTTTGCTAATAAGTCATATGGACTAAAACTACCTCAACTAATTTTTCATGTCAAAAGCATGACAAAGAAGTAACAACCTGCATCTCCAAAGAGCCAAAACCTCCTTCTGAATCAAGTATGTTAATTAGCCCTTCCAATCCTCCCATGATTGATTCAATAAGAGACTCAACATATAGAACAGCATCACGACCAATTCTAGTCATCTGCATCCAATCAATTAGTCATTTAACTTCCATTAAGCATGAGATAGCAATATAGCACAGCCATCAGTTAGAAGACAACCACGATACTGCCATCCATATTGCATCTAACACTGTATTCGATGAGAGAACCAAGCATACATTGAGGTTGATTGCCATTTCATTCGGGAGAAGATCAAGCAAAATCTTCTCTCGACTGATCATGTTCGATCTGAATATCAACTTGCTGATATTTTCACAAAACCATTGAATGGTCCACGGATTAATCATATTTGTGACAAGCTAGGCATGCTTAACATCTATGCTCCAGCTTGAGGGGGAGTGTTGTAAGTCATATGAATAATGTAAATAGTGTAGGGGTTGAAATTGTATTTATCTATATGTTCTTAGGAGTATAAATACTTTGCCCTAACTAGATTCTAGGTTACGGCTTCTCAATATATTGTTCTCTTCTCTACTCTATTAAGTAACATCTTTCATACTACAGTGAAGTATCAAGGCAAATTTGTTCCTTAGTTATTATAGCAAAAACCGTACAGATACTATTTTTGATGAAAGTCTTAGGAAATAGGATTGAAGGCTGAGTAGCACCTGGAACACTGTTATATGGCGTGGATCACTAATACTAAGCTGCTGTTCGATAAACAACTGATCATGACAATATCTGTAGGCAAGTTTTCTGAGATTGCTGTATGTGACTTAAGCCTTGTCATACACTTTTGGGATGACACCGTCACTGAAAATTAATACCTATTCCTTTAGTAGTAGGGAGAGCAAAAATGTTGAGATGTGGCACGATGAGTAGATCGCAGAGGAATGGCTTAACATACGATGTTTGACTAGACAGGTGTTGCTAAATAGTTTATGCTTTTGGGTCAGAAATAGGTTCCACCTTCTGTTTTGAGCTTTGCACATGGTTCACAAGCGGTGTATGAGTTCCACGGTCTTTCCCATCGAATGGAATCAAAGCTCAACAGTCTGCAAAGACTATTGAAAAAGGAGGTGCACAAGTGCGGCTCTTAGGAAGAACAATAATGTAGACTCTTGGGAGTTGTGGGAAGGCGTGGAGACTAATGACACACTTGTTTGTGCAAGGATGGAACCACGGTGGACTAAGTAACAAAACGACTGATAAACATAGGCCATGTGGTTTTGGTAGAGTGGACTCTTGCAGAAGTTTGGTGGGGTGTTGGGGCAGCGCACATAGTCACTCTAGAAAAGAAAATAGGTGCATGGCGCTTGTGCGATTGATGGTTTGACCCCGGCAGAAGCCGTTGATGTGGTGAACTCACCAGTATAGAGGAGATTGTTCACATGCAGCACGGATGAGTATCCCGGTTCAGATATAAAGGAAAGATGGATGGCTTCAAACACAATTTTGAGCTTGCTACTCGATAGCCTATCCTTTTGAGTTAAAAATGCATTCCAACTTATTTATTGGGTAATACTCTATGTCACAAGAGGCAGTACACAGGCTCATTGTGTCCCAATAAAGTACACTCTTCCTTCTGCTCATAAGTATGTCAACATAAGTGGACAAACTCCTCATCCAACGTGTTCCGATATCAAATGGTATACGTCGACTTGCTCACTCGAACTTCGACATAGAACTAACTAATTGTTTACCTAAGCAAACAAAGTCGACTAGATTTTCGTGGGGGATAGTTGACATAGGACATATTGACTAGATGGATACAATTAAAAGTCTTTGGAAGCCCAAGGCAAAGCTCGTGGGTTCCACATGAGTTCACAAGTCTTGTTGGTCTAAGGGGAAATGAAATTGGTAACTTATAGGCAATTATAATCTTAGGAATACATTATTCAGCCATTTCGTATGGGCCGTACAATTATTAATAGTTCTTGGTAATCGTAGCCAAAATTGTAGTCCCAGTACCATTAGGAGCAATACTATCCTATAAAAGATGATGTGATCTTCCTATTTTTGATAGTTCGGGACAGTTCAGGAGTAATGTTTTGTGTTTCACTTTCCTTTCTTCACCCTTCTCTCTCTCTCTCTCAGTTTCTTCTCTGTCTTTTATCTTTTCCTGCAATGATAAGTTTTTCTGTTACAAAACTTAGGCGGTGTCTATAACAGATGGGAGAAAACGAAATATATATCCAATTTAAATCCACCAAGTGCCTTCCCTAATGGAATGTTTATATAAAACTAGCCTAACTACCTTGGTCAGGGATCATACACTCCAAGCCTCCAATCCTTCAAGCCATGCACCTACCTCTTATGGACACAATTGAACTCTGGCAAGAACTTCACTAAATGGGCCAATGTCTGCCTCCCACTCCTACCAAATTGAAGGACCCACATGAAAATTCTCATGCCTGCCCAACATAAATGTTGCTCACACATGAATATGCAATATACCCATTATGAATACATATTGTCTACTTCTCTAGTGGAGAAGAGTAATGATGACCACTTCAGAAAGAAATAGGTCAATTCAAATTTACAATAAACGAACAGCATTTGCAGAATAAAGTTTTACATACAAAACAAAGTTCTATGAATGATGCCAAAGATTTGTTCTAGGTTTTTCCTCTCTTTCTTTTCCTTCGAATATTTTGTCCATCCATGTTTGATCACATGCTGCTAGTTGCACACACAACTCAATTCCCCCACTGTCCAAGCTACACGGGGTCTGCTACTAGTTGTACATAATATTTATAAAATTTAACATGAAAGTTTGGTTTACAGAGAAGTTCTATATAAAGGAAACGTAAACAAAGAATATCACTGCTGTTCTAAAAGGTCAAATTGCCACGATGAACATCTAGTTACGTATCAAACAAATTTGGTGGCATGATAAGCAGTAATCTTAGCATAGGAATCTAGTTTTTTTTTTTTTCCCCTATTTTCTTAATTTCCTTTGGAATATTGTGTCCATCCATGATTAACCACATAAAATTTAGCCACCAGTTGTACATTCGACTCAAGTACACCTCAGTCCAAGCTACATGGGGTCTGCTACTAGTTATACAGATAAAAATCATAAAATGAAACATGAAAAATAATTTACAGAGAAGTGTATTTAACGGAAACGAGACAGATAATATAATAACTGTTCTGGAAGATCAAATTGTCGCAACAAACTTCTAGGTAAGTATCAAACAAATTTGGTGGCATGTTAAGCAGTAATCATAACAAAGGAGGCCTTAATCATTCATCAAAGGATGAAAATGAAATATTTGAATAAACTGAGACAAAACCTTGGCACAAGAAATGCTGCCATGTTATAAACAGTCACCCATCTTTAACAAGCATCCAAAGATAACTGGAAGAAAAATAAATTGATAAGTTACCTCTTCCGGAACAATTGCAGATGCACATTCCGGGAAACTGCTAGCAACCCCAAGCCACGAACAGCAATGCTGAGGACGCCCTTCAGGTCCAAACATAGTGTTCCTGAAAACCTGTCATGCTCTAAATTCAGATGAGAACTACAAATTACAATTAGAGAACTGCAACATGCAATTTTAGCAAGTAAAGAAAACACAATCATTGGATCAGAGAACTTAAAAAAATACCGTAGTAAGATGCTGATGATAGAAATAGAGCTGCTTCAGACTTCCATGTTTTGAAAGCTGAGATTCAAGTTCATCAACACATCTGCCTTGACACAGACTAAAGTCACTAAGAAGAGATTTTGAGCATCTAATCACATAAATAGCCACCAAGACCCCAACTTTAAGGAATTTATCCTAATGCCAAACAATTAAAACATCAAATCAACAGCAAAAAACAAACGAAGTGAATTTCCAGGATAATAAAATTCAAAGGCTTCTGACTGAGACCAACAGAAGCAAATGTGAATGTGAGCAAGCCTGTGAAAACATAGCCAGCCAGTTTCATTATGCCAGATGAAAGCAAGAGAGAGCACCTGGACCAATTATATGCAGCATTTCCTTCTGATAGCAAGCCTTCCTTTCCAGTAGATACCGTAGCTTTCTCTAAATGCCTAATGTTTATAGATGACCGTGCAGAAGTAACAATCATCAATATTGATAACCAATCCTTGCGCAACTCCTGGCTATTCAAAACATGTATCATTCTTAGAAATCCAGTAAGAAAACCAACATTAATAACAGCAAACGACACCAGCATCCAAGGAACAGCAACAACAATAGTATGCCTCTGATAACATCATTAGAGAGTATTGGAAAATTGAAAAGAAATAAAGCATTCATTAAGTCGAAAAAAGAGGATAATCTATCTCACTTCAATCACTGGATTACAAGAGGAAAATGAAGATAACAACAAAAAATCTACCAACTATATAGTGTCATGGAAGTGATCAGAAGATAGAAAGTGAAGAATCACAGGCCCACACAAAAACTTTAAACAGCAGGTGGGACCATCAAGTTAACCTTGAGATTTATATTCCATTGGGTAACAATCAAGATAACAAAAGAAATTGCCTTATTTCCATCAAAAAAATATCTAAAATCCAATGAACATAAGATGTGGTCATAAAAAGGCAGCCATCCCAAAAGGAAAGCCACATGCAGATCAACACAAGCTCGGTTCAGCCAGTTCTCAATAACTGAGTCTATTTAAAATCTTCTTCATTTGGCTCATTGAGATCATCTACCCAGAAGATGTTGAAGAAGATGAAAGGTGAAACTGAGAAACATGTGACCAGAAAAATAAACCCATTTGTTCTAGGGTACTCGTATTATGAAGGTGGTCACTGAATCAGATTTATATACAGCACTTTTTGGAAAAGAAGGAAATGCAATTTTCCACATGAACAAGTAGAATTTAGAGAGGTCTTTCCGAGCTAGTGCCACCACAGATTGAATTCATGCTTGGAGTTTTTGCATATTTAACCAGCTTGTCAATTTGTTTGCATTGTCTTTTGCCGCTTTGATCTCCATCAATATGCCCATCACCTTCACCTCTACTCTCGGAAATAGAGTTCTTTTCAGCTGGGGAAAAATGAGGGGGAACGAAAAGGGCTAGATAAGCCAAGGAATGAGATACGTATATGTGATACGTGTCAGAAAAATTCTAGGCCCAGTGCTGTATTTAGGAGTTAGTTGATACCACTAATATCGTACGGATTTATTTAAATTATGTCTTTTATTTGGGGTTCCTTTGTAGTTCAGAATTTAGAGGTGTCTTTGTCATTTTTGGAGGATTCTATCATGGGGACCAAGTATCTCTTAACCTATACAAAGGCCCCTTTAGTAATAGAAAATTGAATCCAGATTTCCCTTCTTAATCTCCAAGGCAGCTTGATTTTCTCTTTGGCTTTCTGTTTCCAACCCCAGATGGAGGCCTGGTTTCTTCAACTTTTCTCTTACCTAACTTGATTCTCTTATTGGGGCTGCATCAAAAATAGAGATAATACGTGGGGTGTATTGTTGAACCTTGATGCCACACAGGAAGTAGGAAAGAGGCAAGAGAGTAGAGACATACAAGGTCTTAGTAGACTGCTACTTAGGAACTTGGTTTAAGTATTTTGGATTAGCTTAAGGACATTCCCACACATGTTGGGGGGACAAATGGATACCTACGCATGGATCACTGCAAATCTAAGAATTTCAGGAGCTTGGGAGTAGGGGGTAAACAAGTCGAGTCTATCAAGCTTTTGTGAATTTAAGTCAAACTTCTGATAGAAGATATTTGAGTATAGCATTAACTGTGTCGAGTTGGGTACGTAAATTTTCCATTGAACTAGAGTCAATTAATTAATTTTGAGTCTTGCAACTGTACTCACGCTGGAGTAGCTACGAGTCTAGTCAATTTGGGGCTTGGCATGTAATTTTTCCCAACGCCTCAATCAACCAAGTCCAAACATATACGAAAACAATTTTAAAAAGCCCTAAAACAGAAGACAAAAAATAATAATAAAGTACATGAATATGATATATATATATATATATATAGTACAAATACATGTATTTATTTGAACGGTTCAAGTAGAGTCGCTCTTGAGTTCCAGTCCAATTGGTACTCGAGTAGTCGATTGAATTTCGCCAGTTACTCAAGTTGACTCAATTATCTAAACGAGTTATAGACCCCCGCTGAACTGGACTCAAGTATTATAGTCAGGTCGATTCGATTCGGGTACTCGAACTACCCAATTTGAGTTACACCCTACCTGGGAGCTTTATACACAATATAAGACCTCTAGCATAAAGCTTTGGTGATGTGCCTGCAGTCCAGTGAGAACCATTCCCATCTGTTTCTATACCATGGGGTGTTAGGTTGAGTGAGACCTCTGCTGGCCATTTGTTGGAATTATTGAGATTTTGTCAATTTGTCTTAGCTATACTGTCAATTTGTTCCATCTCAAGTTCAGTGGTTCAAGGAGGGAAGGATGCTACATTGCTTTAGAATTTTAGCCTGATATGGGTCAGATCATCTGGTGTCAGCGGAATGTGTGAATCATTGTAGATCATTCTCTCCATTGGTGTTTTTCACACTTGATTTGTTAATTGGGGCCCTGCTGCGTGGACGGTTTTGTTTCATTCTGGTTCTCATGCTCTAATATTATTCCACTCTATATATATACTCTCTTTTTTTCATTTATTTTTTCAGTCCAGCTAAAAGAAAATGGAAAAGGAAAAGAAAACAGCAACTTGAGTGAATTGAAAAATCATAAGGCAGCTCATTAATATGCATAGGTAAGAGGAATATCAAACATGTGTCACTAAGAAACAAATACCCTCATGTTGGCCACTTATAATATCATGCAGATTAAATTGGGGGAGAAATAAAAATACAAGGATATTTATTTCACACTGGTGATGACAGATGCCAACACCATGAACTGAGAGCATGCTAAAAATATTTCAGAAAGAACAGAAAATCACTAACACCAATAGAAAGAATCACCGGAGATTTCTAATATCAACCCTATTACGAAGTAAAACATGGGTTGCATAGATTTCTTACGGATAGATCACATGTGATGGCAGAGATATTTTCACCCTGTGGTTTGGGTATGTTTTCAAGATGCTGAACGATCTTTTGGAAAAGTCCTTTCAAGGTTGAATCCAAATCAAGAGCCACCATTCCAGGAGTGTTCAGCAAAAAGTGGATTCTTCCAGCCGATGAGGACAGATAGGACAATGCATAGCCCCTGATGGCTGCATAGTAACATGGGTGATGTTTCAAACACAAATATTATTGCAGCAAATAAGATAATAAAATTAAAAATAAAATATATAATAAGAATAATAACGTAACATCATAGCATATATTATCCTCAGATACTGGCCTGATACGAGCACTACAAAAAAAATTACAGCAACAAAAGGCTAATTCGAAAAAAAAAGGGACGACAATAATTTTTTTTGATTTAAGAAAATCCGTAAAACTCACAATAGGAAGTGGTTTCCTGTAAAATCTCAGGTAATTGCTTGGTGCAACAAGCATACTGCACACGCCCTTCAGCCATGGTCAAATGAAGCACGTAGCCCATGATAGTAATTTATAGGTTGCCAATGTTTGTCTTTTTGTATGCCAGCCTGCTTATATCGTGCCTTGGGTTGGGCCCTGCTCTTCTTCCCTTTTCTTGATATATTGTGTGTTATGTCTTTTGTTTAAAATAGAGTAGCTGATAGCTGTTGGAATATGTTAGTCCGATTCAGATCTATGTTGACCAACAAGGAAGAATCCGCCCAAATGCATGCATATGCGATCGCATACCCCAGAAGTTTTTTTATGTTTTGGTTTATTTATTTATTTTTATTTTTGGGAGGGGGGGTTGTGTAGAATGTAAGTAATTGGGACTAAACATTGCTTCAAGCGTAAAAGTATAACTTGCAAAGTGTACAGAATAAAGTTTGAGAAAATGAAAAAAGATAAGTCAGATAGTGATTTTTCAAGAGAAAGAGGAGGTCCGTTTTGTGGGAAGCAGTCCCTTTGGCTATTTGTTGGAATATTTGGAAAGAAATAAACCGTAGGGTTTTTGAGAATGTAGAATTAAACATCGATCGGGTGAAGACGGATATTTCTTGGAATCATTGTTTCTGGTGCACTACAAAAAATTGAGAGATCAGGGGATTCTTGTGTAGATATTCTATAGTCTTATGTTTGCATAACTCTTTTGGTAGTATACCCCTGTATACAAAGGACGTGCCACCTGTTTTGGCATTGTGATTTATATATCTTTTTACTTATCAAAAAAAAGAGTTAGTCGTTTTCATTATGCCTGAGTTCTAATGCATGTATCAGTATGCAGTTGTCCAGGAATCATGAAATTCTACAGATTTTGAACTAGGATTATGGTTTTGACGATTTTCGGGACTTTATACCTGGGGGTTTCGATGAGACACTTGAGATTTCGTTATTCATTTAAGTTGATTTGTTGATGTTCTTGTTAAAGTTAAGTGTGTGAGAATTGTTAAAGGTCAATTTGAATTAGGGTTAGAAAGTTATGGTTTTGATGAAATATGGTATATAAAATATTTGAATTTTGATTGAATCTGTGTGTTAATTGTTGAAATTAACGTATTGATTGGTGATATATGAAGTATGTGTGTCTGGAGTAGGTGCGTCATCAGCTAACCATAAGAGAGATAGAGGGGTCAGAGCTGCTTAGGTCGATGTCCTCAGTTAATTATGGAGAGCCGCGACCTAGGAGGACGGTTGGAATCTTTAGTTTAACTAGGAGGAGCAGGAGTTGGTATGTAAAGGGTTTTGGTTGGTAGTTTCAGTTTAGAGGCGTCTTGTTTGAGCTGATCTGCAATAGGAAGGCAGCTCTTGGTTGTTGGTCCGTGCCTTGTTTTTCTTTTTAGTTGCGTATTTTCGTTATGGTTGTAATGAAGGATTTCATATCCATATCCACATCCACTTTTTCTTCTTATCAATGAAATCTTCTTTTCAACCTAAAAGAAAAGTTTGAAGAAAACAAAATAAAGTGTATATATATATATATATATATATATATATATATATATATATGGGGAGTATTCAATGGTTACTTCAAAAATATAACCATCAATGGTTACTATTATATCCACCATTGGATTGAAAATCAATGGCTAAGATTTAATTGTTAGTTAAAAAATGTAATTAATGCAGGTAGGTGAGTCAATTAATGCAAGTAGATGAGCCATTTAATGCATTAAATCTTAGCCATTGATTTTCAATCCAATGGTTGATATAATAGTAACCATTGATGGTTATATTTTGAAGTAACCATTGAATACTCCCACATATATGTATATGTATATATATATATGTATATATATATATATACATACATATATATAGATATATATATATATATATATATATGTGTGTGTGTGTGTGTGTGTGTCTATATATATAGGTTTTGCTAACAAGTGCCCTATGGCACTTTTTAAGCTTCCATTAATTAGAAATAGTTGCACTGAGAACCATCTCCAATGTAGTAGTAATGGTTCCCAATGTTTCTTATTTGGGAAACCCTAACAAGTAGCAGGACCCTAAATTATATATATATATATATAGGGGAAAGCTAACCTCCCCCCCCCCCCCAAATTGGCTGAGGTTAGCCATCTCCACACCTTTTTAAGACAAAAAAGCCCTCACTTGTTGTTAGTATATTCCATCCAATACTTAAAGAGTTTTAAGTCTTTTTAACTTTCTTTTCTTCTTTAGGCTACTCCCCATCTTCCTTTTCTCAATAGAGCTCTTTTTCATTTGCTGACTTGAATTTTTCTACAGAATTCCTCTTTCTGCATCTGCGTGCCAATCTCTTTCTTGGAGCTGGGCTGCAGATTCGTCCTCTTCGAAGGCCTTTCCGGATGGACGAGAGGGAAGAGAAATTAGACCTGGGGTAGGATCCCCTTTCCCATTCTCAAGAAGGGCTGTGAAAAAGAATTTGTTTAATCGGAGGCAAAGCTTTGACCTCCTTCTACATTTTTTTTTTTTATTTTTATTTTTTTGGGGGGAAAACCTCCTCTGATTTTTGATCAAGAATCACATATTAAACAACTACCCAAACAAATTAAGCTTTCACTAAAGCTTTAATGGTAGTTCATTTAACTAATAATGAATCAATGTGGGAATTATATATGAGATCCTTATGGGTGGGTGTGATTACCTACTGGTTTTGGTTCATTCAAAGATTAAATAAAAGATCATAAATAGTTCTTCGAATCAACAAACTGTTCTAGCAGTTTTCCCTATTTTTAATGTCGATATTTACATCCAATTTCATTTTTGCATATCAAAACAAACAGAAACGAAGAAAAAACCCAAGAAGACGAAGAGAATCCAGAATTGGTGTCAGGGAAGAGAGAGAGGCAGAGAAATCCTAAAAGAGGACAAGAAAGAGAAAGAAAATATTTTATTTGGACGATTTTATCCTTAAATATTTTATTTGGACGATTTTATCCTTTAAAGAGAAAGTAAGGGTGTTTTTTGTCTTAAAAAAGGTGGGGAGATGGCTAACCTCAGCCAATTGGTGGGGACGTTAGCTTTACACACACACACACATATATATATATGTATGAAGTGTGTGATATCAGTTGACTAAGGATGGTTTATGCAATTCTTTACCCTAGTAATCTATTGGCTCCCCTGAAAAACAATTCAAGGTATGGTCCGCCGCTGTTGGCCATTGTGCAGCATTTTTCAGTTAGATGGATAATATACCGTCTTAGATTTTTACAATTTCCTGCCTTCGTAATTTTATTGACAGATTTCAAATTTGGTGTGTTTGGGGGAGGGTGTTGGGAGGAGGATAAGAAGAGGCCACTATCAAATGGAAAAGTAACTGCACAACTAAAATTCCTCCTACACTTAGATTGGGTCAAACGTAACCCTGCCATGGGCACGGCCCACAAGGTGGTTTACACTGGTGGCTTGTGCCCTTGGTCATGAATTTTATTTTTTCCTTGCAAATGATATCTAAGGCAAAGCAGTTTAACAATTCCAAGGCATGCTCTCAAATATGATTTCCTAGGCAAAAACAGCAGAACAGTTCAAAGGCATGCTTCTGGGGATCTCACAAAGTTTTATTATGGCTTCTAATGCATCTGGGGTCAAGACCTGTTGTCTGGAGGTATGAATGTAAGAAAGACATACGTAGAGTTATTTCAATTTCATTTCAACCCAGAATGAAAATCATCCAATTCACTATCTAACTATAGTAATTTTCAGCTTCACAAATCATCGTAGTTAATACCCTAGCGAGACCCCGGTCAATTAATGAATGTACTTAATCACCTAATTTATCCTAATTATTTTGCAAAACACACGTCTTTCCTGTATTTCTCCCCTCTACCCCCGCGGGAGCAACATACACACAAATTTTTTTCTGATATCACTGATATATTTCTATGTTTTTTGGTCTTTCTTTTAATAACTAATTCAATATACTACTCCCACATCCCAAAATGAGTGTCCCTCTTTTCATGAAGGTAGCAAATTCACCTTTCCTATCTATCATGTCCCAATGTGCACTTGCAATATTATAGTGTGGCCACTAAGGGTATCCATGCACATGTACCACCAAAATAGCTTAAAAGTCAACTTCCTTAACTTTTGCAAAAAATTGAAAAGAGACTCATTTTGGGACGGAGGGAACATATAGATGAGTACGAGATACACTACCAGCAAATGTTAAAGGTATAGTTAGAAAAAGCTTATTTCACGATCTATATGCGTATTCAGCGATCTTCCTAAACGACATCTAAAACCAAAATGGAAGAGAAAAATCCTTGCATATCACAATCCACATCATTGATTACTATAATCCCGTGGAGGCTGAAATATAAAATACCACAGAAATTTGTAAATAGCAGCCTAAAGTGTATGATTAGCCTGTTATTCTAACCAAATATTCAAAACCAGTAGGACTCTGATGGAAGCATCAAATCTCCTTAAAACTGGAGATGGTTGATTTCTGATTCAACATTACCTGCAATATACTTGCGCACTAGACAGCAGAGGCGGTCCATCCCATCCAATAAGAATCCAATAGTTGGATCACTTGGATCCTGCACAAAAGCCATGCATGTCAAGTTCTTCATCATAGACCAACAAGCCAATCACCGCAAGATATTCAAATCATCTAATTAATGGTTACCAATTTATGGAAGAAATTTTGACTTACTATTTCCACTGCCACCATTCGAGTAGCTTTAGATTTTGATGACGAGATTCCAACATGTTGGAAATACCATATAACTTCGCTTTGTGCTAATGCCAATGCAGAAAATACCATCTGTAGGAACCACCAATTGATGACAGCGTTGACAATTATAGGAGTAAACTTATCTACCAGATAGTATTACCACTACAACAAACTAGGGAGATATAATAATAATTTTCATATCAAAACATACAAATGCACATTGCATATCCTAGTGAAGCATCAAAGAACATGGTTCTAATATATTGAAGAAAAAAAAAAGGAAAACAATGCAGCATTGCAACATCATCTCTTTCCGTGCTGTTACCAAATAGCATGTTATGTAGGGTAAACTATTCAAATAGCCACTAACCATGCAGTGGGTTTTTTTTTTTTTTACAATTAAATATATCAACTTGCACTCTTATCGCAATGTTGTTACTAGTGTAAATGCCCGTTTTAATTATTAACGGAATAAGATGACACAGAATGAAAAGTATTATGAATATTAGGTTCCTAAATGAGTGTAATGTTTCACCCGGCAAACAGATTAAGAAAATATAATTGACTCTATTATAAATATTAGGATATTGTGTATTTTCCAAGAATACCCATGTCAAAATGGGACCCATCAATTAAAGGGGAATCAAATCAAGGGTAAAATGGTAAAGGTAACTTCCAAAAAGGAAAGATTAGAAAGTTGACGCTTTTTTTGGAACAATCTAAAAAGGAAAGATGGACACTTTTTTAGGAACGGAGGGAGTACTAGTTACAATAGGTGACCTAATAGTATCCTAACTTTAATTTGCAACATCCCTCATTTATAAAAGAAAAAAAAAAAGCAATATCAAAATTCTGTTGGCTAAAAAAGCAAACCACACAGATCTTAGCAAATATGTCTCTCTCTCCTTCTCAATGAGATCCAGGCTATGCACTCTTAAATTAATGCAACACGAATTTAGTAGATCATTTATGAATTTCTCTCCAAAACCACCCAAATCCTTCTCACGGATTTATGTACTCCCTCTGACCCAAAATAATTGTCTTGCTTTCCTTTTTTGTCCGTCCCAAAATAATTGTCTTGTTTGAAAATTTCCTTTTTAGGACAACACTATTACTATTTTACCCTTACTTTTTCTTCCTACTTTAATTATGGGCCACATACACATGAACATTAAAAGAAACTACACATTATACCAATATTAATAATCAAGTCAATTTTTTTCTTAATCCGTGTGCCGAGTGAAACAAGACAATAATTTTGAGACGGAGAGAGTATCTAGTTACAGATGGTGAAATGAACATCAGCATATGGAAGAGCTCCTACAGCGGCGATGGAGTTCTTCAAACAAAGTCCAAGGTCCATCATTCTCATTCCATTTTAATCTGGGTTTTCAGAGCAATGATAGAGAACTTTGGTACCACGTATTGGAAAAAAGTTAACCGGCGTTGAGATTGCATTGATGAATTTAGATCTCTACGACTACAATCTTGGCAGTGACATTTGATGATGGAAGCTATCGGTGCAGCCTATTTCTTCCGATCTTTTCTCCCTTTCACTATGTTAGAGAATAAAGGGTATTATGAAGGGTGCTAGTTGTAACATTATGTTTTATATGCACGTATATATAAATACCCTAGACTAACCATTTGAGGGTTACGGCTTCCAAATCATACTATATTCTTCTCTTCTTCTGTGTAACTTAACATTGTATCAGCGCAGGAATCTTCCTAAGAAATCTCTATTGATCGACTTAATTTTCTTCCTTTTTCAGACACATTCTCTCCGGTTGCGAAGTTGGCTTCCGTTTGGTTACTTGTTTCTCTTGTTGCATCCTATCATTGGCCGCTTCACTAACTAGATGTGAAGAACAGGTTTCTTCACGGTGATTTATATGAAGAGGTTTATCTTGAACAATCACAGTTTGTTGTTCAGGGGGAGTCAAGGATGGTTTGCAAATTTAAAAAGTCGTTATATGGTTTAAAACAGTCTCCTAGAGTATGGGTTTGGAAGATTTAGGGAGGTGGTATTAGAGTTTGACCTTATGCGGTGCGGTAGTGATCATTCAGTTTTTTACGGACATGCAGGGTGTATTCTTTTAGCGGTTTATGTTGATAATATTGTTATTACCGGTGGAGATAGTGATGGTATTCTTGCTCTCTAAGTCTTTTCTTCAGGAAAGATTTCAAACAAAAGACTTAGGAAACTTGAAGTATTTTTTGGGAATTGAAGTTTCCCATTCGAAACAAGGCATCTTCCTTTATCAACGGAAGTATGTACTTGACATGCTTACGGACACTAGAATGTTAGAGGCAAAACCAGCTAAAACTCATGGAGACAAACGTGAAGCTTAGAGTTGATGATGGTGAAGAATTGGCTTATCCGGAGAGGTATCGTAAGCTAGTGAGGAAGTTGAACTATTTAGCAGTGACTAGACCTGACATTGCATTTCCAGTAAGTATAGTCACTCAACTCATGTCATCTCCACGACCTACTCACTAGGAGGCTGTAGTGAGAATCCTCCGCTATCTCAAGGGAGCGTGGGGTCGAGGGTTGCTTTATCGAGATTATGGGCACACGAGGGTTGAGGGATTTTGTGACGTTGACTGGGATGGCTCTCCTTCAAATAGGAAAACAACGACAGGGTATTGTATATTTGTTGGAGGTAACTTAGTATCTTGAAAAAGCAAGAAGCAACTGGTAGTATCGACCGGTAGTATCGAGATGGAGTGGGAAGGCAGAGTATAGAGCCATGGCTCAATCAACATGTGAGTTGATGTGGATTCGTCAAATTCTTGATGATAGGGTTTGCTAGTTCAACACCTATGCAGTTATGGTGTGATAATCCAGCAGCTATCCACATTGCATCAAATCATGTGTTTCATGAACGCACAAACCATATTGAAGTTGATTGTTATTTCATTCGAGAGAAGCTACAACAGAAGGTTATTGTCACGAAATATGCTAAGTCGGGCGAACAGCTAGCTGATGTACTTACCAAGTCTTTGGTTGGAAATAGGTTGTGTTATATTAGTAACAAGCTAGGCATGCATGATATTTATGCTCCTGCTTGAGGGGGAGTGTTAGAGAATAAAGGGTATTATGAAGGGTGCTAGTTGTAACATTATGTTTTATATGCACATATATATAAATACCCTAACCTAACCATTTGAGGGTTACGGCTTCCAAACCATACTTTATTCTTCTCTTCTTCCGTGTAACTTAACACACTCGACCTCCCTTTTCAGCAATTGAATTCATAGGCAGATAGTTGCAACCCACAAAGATTATCATATATTTTGGTTGATAATAGTTGGAGATGAGTTTTCATTTTTGAGGTTATTAAAGGAAAATTATGTTAAGTCCAACACTTTCTTAAAACTCGTGTAAAGTCAATAGGTGACACTTATTTTGGAATGGAGGGAGTAATTGTTAGAACAATTTGAAAAAGGTACAAGCAAGTGAAGCTACTATCTTAAAAAGTTTGACTTGTCAAATGAGACTATTTTTCTGGGACGGAGGGAGTATATGATTACGTATAAGCATGATATATATAAAATCCAATTTAATTACAAAATTTGTGTAGTTCACGAATAAACGACTCAAGCTCGAACAAACTGTTCGCAAACAGTCAAACAACTAGTTGAGCTTGTTCGACTCGAAAACTTAGATGGATGGCGATCTGGTTGGAACTCAAGCTTAATCGAGTTGAGCTCGAGTCTGTCTACATGGGCTCAAAATTTTTTTTCTTAAAATAATAAATGAATTAAGGAAGTCACTTCCTAAGCAACAAAAGAGTTGAAATTTCATTTACCTGAATGTTAGGAGCCAATAAACTTGGCTGGTCAGTAAAGAAAAGAACCATCCTTCCAATCTCTTGCTTTAATAATATTCTTCTTTCTCGGTGTATTCCATCACAGGACATAATCGCTTGGTCATGCACTTCACTGTAATCAACAACTACAACTGCTCAAACTCGAAAAACATCTCGGTGCTGAACAAAATTGGGTGGCAGGGGGGGGGGGAGGAAGAGAACACATTCAAGGTACCACAAGGCTCAAAGAGAAAAGTGCAGATTGAACTTGAGATCAATTTGATTGGTCTAAGCAACAAATATAGAAATTCTTCAATAACACGCAACTAAAGAACGAAAAGAAAATAACAAGACAATATCTTAAATCAAGTAAAATAGTACGGCAAATTAACTTGTTCGAATCAACACCCGGTAATTTACAAAATTAAAATTTATATGCAATTGGCCCGTGTCGAATTCCTTCCAAACTGAGGTGCTAATAAGCATCATGTGACATTGGATAAGAGCCAAATGGTAAAAATCGACTCGAGAAAGTGATTTGGGAGTCAATTTAACGATTATGAACAAACTGGTTGAGATCGATGGAGGCAAGTGATGAAAGAGGGTGCAGATGGTGGGACTTGTTGACTTAATTGTTTGTTTCTTTTGTCTTCCTTTTGCTTTCTTTTCGTGGTAATGATCCAAGAAGGATGTGCTACTATCTGCACTTCATCCTCCATACACAATAACAAGGTCAAGAATGAAACCTTTTCTTAATAGATGAATGCAAGAGACAAACAGCTGTACTTGTAGAAGAGATGCTTTCTAATATTTAGCACCTATCATTGTCTTTCAGAATGATATTGGTAAAGTTGTGGTGATGAAGGCTGACGGATAAACAGGATAAACAGAATCGTAAATGGTGGCATCTAGTGTTTAAAAGGTGGTCCTGAGTCTGGACCCAGGTCTCCGAGTGGACCCATGATGCTAACAGGATACATGGTTTTCAGTGATGATATTTGTACCAAGACGTAGGATCCTGATGCAGGTGAATTTCACCGCTAATAGCCCTCGCTGGTGGTTGGTTTGGCATGCATTATATATCGGGGGCTCCAACTAATAGCCCACTCACTCAACACCCATCTGATGCAAAGAGCCAGTTTGGCTATGGACGATTTCTATGGCCTATTCTTATAGTTCATGAAAAGAAAGGGTGAAAAAAACATAGAAAACATATTATTTGCGAATGAATTAACCATTTTGCCACTGTCAAAAATTATGTGATGTGCAAGGTAGTGAAGCTACTTAAAAAGCTAGATTTGGACAGACTGATAAATGTAAAGGTCCATATGTATTAATTAGTATAGAGCTTTAATTTCAAGAAATTTCACTACAGGAACTGATCACAAAAGGGCACAATATCACAGGGACTAGAAAATCAGTTCACGTAAAATAGTAACATATAATAACCAGATCAAAACTACCATCTGTTGACTCAAAACAGGAATCCATATTGCTTTCATGATTTCCAGCTACCTAAGAGTATACTTCAACTACTTTAATATTTTGCCTCATAAAATACATTGTGCTGCCGTTTGCTTCAAATACTTTAAGTCCTTATCTTTTTGCTTTGGTGATGGATGGATAACCGAACATATACTGATATACCATGGTGCATGTTATTTACTGATGACATTGTTTTGATTGATGAGGCGAAAAATGGGGTCAATGATAAGCTAGAAAAGTGGAGAAAAACTTTAGAAGTCCAAGGCTTTGAAATAATGAGTAAAACGGAATACATGGAATGTAACTTTAGCTATAAAAGGAGTAATAGTGGGAACAAAGTTAGGTTAGATGTGTTAGGGATAGTGCCCTTAAAGCAATTTTGAATTGTTTTTTGATCATTAATAAAGGCAACAATTTTCTTGAACATCATGGAAAATCACTAGTTTATTTAATGTAACCATAATCTTAGTATACAAGTGTTATATACAAGAGGATCAAGATTTTGGATAATAAACTTAATTAAGTCCGTTATGAAATAAATTGAAGTATGGGATCTTTAATTAAAACATCACTAATGCAGCCCAAAACATTTTGAATGTGACCGTCTTATCCGAACCGTCGATGTAGAGACATCCAAGTGGGAGCATTTATATATATATATATATATATATATATATATATATATATATATATATATATATATAGGGGGAGTTTTCAAAGGTTACTACATCTCACTAACCATTGATGGTTACTATTATTATTATCCATTAGATCGATGGTTAAGATTTAATGGTTAGTTGAAAAATACAATTAATGCAAGTAGGTGAGTCATTTAATGCAATTAATCTCAACCTTTGATTTTTGATCCAATGGTTGATATAATAGTAACCATTGATGGTTAGAGAGATGAAGTAACCATTAAATACTCCCCATGTGTATATATATATATATATATATATATATATGTATATATATATATATATGTGTATGTATGTATATATATATATATGTATATATGTGTATGTATGTACATATGTATATATATATATGTATATATGTATGTATGTACATATGTATGTATGTACATATGTATATATGTATATGTGTGTGTGTGTATATATGTATATATATATATATATGTCAGTATTAAAATTTCAAAGAGTGAAATTCTTCCAGCTGGTAATGTGGATAATATTGAATTCCTGGCTTCTTTTTTTGGGTGTATGGTCGCTCATCTCTTCCTACCTTGGTCCGCCTATTGGTGCTCCAATCAAAAGTAAAGCAATGTGGAATATGGTGATTGAGAAGAAACAATTATTGTCCAAGGGGGTAGACTTATTCTTGTGAAAAATACTCTAGCAAGTTTACTTACCTATTTTATGTCGCTCTTCGTTCTTCCCGTCTCAGTGCGAAAAGTTTACTTACCTATTTTATGTCGCTCTTCATTCTTCCCGTCTCAGTGTGAAAGAGATTAGAAAAGTTAGAAAGAGACTTGTGGGAAGGTAATGCGGAGATTAGGAAATTTCATTTGGTTAGTTGGGACAAAGTTTGTGCTAATGTGAGATATGGGTGGGTCTGGCATAAAAAATCTTAAGATCTTTAATGAGGCTTTGCTTGGGAAGTTGTTATGGAGATTCACGATTGATAGAGATTCCTTTTTGAGAAAAGTGGTGGTGAGTAAATACGGCGAAGGGGATCTTTGTTGGCTCCCAAAGTCAATTTCTACATATGGGGTGGGGTTTTGGAAAGGCATTAGAAAAGGATGGGAGTTATTTCAGAGGTATATTAATTTTGAGATTGGGGATGGCTCCTCTTTTAGATTTTGGAAAGACAAATGGTGTGAGAACGCATAGTTGAGGAGGAATTTTCCTTCTTTGGTCAGCTCTAGTTTGCATTTGAAAGAGGGCAGCACAACGTGGAATACAACTTTTCGAAGAAATTTCTGAGACAGGGAAATAGAGTCAGTTGTTCAATTTCTGGATAGGTTGTATTCTCAACAGGTTGGGGGAAACAGGGTAGACAAGGTCTTGTGGAAGGGGATGAAAGGCAATAAATTCTCCGTAAGGTCCTATTTTAATATCTTGGCAAACAAGAACAGGAACTCTTTTCCTTGGAGTATTGTTTGGAAATCTAAAGCTCTTGGTAGAGTTGTTTTTTTGGCGTGGGAGGCTGCAAATGAAGCTATTCTTACAGGGGATAATTTGCAGAAGTGTCCCATGATTTACGTTAGTTGGTGTTTTATGTGTAAGGGGAATGGTGAAAGTGTTAATCATTTGTTGCTCCACTGCCGGGTGGCTATGGAGTAATGGAACTTTGTGCTAAATCTATTTAATCTTGCTTCGGTGATGCCGAATTCAATTAAAGAACTGTTTCTCTGTTAGTCCCTTTACAAACGCAGAAGGAGAAATAATGCGTGGGAGGTAGCCCCTTTGGGGGTGTGTTGGAGTATTTGGAAGGAGAGGAATCGTAGGGCTTTTGAGAATGAGGAAAGATCTATCCCTTTTTTGAAGAACTCATTGCTGCAGTTGTATTTTTGGTGCAATGAGACACTGGAGTATTCTTTTTCTTCTTCTAACTTTTGTGCAGAATTTGTGAACAGCTTAGCTATCGGATAGTTTTTCTTTTTCGTAGAAGTATACTCCTAGTGTACAAACGATGCGTCATCTGATTTGACGCTTTTTATATATATTATTACATATCAAAAAGATGAATAAGTGGTAAAACTAGAAAAGATAGAATTTGTAATGACCAAATTCGTGACAAAGTAAGAGTCGCCCCAATAGGAAAACTGCCTAAGATGGTATGGGCACATACAATGTAGACCAATTAATTCCCCAGTTAGGAAGTGCGAGTGTATCAATATCAATCATCAATAACAATCATGAATATCAATCATCAATCAGACAATAGGGGAAGGGGAAGACCAAAATTAACATGGGCATCCGCAATAAAAAAGATATGAATGAGTACGGTGTGTGTGATGACTTTGCTTTGGACTGAACCGAATGACGGAAAAGCATTCATGTCACCGGCCCCAAGTGATTGGGGAAGGCTAGTTGAGTTGAGTATTTGCACAAATTGGTGCTGATACCATGGGAAATTCAATCTCCACTAATATGTCCAGTAGATAAACAAAGAAAGCTTCCATTAGCTTCTAATGAAAACCATTCCCATAAACCTAAACCGTAGAAGTCTTTTAAGAAAACGAAAAAGAATAAGAAAAGAAATTCCATTAAGCATAAGAGCAATTAAGGATGGAGAAGATGTCTACCAGCGGAAGAAATAAAAATACGAAGAAGAGAATAAAAACAATGCAGAGACAGCTGCAGAACAAATAATGCAGAAGCACCGCATTCCAGTCCGTACATAAAACATATGTTACCTCAACTCTTCATTTTGCCAAAGTACCCGTGTCGACACGACACCAATGGGTATTGGGTGTGGGTATGGGTGGGGCAGATTTACACTAAATTAGTGAAGATTCTTAAAATATTGGCGGATCTAACACCTGGATCTGAGTCTCCTAGCTTAACATAGATTAGAGCATTAACTGGAAGCACCCATTGCAGAAGCCCAGAGGTAAAAGAGGAAATAACCCAATCCTAAGAATCAAAAAAGAGAGTATGGCCCTGAAATCCCGTGGAAGTCCTATATTTTCAAATTAGGAGAATCTACCAAGCGCATAATACATCTTGTTTGTACTGCTATCCATAGTTTGTCATATTAAACAGAGTCTAGGACAAACTGACTGAAATTAGATTACCACCAATGATAAGACTGGTGCAGTCATTGTCCCCACCTGAATATACCACATAAGTTGCCTTGTTATGGCCACTAAAAACTAACCAATCACGGTCAATATTTAGTTTAGGTTTTCTTGAGGGAAAAGTAATGGGGGGAAATTTAGAGAAAGAAGTTTTCGCATATATTTACTCTCCATAATTTCCAATTCTTCAAACAGCATTAAGTATCATTAAAAAGGAAGGGAAAAGAAATATAAATTTAACCATCTTTTTTGTACTTTGTATTTTCTATTGATATCCCTCATGCTAACGAAACAAGGAATGTCAAATTCCTTCTCATTTTCCTTTTCTTTACCTCTCAAAATCCATGAACCATGCAGGACAGCCTAGGAGATTCATGCTCCAGATCGTTAAGTAGGTCATTCAGATCCAGATTCAATAGATAGGATGCAACCCCTTGCAGCCAAACCATTGGGAAAACCATAACATTTTTAATTTATTCCACAACCTAATTATTCTGTTACAACGAAAGCCTTAAAGACAAATAAGATCTTGGGCCCAAGCAAAGCATCCAAAGTAACTGAAGTACCCAAAAGAACAAATACTAGCAAAGCCCTTTAATTTAATAAAGTAACCCTAACTCCCTACGAGTGGAGAGAAATCGACATCTACTTGTTGACTCTAAGAAATTCATTCCAATTCTGCTTCTACATCACTCAAGGTGTCATCCCCTCCAAATCAAACCACTTCGTCCTCGTTGGAATCTTGCATCCACATGCTTTGCTTTGAGCTTCACCACAAAACTCCAGCTGTATTTTTTAGCATAACCATGGTAAGGACAAGTCTCAGAATAATGACTAGTTCCACATACGATGCAAGAATCAGCTGCTCTGGTTGGTGACCATACTCCATTAGTTCTAAGAAAGAAAAGCTTGAAAGGAAAAAGGTAGTTTGCAAAACAGCCCCTTGCCAGTTGCAACAGCAGGCTGTTCAAGTTTATTTCAGTTTGGCTCAGTCAGAAGTTAAGTCACCCACCAAATAAATTTGACCCACCTTTTGTCATCCCCAAAACCCTATCTGTGAACCATCATCCATGCAGCATCTAGCGGAGCCTCAACTGGTCTCATCATTCAAATTTCATAGTCACCTGAGCCTTCGCGACTCCTCTCCACAAGCGTCATCTCTAGAAACCTAGCTAACTTCATTGCCGCCACTGTGGCTGGAGTTACAGGTTGCAGACCCTACATTGTGGAGTAACTCATACATGTTCTGTTTATATGTGCATAACAAGGACTCTTCATTTTGCGCCACAACCCACCCATGTTGATATGACTCAATGTGGACGTGGAGGTGGGATCCATGTCAGACAATTGAAGGTGTAAATGGAACTCCAGCTCGTGATTTTCAGCCAAGTTTTGCAAATTTCAAATAATAAGCTACCAAACTGTCAACTACTCATAAATACTCTCCCAAACTTTTATATTATTTCTCTAATCCCCATATCATACATAATGTACAACTAAAACATAACACATGGAGTATATTATATACAGCCATAGGTCATGTTGAAGTACCCGCATTTGGATCCTTCTGACCCAAGTCCACATACCCTAAAGAATTCATGGTTTGCACAGATTCGATTTCTAGTAAAGTATGTGTGCCTGTGTCCTTGTAACATAAGTTTAGATTTGGCTGGATTCAGGCAAGATCCATCTCATCAAATATGACCTCGGAACAGGTCTTCGTCCTGAACCTGATCCTTTTGCTAAATCTGATAGAAGCCGAACTGGACTGCCTGGCTTCAGAACAGAGAATCAAAAAACATCCGAAAGGACACTCTTCTCAGTTTTCTGATATGCCATTAGACATGAGCATGCCACAACTTCTAAGGGATGATGATAGAAAGCTCAAAAAATTTCACTTATATTTCAGTTGCAGCAAAAAGTTGCAAGACAATCATTGAAACTGGAAGCTCTATCAACATAGTCTCACCTAGGGCAATCGAAAGGTTGAAGTTTATGGTAGTACCACATCCTAAAACATTTGCTATGCCTTGGGCTGGTAATACTTCTCCACTTGCCTCACAATGGTGGTTAGTTACAAGTGGAATTGGCAACATTTCATGAAATGTGTGGTGTTATGTCTTGCCGATGACTTTTGGAGTTATAGTACTTGGTGAACATAGCAATGCCACTAATGAAAATACCTGTAACTTCAAGATAGGGCGCATGAAGCTAATTTCTGCCAAGCCTCTAGACACAAAAGTTACAACCATTGAGCCAAATCAAAGTCATGAATCCATGGAGCAAGTCAAAAGCAACCCAGTTGAAAATAAGGTTGAACTTGAAGCTATAGAAAAGGAATAAATTCAGCAGCAACAGCATGGAAGCATTTACCGATCAATTTCAGAATGCCTATCAAGTATATACGAAGTATCTTAATTCTTGGGTTTCAATTTACAGGAGGAAGTTCGGATTTTGAGCAGAGAAGTGCTAAAGAAAAGCTTTTTTTCTTTATCTTTCCAAGTACAGAGTCTATAAATTGAATTTTTTGCCAACCTGCATCATGGGTAGATTAACCAGAAAACAGAAAAGTAATCATAGAATTTACAGTGAATAATGCTTCATTTTGATACCTTATCATTTTCTCAACCTGCTTTGCCACACTATATTCTAAATCTGCTTCTTTTTGTTTGGTGCGTCCAGATTTTGCCATCTTCTTTGATTCCAGTATCCGTGGTAAAACGTACAAGTGATAATCCTCATGCAACAGTATATACTGTATTTATAACATATAAAAATAATTAACCGGCGAAGGCAAAGAAAAAAAATGATAATACCAAACCCACAAGCGTACCTCATCCCTGAACAATGTAAGAACCAGATTTTCCTTCAATACAACCTGGAACCCATTCAAAACCAAACTGGTATCAGCAGGGAACAAAGGATATAGAGGAATTCCTTATTCGAAATAAAAACAAAAGAGTGAATACCTTACCCATGTGGGATAAAAGGTAACAATAACAACTATACATAATATAAAGATTAATAAAATGAGTTGCCAAGTGCACATATATTTTAAACTTCTGACTAAACTGTTCGTGGCTGATAAACATCAAGTATTTATCTATCATACAGGAGCTTAGGGATTAGTTAACTCTTCATACATGTGAAAACCAAGGTTTGGTGTGGGTGGAAGACAAGAATATACACACACACACGTATACTCCATTTGTCCCAAAAAAAGAGTCACACTTTCATTTTGGTTTGTCCAAAAAAAAAGTCGCATTTCTAAAATTGAAGCTTCAAATTTCCATATATATTTTTTCTTTCTTTTTGAAGATACAATATTTATATAACGTGCCATACGAGAAAATATATAACTTTAGTGCAATTTCAAGGAAACATAGAGAAGCAAAAGTACGACATTAAGAAGTTTGACTTGCCAAATGCAACTCTTTTTTTGGGATGGAGGGAGCACATATTATACACTCACAAACACACACATTGAAAGGGAGAAAAAAGGTCGTCTCAACGTCCCTAGAGTAATAGACAGCTGAGAGATCCATTGTGGTTGATCATGAAGTGGGCAAGGCCCCCACATCTGGCCAAGTACATGTGAATATGACCAATCAACATGTTTCTGGCCTTTCAAGCGCAATTCAACCAAAGTGCGCAGTTTGTGCATGTATTTGACACCACCATGCCATTTATGAGGCATTTTGAGAAGCTAGTTGCTGGGGAATGGAAATGGAAAAATAAGCCAAGGAAGAAGATTCGTACATGTCACGAACGTAGAGACGAGCACAGGCCCATTAGTCCGTTTTAGGAATTATTCTATACTATTAATTATTATTTTTAGATAAGTAAATAAAATGTATTGTCTGAAAAGGCGCCAAGGGAGCGCAAGCCTTACACTAGGGGTATACAAAAAATAAAGATCCTATGCTATGCAAGGGAAGCTACCATAAAAATCTTATCTTGTGGATTTTATTTGATTATTTTTTCTATTTGGGTCCCTTCGTAATTTACACTTTAGTCCGGAGTCTTTGTAATTTAGGAGACTAGTATCTGGCACACAAAGTATCTTTTAGCCTATATAAAGGCCCCTTGAGTAAGAAAATACGTGGACTTGATTACTTGAATATTGGAATACTGATTTCCATTCTTTAGTCCCCAAGAAAGCTTGATTTTCTCTTTCCAACCACAGGAGACCTTGTTTTAGCCCTGCCGTCAAGAAACTCATAGGTTCAGACAAGAGTTTGGCAAGACCTTGAACTATATCTAGAACAGCTTGGTGAACCACCCATAACTTTTACTTGGTGGTTTGAGATAGATATCAACTGAATATGAAATACTTAATAACCCCACTAGCTTAAGAAGCACTAGGAGCATCAATGGTTACCTCACCCTTCAACGGAGCTCCAACCTCATGGTCTAAACCTATGTTTCCTGGACTCAGCTAGGAGAATCGGATCCGAGTGTTAGATCTGCCAAAGTTTTAAGATTTTAAACTAATTTAGTGTAAATCTGCCACACCCATACCCACACCCACATCCATATCATATCGCGTCGACATGGGTACTTTGGCAAATGCATTGTCCAATGAAATTTCAAGCCTTTGTCAAGATATTGCTCATGGGGTAATGAAAATGAGTCAAATCATGAGATAACCCCAATGTCTTCGGTAGTTCTTAAATGTTCGAGCTCCTATTTGATCTTTCAGTTGAATCAACCACGAATACTTACTACTCAAGATAATGAACCTACTTTCTCGACTTTGGTTGGGTATAAGCCAACTCCTACGCATCTTATTGATCACGATCACATCATGTCTAGCAACCTCACACAATAATAACATCAAGAAGAGGAACTGCCCTAAAAAGCCTTAATCAAATCCCTCTTATTCACTTGCTCACCACAATTTTTCGTGATGTTCCTATCTGAGTCAGAAATTGATACGTCCTCTAAGGTAGTTATCAATTCTTCATTGGAGATCGCTACTTTATTGTCTCTTAACCCCACATTAGTAGTTGATTGTCCAAGTGAGGTCATTGTCAAGCCATCCCCTAGAACTGGAACAACTGCTCTTTTTTTTTTTGGGGGGATAGAAAAAGAAGATTGAATTAGAAGAAGAATGTACAAAAGTAGATAAGCTATCCACCAATAGAGAACCAAGACCAAATGACCAGACAAAACGAAATACCTATTGTGTTCGTCGTATCTAAAGTAGGTAGTTGATGTATCATAGTGAGTGCCCTATGAATGATTTGAGTTGGCGCCTAATGCTTCTCTTGAGTTGTTGAGCCGTTACCTTGGAGCATCACTATTCTCCTCCAATTTTATCTGAGCATTCCAGTAAATCACATATCCCCGTATAGAGCTGCCTATAATTAATAAGCATAGGTGCAAGCCTAGGCCCATTAGTAAATTTTAGGAGTTATTTTATAGTATTAGTTATATTAGGAACCTGTTTATATTAACTCTATTATTAGGGAAAGTTCTTAAGCTATGATTTATTTGGGTGTTTTTCATAATTTAGGAGAATGATATCTTTGGCACCTAGTATTTATTAGCCTATATAAAGGCCACTTCTGTAATAAAATAGGTGGACTTGATTATTTGAAACTTTTTTTTTTTTTTTTTGATAAGAAAAGAAGAGAAGATTACACTAACAAAGGAAAAGATTACAACAGATGGCCAAGAGGTCCATCAAAAGAGAAGCAATACAGTGAGAAAAACAAAAAACTCAAGAAATCAAAGCTCGCCGATCCTGCTGCATACTAAAGATAAGAATTCCTCTAAAGGCTCCTCTAACCGAGGCCCAGAGGGAAGGCAAATACACCACTCTATCTCATAGCACAACAAGTGTCTGGATATCGACTACGCTTTAAAAATCATGGAATTCCTCTCAATCCAGGTGCGCCATAAAAAAGCAAGGAAACAACGCTCCCACAAAATATTAGCATCCTTCCCCTTACCAAAACCCCTAACACACAGCTGCGAAAAGGTAAACAGGGACTCTCGACAAACTCAAGATTCTCCAAACAGTCTACTCCAGAGGTACCGAGCTCTGTCACAATGAAGGAAAAGATGAGTACTAGTCTCTGATGCAAGCTTACATATATCACACCAGTCCACAGAAATCCTCTTTGAGGCCTACAAGCTTGTCTAACGTCCTTAGTGTTAAGCTTATTAAGAACCAGCATTCAAACAAAAGCCCTGACTTGAAAGGGACTCGAGCTTTCCATATATAAGAAGAGAGAGGAAAAGCCACCAGTTAGGGTAACGAATCAAGTGAGACATGAAAGATCGACAAGAATAAGAACCAGAGCCCTCTAACACCTAAGAGCAAGAACCGGGACTATTAATCAGCTGCACCTGAGATAAAAATACCAAGGAGGGTAGAAACCTCCTCCAATTCTTGATCATTGAGGCCACCCAAGAATAAGAGTCACCCTCCCTAACAACAAAAGCAGATGTAGGAGCTGAATGAGGCAAAGTGAGACAAAATAAGTGAGGAAATACCCAGCAAAAGAAACTCTCACACACCCATACATCTTCCCAGAACCGAATGACATCACCACTACCCACATTTAACCGCGTAAACGGAAGGTAAAAGGAACAACCCTGATGAATGAATTTCCAAGGACTTTTTAGTGAGACAGAGCTCCCAACCTCCGCGTCCACCCATTTTGAAACAAACCGAACTTGCTCTTAAACACTTTATGCCATATTGACGGAGGATCACGAGGAAAACACCAAAGCCACTTATCCGCCAAAGAGATGATCTTGTGGACCAGAATCCTCAGAGACAACCTGCCCTCCTTTATAGGTTTACACACCATTTTGAAACAAACTGAACTTTCTCTTGATCACTTTATGCCATATTGACGGAGGGAACACCAAAGCCACTTATCCACCAAAGAGATGTTCTTGTGGACCAGAATCCTCAGAGCCAACCCACCATCCTTTATAGGTTTACACACCTCCTCCAAGCTACAAGAAGACCTCCCCCCCGCCCCACCCCACCCTCCCCTCAATCTAATCCCTCCCACACATAGTTATTAAAGAAGAGCGTCTAGCTTGCTACTGCTTCTCCTTGATCGTCTTACTTTTTTGGAGTTAGCAAGAGGCGTTGAACTACACATGCTACTGCTTCTCCTTGATCCCCTTCCTCAAATTCAACATCATCGTACACATCCTCCTCATGAGACTTATTCCCATTACTATGGCCTCCATCCACAAGGTTGATCTCGTGCCTAGGCTTGGTACATGCATTTGAGAGATGTCCGGGTTAGTTTGGCATATGCGTTGCTCGTAGTTTGTTGTGTCTCTGTCCCTGGCCATCCAATTTAGATGTAGCTGCTACCCCTCCTCGGCCTTGACTCAAGCTGTGAGTGCCTAGATCATCCCGTTTGCTAATATTGCGATCGGTTGAGGCCGCGGGTCCTTTCGGTGTAGAGGAAATGTCTAAAGCCGGTCGTCGAAGTTATTAGATGTGTGAAGAGAGGACCGATTAATCTGACTTTCCACTTTCATCGCTAAGTTGACTGCTTCTGTCAAATTCCATACCCCTTGAAGAGCTACTCAGTCTTGAATGGCCAAACTCAAACCCCCAATGTATCAAACAATTAATTGGTTCTCTGTTTCTGGTAAATTAACCCGAGCGTTTAGTCGGTAAAATTCTTTTGTGTAACTGCTCACTGTACGATTTGATTGTCGGCAATTTTGGTATTGTTAGTATAAAAATTGTTTGTAATCCGGAGGGAGAAAGCATTGTTGTAACAATCTCTTCATTTTAGGCCAAGTCCGAATACTTTTTTTCCTTGTCGGTATCAATTATTTTGAAGTTGTTCCCACTAAGCAAAAGCTCCCCTTTTTAATTTATAAGCTACTAGCTTTACTTGTCGTTCTTCTAGAATATCCAAATAATCAAAGAAATTTTCCACGTTATGAACCAGTCAAGGAAGTCTTCGACATGTAAACGCCCATCAAAACTCGGTAGGTCCATCTTCATCTTGAAATCATGATTATTGAGTCTTCCACTGTTAACCCAATTGACAACCCGAAAGTTATTGGTCTCCCGTTGTTAACCTGATTGTTAACCCGAAAATCTTCTTCTTCCCCAGACGAAGAGTCCCACTCACGCTGGTGCGACAGAGGGTTATTTCCTCGATGTTGTTGGCAACCAGGGGGAAAGCCTTCCTCACCGTTGATGTTCGCCGGAGCCCTAGGTCGGCGACCACCATGTTGTTCACACCTGCGCCTTGATTTCTTTGTTCGAGATCTTGCAGTGGATGGTTCATAGTCATTTCGCGATGCCTAAGTCTGCAAAATCATTCGCCCTAGGGTTACGCCGTCCACCAAGTTCCACGTCATCATCACCTTCGAGCTTGCGTCCGTCGCCTTCTCGCAGTCCATTCCTTGCTTCAGTTGTCAACGCAGTAAGCATCTGCGTGATTTTCTAAAGTGAATCTTCCACGCCGTGGAGTCGTTGCTCTACCCTTTCAAGTCGTCGTTCGTTGCCAGCGACTTGTTTCCCACTGGTGTCGTCGATAGCCATCAAACCAAGCCAGAATCCTTGCTCTGATACCACTTTTGGCGCAGAGGAATAATGTTTCAAACAAAACAAGAGCAAACCCTAATTTTAGGGAGAGTCAAACTCGTATTAAACTCAGGAATAATAATAAAGTTGTGTGTTTACAAACCCAAAATCAAAGTGTTGAAATAGGGAAATTCTTGCCAATAAGAAACTAACTAGGAATTTAAAACAAACCTTCTAGAAAAAGGAATAAGAAATGTAAGGAAAAGAAATAATTAATTCTGGAAGGAAAGGATCAGGAATCCTAGAAATTCCCTTCATCCTGGAAGGATCAGGAATCCTGGAAATTCCCTTCATCCTGGAAGGATCAGGAATCCTGGAATCCTTAAGTGGTACTGCATCAGTAATGCTTTCCCCAAAAGAGAAGAAAGCCTCTTCCACCCATCTAACCTTCAATCCACTATCTCGACTACAAGATCCCAAAAAGCAATTGATCTTGGATTACCCCCTAAAGGAAATCCCAAATAAGATAGAGGCCATGAAAGGACCCGACAATCAAGGAAGTGTAGGAGTTGACTTCTCGGGGATCAAAAATGATTCCAGCCAGCCCACATTTAGGCCCAAGGAAGCTTGGTTGTCTCTTCCAATCGCTAGGGGGCCCTTTTTACTTTCTTCTATTCTTCTCTTCCCTAACTCTAGTTCTCCTATTGGCATCACATTAATAGTCTCCCAGATTTGACAAATTAAGCCTTGCAAATTGACATCTACAATCTTAGGGCATCTCGCTCAAATGACATTCAAAACAAGGTTGGTTATCACAACTTTTAACAGTCTAATATGCTTGTAAGTTGCTTAGAGTCCACCCTTGTATGCTACTCTCTATTTTTTTTATGGATATAGACTTGCACGCTTTTACATAATTGGATTAAAATTTCATGTAAACATTCAGAAAATAGCAAAAAGGAAGTCACAAGAACTCTTGGGAGTGTACCAAAGCAATATCGATGCTGGTTACTCTAAGAAGCTCATCTGGGCAAACAAGATAGCCAAATAATGCCCATTCCCGATATGCAGTAACATTTGCCAAGTCTTGAGCTCTCTGTAAAGAAAACAAAAAAAAATAATAGACATTAGGGGGAGAGAGAGAGAGAGAGAGAGAGGCGGAAGGAAGTCTACACATGATCGCAATGCATTGTTCTGTTTCATTATAAAGGTACTTCATATTAAAGTTACTACACAGACCATTACGCTATTATTGGTTAAAGAATTTCTACCATTCTTCAGCGACAAGCAAGAGTACCATTGGGTGTGCAGAATTTGTAAGGATGTCAGGATATCGAGGGTGAAATGGACTTAGGAAACCCTCGTTTCTGAGCTTTCTTGTATCTGTCGATAAAAATATTAATGGACCCACAGCCTCCAAAACCTGGAAAAGAATAGGAGGTCCCTTGTCATCATAATTAATTTTGGAAATAGTCCTTCACCAGTTTTGCACAGAGAAAGGAAGTTATAACATAAGAATTGTACACGCCAAAAGAATCCAAAAAGCACCCAAAAAGTAGATAAATAAACATGATATTTGAAGCGTCATAACCATGGAGAGCAACCACTCTGCCACCCCCATAGTTCAGATGCATGGTCATCATATAAGAACTTCCTGACAAGGAAACTCCAAGCAATGTTTAATCCGACTGAACTAGCATCCCAACCAAGCAGATAATAGTCGGGAACCGAAATTCCAGTGAATGCAGATGAGGACTTCCAGCTTTAAAACAGCTGATTTATATATAGATGGGGAAAGCTAACTTACCCACCTGTTGGTGTAAGTTAGGCATTTACCTACTTTTTTTGGACAATTTAGTCCACGCCTAGTTTTCAATTGGTTTAAGAGCTGTGGGGTTATTCATGTCAATTATCACATTTCTTTAAAATTGTAACTACCCATTCATTGCACCTTCTTCTCTCATCTCTTTAAATTGAAAACGCATCAGGAAAGCCACTCTAGAACTCCCTCAGTCTTCTTCTTCCTCTTCATAACATCATGGTTATAAGTGTTAATTCTCAGTTAAGAAAATTCTTTCTAGAACTCCTCATAAATGTCGCCAGAGCAACAGGTGATTAATAATCCCTCGTCGATTTATTGGAGAAGTAAACCCCTAGCTGGAGAAGCAATTATTCAGAAACCCCTCACCTACTCTCTATATTCCAGCATCCAGTACCATATTGCCACCAAAAATTCCAACAACTAGAATTAGATTATTGATGGAACAAAATTTTAATTCCGTAATGGATTCAACGGTTGGAAGGAGACCTGGAAAGAAATAACGGGAGACAAGGTTCTAATTTAAGGGTGTAGAAATCTGAGTGCGATCCCTGATTAAAAAAAACATAGATTACAAATTCAATGCTCCAAACAAAGGTTAGATGACAAGTTCAATGCTACAAAAAAATCATAGAAGACAGCTTCATGTTAGAAGTTTCCACATCCAGCTATCATCAATGGTGATGAAAAATGTGTTTGTTTGGTCAAAAAATGTGAAGAAGACCCGTACGAGAAGGGCCCGGAACCAAATAAATATAAGTTTATGACAATGACCAAAAAGCCCACAACTTCATTTGTTATGGGGTGGTAAACTGGAGGGCGTTTCTGTCCAAATAAAATGGGTAACTAGCTAACTTACACCAAATAGGTGGGTAAGTTAGCTTTCCCCTATGTGTGTGTGTGTGTGTGTATATCATAGTCATTAAAGGCGGAAGGCGAGAGGCGGGCGAGAGGTACATTTTTGGGGCGAGAGGCGAGGCGAGAGGCGGGCGACCGAAAGGCGTACAAAGCGACAATTAGGAAAAAATAATTTTAAAATATTATATGTTGTAATTTTTTTCATAAACTAGTTATAAATAAAAGTAATTCTTATTACTTAGTCCACAAAAGAAAATAATAACACCATTCTCAACCTTTAAGTTCCATATTTCAACCAAAAACAACTTTTTTTTCTTCAAAATCAAAAAATAAAAGGTGGATATTCAAATGTATGGACAATAAACTTCCAAATCCTCTCCAAACCAGCCAACTAACATTAAACAAAGCCACTGCAGGTGCCGGCGACCAAGTCTGTGGTCTCCGGCGAGATTTTCCGGCACCGGCAACTTTTCCGGCGAGATCCGGCAGTATAAATGGCATGGTTGTGTTCGCCTCCACCAGTAGATGACAGATCTGGCCTTGGATTGTGCAAATATTATGTTGATTTGTCTAGATCTAAGAAAATAGGTTGAGATCTAAAAAGAAAAAAAGTCTAAATTCCGGCTGTCACAAAGGCGTCGCTCGATCGCCTCGCCTTGCTCCACCTCGACGAGCGACCGCCTCGACTCCGCTTCTCTAACACGCCGCCTGACCAAGTTTGAGGCGGCAAGGCCTCGCCCGCCTCACCTCGCCTCGGGCGGCCAAGGCAAGCGCCTTTCATAACTATGGTGTATATATATATATATATGTGTGTGTGTGTGTGTGTGTGTGTGTGTACACTACCTCCGTCCCAAAATAGTTGTCGTTTAGCAATTTGCATACAGATTAAGAAAACTTACATAAAGACCGTCTACCCTTATTTAATTTCATTTATTGTAGATAAGTTGCATGAGTATTTTCTTTTTCTTTCCTCTTAACAACCCTCTTTAATGAGGGCACTTTTGGTAGAATATGGACAAATGTTTCTTGAAATCCTATAACGACAATTATTTTGGAACAAAAAAACTTTGCTAAAACGACAATTATTTTGGGACGGAGGTAGTATACATTATGATTCAAAGGGCTTCCACCTTTAAACCAGTTGATATATGTATTTATACATGTATATATGTATTACATATATATATATATATATATATATTTACACATGTATGTATGTATTATATGTGTATCTCTGTCTGTGTGCATGTTGTGTATTTACATCATTTTCATGGCAGAGCCCCAGATTGTCGGTGACCAATTAGGCAGACAAAATCAAACTCATCTCAGATGGTACAAAAGGCTAATGAGAACCTCCAAAACTTCTATAAGGCCTTAAGTATAACCCAAAAGATTAAGTATATAGTGATGCAGCTAAATAAGTCAAAAGAAATTAACTAGCAACTTCATTACAATTTTATGTCAAAACAAGAAAGACAAATTACCTCTCCAATACGAGGACTAACAAAATTCAAGTCTTCATGTAACCCTTTCAATGGTGGATCGTATGAGTCTATGAACTGAACCAACCTGTTATTCATGAAAAATGATTTGTCAGCTCAGAATCTCACATTGATCATCATAGCATACTGAAGTAAAATCACTGTTGGGCATGTTTATTTGCATGTTCAGCATCCATAGTCTAAGTTCAAGACAGAAGCAAATAAATTGACGTGCAATACACCTTAAACTAAATTCAAAGTGAAAGCATTTAAAGCCCCTATAAAAGAACGCATTCAAAGTTTCAGCAAATAGCCCAAACTCCCTGGTTTCCAGAGCTCCATTTGTATCTCAAACTTTTCTTTTCTTATTTCTTTTTCTTTTTCCAGGAGGGGGTTATTAAGTATTAAATGATTGTTTGGAGCAAATCACGTTCTTATGTGTGAACAAAGTTATGCCTTCTTGTGATTAAATGAACCTATATAAAGCACCGTTAACAAGCCTTGGCTAAACAGATCACATACAGAAGTTTTGACTCCGCTAGAATCCTTTACACCATTTGATAACATAACATCGATACTTAAACACAAGTTTTATCCCAAAAAACAGCATTTCATTGTAAGGCAATAGACAACATAGATTGAAAAGCAACAAATTTCTAAAATCGATTTCAGAGACGAGGTTGCATACTCAAATCCTTGAACTGGACTTAAGATCAGTCTTATGAACAACTGTGGCAGCCAAAGCTAAAGAGAGTATTAATAGGATACTGCAAAAGTTCTTGCCTCACCCAAAAGGAAGATATTGAGGATTCAAATTCTTACTGAAATATGGGTGCCTATGTCTTACTTCTAGAAGGAAAAAGAAGAGAGAGAGAGAGAGAGAGAGAGAGAAATTGATTAAAGAAAGAAGAGTACTGATAGGGATCTAAATTTTTTGTCCCAATTTTTCATCTCAATCTAGTTGGCAAGCATGCGATTGGCTAGGTATTCCTCACTTAACATGTGATGTCACCCTTTAACCCATCACATAATTGCCACCTAAATTGGGATGAGAAATTTGGACAAAAAAAGTTTGGATCCCTATCATTCTCCAAGAAAGAAAAGGATAAGAAAGGCAGGACATGGAGAAGAACCACGTCACACACTTGTAAATAAAATGTATTGCAGAAAATGAGCTTTAAGTTTTCCTATAGTAAGCAGGTGAACACTAGTTCCAAATAAGTGCACATACACGACTTATAGTGAATTGTCAATACAGGGGGTGGCTTGATAAGAAAAACTATACCGGGTACATCAACTCATCCAAAACACAGCACACCTGATGTAATAGTCATCATCGGTAGACAAGTCCAATTTGGTTCAAAAGAAAAAACTTCGCCATTTTCCTGTCATAATAGATGTATTTGAGGCCTATTGTGTTTGAGTTGAGAAGAAAAAATCAATAGGAAAAATCAAAAGAAAAAACTTCGCCATTTTCCTGTCATAATAGATGTATTTGAGGCCTATTGTGTTTGAGTTGAGAAGGAAAAATCAATAGGAGTAATCTTCAGAATAGAGACGATTTGGAATCCTAGGTTTCTTTTCCAACTTCGTCTTAAAGTAAGTTTTTCGCAGCTTAGTAGCTATCTGCGTATTCACCTACTTGTAAGCTGCTAACTTGCCACCAACTCAGCTCTTCTGTTACATGATATTTATTTTCCCTGTAAAAGCAAAGAATTGAGCAACCTCCTTAGTTTTTGTTTTGCTATATATAGCCACCAACTACTAGCTTGTGACCTTTTTTTTTTTTTTGTTAAGTAAAATAAGTATATAAATCACAACGCCAAAACAGGTGACAAGTCCTTTGTACACAGGAAGTATACTAGCATGTGACCTTATTTTCTGAAGGCAGTTTCACATATAAGGGTGAACTCTTTCTCTCCTTGTAGTTGCAAGCATTCTTCTCACTTCTTTCCCTTGTCCTGCAATATCGCCATAATATGTCTTTGCCCACCACCTTTGGCATAATCTCCATTCTCCCAAGGCTGCTTGATGCAGGACAGCCTACGAGATGCACACTCAAGGTTGTTTCGCAAGAACTATTGAGAACCACACTCAATAACGAAAGCGATCCATGCACAATCAAAAGAATTCAACCACTAGAACAATGGCTTGTATTTCAAAACCTGAAGCAGTTATATGATTACATCAATTATAATCCTAAGATGCTAACCCTAATTGTACGAGTTTACTAAAATACCCCTAATCCCTTCAAATGTGAAATGACTCTGAATACATGAATTACGTATAACAATAAATCTATTCTAATTGCTCAAATACCTTATAACAAATAATCTATCCTATTTGCTGCATCATTTTCCAAGGGATACATCTACGACGAACTTTTACGTTGGACTTCTTGGTGTGCACAACATCATTCTCCCCAATAAATGTGAACACTCAGCCACAAGTTTTGAAGTAAGGAAGACTAACAATCCACATGCTAGATGAGAACCAACAATGCTTAAGACGCATTTTGTTCAACTTTGGCAAGAGATGTCACAAGAGGAAGAAGCTTGAAGTGGTAGACAGATTAAAGAAACAATCTGAAATAATGGGATGTAGAATCCCAGATAGTGCTCACCATCAATGTGTTTGAAACCACAAATTCACCTATTAGCTTGTGTTCTTCCGATGCTTTCCTTTCATGTGGCTGCAACTATTACTCTGGCCGGTTTATCCCTGGTTTGCCCCAAGTGTTCATGACTCCTATTGAGCTCACCAATTGTAATTGTGCCATCCTGATGCTTGACATGGAATAATTTGATGCGCTTAACGAGGAACCTAAAGTTATAAGTACCATTATCGTGCATAACACACATCCTATGAATCTCTTATTCAAAGTTCCCAAAGAGTAGATGTATCACATTCATTGATAAGACATTGCACAAAATATTCCATGAAACGTCGCCAATTCCAAATCGAACTAAGCCCATTTGAGAAACATAAGAGAGAAATGTTACCAACTCAAGACATTGCAAATGATTGAGCTGTCGAGAATGTTGTTACACCGTAAGCTCTGACCAATCAATACCCAAGCAATACCCCTTGATGAGTTCAAGTTGCCATCGTTGACTATAGTCTTTCGTCGATAATAGTCTTGCAAACTTTTTCAACGCAATGGAAAACGTCACTTGGCTTCCTTAATCATCCTTAAGAAGCTTTGGCAAAGAAATTTCTATTGACATACTGAAACCTGAGAAGAAAGACTTGTTTTCCATTTTGGTTTTTTTGAGTTATTATAGCTCAATGCCTCAATCCAGTTTGGACCGGTTTGGTATTCCCTGTTCAACTTTGAGCCGGCTCAAAAGTGGTCCGGATCCAGGACTGGATCAAGAGTGGATTCTGGTTCGGCAGCAACAGCAAAGTTGGGTAGAATTTTCCATAGCTAGACTTCAGAATTTTAACTTTTTATCTCCTAGTCTCCCCATCTTCAATTCTAGGGTTCAGCAAATAGAAGAGGACGTGACTGTGGTTGAGGATCATTGAAGACAATGGTGTTTGGACTTCGTTAGGGTTCCGGCCACAATGGTGGACACAAGACCTTTAGGCAACAAAGATCTGCAAGGAGAAGCTTGAGGGTGAAGGCATCAATATCTGGTTTCAAAGGGATCCACAACAGGTTCAAGATGTCACCTAAGGGCGACAAAGATTCAGCTAGGGACTGACAAGGAAGTCACTGTACCCTTAAGGGTAGTTGGTAACATAGAAGAGTGGTGACATTGTCAGTGTTTTAACAGAAAAAATGGCAGTCGAGAAAAAGGGATAGAATGGAATCGAGTTTCCACTCTAATTCCTCTTATGCTATGTTTGGCAATTTAATTCAGTCTTGGAATGGATCGAGGAAAGGTGTGCAAGCTAAGAAAGTCCTTGTATGGGTTGTAACTGTCTCCTTAGTTCGAACACACCCCTGTGTTCACAACTTTCATCTAAAGGCTTCTCCGATCACGGCACAATCTGTGCATGCCCTAGCCCAAGTTGTGTGCTGACGTCAGAATTAGTTCTGAGAGTTCTTCCTTACTATATATCAGTGTAGCTCAGCTCTGCTGCCATGTTATGTTACCAACTCATCTAAAAGCTTAAGCTATTACATAGGGGCCCAACAATGTACATCAAGCTTAACAACATAATAATTTAAACTCCACCTAAAGAACAATATGTTCTTTGGATGCCAAACATAACATTGATGCAGCATAGCCTACAAGATCATGACTCTATATCATTCAGCAAAGAGTCATTGAGATCCGCACTAATGTGATCTCGCGGGTTTGAACACATTGATTAAAAACAATTGTTCTAAGGATTTGCTAGTTTGTTTTTGGTGTAGTAAAGACCGCAACCCACTAATTGTGCGAAGGATAGGAACCTTGGTATAGGAGACCTAGACCCACTATCTAGATGATAATTAGGAACCTTGGTACAAGAAAGTGCCACAACCAATCTACACCAAAAATTGGTTGATAAGCTTAGGAGTGAAAGCCACAAGTTTAGGAACTAAACTTAATAAGTTCAAAAGTTTCAAAAAGAACTAAGGAGGAACACCTCACAATATTTCTATTCATGAAGTCATTCTTGCCAATTACATGCTAAGATGATCTATTTATAGGCTTAGGGGGTGGAGGATTCTAGGTACTAATGATGTCACCGATGAAGTCACTAATGAGGAAAGCAATAAGCAATACAACTTATGATATAAGTGTTACTAAATATCATGATAAGCTATCAAAATATCTAAAATGTACTTGACTAAGTTGGATGCACTTTGGATAAGCCTTGGCCAAATTCCCATGTGGTTTTGGCTTGATTTTTGTGTGCTGAATTCCCTTCCAAATTCTGCCATGAAGACCTTGAAATACTTGCACCAATTCAAAGTATTTGGAGTCAAAGTTGGTGCTTTAGGGGCCGAATCTAGGTGCTGAAAAATGGAAGTCTTCTACACTTTAATTGACCATGGAACATTCATGAATTATTGAGAAATTCTGCTCCTCTTGAAGACTTAAAGTGGCCAAATTTGGGTTTTGATTTGGGCTTCAACAAGTGTTCTTCATCGGGCTCCCTTGATGGATAAGGCCCTAGGTTGGATTGTATCACACACTCAATAAAGGAAGTGATCCACATGCAACCAAAGGAATCCAACCACCGGAAGGCAAAAAGACTTTTATTCCAAAATCTACGGTGATAAAAATTGCATGGCTTCGTAACCCTAATTATATTAGTTTACTTTAATACACTTAAATGCTTGAAATACAAAACTACCAATAACATGAAATGCATTATAGCAAATACATTTATCCTAATTGCTCCATGCTTAATGAGCACAATTGTTTGATGTCACAATCAGAAAGGCTCCAGCTATTAGAAAAGACTGACAAAGAATAGACGTAAATATAGTTTGCTCTAAAGTTAGTAATTTATCAAAGCACTAGCAAATGCCCGTAGCACTTCGAAAGTAAGATAGCACGAAAGAGGTTTACAACTTTGCGCAATAACTCAAATGGAGCAATATTTACTCATGCACACCCTGCCGAAAATGTCTTTGAACACAAATATCATTTTGCACCAGAAGATAAGAAAATTATTCATCTAAAAAGTGAGTGCCAGGAAAAAGTAGTTCATAACAATAATAGTGATAGAGAACAGAGTGGGGGAGGAGGAAGGAGTTTGTACCGATGATAAAAATCACAGTCTCGGTCATTTCTTAGCATGGCATGCAAAAGGTTGTATATCTGCAGCATCATTTTCCTTGGCATCTGCAACAAATACATGAATGAAATTTAAAAGGCACACTCCTAACTTCGAGAAATTTAGATAAAAGTCAGAAAAACAATATAGTCAATAAAGACAACAAAGATCAAATACATGGAATATAAACTTACCTTCTCAGCAAATAGATTAACTCGAACAAAGGAACAAAAGAGGTCCATAAATGCATGTAGTATGAGAGAGTTTTGATGGGGCTGCAAAAGAAGTAACCTAACCATAAATTAGAAACAAGAAAATTATAGCATGGCACCTCAGCAAACTTCTTGCATCGACGAAATCCTAATAGTCATGAATATTAGACAGGTACCAAATAAGACATAATTACCAATACAGTTTTATCCCAGTGCGGCAACTAAATATCAGCATCATTACAAATTCACAAGTTCTTTCAACAAGGCATCCAACTAAATTAATGAAAAGGAGAAGAATGCATCTATAACTAGATATAACATAGATATCAGGAAATGATATGAACTTACCAATAATGTAATTACAGTACTGCTGAGATCCAATATAAGTCGCAAAGCTTGTTCTCGAAAAGCCATTAGGTCAAGAAGCAGCTACATGCAAATTTAAGAAATCAAACCAAATTATTACTATGAAGCAATTGGTAATATATATTTAATGAGCTAGTAAAGAAAAAAATAAAGAGAAAAGAGGAATGAAAAAGAATGAATAAGCAAAAGTCTTTTTCTACCATGCGGCTGAAGCATCCATTTCACCATTTCTTGATTTGATAATTATTATTTACAATACTCAACTCACCCTTTTGTCCCAACTACTTGGGGACGGCTACACGAAACCTTTTTCGACAATCGGTCAACCCAATGCAAGGTCATTATGCAAGCCACCCTCATTCATTTCCTTCTTTACTATGGTTGTTCATGTTAGTTTTGGTTTTCCCCTACCTCTAGCCTGTTTGTTGATACCATCACTCTTCCCAACTGGTGAACTTAGTGGCCTATGTTGTGTGTATTAAAACCATCTTAAGCAATTTTCTCTCCATTTGTGGCTCTTTTCTTCTTTGTCTTTTCTCAATGGACCTCTTGTTCATCTTCTTATATTTTCTCCTATCTCTTTTTTGATAGAAACAGAAGATTATATCAAAAGAGAGAAAGAGGTACAAGCAAGATGGATGAGGCATCCATTAATAGGGAAAGCAAAAAACAAAATTTGAGGAAAAAAAAAACGGAAAAAGCAAAAACAGCTCAAAACAAAATAGCCCACCAATCCCGCTTCATAATAGAGATAGGCACCCCGAGATCTAGCCCTAAGGGATGCGAGGAATACCACCCTATCCCATAAAAAGCCAACAGGGAGGCACTAATCCTCGAAGATTCAAAATTCATCTCATGCCATATGCACCAAAGAATAGTTAGAACCCACATTGCCACAAATTTTCCCCTCCTTATTTCAAACAATTCCCCAAAACTTTATAAATAAAAGCAAGCTCACATCAACCAGGGTAACCAAGGATCCTCCATAATAGAAAACAGTCAATTCCACAAATACAGGGCACTAGAACAGAACAGTGGAGAAGAGATGCTCATGAGACTCTAAACTCCAAGTACACATCAAACACCAATCTGGAGACAACCTCTTATAGGGCCTGCAAGCCTGCAAAAGATCGTTGGTATTGAGCTTCTTCAAAACCAGGGACCACACAAATGCCGGACTTTAAGAGAAATTCTTGCCTTCCAAATAAAAGGCAAGAAAGGAAATACAAGAGGTATCGGAGAGTGGACCAAGTGGAGAAAAAGGATTTACTTGAAAAGACACCACTGGGATCTAATACCCAAGTCCACCTATCAAGAGCACCCAATAAACTGACTAGATCATCTGCTTCTCCATCATTTATGTTTCTGAAAAAGTGGAAATCACAAGCAAGACCCCTTTTCTACGATAAAAATTAAAAATTGGGGCGTCATGAACAGAAAATAGACAGAAAAGACGGGGAAAAGAAACTTTAAAAGGGATATCCATCACCCAAGCATCTATCCAGAACCTAATATGAGGCCATCTCCGACCTTGAAACGAAGCCGAGGAAGAAAACGAGAGTAAAACTGATGTACAAACTTCCAAGGGCTCCTATGAGTCAACGAAGTTTCACACTGATGTATTTTCTTCTATCTTACACTAATATATTTATTTATTTATCAAAATAAATACTTCAAAGAGTTACACAGTCATGTCGTGCTAAATCAGCCTACAGCAACTCGCCTGTTACATGTGTTAAATGGATCATGTTGCATCACCCGCTTTAGTATCCAGGTTGGGTTTGGATAAAGGGTCTCCATGGTTTTGACACGTTCAGTTAAAAAAAGGTTTCTTATCTTGTCAGACCAATTACTGTAGTGTTAGGATACTGGGCTCAACAGTTTTGACACACTTCGCAAAAGGGTTGCCTTATTATCACACCATTAACTGTAGTTCTATGTCACAATAACCCGCATTACCTAATACGGTTGAACCCCTAATTGGAACATCACATGAGAGGTTTATATTGACTGACATAGAAGAATGTTTTACTCACCACTAAATAGACATCACAAGAAAAAAAAAAACAAAAATTAAGTTTAGCAACATAAGGAATAATAATGAAGATAGACTGATAGAGTTAGGCTGGATGGCGAGGAAATACTAAGAAGGGATCAATTTCATTATTTAGGATAAATTATCAATCAAGATTAGAAGGTGGAAGATGATGTTATTAATAGGGTAAAATCAAGTGGGGTGGTGAAGTTGAGAAGTGCGTTCGGAGTATGTTAGAGGCGTATCATCTTAAGTTGAAGGGCAAACTACACAAATGATCCCTCTAGTTTATGATTTTTTCGCTTTTCGTCCCTAAATCCTCGCTATTGGTCCCTAAACTGAGGACCTTTAGCACATATGTTCCTTCCGTCCAAGTCCATCACTTTTTGGCCATTAAATATGCACGCGTGCCACTCACGTGCATTTGGGGAAGGGTGAAATATTCATTTCGTCTTGAAAATACATATATGTTTTTTTCTTCTATTTGAACCAAATAGAATATTCTTTCCCCAACCCACCGCCATCTTCTTCACCAACCCACCACTCTCTGTTTCCAACCACCCCTTCCTTCCCAGGTCATTTTCACTACCTTCTGCACTCTGCAACTACAACCTCCATCGCCACTTGGCCAAAAATGAAATGAGCCAAGTCACCACTATCTTTTGCACACTCTTTGCCGCCATAGCCACCGAAGCCATCATAATTGTAAACCAGCTCCCCCCCCCCCAATGTGATAGACTGGAATTCTCTCTCTCTCTCTCTCTCTCTCTCTCTCTCTCTCACACACACACACACACACAAAAAACACATACTAAAATACATGTTGTACTCCACAACACCCACCACATCGCTGCAGCTGAAGCAACCCCGCCGCTATGTCTGAGATTCAATCCATAGGTTAAGGCCAAATCTGATTTCTAAACGGCGAGATCGACCACCTCCTTCCATCAATGCTAATCGATTCATCAACTCCCCTTGAAGTTCACCTGGCCATGGCAGACAAAATCTGTGTCAGACCGCCATGGATCCATCCCCGTAGATCTAGTTGCACCAATCAATTTCACGGTAATGCGATTAGAGAAGGGTATGGTTTAGTTACGATTTTAAGTATTTTGGAATGGGGGTAATAGTTTCATTCAGCTGATTTGGAGTTTGAATTTGAGCAAACTAAGTGATTGTGTGTGCAAAAGAGAGATTGGGGAGATTTTCTTGTGTGTGGTGGGTGTGTGTTGTAGTGAATTGGGCACTATTTGAATTCGAGGTTGGTCCTGTACTTTCCAAGGCGATATGACTATTTTACCCTTCTCCAAATGCACGTGAGAGGCACTTTTATGGACTTAACGGCCAAAAATTGATTGAACTAGACGGAAGGACCAATTGTGTTCCATTATTTTGGTACAAGGATGATTGAAAAAAAAAAAAATTGTACAAGGACAAATACCAAAAAAGTCATAATCTACAGGGACCATTTGTGTAGTTTGCCTAAGTTGAAAGGAAAGTTTTATATGACCATCCTAAGTTGAAAGGAAAGTTTTATATGACCGCTACACCAGTCAATGACCCATCTTACATTCTGGAACATAATTTTGAGTACTAGAAAACAACTTGTTGATAGAATGTGAATGCTAAGATGGATGTGTGGTCAAACTAGAAAAGATAAAATTCGAAATGAATATCCGTGAAACCATAAAAGTAACGGTACTAGGAGATACGATGAGAGAAGATTGCTTGAGATGGTTTGGAAATTTACAATGTCGACCACTAACTAACTACATCTGTTAGGAAGTGTGATAATATCAATACCAACGAACGTAATACAGGCAGGGGAATCCTAAAACTAACATGGACAACAACAATAAAGAGGGATTTGAGGGAGTGTGGGTTGGACGATGGTCGTGCTATGGACAGAATACAAATGGTGAGAAAGGATTCATATAGCTAAGATAGAGTAATTGGGACAAAGTCAGAGTTGAGTTGAGTATTTCCCTTTACAGTTATGGAAAAGCCCATGCTTTTTAGGTGTATGTATCTCTAGATTAAGTAGGATAAGTAATAACAAGGTCACCTCACACTCTGAGAAAATATAGCAACACTAAGTGCATTCTTATATTTGATTGGACAAATGTAGACAAAAAAGAAAGTCAACAAACTATAGATCCACACCTGCACCCATGGCTCCAAGCTTTGTGAGTGAACTTCAGCGTGATCATTTAAAGAATCCAATGCAAATTTATCAACCTAGAGAAAGCTGTTGTTAGTTGCCAGTTTCATGAACAACGACAAGTTCAAACAATCAAAACAATCTCAACTCTTACACGTTCGAGTTGCAATTTACTATGATGCTCGGGAAACTTCTTGGAGAGAAAAACGCAAAGCTTTGGATGATTTGGGAAGACACCTGCCTTCCAGAAGGCTTCAGAATATACATGGCCCGCGGAATCAGGATAATCCAAAATCTGATTGAGTCTGTACATTTTGGCCAGTAGACCTTGAGCAACCTGAGTAAGCTGATAAACCCACTGCATGTTTAATCCCTTATGAGAAGGGCCAAAATTGTCAGAACCGGCATTATTCCTGGAGGCTCTAGAAGGCACTGTAGATGTCAGTTCTTGAGTCAAGTAATCGGTCCATCTTGAAGGACCTTCAGATTCCCTCGATGATGAGAACAGCACTTCCTGCGCTGGAAAATGATGTCTAGACTTTGCCATTTGCATTCCAACTACCTGAAAAATCAACACACACAAACGAGGGTTTTGAGCTAGAGAAATGAACAAAAATCGACAATTTTGACAACTATAGCTTTTCAATTTCAATTTTAGACAAATTAAACAATCAATAACCACTAAAAAAAACATGCAATTACGAGCGAGGATTGTAGTAATAATCCAGTTAACTATACCATTACACATTAATTGTATAATTAATCATCAACGAGTGACTGTAATTTGTTAGCAATGCAATGCATAAGCATCTAGAGGGAGAGAGAACCTGGGTTGGTTGGAAGTGGAAGAAGAAAGGTTAAATTTGAATTTCAGAAATTGATCGGCATTGAAGCTGGAAATGAGAGACTTATCAACACTTTGTTCAAGTCCAGATCTGGGTTTTTATTTAGTAGTACGAGAGAAAGCAGAAAGTTTAGAGAGAGAGAGAGAGAGTAGTAATGGGAGCTGGTAAAGAGTATAATTTTCTCTTTCTTTGTCCAACCGGAAAACTAGCACGCACGATTTCTGGTAATAATCATCATCATCATAAGCGCGCCCACTATTTTATATATATATATATATATATATATATCCGTCCTTAAATTATTTTTTTACTTTCTTTTTTATTCCGTCCTAAAATAATATTTAAAAAAAATTAGGATAACACTTTTACCATTTTATTCTTACTTTTTCTTCCTACTTTAATTATAGGTCACATATATATTAATATTAAAGAAAACTACACAATATATTAATATTAATAATCAAGTTAATTATTTTTTATTAATTTATGTGTCAAATCAAACAAAACAATAATTTAAAGATGAAGGGAGTAATTTTTTATGATTATTTTCTCCCATTAGCTATTAAGGGTTATTATTTTACTTTTTTTTTACTATCTTGCATTTTTTTTCTCTTTATCCCTCTTACTTATTTATTCAATTAGATTAGCAGACTACTCATCCTATGGACGAGGTGACTCAAATATTAGTAGATTTTATATTTTGGTGTCTAATAAAAATGTATATAACTAAAAAAATTAGTTGAGAATTTAGATAACATAAGAGTAATTTTAAAATCGATTATTGATAAGAAAGTGGAGGTTTCTCTACTAAGTCCAATGAAATTTAATATCATAACCAATGTAATATTTTAATTAAGTTAAAGAGTAATTTTTTTACTTTTTTTTTTTTTTTGAAAGTTCAATCTAATGCTTGACATTTAATGATACAACCAAATAAAACTCAAAATTGGTAGATAAAAACATGATTTTAATAAGTTTTTTAATTTATTTAAACTTTCAATTCAAAGTTTTTAGAAAATTGCATTAGAATTTTTGGCTCATATTCCTGTCATGCCCTCTTTATAAGATCGTGCCTGCATTTGTACATATGAGCTTTCTGACCTCTATACACCACACTTGAGATGTATACCTGAGACAATATGACTTGTGTATACCCAAACTGTCGCAGGCATCGATCAGGCATATACAGCTCGGTAATATCCTTGGAATAATTATGCCCGAGAAAAGAGTAATTGGGACTTCCGTGCTCGGATTTTTTTTCAAATGGGGTCCACGTCACTTGGAGTATAAAATAATTAAACACCATTAATATAAAAAGAAACATGCAACATAAAAAATTTATTATTCAATGACATGAATATAAATAAAATACTTATCATATCATCAGATAAGCGATCTAGTATACGCCTATACTCTAGCAGAGCTGTCTGTGACGTCCTAGGTGTCGTAGTGGGGCCGATCTCAATGAACACGGCAGGTTCGGAGTCCATCGTTATCTCCTGTTCGGTCTAAATGCAAGAAAATACTCGTAGATTCAAGTCTAAAAAAAATGTCATTAACTGTATTAAAAAAGTAAAATGACATAATAAGATGTCAATAATTAATTATACGCACCTGCAGTAAAGTCAAACACCCTGAGATTTGGGAGGTATTAGACCTAGATGCAATAACCAGCTGACGGTATAAATATGCTAAGGCAGCTACACCCTACGAATAACCTGGAACGTCTGTTAAGCTCGCCAAAGAATGGAAAATAGTGAACAGTTAATCGGCTCTGAGTCATGTCCAAAAATAATGTTGCTCCCAGCAACCATATAATATAACTCATTGCCCTATTTCTTGGACTAACTGCTTCTGGAGTTAAACGTTTCATTAACAAGTTGAATTTAATGCCGCTCGAATTTAGCTGCTGGTTGATGTCAGACATAGTCATTCCTATGAGGGCCGACAGCTGACCCTTGATTCCCGAGATTGAGGTGTTCAGATGACAACATTCCTTGTAACAAGAATCCATAGAATGTAATGGACATCGTGTAGAGTGATAGACATCTCACCAAAGGGCATATGGAAACTATTCGTTTCCGGGTGCCATCGCTCGACAAACGCAGAAATCAGTGGCATGTTTAGGTGCTGAAACATGCACTGCCTCAAATGTCCTAACCCAGTCCTGTTAATAAGGTCGTTAGTCTGACAGCACAATATCACCCATTTAGTGAGGCGATCGGCAGCATTATGACAAATTAACGCTTGCCTTTTCCTGTTAAAAAATATCACCCATTTAATAATTATCATTACCAATCTCTTAACAAAATATTAATAAAAATAATCAAAATTATGCATGAAAATAATTTATTTTACCTCGCCATTCCATATTACATGTGCAATATGGCTAAGAAAATTAGTAAGCAGAGTCGGTGTGGCAGGCTCCCCTGGATGTGCATCCACTCATCATCATCAGTATCAAGTCCTCGTCCCCGTCCACGACCTCGACCTCGACCTCGATCACCTCAACCAATAGTAACTTCCTCGTCGTTGTCGTCGTCATCATCATCATCAACATCAACATAAACGTCATCGTCATTGTCATCGCCATCGTCACTCCTACCTATCTGGCTCTGATAGTTGCGATGCAACTGCTGAAAATGCACAGTAATCATCGCACCCTTCCCCGTCCAGGCCTCATGCTCGAACCAGTCATCTGACTGATAGCAAAAGGAGTCGACTAAAACATATGTCCCCCAATTTCTTTTAATTCCCGTTCTGCCTCCAAATCACTCTCATCCATGCATTGACAAAGGACCACTGATATGAAACCATCCCCGACCAGTCGAAAAAGTAGGTGGAGTTCGCTCACGAATAACACTAACAGGAGGAACTATCGATGGAGTCTGTTGACGAGGAACTATTGGTGGAGTCTGCTGGCAACTGCCTGAGGTATACTATCCTTGCCTCTGCTTCTTACTCGCTTTTGCTCGAGCGGATGCAGCTACTATTCGATCCTTTAGCCTCCCACTATAAACTTTTTTCCCAGATTGGCCACCACTTTCACTATCACCAACTCCTGACATCTAAAATTAACAATAACAAATTTACAATTAATATAAATAAAATAATTAATTAACTAATTAATTCTAACCCAACAATACTAGATTAACATATAAATTATGTAAAATTAACAATTAATCTAGCAAAATTGATTTGAAAACTAGCTATATATAAATTAGTTAAACAATAAATAATTAATTCTAAATGACAATAACAATTAATGAAGCATATATATATATATAATTTACGTAAAATAAAAGTTTAATCTAACAAAAACATAAAATTTAAAAAGTTAACAATCAATAATGTAGTCTAGTATAAAAAGTGGACCTAAGGAACATCATTTTAATTAACCAATTACAAAAAAAAAAGGCCAGTCTGCCATTATAAAAAAGAGTCGGCCCGGTTCTCTTAAATAAGGTCGTTCCGGCATTATTTAAAAGAGCCGGTCCAGTTCTTTTTTATAATGCCAGCCCGACTATTTTTAATTCTATCACCTAGGGTTCTACTCGGCTCCCCCCGTCCAGTTCAAAATCTTTTTTTTTTCAATTTTCTTCAATTTAATTAATTAAAACAACATAATTAATTAAAAATTACAATGATTAGAAAGAAACATACCTTTTTTCCTTGATGAAAATGGCTTCTTCAACGGAAGATAAAGAGAGGAAGAAAGTGAGCTTGTTGTCTGCTTGGAAAGAAAGAGAGATAGCCGGGTGAGTGTGGGTGGGGGGAAGGGGATGGCTGTTATGAGGGAGGGATTAGATTTTAGGTTAATTTTTTTAATTTAAAATTAGATGAAGGGTATAATGGTAATTTAGCATTTAATGGGTGCAACATTTAGCACAATTGGGTGCGTTGTTTAGCGTTGCTCTTATTCTTTGATCCTATATTTTTTTGAGAAAGAACTTTTTAGTCATTAGAGTCCTTGTTGCCTCATAATACTTCATACTATTATAGATGTGCCTAGGAAATTAAGCAATTGTTAAGACCATCAGTATAGATTAAATGTTTTGATGATGATAAAGTTTTTTATCCCCAAATATTATGAGGATATTATTTGTACAAGAATTTTTGTCACAAGAACAGTTCGGTTTGCTCTAAATTCACTCTAAAATATCAATAAAATGTTTCAAGACCTTTATTGAATGTAGTTCAAATCAAAGACACTAATGTTATACAAAATAAGCTAGCAGAAAGATCAATGTGATAAATTGTCATCACTGATTCAAAGGTTAACCGTTTCATTTGGAAGAAACAATTATCCTATAAAACAGCTAAGCAGTTTGAACAATTATTCAAGTCTTTCACCAAAAGTATTTTAGATAAATAATTGAAAGAACAACTCTAAGAAATTATTTGGAATAATGAAATGTCCAAAATATAGTTGTTTATCTCCAAAGAGACAGCAATTGCAAGTAGGACTGCAAGTGGGCTGTAAAAGAATAGCAAGTGAGACAGCAAGTTGACAGCTAGTTGCACTTCAAGTGTATATGATGATGCATAAAAAATCGGGCATACTCGGAGTGCCAAGACAATCGTTGTCGCGTTATGAATTTCAGATATCTGGCGTGGGTTAAACTACAAAAAGAGCCATCGTGAGAACGGCCGGGATGATTCCCTGCCAAAACCCTTCGGCGTGTTCGTCAATCTATTGGCTATGAGAAAAAGAGAAGAAAACCGTATAATGTGTAAAGAACAACTCACCTTTGGATGGAAAAGGGAGAGGCTATATATAGTTGAATGAGTCGCCTTTCATTAAGAGCCCACGGGCCTAGGCCCATACTCTCAAAAGACCGATCCAAAATATGTACAACAGTAGCCCCCCACTCCTTATTCCTCAAAGTTCATCTCAAGGGTGAGGAGTACTATTTGCTCGTGTTTATTTCGGACCTACTAGGGCTTCAATGTCTTGCTACCGACGGGCAAGGTTCATATTAATGCTTGGGCTGACCGAGTCGTGAATTTTGACCTTGGCCTACAAGGTTTGTTCGCTTGATTAACGATCTAATTTGACCTCGATTCAGTGATTTGTTTTTTATTTTGACCTTGACTGAGAGATTCATTTGATTTTGACCCCTGCTGTTAGTCCTTGCATGATTTACTTAAACCCATTTAGATGGATGTCTTAAGTTTTATAATTACTTAAATATCATAAGTCAGTCTCTAACATGCTTTTTATAATATCTTACTCCTTTGACTGATTTACTTCCGAAAGCTTTCTTTAGAAGCTTCCATTATTTTACTTATGTCAGTATGTTTCAAATTGTATTTTCTTAAACCAAACAAACATATTTTTTGTTTGTATACTGACAGTTTCCATTTTGAGCTTTTCTCTAAGTGTTTGACAACAAGCTTTTCGGAAGACATTTATTACATGGAGACTTGTGCCTCTCCAAGTCAAACAAAGCTTCCAATGGCTAAAAAGCTTCAGTCCACCTATTTAATGCCATGGACGCCACTTGAAGAAACCACTAGAGTATTCAAGCATTCAAGCAATCATAAATACTTCAAGAACACTTTGTGCTGCAGCCTTCAAAAGCAGTTACTTTGAGTCTTTACTGCTTATTTCATTCTCTTTGTATCTAGCTTTTACTGTTCAATCATTGTTGAGTTATCCCTCTCAACTACTTAGTTTTTGAAGGATCCTTGATTGTAACCACACGAGTTTGACTTGTTCTTTGTAGAACATTCATTCTCCTAAACACATGTCTTATTTGTACACTGACTATTAGTGATCACCTAGATTATTAATAATATTAGTGTACTTCAAAATTCAAGTCAACTTAGTAGTGGACGTAGCAGTTTAAACTGTGAACCACTTTAAATCATGTGCCTTTACTTTATTCAGTTTCTAAGTTTATCTCCCTTGACTGAAGCTTAAGCAACTTCAGATTACTTAAGCATTGGCCAACTTACATGCATACATCAGTCAGTTAACTTTGATTTTGACTGATCTTTTATATTGTTGGCTCAATTCATTCTCTTTATACTTCAAATTATCTAAAAGGTTTTCTTTGCACTGAATTTTTGTCAACTGAATATTTCCACTACAAACTTTCACTAAGTTTTTTTTTAAAAGAAACCAAAAAGAATTTTATAAGCCTATTCACCCTCCCTTTAGTCTTATTAGTTGCCAAGTGGACCTACATCAACTATTAGGTTCGTTTGATTTCGACCTCGACTATGAGGTTTGTTTGATTTTGACCTCGACTTAGAGGTTCGTTTGATTTGACCTCGACTTCGAGGTTCGTTTGATTTTGACCTCGACTGAGAGGTTCATTTGATATTGACGTCGACGGAGAGGTTCATTTGATTTGTCCTCGATTGAGAGGTTCGTTTGATTGTTAACCTTGAAAATTAATAAGGCTTGTTTGAACTTTAACGAAACTTAATTGATGAAGTATGATGGAGTCTAACGGAGCTTAACTGAGCTTGACGATTCTTAACAGAATATGACATCACCCGTGTTTGTAGTTGTCCAACAGTTAAAGGGAGGCATTTGTAGCCGCCTAGGAATGAAGAGATTGTGTTTGCAACAGCCCGACAATTAAGCATCGTGTTTGTAACAGCCCAACAATTAAGGGACCATGGTTCTAATTGATACATTAGAAGGGCTTGACGTGTGCGGACGAGTCGGATCCGCCTCCCCTCCCTTTTCATCTTCTCGAGCAGTGTCGGCGAGCTCTTACTACCTTATGTTGCTAATCGCTGCCACCAGTGCGATCTGAAAACCTCATTGACCTAGGTTCCAATTCGATAGTGGTTTGGAAAGTACATAATTCAAAATCTTCGTCCATCTTTAGTGTAGATAAAAAATTTCAAGGGTTTAAGCTTCGCCCGAGGTAGATAGATGCTCTAATGATTTCATCGATTTTCCTCGATCTTTGGTATTACATCTGCCCATAACATAGTTCTGATTTAAGTTTGAACAGCGATCTTCACTGGCGTATCATATTTACCTCTCTAGATCATGGCCGTCGCATGGCAAAGCAGTAACTGGTCCGGTAGCCTCTGGCGACGAGTGGGGTAGCATGGGCAGTTAGCCACATTTTTTCATAGCCATTGTCATGTTGTAGAGGCGAAGTTGTCTGTTGTGTTCATTTTTAGTTCTATGGTCACCGTCTTGGGCTCAGTTCGGGTAATAACTATGCCCGCGGCACTATTTTGGCATTCTTTTGGTCCTTAATGCCGTGGCTGGCTCCATATATCAATTCTGCTAAGTCAATCTTTCAAGATCCTTAATCAATAAAGGAACTTGAAATCATAGGAAAGAGCTAAAGCCTCCACGATGCTAGATTATTCGTGCTTCGCTTCTTAACTCGAATCTGAAACATTTTCTTGTGGTGATTTCTCCGTTGAGCCGAAGGAAGTGAATTTGTTATTTTCGTCAATCACATGGCTGGAGGACACAATCAACGGAAATATTAGCATGATTGACCGAGTGATACCAAGATTGGTAAATTCAATTGACCAAGTTAGCAATTTATTAGACATAGGTGCTAAATACAACACCCCAAAAGTGCTAAATACAACACCCTTTGGGAAAATACTATTTTGTCCATCATTCAATTATTAAAAAAATAATAATAATAAGGAAGACCACCTTGGGGTGGCGGTTCTCATAGAAGAAGACCACCTCGGGGTGGCGGTCCTCTAAGAAGAAACCCACCTCGGGGTGGCGGTCCTCTACCAAGTTTCGTTAAAATTTTAACGACTCCGTTAACTTTTTAACGAAAATGTTAACTTTAGGGTATTAAAGTGTAAAAAAAAAGTTGACGGAATAATGGATGGAAATTAGAGGACCGCCTATTCTGGGTGGGTGTTTGGCATATGACCACCTAGTCTAGGTGGTTCTTTGGAATAGGACCGCCTAGAGGTGGCGATCTTGTCAAAAAAAAATTTCATTTATAACATGGGCAAAGTAGTAAATTTACCCGGGGAGGGGGGGAGTGTTGTATTTAGCATAAAAGGGGTGTTGTATTTAGCACCTCTCTTTATTAGAATATCTAGTTTGTGCAATAATTTCCCCCTAGTATGTATCTTTAGTGAAGGTATGAGGGGGTTTAGACCAAATACTGGGTTATAACAAACATGACGGGCTTAACCTAAGAGAATCCTAACTTAAAGTCTCACTATCATATTAGTTGAATCATGAGGCTTGTACCAACTACCAAACACGTCCTTACCCTACTATGTAGACCTATTCGATCAATTCATACATTCTAAGGGAGAATCTTTATCCTGACCGTTAAATTTCTTAAGTTATTCGCAACCATTAGATAACAATTCTTGAACCATGTATATAGAGCTTAGGGTTAGCAAATTTTTATTATGATATGCCGCTTCCTGAATCTTCGACTTGAGTTTTCTTTTTTCCTCCAAACGCTCTTCACCGTCATGCTCGATGTCATTGTCAGCGTAGCAGTGAAGCATACTTTCAACTAATGTAACCGCTTTGCGTTCCACGAAAACATCTTCGTACAACCCACGGTATGCATCCAACTTAATAGTTAGTTCTCCTCGAACTCTACCCCAATGTTCTTCATTGTCATATATATGTGCAGATATGGCACGAAAATCGCAATGGCCATCTGTAATGACATTCTTTGTCTTGACGACAAACTCTTGAATCCATATCGGTAGTTGATCGATATAATCACTAGGCTGTCCAAAGCGGGTATTTCGGCGAACAACCTATTAAAAAACAAAGTATGTAAAGATTATCTCGTAAGTAAGATTTATGTTGACCAAATAACTAAGATTTACCTGCATCTTTGTCTTTGGAATACTAGTAAACATTGGAGGTTTATTTGATGAACCTACTTCATAGGTTACCACATCATCAACCGGCGACGGCGAGCAACTGTCTTTGATCGATTCCACATACTCAAACTTGCTCAGATCCCATTTGGTTGACTTTGACTGTTTAGCCTTTACAATCTTAGGGCGACCTTTAGGCTTCGGGCGAGTCTGACTTTCGGGAGCAGGCATAATTAGTCCAATTGTTATAGGATTGTCTACCTCCATCAGCCTTTTATACATTGCTACCTTCACCGACTCAAGGGCTCCCTTAAATTTAACATCGACATTTTGATGAAGTACACTCCATGCTTCAACTATTTCCTCCCCAACACCAACATCATCTCCCTTGCTTGGTACAAAATCTAATTTTCTCCAAAAAGCATCAACCTTGTCGAGGGGAATAGGCTCCTCCAATCTGATATATTCAGATATTTCATGCGCACAAGGAAGACCACATGTCTTTCTCAATGTACATGAACACAATAGAGGGTCTACACCTGTTTCAGGAATACCAACCATTTCATCGTATATCTTGTTCAATGTATCCACCAACACCATACCTCAGAGCGACCTAAATACATTTGACTTGAATTTATGTTGGACGACATTCCTACTCCTCTCGAATGAATCCTTTATTGCAACGTGTGATGTTTCAATGAGCGTGTGAATCTGTTGCCAACATGTCTCAAAGTTACCTTGGCTCGATCCGAGCTGTCTTTTCAACATTGCGTGCTAACTCTCTACCCTGAAAAATAAGATACAGTATGTAAGATTTTCAAATATGAGAAAGTTATGAAAGCTACATTTTATTTAAATATACCTATTTGTTGTGTTATTGTCATAATGCATGACATTATCTGTCCAACAAGCCACAAATCTTTCCTTATACAGCAATAACCATTAGTCTATTACATACTTGACCGCAGTTGGGAATTCTTTGAATTAAGATTGTAGTCTTTTAAGTCCATCTTCAAATTCTGCCTCATTCACTGAAATCACTAATACATTCCAATAGAGAAGATTAAATGCATCCCATTTCTTTTTCGGACCTAGCAGTTTCTTACAATTTGCCAAAACATTCCTATTTATATGCCATCAATAAAGAAAATTTGTCGACAAGGGGAACGTTGTCTCAATTGCATTCATTAAAGCCTTTTCCCTATCAGTCAAAATAACAGTGGGTAGGGAAGATTGGTGCATTAGTGATTTCAATATTGTCAAGGCCCACGTATAGTTCTCTTCTAGCTCGCACTCCAAAATTGCGACTGCAATCAGAAATGTCATCTGTGTAGATGTCACACCAACAATCTCCAACATTGGTAGTTTGTACCTGTTTGTCTTATAAGTGCAATCCATGA